>CM057348.1:302985434-303641947 GCA_030015575.1 Agapanthus africanus
GTAGTGGTAAAGAAATTCGATGGAGATGGATCCATCGATATGGGTGTGATGGTGGGTAAAGAAAAGGTAAATGTAGAAATACCGACTTCGGAATCGATCAGGGGGACGCGGACTAAACGGCACTAGAATCCCGTGTCCAGCCTATCTTGCACTAAAAAGGGTTAGTACAAGTGGCAGCGTGACTTATAATTAGGGGAAATGATGAATGCGGTGTTTGCTTTGAAAAATGGACGGATTTTTGAAAAAATGATGCGATCACAACAAATGCAACAAACAAAACCCTAATTCTATTGGTCGCCTAGGTCAAAGCTCTAGACTGCTCCTAACTGCCAAAAGACAAGTCGCAGGATAAATCCACCACTGTCTCTTTGTCTCTCCTATGGCCAGGTAAGAGCCAGGTAAATGGGAAGGTACTCCACTACGTAAGTAGTGGGCCTAATTAATAACCACTAGCCTTAGACACACTTGCCTTAGACACCACAAAAGAAACACGGATAAGCAATGAATTACCCACGGCCTTCTTCTGTCCTAAGTGAGCGCGACGGTCCTTAGAGTCATCTCTAGATTTCTTTTAATTAATGAGGGTAAATGCGGATGCAAGTTTGTGATTTTTGGGGCTTAGAAGGGTAATGAACTCCCCACCTAATCTGGGTTTGGCCGTGCCCCTTAATTTCCGTATTATTATGCAAACAACCAAGAATCAAAAACCCGCACAATTTATTTTGCTTTTTGCGGCGCTGCGATTTATTTGCAAAGAATCCTGCAGCAAATTGTTAGTTGGAGCAGATTTAGGAAGAGATAAGAAAGTGAAGAGGACTACCAGAAATTTTGGAACAGTGATTCTACTATAGCACTGCGGTTCCGCCGCGGGAGTCGCCTAATGCCGCGGATCCGCCGTGGTTTATCCTCTTCACTGCACAAAAATTTCACAACAGGCTCCAGTTCACTTATAAAGCTCTCTGGAATGCTCTGAAAAAAATTTCCACGGCTCCACAAATTCCAGATTTCCTCGCAACAAATCACAACAACACGTTTAGGGTTTGTGCGAATTTAGATCTAAAAATATAGATGGAATAAACTTTTCAACTCAAATTTCAAAATAGGAACAATTAGCGCACTATCCCGGGTAACGGCGCCATTTGATTGATACGAATTTCTCGGTGTGTAGTATAAAAATTATATAGAAATCACAACCAAAAATTATTTGACCGCAATCAATAACGGTGTCGAATGTAGCGCGTTAGTAAGTGCGGATCGTCCACTGGGAAAGTGTAATCGTTCGTGTTTCAAATTAGATGAGTTGAAACTTTAAAGAAAAGAAACGAAACAATTCATGATTTGTAAATTGAAGTTCAAGAATTAGAAAAATCTAGTCTAAATCAAGAAACATTAAAAATCAAGAATTGAGAATTTGTGATGATTTCCAAATCAAATATCAAGAATCGAAGTGAGGCTCGTAGGAATCGATCGGATCCATAGATGTGCTGAAATCTTGCGATTACGTATTCTCATCCATCGATGAATTGATACTAAATCGATGATGATCAACGAGAATTAGGGATTTCGTGAGAAACTAGGGTTTCATCATCCATCCCTTGTTCCTTCGTCGATATCATTCACATTCTAGCCTCTAGTAAATTCAAGAATCGATCGTGGATCCCTAATTTCGAGCGATCACAATCAAGAAACCATCGCAACGAAACTAGGTCGTCGATTCTTCAATTTGCTAGGGTTTACAAAACTCGTAGGACTTAAGAATCGTTTTAAGATTTGTTATATCATCATTCTATTGATCGTCTCGACTCCTTTACGAGCGGAGTTTTACTCAAACATCACAACAAGAACCACAATCACAAATTGAGATCGAATCATGATGCAAGAATTTAAAGAAAGCAAGATTAAAGAATTTCACCTTTTATTTATCAACAATTTCGTTACAATTCGCTCAAGAACTACAAGAGGAAGAACTCGATCGTCGATTTGGCTTCGCTCGTCTCCTTGAGTCGTGGATCGGCTTGGATCACTTGCTCGATTGAAGATCGGCTCCGCTCCTAAAAGGTTGAAGGCTTCTCGTTTGAATGGTACTCGGGATCTTGAATTTGGCTTGGAATTTGGATTTTTGAGGCACAAGTTGTGTCACTCAACTTGTATTGAATTTGGGGAGAGAGAGAAGAAGAAGAAGAAGAAAACCCTTTGAACTTAGATCTAGGTTTCCTTTTATAAGCCATCCAAAACCCTAGATCTAGAATTCAAATTTCAAATTTTCTTCCAAAATGAACCACTTTTCCCTCCAAAATGAACAACTTTTCCCTCCAAAATGAACTACCTCATTTGAATTTTCCCTCCAAAATGAACTACCTCATTTGAATTTGAATTTTCCCTCCAAAATGAACTACCTCATTTGAATTTGAATTTTCCCTCCAAAATGAGGTTGTTAGAAAGAATCTTCTAGAAGAAGTTTGTTGGAGGGAATATTCTAGAATGAGGTTGTTACTAGGAGGCTTCTAGAAGAAGGTTGTTATAAGGAGGCTTCTAGAAGAAGTTTGTTAGAGGGAATATTCTAGAATGAGGAATATTCTTGGGTAAGGTTGTTAGGCCGAGCCTTCTGGATGAAGCCACGTGGCATTTCTGGAACCTTCTGGAAGCTATTACCGTTACATAAGCTACGTGCAGGAATTCTGAAACCCTGATGACGTCATCAAGCCGCGGATCCGCGGCGGGAATGGCCTTTTGGCCACGGATCCGCGGTCTAAAGAGGGCTTTTCTGCATGGAATTCCTGGGTTTTAATTGGGCTGACTTTGTGGCACTGTTCTAATATGTGGAATCTCATTTTGCTTTTCTGATTTCTGCCAGAACTCAAGTCTTGGACTTGGCGTATTTTCTCAGCACTTTGGACAATTTTGGCTCCGTTCCTGAATTTCCTGCACAGATTCTCGAGAAAAGTGTTGCACTATACAAAGATGATGTGATACCATGATAAACACTCAATTTCCCTCAGAAATGTCGGTTTTAATATATAACACAAGTTATTTGGTATTTTACGGCTGTTTTGCTAATATGTGCAATATTAATACCGAACACCTCTAGATGAATGCAAATGGTAGGGAAATTGTCGTGTTAAAAATGCAATATTTTCGACTGATCAAGTCAATTTTCTTCCTTGAAAGCGTTTAGCCAGCCGCTACCTTTCTTTGATGGATTGATTGAACCGAAGTCACTTCCTATACCGCCAGTAATTTAAGTAAGGCAAGTAGCTGGGCCTGTTGAGAGCTCATGATTGGACGTAAACCAGACGATTGGGCTATCCGAACCTAACATTCGCCTCTAATCTGCTGATGATCCTATTGTGCTTTATTTTTGGCTAGAGGCTTCCCCTAGCGACGCATCCCGACCGTGTCCATCCACGACTTGGCCGAGTTCATTTCCTCCAGCATGGCTCGAGCGTCTCTCATTTCCTCTACCTAGGAGTTAGTTTAGGGAGTAGCGCCCTCAAGAGAGTCAGTCCGGGCAACCAACGTCTGGCAGAGTGAATAAGAATCCGTAGTGTCTAAGGGTTTCAGTCCAATCAAGAAAAGAAGTAAATGAAAAAGCAGCGCCCAAAGGTGCTTACAGGCGCAGAAAGAATGTTTCCTGTAATCCCGGGAGAGGGTCGCTCAAAAAATCAAACTTACCTCCTTACCGCTCCGTGGGGAAGCCTTACTGTCCTTTACCTAACCTACTCGCTCGCCGAGCTTCTTTTATCTTGGTTATTGGCTTTTTTACTCAAGTTAGAGCTTTTCCTTCCTGGCTTTTTCACTCGAGTTTTTTAATTGACATTACCTTGGCTTTAGCTCATTTTTTGTTCGTTTCTTCCCCTAAATTAAGATATTTTATTTGATTCCATCCCTCGAAGTAGGAAGTTTTTGAAGAATGGCAATGAGCAATTTTTGCAATAGTAGTCTCGTAAGTGCAGGTGTTGGTGAAAGAATCACTTCTGGGGCTGGAGTCAAAGGAGCTTGAATAGACATCGAAATCATAATAGAAACTAGGCCTGTGAGCAGCGAGTGCCCTTTGGTTGTTGCGAGCCTGTCAAACCATAGGCACCTTACCGCCCCTTTATTTTTTGAATTCGAAAGAACGGGACGGGGGGATGAAAGACAAAGAAAGGGGCTTTATGATCGGGGAAAAGGAAGGGGCGTGGTTGATGTGTCACTGGGTCGGTGGGGAACCCGTAGGAAGGGGGACGACCCGCCGAATTCACATTAGAAATCGCCAACATGAACACAAACGTCATCGTCGAATTTCATATAGAAACAAACCACTTCTATTCTCAGAGCTGAGGTATATGAAGAATTGCTTTTTGGTCTCTTTCGTCCAGTGGTTAGGACATCGTCTTTTCATGTTGAAGACACGGGTTCGATTCCTGTAAGGGATAGGTACTTATTCCCAGCCGGCGGTATCATTGCTGAGTGATCGCTCGCTATCCGGCTGGAAAAGGTGGTCCGGAAGCTTCCTCTCTCCCAGCAAGCAAGATGAGATGAGATCACCACTTCTCAGTAATGGACTTCCTTGACTTCTTCCTTACCCAAACTATAACAAGTCAGCAAGTTCAAACTACCAGCAAGAAAACAGATTATATGCAAGGCTTTTAAATATAGCACGCGTTATGAAAACCAATATCGCCTGCTATATTCAGTCGCGCTCATCCCTTGCTTGTTGACTCACACAAGTCAGCAAGTGTTCACCCCCAACGGTCACTGCCGACCCCAAGACGGCTTTCTTTCACTGAGCTAACCCAGTGTCGGTGTGTTGAGTGAACCACGTGACGTTGACTTTATGTATCTCCATTTGAAAACACTCAAAACCACGATTCAGGACTCAAAAACACGGCAAAACGACGTAGTGTGAACTTGCTCGACCGATAGGTAGTAAATACTTGCTCGACCTATAGGGAGAGGGTTTGAACTCAAAACTAGCCTAAGCTAGTATTACGACACTGAACGTGGTCTAACTCAAAACAACGATTACGAGATTGAACAACACGAGAGGGCACTCGCATTCTCCATGATCAGGTACGCCATGTGAACCACGACACTTTTCTTGTTCACCAGACAGGACCCCTTTTGTTCCAAACTTATGGGTTATGTGCCTCTCCCATATGGTCGAGCGACTTCGTGCCTTAAGCTCATGTTTTGTCTCACTTTTGCAGCAAGCAAGGGATGAACGCGCTAGCACGAAAGCCGTTGCGAACAAGCAACAGCAAGTACAATGCAGCGTGAAAGCCTATAGCGTTAGACCAAGCAACGGAGTGAGCGGCTAGCACGAAAGCCGTTGCGTGGTAGACCAAGCAACGGAGTGAGCGCCTAGCGCCCGTTGTGCGGTAGCGCATCCATTTTCTTTTACCGACCGCTCCGTGGGCTTCTCTGCCTAGCCCCTCTACACCAGCAAATATCTTGATTATGTCCGATTCACAAGGGGACAGCAGCAAGCATCGGCACCATACTCGGCTGTTGTGGTCTTTCCTCACAGATGGACACTAGAGCCAGAGCCCTCGATTCGCTCATTTCAACGAAGCAGAACCTGGGACCTTGTTCCCTTGCTTGAAGGGAAGAGTGTTATTGGTTGTCGGTGGGTCTACAAGGTTCAGACTCGATCTGACGGAACCTTGGAAAGGTATAAGGCACGGCAGCTAGCTGAGACAGAGACCATTGATCTAAGAGATGACCTCTTCGGTTAGGGATTAGCACGCTCTTGGATGAAAGAAGCAAACTGACGGGGCGGACGGGTCTGATTATAAAGCCCGGCATTACACCTTTTAGAAACCGTATGCGAAGAGTCAAAAAGCAAGACTAAGACCATTTTAAAAGAGCAGATGTCGCGCTCGTAGCACCAGCACCATACTTAACTACGTCATGGGAAAGTAGCTAGCAAGCAAAGCCGAGTTCGAGTTAGTAGCTAAACAGGGTACCAAAAGAGCGAGGTGCCGATCTTGTTAAGGAAGTTTCTATGCGTGAGCTTACGGATGTGGTGCGAAAAAGGGGAGAAAGCCCCCAGGCCCAGATGGGATCTCGGCAGTCTTTGACAAGAGAGATCGGTATCTTATTCGGAAGGATATCCTGATGGCTATTAGACACTTCTTTTCAACGGGATCCATGCTAACTCAGTGGAACTCCACTTTCAATGCTCTTATTCTGAAGATTGAGTATCCTTCTAAACTAGAACATTCTCATCCCATTCGTTTATGTAAGATATATAAGCTAGTTTCAAAGCGTCTAATGGCTAACAGATTGGTTAGGATTCTCCCGAAGTTCATCTCCCCCGAGCAGACTGCTTTTGTGAAAGGTCGTTGCATTACAGACAACGGGATCTTAGCCCACTCGTCTTGGTTCAGTCCTTCAATCATGCAAGCACAGAACAGACTAATTCATACGTTTGATCGATATCTACGCCTGTGTGACCTTCAGTGTCTTCTCAACACGCCTTTAGCCAATGCCCTTCTCGATCATTTGTGAGTTGGAGATTCTCGTTCAACCATGCTCTCTCTCACTTCCCCTGCTTGTTCGCGATAGTGAGTGCCTTCTTTTTTTCGCTCTGCTGCTCTTTATTGTTGATTCCTATCCTAGTCTGCTACCCTTATTCTCTTTCTTGTTAGGTATATCTCCCACCCAAACCACCCCAAGGGTTGTTTTCTTAGCGCTACGCCCTTGTCTCGACGAGTGAAGCTCAACTCATATTACGAAATATTGAATATATTAGATCAGGACTGACCTTCTTCTCAATCCGAATCGAGCACACCGAGAACGCTTGCAATATTATCTCTCA
The DNA here is from genome assembly GCA_030015575.1 of Agapanthus africanus. Taxonomy (NCBI): domain Eukaryota; kingdom Viridiplantae; phylum Streptophyta; class Magnoliopsida; order Asparagales; family Amaryllidaceae; genus Agapanthus; species Agapanthus africanus. The sequence goes on from CM057348.1 coordinate 302,992,237, forward strand.
CCTGACCATGAAAACAAACCAATCTACCTTTCTCTTCGACTAGTTCTTGTAGGGTTCCTAGGCACACTAATGAGGTCTCACAAGGCATCAACCATGCCAATTTCTAAAATTGCGGTGCCGAGAAACCCTAATACGGATCGTTGGCTAGAAGTTTAGGCGACAAAGCAACTAGTTAACTACTTTAACTAAGAGTACGGAAATACAACCTTTGTAGATCCGGTCCTCCACCTCCGCGGCTCCGTGATGAAGTCCTCTCCGCTGTCCAAATAAAATCCTGGGCTCTAGCGTCGGCTTCATCGGAGAAATGGGCGGGCAAGGTCGTCGGCTTCGTGCCGAAGATGATCTACGTCGAGGCATCACAAGATCAAGCTCCCACTTCACCAAGTCATGAAACTTGTGAAGAAAACACACTCTACTACTTGGCAAGAGGTAGAGGATGGAGAAATAGGAGGTGGGTTCACTTTAGAATTGGATTTCTCACTCATTTCATCAAGTTGCCATTGATGGAGGCATGCTTTCTTCAAGTGAAGAAGAAGAAGAAGAAGATGAATATTATGATGAGTTAATTCAAAAACAAAAAGTAAATGAATACTTATCATAATCATAACCATGGTCAAGTGTAGAGAATAAATCATGGTTAGTGGGAATGGTTAGGGTTAAGCATGGAGACAAAATGGTCACTTGGTCAAAGCTTCATGAAGCTTCAACATGCATCCAAAGAAAGCCACCATTTTGCATTATGCTAAATATTTTTCCAAAAAGAATAAATAGATAAATAAATGAGAAAAGGAAATGAAACCCTAACCACTTAAGTAACCATGGTTTAATTCTTTACACAAACCCAAACTAGCATGTATCATCAAACATGATACAATCTTGTGCACAAAAAATATATCATATATATAATGTGCACAAACAAGTGAGAAAATCCATTTAAAAGTGAACCGATACTAGTTAGTGCAAAGTAATATATCAAATATATAATTATGCATTAAATCATTAAATCAACACTTGATTCAATGATCCGGTCATGTCGCACACAACCGACTAGTATACAATGTATCGGCTTATCGAATCAATCCTCGATTCGATAACTAGGTTATATCGCATACAACCATTCGATACAATCATCGCGAGAATAGAATATGGTATCACATACACGCATTATTCTCGGTCCCGCACATATCTCATATGCGCTCCTATTTCGTTTCGCTTGAGCCAGGAAACCTCTGTGTAGGACTCTAAAGACTCGTCAATACGCCGGCAGCAGGTGATGATCATATCAAACACCCACAAGCCGCAAGCGGTCTGCTAAACGTAACGGCCACCCGGGTATTGAGCGATCAGAAGATCGACGAGCAAGCCCGCTCACACTCCTGTGAATCCAACCAGTAACACTTACCGTACAGTCCGGTCTGATCGTTTGATATGTCGCATATCTCGCCTAGGGGTGGTAAATGTCAGACCCCAATAGCTCGATAAGTCGTGTCGATATGAGGTCTATAACAGTTTGAGAAACTACTGGTAACACTTACCAGTAAATCTCAGCAACCCTGGCCAGGGATTTCCGGTTATAGCCAATCGAACACAGCGCAACATCAACTCCCTATACCGGGAGAGATGAATCCCCTCCTATCGCTCATTGCCTCCATGTGATTCGGGACTGTACCCAAAAACCACCGTTTTGCACGCCCTCTTGGACGTGGTAAGATGGAAATCAAAGAACAGTGGGAACCACACAAGACTCTATGACGATCTCGGGTCAACAGACTACTCTGTACCAGTGTCACCAGAGAACTGCCATCTGACGTAAGGTATAATACCATCTGGGAGTTCTCGGCGAGTCCGTCCAGTGTACCCAGTCTCCACTGAGCACCCGTATATCCTCTCTGATGTCAAACACCAATGGATATGGGATCATCCATCGCCCATCTGTATGGGTCGAGAAGGTATACGCTAGTCTACTCTGGTATATCGATGCCCCGTCTCGATACACCCACAACTAGGGACTTTGAAGGATGTACTTATAGACTATCTGTCCCCACTAGTATGATCTGCATCATGGTCCAGGTAGTCAAGTACACATCCTAAGGGCTTTACCAACATGTAACAGAGAGACAATCAGTGTACACGTTAAGGTAAAGAGTAACCAGATAGCATACTATCATGTCGAGCAAGAAAGTCCTCCCTATATATGTCCCAGCATCCACTACAATATACATCCTATGTATAGTAATGGCCTCTAGGGCATACATATAACTAACAGTTCTTTCAATCTTCATGTTCTACGGACATCTCATGTGGAGCAAAATCCGAGTGTTAGCCGGGGTCTCTCTTTTTGAAAAGGGGTTTACCGCACAACTCGTTCGACTCAGTCTCAGTTGAAAATCCTCTCTGAATAGGATCTTGTCCAGGGACTAACTTCTTTCTATTTTATTAGTATAAGACGAACGGAGTTTCAGTAAACCGTGCTAAAGCCCACCCTCTAGCCCTAATTTTCCCAGACTCATCTCGCCGGCGAAATCCTATTCTCTGTCCTACCTCCTATGAGCCCTAAGCAGACCAAGCTTCCTTAGCGTACTGAGCCTACCTATTCAAGAGAACAGAGACTAGCTACAATGGTATTGATTCTCCTTTCGAGGGAGATCCTTTCTAGAGTCATCCGTCAGCCATAAGGATGAAAGTGTGAAAAGCGGGTCAAAACTTGCAATGCAATCTAGGCCCACTTTGTCTAGTGAATAATGAACGCATCGGCAAAAGAACAATAGACTTTCCTGCCTCAGCGATGGAATGGGATTTTTCCACGTAAAGGCAGACAAATAGATTGATGTACCTTAGATCCAGCCAGTGGGATCTGGCACTTCTGCTTCGGTGAATGGTCTTTCTCGAGTGGAGATTCCGACGAATGGGATCTCTTCCTAAAGGTTGGTGAGATGGGGCGCATCGAAATTGCTCGTTCAGACAGAGATGTATTATTCAAAGTATACCTGCAAGGGTCGGTCACCTGAGTTCCATTACCGGCTGGAGTCACTCGTACTGGACATCAGGGAAATAAAAAGGATTGATCTTGCTGCTCATGGATAGGGAAAGAATACTCAACAATTGACTTTACAAGAACGACTTATCCAAGGGCTCTAGCCCATCCCAGCTCCGCCCAGAAGGGCAATTCCGGGAGTTTTATGACCAGTCACCAACTTTTACCAGGCCGATAATGAGTTTTTAAGCTTCAAAGTAGCGGCGATGCATTTTCTTCTGATTGCTTGAGTTGCGCGATTACTATAAAGAAAGGAGCTCGGTTGTACCATAAATAAAGAAGAATCGACCTGTGTCAATGGATTCTGAATCTTTCGTCGGATGAGCCTAATTCGGCTTTAGAAAGAGGTTCATCCAAAGCGGTGTTTTTTAAAACCAGGAAAAGAGACTCATAAGCTCTATTCTCCGAGGATCCAATTCCATGGTTAAGTGCCAACTATTTGTACTGAAAGCGAGAGCCCAAGAGCGACGAAAGACGATTAGGAATCATTTTAAAAGAAGTGGGCCAAGTTCTAGCCCTGCATTTGATGCCGATCATAGCACGTCACGCTACTAGACAGCGGAAAAAGAAATTCTATTCTCAATCAAAGTAGGAAACCTTACTCTAGTAGTGTGTAAACTGCCGTGTCTATCCGAACGGAACCCTCTAGTGGATCACTCGCTCTTGTGCATGGATCGCTGCTAGGGGCACTCTTTGAAGAAAGGTACAACGTCTCGCTCGGCTTTGCCCGGTTAGGAACCCGCTTCAGAGACCATGTGAACGAAAGATTCAGTAGTGGGAAAAAGGCCCTGCCTAGAGGTTGTCCATCTATGAATTAGTGATCCAACTGGGTATCTTACGTATGAATTCGTGCTCCAAGTATGGGCTCATGCCCTGTCTCCATAAAAGAAGAAGAAGCCAAGACTAACTCATTAAGTAGTGAAATATTTCCATTCTGCCTTAACCATGCCCGCCCACCCTGTAAAAACGCTTCTCCAACTAATGATTTTTCAGTTTCGGACATGTAAGAAAAGCCTACCCGGCGATGGAGGGTAAGATAAGAGGACAGCCCTACGAGTGTGTGAGGCTTTCATCCCCTCGCGGAGTATACGGAACGAGTTACCGGATTGGATTGGATTGATTGCGAGTTCAGAAATCATTTTAGTAGAAATCTCCTTTTTTGCTGTTCTAGTCCAGTTTTCTTTTTGATTTTCTCTCTTCCGGTGCCTCACTTCACTCAAGACTTCAAATAGAGAGCACGGAAACAAACATGCAAAAGATAATGAGCCACATCGGCCCAAAACTGCGCCACATTAGAGATACAAAGAAGCAGAGTGACTTTGTAAGTACAGAAATAAATCGGGCACCACTTCCACCATTTGAGTAAAGCACGAGAGGAGCCATAGAACAATCGCTTCTTGACGAGAAGAAGAAGAGGCAGGCAATAGTTGTTATCGGTTGTCTCCCTCACTACTTTACTTAATTGCGCCCCACTTAACTCAGTAAGGAGAACTCCACCCGGTATTTGATATCGAATACTAAACCGTTCAAAGTGATTAAAGGGGCCTTGAAGAGCCTCAACTCACTCCACTCGCTTAACGACTACAAATGGCAAATATAGGTCTTTTAGTCTTAATCTGACTTGCTTACTTGCCTATCCTATCTGTTCGTTCAGAGATTGACTCTTCACTTCACTACCTCGACACACAAGGGGAGATTCTTCGGGGGAAGAGTGAGGGCAAAATTAGGATATCATGTGGTATTTTTAGTTACGATGTTCGTGAAAAAAAAGGGAGGGGTTTATTAGGCATTCGCTTACTCACTTCACTCATGAAAGTGAAAGACGAAAGGGTCTACCCCCAACCCCCTAGCAGGGGGGAGTTAGAGTAGAGATTGATTAAGCACCCCCCACCACTTTTTGAACTAAAAGCCAGCGCATTAGGGACTGATGACCATGTCGGTCTCCACCGAAAACCAACCTCAATCGGTATTTCCGTGGTTGACGGGATAGACCTTCAAAATAAAGGGACTGCGTACTCTTCAATGAGCTAAGAGAGACCACTCGAGCTTTTACACAGAAGGAGTACCTCTCTGGACCCCATTACTGTTGCACCACGATACACCACCCCTCAACGCCGGTAAGCAACGACATAAGCAACTCCACTACCATTTCTTGGTTCTTGCGCGACACAGGGGCTGGCCCAGGGATCACGACTTCAACTTCAGGCCACTAAGAAAACTCTTTACCCCACCTAAGCGACCTCCCAAGCCCATAACGCTCCCCTTACCCACTCCACTTCTACGGGAAGCAAGATCCACTGGGATTCATTTGAAATGGAGTTCATGCCTCAGGGGCGATCCCGCAAATTACGACTATGGGATCGAAACTAGGCCCAGAGGGGTTTATCCACCCGCCTCCACCGGAGCCAGTTCCCCTTACTGGGCCACAATACCTTTAGGATTTAGCGCATCAGGAGTTTGCACGGATTTGGCACTGGATTGCCCTCAGATCCTCATGATGAGGTGGCTGATTCACAACCCAATTCCCATATCGATCTTACGTAAACCCCCCACTCCCACTGCCTGTAGACGCCTTCCCATCGCTGATCGTTTATTGGTTTCGGATGCAGCGGGCTAGGGCTCTGGATCCCTTTTATAAACTGAATCTTAAGCACGATCAGGGAGGTAAGAATTAGGATCTTTATCTTAACGTCCTGGAACTGCTCCTGCTGCATCTCGAACTGCTCGTGCTACTACTGCCTCCGCTTCTCTTGTCTCCGGTGTGGGATCACCTACTAACTACTGAGACTGGCTTTGAATATCGATCAAGGACTGGAACTGCGTCTGGATCTGCTGCTAGTGCTACCTCTGCTTCTCTCGTGACTGGACTCCCCCGCTAATAGAGTCAGAGATTCTATAGAGTCTATATAGAATCTATGGCTCTGCAGGATCCCGCTGTTGGATATGGGTCCGGATCACCACCTGGAACCGTGACTTCTGCTAGTGGATTCGCAATTTCGTTGCTGGAACCGTGCAAAGGGAGGCGGCTGGAGGAAGGTACACCGGGTGAGCTGCTGGGCATGGATCCGGTTGGTATGAATCTGCAACTGGTTATGGAACAGGAAGAGATGCTGCAGGCACCTTGTTGTTGAATAGTCTGCCTATCCGAACGGTCCCACCTATCCCGGGCGAGTCAACCTTCCCTCTCGGGCTCAATGATAGAAGTGTCCAAGACGAAATCTTTTCTTGTCTGTTCTATTTCATTTTTTGAAAAAAAAGTGTAATTAATTAGCACAGATTGGTTTTTTTGCTCTCAGTTTTATGCTTGCAACTTTAGTTGTTTGCGAGTGAATTTCTTTGTTCAAAAAACCGATCCTACGATAGGTCGGTTACCGATCTTACGATAGTTAGGTTACCAATTCTACGCTTTAAGCTTCAGTCACTTTAGGCTGTCAGTGCAACTTTCTTCTTGATTCCTGCCTTGTTTCCCCCTCTCCGTTGGATGACTTTCAGCTTCTCGTTTGAGGTGGGCTAAAATTATCATGCATAGAGATTAGACCGGCTTGGTAAGCCAACAAGAGCTACTCAGATGAGTTATGTTTCCTCCCTCTGCTTCCGCTACGTTAACCACTCTAATGCATATCCGTGAAGCGATGCATAAGATGCAAGATGGGTTGTGGCCTTGCTTTTTGTCGGAGGACATTATGGGGACCCGGACGGTCTCGATGGCGTGTTGCGTAGCGGGATCGCAACCATGCTTGGCTAAATGGCTTTGCATTGCACTGTGATTTGGCTTAAGAGCCTTGTTTGTGGAGGGTTGGTGCATTGCTTGTGTGGATGTCCCGAAGTGTTCCGAAGAATTTTCGGTGATGTGCGCTACATGTTACGCTGCGCAATGATGCTGGGAACCGTAAGTTGGTGTCATGCGAAGTGATTCACTCTATAGAAGCACGAGCGGACCGCTTCCTCAAGTTAGGTGTAGAACGAAAGAGGCGGGTCTAGAGAGGGTATTGTAACGGGCTTAGCCACACTTCGGCAACCGGCAAGAAAGTCATTCGCTTAAACGGGATATCGGGGGGGGGGGGCAGCTGTGCTTTCTTGTTCGCTTAGGTGCGCTATTGCATTGCGAGCTTCGGTGCTGGTTATTTGAGTCCTATCTAGCACAGTGCTAAAGCACAGGGCTTCTTTCTAGTTCTTCATATTTGGAAGAATCTCATTCCTTCCCCACCGCCCATGTCCTTCACAACCAACAAGCAGCGGAGTGAGCGCCAATGCGCGAAAGCCGTATAGCGTTAGACCAAGCAAGGGATGAGCGCGCTGGCGCGAAGTATAGCAGTAGGCGCCTTGCATAATCCGTTTTCTTGCTGCGAAAATAACTTCATTTTTGAGTGGTTTTTAGCTATTTGAAATGGAGATACATAAGGAGATACTTCAAGTTATGCTTAACACATACATCAGACAGGTAGTTTTGACTTGTCTAACGGGTAAGGACAGATATGTGTCTAAGGGGCCTTGCCTGTGTGTACCTTGATCCGCTTACCCTTAGAGCAACAAAAGAAGGAGTTGCCCTATAAACCGCCCAAGAACTGTGCTATGGCTGTGGAAACTGACCTGCTTAACTATAGGTTGGGGTCGCTTGCTTTTCGCACTTACCTTCCTCAGCGCCCTTTGTCTTTGCTTCACTTCCACTCACTTAAACAGGTCTAACGGACTAGGCAAGGTTCTGTTCGTTCCTTAGCACGAGATGAAGCAGATGAACTAAACGTTGTTTCCGACACAGAAGAGAAAAAGCTCGGGCTGGCTGGACAAGCAGAACAAGGACTGTTAGCTCGCATAGGAGCTAAGAGGAGGGCGAATTCCAAATTCACCACCAGGGATGAGTATGGGGCATATTCAGAAACATAAGAAGAGAGGGAGTTTCTTTCCAAAATCAACGATGAGTAGAAAGGCGCTGTAGTCGGACCAGGGACTAAGAGTTCAAAGAGAACAAACACTAATGGCATATTCAGATCCGATAAGCCACATTAATCATCTGAAGCGTCAACATGGAATTTGCCGGCTCCTCCGCTTGCTGCTTTTGGACAAGTAGCGTCATCGTGTAAATCTGCCTCTTACCCAGTTTTGAATAGGGAGCGCAGAATATGCTACACTGGTGATTTGATACCGTTTCGAATTGACATATTAAACGAAGTGAAAGCAAAGCCCCGCTTCCCTGAACGAAGTATTCTAACAGAAGAAGACGGCCTTTCCCTTATGGGTAAGAAGGAGTGGATTTCTCATGGTCTGAACTCTCAATCTGATCTGGAACTCAGGAACAAGCCGTAAGGGCTTTCGTTAGCGTTAGACTGCGTCTTCAGGTACGTCTATTGGTGATTCCTCATCTGATTCCCTAAACGTGAGATTTTCCGGGCCCTTAAAGATTCTCTGGGAGTCACATCTATCTCAAAAGAAGGAAGGACATTCTATAATGAATCACCTTCCCCCCATTCCCAGCCGTAGCACGGGCAAATCTATCTTCAACGGGTTCCCCGACTACTTAGTCTTTCCTAGGAGCGATTCCTACCATTATCCCACGTCCCTTGTCCTTACCGCTCTAGCAACTTCCATTCATTCCTTGTCCACTTTTCATGCATTTTGACCAGCAAGAGAACGGATTATATGCAAGGCTTTGAAATATAACATGCATTATTCAAACCAATTAAGCGTACTATATTCAGTCTAGCTCATCCCTTGCTTATTGCTTTCATGCATAGAAGACTAACAGAAAAGTGATCTCGCTGTACCCGATTCCCAAGCACTGACATTGAGAGAAGAGTGGAACGGTACTAGCCTTATAGAGGACTTCCCCGGAGACTTCTCAACTTATATCGGAGCAAGGAAGGAAGCAACCCATTGAGACTGAGACCGCGTGATACCACATTCTCAATATCCCGGCAGACAGCGATGTAGGGCTTCGTTCTTCTCTTATTCCTGTTTCCATACGGTATTGATGGGCCGATCGTTCCCCTTCCTTTGGGAAAACTAGCAAATAGCATTTCCCTGTAAGTGGCATGTAAAAAAGGAGAAAGAAGAAAAAACAGAAGCGATAAGGCTACCTGCCCGCGATATCTCTCTTCTGTTTAGCGAATCTGTTCAATTAGTCCTTAAGCTAATCATTCCTGCCCGGTAAAGGGTCCTCAATCTATCTCCTCTTTCTGTCATTTTGTATCTTACTACGGTCCAACCAGTCCTGGATCTCCAGCCCTTTATTTAGAATTTTATGCGCGAGGAACTGTCTTAAAGTGAAAGGCATCATTGGTAGGCGGCCAAGCGAACATTCCTGTGTGATTGGGGATAGGTAGGCTTTCCCTCTCTTGCCTTACCTGACAAGGGATTTTCAACCGAACCAAGCATAAGCCATACCAACAGTAAAATGAGCTTTAGAAAGAAAACACGCATTCGACATCGGCACAGGCTAAAAAGGAACCTAATACCTCATATGTCAAAGAAATGGATGCTTCCTGCTTTCAGGAAAGTGAGGCACTACAGGTATTGGATTCCGCTTGAACTAATGAACCAAGAGTTGTTCCCAGTGAAAAGGAATTTATAGAGCCCTTAAAAAGTCATTAGGTCAATAGATGGGCAAAGAGTATACTCTAGTAGCGGACCAGTCTATCTCGCATCGGACATGTTGAGTTGGATGCTTTCCCTAAGCTGAGAGTGCTAGCTAGCTGCCAAATGAAAGCGAAGCTCCCTACATCCCATAGACTAAGATAGGGTCTGCAACTCTCGTTGATCCCCTTGAAGAGATAAGTAGGACGTCAAGCTCGGCTCATACAGTATAAAACGGATAGGAAGTTAAGCTCGATAAGAAGAAGGTTCAAGCTCAAGCTTGTGAATCAGAAGAAGTCAACCGTCAAGGTTCCACTCGAGTAAAGGAATTAAAAGAAGGTTCTGATCGATGATTGGAAGGACGGACAGGCGTCTATAAGTCGACTAAGCAAAACAAAGGCTTATAACTCGACCAGCCAGGGGCAGTGGCTACCTGTCCTAAAAGAAAGCCTCTTTTCTTGTATAGAGCGCAGCTTTTGGAGTGATTTTCTCAATTGGACCCTCGATAAGACCAGACCTGATCTCGAAATAAGCTTACCTAAACGTCACTTACAGAGTGGATTGTTGAAAGAGTGGAAAGAAGGAAAGGAGCTAAAGGTCGTCTCCTATCACAGATGAAGTAAAACGCATACAAGATGCATTTAAAAGGCCTGCCGTAGGTCATAGCCGGAGCGGATCTTTACCTTTGAAGTGGAGAGGGGCCGGAATGGATTGACTTTTCATTAGATCTCCCGATCAATCAGATATGCGATGGCCTAAAAAAGGCATTATGGAATCGAGCCTTAAGCGCAGCACCTCCTTTTCTTGTACTTGTAGCTCTTTTTCCTGATTAAGATGATAGAGCGGATCTAGAATAAGAAGTCTCCTATCGAGCTTGAACTGGAATACGGATAGGAACCGAGAAAGAATAAAGCAAGGGCAGGACCTAGGGCAAGATCGAGTTAGCAAGATTTTCCGTCCTTGACTTAGCCCGTGGGTATATAAAATGGAAAGATCGTAGGAATTCCTGATCCATGGTAGATAGACACCAACAAATAAACTTCATTCTCAATGTCTACAACTATAAAAAATGTTGCTAATGTTGTTTCAAATGCGTCGAAATTGTAAGCAAAAGGGTCCTCACCGGATGTTCAACTGGGGCCAAAATGGATGCTCAAATGTCAGAAAGGGTCTCAGAAGAGGAAAAAGAAGCATCTGGCTCGCTACACGACTGGCTGGCAAGAGAGAGGATTGACTATCAGGATGGACTAGTGACATCTGATTAATGGGATAGCAAGCAACAACACTTCCTTTGCTTCTTTCTGGAGCTTACTAAAGGAGGCCTTACCTTGAAAGCTTGGTCCCGGTCCATTGAGTTGAATGAGTTGAAGCACCTTTACCATTAGTCTCATCTGAATCAATTCCCGAATAAGAGAGATGAAACCTCCTACCAATCAATCTATTCCCAAGCCGATGCTTTGGGTTACTTGCCCTGCTTTCGGGGTGGTCAACTGCCCTACTTGTTCCCCTTCTTTTGGTTGCCTACTAGCTCCTACCACCCCTTCCACCTCTACTATTATTCGTACGCATGCACCTGTACTATTTATAGCATTCACTTCTCTTATGATCCGCTTAACATCCTAACCAATGCTAGCCACCGAAAAGCTACACATGTTATGTTACTACCACCGCTGGTAATGGAAGACTAGACCTATCAAGTATAATGCCAGAAGATGTATTCACAGACTGGGGTGCGCACCTATTCCCCACCAACAAAGATCACTTCCAGCACTACTACAGAGGCGTACCACCACTTCCTATTTCCCTAAGACAGTTACCACATCGGACTACAAATCCAATTAGCTTTAGGCATGCCATCCCAGTAAGAAAACGGATTATATGCAAGGCTTTTAAATATAGCAGGCGTTAATCAAACCAATATCGCGTGCTATATTCAGTCTAGCTCATCCCATACTTGTTGACTCACACAAGTCAGCAAGTCAAAACTACCAGACTCGTGGACCGTTCATGAGACTGAACGTGAACTAACTCACTACCCCGAGACAGGACTTCTTTTCTTCCAGACAGGAACTCTAGAGTGCTCCGTACTCATCTTAACTCGTCAAACTCACTTCCCTTCCTCATAACCACGATACTCAAGATCAAACTCAAAACCTATAACGATGAACTTCAACCCAGAAGACGTTAACGAGACGAGACTTGGTGAACTCAAAAGCACTCGCATTATACTCAACGATTCATAAACCAACACTGGAAACACGTGTTAGTCTTCATTCACTGGTAAAACGTCCGGAATGAGGCGTTTTCTTAAAAATTCCTTGATCGATTGCTGTGCTTTTCTCTTGGGATCACAAACGAATTTCTTCTGGCTGATCCCTTCTTTTCTCCCCGGTCTATTGGTTCTTGAACCGAGCGAGGGATAGCTAGCACGAAGTTGGCCCGTAGAGCGGAAGCTAGTGGAGACAACGACTAATAAGATTGACGACAGGAGAACACCTTGGCTTTACGACTTTCGTGTTCTCCCTACTGGGTGCCTTTCTTTCATTACTTACTGTACTAATGGAACCTTGACTACTCCGTATGTCGCTTTAATTTAATAAGGCGAATGAAACGTTGGGCTTCCCTTTTGAGATGATAGGATTTGCTTGAAAAAGTATTAGGGCAGGAGTGAAACGGCTATCGTGTATGACTAACTTTCTGGTTATAAAGACAAGGTCTTTTATTCTAGCCTTTAGCTTTTCATACTTGCTTCGCCAGTTCTGGCTAGAGTAATATCAGCGTCTAAGGACGGATAAAGGATAACACCTCTCTTTCTGACCTACTTTCTTGTTGTAAGTACTTCTTTCTTTCCTTTCTTTATGGGCCTCTACTAATGCTTCCTTATGTCTGCCTTTAGGTGCTTTGTTTTAAGGTGAGTGGAGAGAAGGTACCCTTCCCATAAGGGGCATTAGAGTCAGGGGAGGCGACCAAAGGAAGTTGGTGTTCTGTTCCCCCTTGGGGGCTAGGGGGGCCTATTCGACTCATTTAAGGTTAGAATCCCCTTTTCTTAATGTCGACTATAGCTTCCTTATTCCTCTGTAAGTCCGTTAAGGTGGGTTTAGTGTCCGAATACTAATAATTGATATCTTGCTTCGAACTGACTGATGAGGGCCGGTTAGAGTAGATCAGATTTCCTAAACCTAGTTAAGGTTTAATAAAGCTCGACTATGACGGAGAGGAGAATACCTCCGCTAAGAATTACCGCTAATAACTACCTCTTCCCAGCCTGACTAGCTGAATACCATGCTTTTCGCCCACTAATGCTAGCCGAGTCAAGGACTTCCTAAACTGAGGAATGGAGAATACCCTGCCTGACTTGATGAGCTAACTCTCAGTTAATGATCTCTTCCTTTCTTAAGGACAGAACTAGTAACCCTCCCTCCGGGAGCCTCAGGTTTCCTTCAGTTAGTGGAACGAAGTGCTTCCTTTAGAGAAGAACGAGTGTCACGGATGTCGTGTTCGACTAGTTCCCTAACTTACGACTCTCCGGTTAGAAAGACCTCCTCCTTACAGATTTTGTCCTTCGCTTCCAGCAAGAAAGAGCTTAGGCGTAGTAAAGTTGAGCCGTATAGCGCATGAGCCCCTATTCGAGTAAGGTATCTATCACTTTTATTTAAAGCAAAGGAGCTCGAGGGAAGCGAGAGCTAGCCCGACCAGCCCGTCGATCCTAACGTTTTCTTCGCTCCAGTTAGCGCCCTTTCTTTAGTTTTTCATAGAATTCCCCTGGCCCATTGCCGGAGAATGTTGCATGCTGGCAAGAAAGTCATCCAATAGGGCATACAGACAGAACAGATAGGACATCTGAAAAACAAAATCAAAATCGATAGATTATGGCGGCGCTTTTCACTATCAACGTCGAAAGCAAGCTCCCAAGCGCAATCCATCTCTGGAAAAAGCCGAATGAGAGAAAGCAAAGCTCCCGATCTAGGAGGCAGTCATAGCTTCGGTTCCACAGGAGGAAATAAACAAGGATTCCTGTGTCTACTAGGGAGTAGAAGTCTTGGTTAGGGATTATGCCTTACCAAGAGCAAGAGCCATGTCTCTTGACAAAGGCTTTCTTTACTTACTTCTCCTTCTACGAATATTTCTCATCCAAGGCATAGCTTTCTTTGGCTTTCGTGGATCGCTTCAATATAGTCTCATGGCTTTGAGGAACCACTCGACCGGGCCTCCCTCTTCAGTTACGGGACTGATTCTTTCCTTTCTGCCTGCCTATAAGTTTTTTCAGTTAGACTCTCTTTCTTGTCTCGACCCTGTGGACCCTTTTTTCTCTCTAGCTAACTTTACTTGATTTTTTCTTCTTCCGTAGAGATCCACGATTCTCTATCTTTGCTTAGTAGGGATAGCCTTTCACGCCCAGAGTCGGATTCAAATACCTCAATACTCCGAATTCATACCTTTCTTACCTTTATTCAAAACCGGGAGGGACCTCCCCTATTGAAGTTTCATCCTTTCATAAATCCCTCTTTCCCTTCAACTAAACCCCCATTAAATACTATTTTGAAGCCGATGAGGATGCCACTGGGGAGCTTGCTTGCTTTTCTCTTAGCTTCCCTTCCTTCACTCCAATTCTGGAAACTGGGACTGATTGATACGCAGATGATGAGGGGGTTCCGTTTTCCCTACTAAAGTTTAGTAGCCGTCTTCCAGTTATTCTTTGACAACGAAATAAACAGAACGTGGCCTTAGTGCCTATTCAGATTCAAAACGTTAGATGTTGGTCCCTACTTCCTGTCAAACTAAGTCTCGACATTCGAAATCCTAGAAATAAGGACGATAAGGCAAACTAATCATTCAAAGTGCTAACTGCATGAGCCGGGTGAGAGAAAACAACCTTCCCGGTCACTTTAATTCACAACAAACATCGGGATGAGTGTTGAGAATGTCGTATCCAGCCTAAGAGCAAAAAACTAGAGGGAGCCTGGTGTATTTGTTCATTAGGTAGCGCATTTTAATACTTCCTGTAGAATCTTTCGTTGTTGAACGTGCCAATAGGGAAGGGAGATGAAAATGGATTCCTCTGTTTACTACGTAGATATCACGGTCCAAAGAGACCCCTAATCGAGAAGAATGTGCTTTCCCTGTACCTGACGAGCCATTGATTCCCTTTTGGTCTTATTGTGACTTGGAAGGCAACCTATCTCTATTCATTTCTTCTACTTCTAGCTGCTAGAGAGGTTCCCATTGAAAGAGCTGAAACATAAGTATATTAATCCACTCCTTCCCAATTGAATGAAAGAGAAGCTTATGAAGGCAATGCAGACCTCTCTCTTGTGGCAAAAGATCACTTAACACTTTCTCCTTCTTAAAGTGACGCATTTGTGGTCTAATCAACAACTTCCGAGATCGAATGAAACACCGGGTTTTGGTTTCATCCATGAGCAAGTCTTGGCCACCGACTCATGCGGGAGAAATGGGCAGTCCCCATTCACTGTATTGCAGAGAATAGGGACATCATTAGCGTCCTTGAGCCTCAGAGAGAAAAGTCTGATCAACACTGTGTTGGCAATCTGTTTTACCAGCTCTGTTTTGTTAGTTTCTTTTTGAAAGAAGATGCGAAAATTGCGCTCTCGCCATAGATACCAAACAACAAGCACAGGGAGTGACGTTCCGTAACAAGACGGTGCGAAAGTTCTTACCAGCCGCAAGCGCGGAAGGAGGAGAGAAACGTCGGGAATTGCGTATTACATAAGTGCTGTTCCAGGCCCTCTTCTTGACTTTTTCCACGTAGATGAGGAGGCCCCACTCTTCAATAGGTTGATTTGGAATCCGTCTGGACCCGGAATCAACTCAGCAAGAAAACGGATTCTGTAAGAAAACTCCTGCATAATCCGTTTCTTGCTCGCTGTTAAGTCCTTTATTTTCGTATATGGCACTGAGTAGTTCCTGTGGAAAAGGAGATCGACTCTTTTAGAATCACGGTATCTACAAACCTCGATGAAGATACCACTGAATACGCGAGGGCCAGGTTGCTCGAGTTAGAGTCGCTGGACGAGAGGCGATTGAATGCTTTTGAAAACCTTGAGGCATACGGATCCCGGATGGTTAAGGCATATGATCTATAAGTTAGACCAATATTTCTCCTGGGTAACTTGTACTAAAAGTTGCTGACTTTGACTATAACGGTCCTCCAAGTAAAAAATGAGCAAAAAACGATAGATAGGAAAATTGGCCCTTTTCTCATTAAAGAGACCCTTTAGAATGGGTGCTATAATTTGTTAACATCGAATTCCACTGCCAGGTGTTATAAATGAGTGTTGGTCAAAGACTTTTTATTAATGATTCAATAAACTTCGACCTTTCTTCTAATTCCTTGTTCTTTATTATGTCATCATAAAAATGAGATGTTGAGTTATCGAGTATGTTGTGATGTATGTATGCTTATATTCTTCTACTTTGAATGTAGATTTTCTTTGAAATGTTATATGCCACAAGTTTTTGATGCAAGTATGAACGTTGGCGATGTTAGCTCATGCCTTAAAGACTATGCATGTATGATGACAGGTGACAATACTATGTGATGGTGTGATATTACACTATTCAAATGCTCGATGGAATATGATCCGAACTGAATTACAGAATCTGTCTTCCATAACTATTTCTTACAAATATCTTCATGTTTTTGTTTTAATGACATTTTGGAAAATCAAAATTGGGAATTCTTTCGCAAGCCCCTTTCCCCTATGCTTGGCTCTCTGTCCTCTGTTCTGGGCTCTCAAGCTCCATCCAAAAACCAATATCTATTTCTGTCTTTCTTCTCAGACACAGTGGATTCGGCAAATAGATATCTGTCTTTAATAGCCGATCAAGAACTCCGCCTCTCAAAGCTAGGTCCCTTTCTTTGGCTTGGTCCTCGAGGTGGGGATCATGTTCTCGTTCAAGCTCAAGCAGCTCAGGGAAAGCGTATCGGATCACAGAGTAAAAGCAGCTAGCCCCTCTGTTTGAAACGTCGAACAGAGTCCCGGTACTCACTAACGGAACAAGAACAATTATGTGATCCGCCTGCTTGAACTTTACGAACTTCAACTAACTTCACTTACAAAGAGGGTTTTGTCCCTTACCAA
The DNA here is from genome assembly GCA_030015575.1 of Agapanthus africanus. NCBI lineage: Eukaryota > Viridiplantae > Streptophyta > Magnoliopsida > Asparagales > Amaryllidaceae > Agapanthus > Agapanthus africanus. Next base: position 303,008,944 of record CM057348.1, read on the forward strand.
TAGAACAGATACTACCTTTTTACAACCTTCAAAAAAGTGACGACTTACAACGAACCCCACTCGCTAGATAATGCCGATACAGAAACAGATACCACTAGCCGTAACGTCATTAGTGGATTCTCTGATCCTCCCTCGAGTACTCAGCTTACCGAAAGGAAGAGAGATTTGGAATTTCACTTACAGCTGGAACTCAAAGGTTGATTTCATTAGCTGACTTTAAAGAAAGGGATGATCACTTGTCCACTTGAAAGACAAACTTCTTTCTCCGACCTTGACTCCACGGGAACTTCGCTTCGGAACTTACACATAGACTTAACAAAAAAAGGAACGAAGAACGCCTGCTGGAACGGTAAACGAAAAAGTACACATTATACGACCAGACGCTTACTAGACGCTTGCAGACTGAAAGCCGGGAACGAGTGCTTACCTAAAGAGTGCCAGCGAAAATGAAAAAAAATGGATTCCAGTTTAGTAGTGAACCGCAACTTCCGCTTGACGAGGGCCTCAATAAGGAAGAAAAGGGTCAAGCTAGCTTCCTTTACTCTGCTGTCCTCTCCCGGTTTTCGAGATTCCTCTCCTTTCTCTGGTCTTCGAGCCGAGCTTAAGCTCTCTTCTTTTTCTTATCTCGATTCAAAGTCCGCAATAGCTGTCAAAGACCTAGGAGATAGGGTAGCTGTAGATTCACTCGAACAAGCTTTGGTGAAAGAAAGTAGCAAGTTAGTTTCGATCTCTCTCTCGGGAGCAAGTAAGCTAGTTTTCGGACTCACAGGAGCCCTTTTGAGCTGTGCAATCGCGCTTCTTTCACCTTACTTACCTCGTATCCAAACGAATAGATTGAAGAAGTCAAGTGGTTTGGTTGTTGTGCGCGCCGTAGGCCTACGGGGTAGCCGAATTGCTTACGAGGGGTGCTGTACGCTAACGGTAATTACCTCCCAGGAAGGGGAGCCGCAAAAAAAGAAACCCTAAACAAACTGTATTAAAGCAGCAGTCAGACTCGTTGCAAGAAAAGGTAGTTGAATGTGTTAAGCGAAGAGAATATAGCACGTAGAAGCTTATAGAGTCGGTAGTTCGACGGCTTAATGCTTGCCAGAGAAAGTTCTATAGCCCGCCAGATAAAGACATGACCATAGGATTTCATAGAAAGCACCTTTGGGCTCCTCTTAAATACCAAAAAAGTGTGTATTCATGTCAGGATTTCGCACTGAGGAGGCCTTCGATCTGTTGGGACGAGCTGGTCGAGATGTGGTGTCCAGTCACTCACATCGGTGAGGGCTGCGCTATGCCACCTGTCCTTACCCTGGGAGTACTTCTTTAGCAAAGCTAACGGTAGGTCAGACAGGTCTGGGACCATCCTTCCTTTTATAGGCTGGAGCAAACTTTGCGTTTACATAGCTATTCCCTTTAGTTGCATGTTCAACCTAGGCAAGACAGACCTTATTTGCTAGTTTATCCATCATCCAATCCACAACAAATCGGATGAAAGCCTGAGACTTTTCACCTACTCAAACGAGATTGAAAACTACCATTCCGTCGAATCGGAAAAGGTTTCGAAGAGCGCAAAGGGAACTTTACAACCTCTCGGTGGTCAGATCTGAAGGGGAGATTCACGGGTAACTTCGGAGGGTGGGGAAGGAAGAGCTGGTGTGGCGCGTCAAACGCCCTCACGCAATGCCGTGCACAAGGAAGGGTGGCGAGTGGGAGAAGAATTCCTCCCCTTTCAAGAAGGGTGTGGATATGGTCTATAGTATAGCCAAAAGAAGAAGTCGAATCCGAAGAAAATGGGCAAGCAAATGCCGCTGCACAAAGGGCCATAGCGTAGCTCAAGCCAGAGCTTTTTTGTTTTCCAACTAAGTTCCAGTCCGCCAAGGAGTGTGAGTCTTGAACGGAGGCATCAAAAGCCGAACCATAAAGACGCAGCACCACCTACTATTTCAACCGTAGAGTCGACCGAAACAGAAGCCTTAGGCGAGATAGACAATGAAAGAAAGCACTGGACTTTTCTTTCAAAAATACAAGCATAATATTTAGTCAAAAAAATCCACGTGGGGCCCGTAAGGCATGGGTTTAATATCCTTTTCAAGGTAGTGAATACTTGCTCGACCTACAGGGAGAGGGGAATTTGCTGTGATGTCAAATCCCTTCCTTCATCTTTTGTATGGGATCCGAGAAAACTAGGCTCTCAGAAGCAATCCATGCTTTCAGAATGAAGAGCCTCGTAGGCAAATTGGGATTCCCGTACTCGTCAGTTTCACTGAAGACTGACAGCAATGTTCGAGACCAACAAGACAAAAGAGAGCAAAAATCGATACAGTAGCGCTCGGAGCGGTTCCGATAACAGATCCAAGATCCGTCACCGAGTAATGACGATCTATGAGCACATGGCGCAATTTCCATCAGTGGGCATAAACCACCTGCTGAATGTATGATCTATGCCGAACTCATCTAGGCCGGGGGTTTACGTACTATTTCATTCAACGTATAAACGCATATTCCTGAAAAGGAGTGGAGCTGGAAAGTCTATTAGTCACTTCTCCCTTAGTTGCCACTGATCGATTCATCTATAGCCTCGGCTAAGACCAACGCTTCATTCATGCGCTTAGTCAAAGATAAGTAGCCGATACGGTTACCAAACTCTCCCCGCATGATTATCCCTATACGCCCTTACCCCTACACACCTTGTAATCATTCCTATACACCTCGCATGATTCTTTTTCAATCCACCGGCCCGGCCCCTATCACGTAAGGCCCAGCTCCCCAATCGCCCCTCCTCGTCCCGGACTTTTCGTATAACTTAGCTGAAGGAGTCCTAAAGCTTATGACGGAACTCAGAAAAAACCAAAAAAAAGGTAGTTGACTTGAGCAAGAAAACGGATGTGCTACCACACCATTCAAACCAATATCTCGCTAGTACTCACTCCGTTGTTTGGTCGTGCCGGGTAAGGCGATAATCTGTTGCTCCTAATCTTCTTCTTCTTGGCATTGGCTTTCTTCTTTCAATACCAGACATGGAACTACTAAATCTTTCCATTCCATCCCGAGAGTTAAGCGTAGCGTAATCTAGCGCAAGAGTTGAAGTGAGCGAGCATGGAAGCGATAGCACACAGGTTAGCCTGGAGTGGTCAGTAGAGCTTCGTTCATCTATCTGTCCACGTAGTAGTAGGTGAAGCAAGAGGTTCCTTCCCAGCTGCTGCGATGTGAGACATTCCACATCTCTCTTCTCTTTTTCTTCCCCGTTCTGCCTTGATTCATTCCCGTCCATTGAAGCATTCTTGTGTTAGTGTACATGCCCTAGAGGCCATTACTGTATCATACTAGTTTATATATTACTTAATGGAAGCTTGGGATATTCACCTTGTATATACAATCTTGCTCAAAATAGTAGTATGCTACTTGGTTTATTTCTACTTCAATGTGTACATGTGTTTATTTTAGTATATCACCTATACACATTAGTAGAGCCCTTAGGATCTTTGCTTGATTACCAGCGTTGTGATGGCAGTCACACTAGTGGGGCTAGGTAATCTATAAGCACATCCTTATGCAGGTCCCTAGTCGCAGGACTATCGAGACAGGGCATCGATACTCCGGAGTAGACTAGCGCATGCGCTTCTCATCCCAGTGTGGGAAACGGTCTGTCCTACAGCCGTCGGTACATCGTACTTGAGATAGTATGCGGGTGCTCGTTAGGTTACGAGTACACTGGACAGGACTCGTCGGGAACTGACCGGTTGGTATTATACCTATCTTCAGTTATCAGTTCCCAGGTGACATGAGTACAGCTTAGTCCGCTGACTTGACACTGTCACTTCGCCTCGAGTGTGTTCCCACTGTACTTTGATTACTACCCTACCACGGCTCAAAGGAGTCGTGCAAACAGGTAGTAGTTGGGTGCAGTCCCGAAGCACTTGGAGGCAGTGACGGTTAGACAGGATTCGTCTCTCCCGGTATTGGGGTTGACATCGCGCTGTGTCTAGGAGAGCCATTGCATGAGTAGTCCCTGGCCAGGGCAAGCGAGATATACTGGTAGGCTTCCAGTGTTATCTCAGGGTGTATTAGGCTTCACTCCGACACGACTTGTACCGCTATTAGGGGGCTAACATTTACCGCCCCCCTAGGCCCGCCATGCGTTGTATCAGACGAACAGACCGGACTGTACGGAGATTGTCACATTCAGGCTCAGTAGGAGTTTAGATGGGTTTCACCTCGTCAGTCTTCTTGTCGGCATCTACCTGGGGACCGTTACGCACAGCTAGTGCCGCTTACGGTCTATGGTTAAACCCACTGCCAGCGTAGTGTCGAGTCTTTAGAGTCCCACACAGAAAGCTATTCGCCTTTTGGCAAAAGAGTAGAGGTCGCATGGTTTTGCGACAGGTCGCATGGTTTTGCGACAGGGTTCGGTCACATCCGTGCACTTGTGCACGTACAGTGTCCGGACAGTTAACACTAGCAGGCTTTGGTTTAAGCTGGATCCTAGTGTACGTTTTAGGATTGATTTTATCTCGTTTTTATTCGTGTTCCTCGGAACGCGGATGCGGGTGTGTATGCACAGTTGACAGAGAGACAGAGGCAGAGTATTCTCATTGGGGTTGTTGACTGTTGACTGTTGACAGTTGACTGTTGACAGTTGACTGTTGACCATTGACTTTTGCTTAACCCTAATGAGAATAAGATATATGATTAACATTAATATTAATTAAGTATTGTAGTGACATGGTTGTTGAGGGGTTGACTTTGTTGACTTGTTGACTTTGTTGACCGGTTGACTAGGTTGGACTAGTTGACCATCATCATGACAATGGCTATCATTCCATGGCAAAGACTTTTGCTTGCTTGTTTATTTATGCAAAATGAGTGCATGAAATGATATAGCCATTTTGACTTAAACCATTTACACAATACTTGATTACTATTTTTGTTATGATGGCTTTTGGATTATGAGAGGTGAGAATGAGAGGAGTATGGTTCATTCTATCATTTGCTTTCTCTCTCTTGAGCTCTCTCATTCTCAAGCTCTCCCTCTTCCTCTTGCTCTCTCTACCTCAAGGCAAACCATTCTCATGTGTTGAGACTCATTGCCTTAGAGATAAAAAGACACCAAAACATTCCTCTACTCATTCTAGTTCACAAGGCCTAGCAAGCCAAGTGATCTAGTTTCTTCAAAGTTCGAAGAAGAAGCCAAAGGTAGAAGCTTTCGGGTGGATCCATCTTCGGCGCAAGGAGGCGACGAGGTGAGGCCGATCCGTACACTGGAAGGAGTCAAAGACGAAGGAGTTCAAGAAAGGTATAGCCCCCTAACCGAGTAGGTAAACTCTTGTTAGGTTGTTAGTTAGTAGTTTAACAAAGATCCGGGTTTTAAGTCCATATTACCACCTCTAAGAAAATTGTTTTTTATCAAATTCCGCATGCCCGAAAGTACCGGGAGAGGTAGCATGGACTTACAGTGATATCAGAGCCTAGTTAAACTCTATCTAACATGTTAGCAAAGTAACTAGAAGATCGATCAAAGAAAAAGTCGCGAAATACACCCCGATGTCTAACTTGCTGTCGATTTTCAAAGTACTGTAAAAAATGATAAATCATACTTTAAAATTCGGCTCAGGGTTTTTATAACAAACTGAAAAAATTTCGTCCACTGAACCGATCAAAGCGCCGCGGAAACGCGGCGGGAGCGTGCTCCCGCCGCTGTTCCGCGGCCGAGTTGACTCGGTAGTGGGAAATTTTGGTTGCAGTTTGTTCAGTGGGGTATTTTGGGATTTTTGGAATATGTATTTTCTGCCCAGATTTTCCAGAACGAAAATTTTTTGTTTGGGGCCTGAAAATCCGTATTTTTGATCGAACTTTTAAAAGACTTAAGCTGACGGATTTTTCTGTGATGTGATATTTGTATTGAACGTCTGCTAATCGCTATATGTCGATTAGTGGGGGTTATACAAATCTGTGATCTGTAATATTATTGGAATGTGTATATGAATTCATTGGATTGTCGCGGGTGAATAGTCGGGGGTTGTGAGACAAGAGTTTTCTTTTCTTTCAATTCATGTAAATTTGTAAATTGATGTAATAATTATTTGTATGGCCGCAAAACCGGGTCGGGGTTGTAGCCGTCATTGTATAATTTCTTTTTACTATTTTTGCTCCTAGGATAGACCCATGGAGAGGGTGCACAAACTACCGGGTATGCCGAAGTGCCGAGTGGCCTACTCACGGAGATGAGGGAGGTTGCTTCGCTTCGGGTACTTGGCGGGTAGTTTGCCGCACCCGTAGGGGTCTTGGGTGGGGTATTGGCTATTCACCGCGACCGTGTAATCTGCTTTTCGTTACAGGCTCGTGCGAGTTGCGGATTCCTAGTATATCCAATGTATTCATCTGTGATCTGAAATGGCTATCATTGCAATATATCTATATATGATATTATTTAGGCGTTGCCTATGTTTTACAGCCGCGCTAGCCCAGCCCCCGCTCTGTCGTTAGTTAAGTAACCTAACGGGTAATGACGGGGCCCCGTGGCGAATGCGAATGGCATAAGCGTACGTCATATTTTGGTTGTTTTCTGCAATGGTAGGATTAAATGATGGAACGCATTAAAAGAACTAATGCAAGAATATCACGCATTAAAAGAACTAATGCAAGAAAATAAACCAAGTAAAAGTCGTTGGAACACTTTCGAAAAACCACTCGGTTCTTTTCAAAACCAACTTTTAAATGCGGAGTTTGAGCTACTCCTTTTAAAAGCTATCTCGTTCCATCGATTGTATCAAGTTCACTACGTTCACGGTTTCGCCAAAACCATTCATAGCCCTCCGTCGTTTCACATGAATAGTCAATAGTATTCAAGCTATGTATGTTGGCCAAAGTCAAGGCATAGTGATTGGTAGCTATTGGGTATTCATGTGTAGCATAGATAGATGCGTTGGTTTGGGACAGTCGTACTGCCATTTTGGCCAAAGTCAAGGGTAGGTACGGGTGGATCCAAATTAACCTGGAGAATGACGGGTAGAACTTGACATGTGACTTATGATATTTTGGCCAAAGTCAAGGTCATAAGAGCATGGGGCAAAAATCCACATCGGGAGTTTCAAAAGAACTGAAACTTGCTAGTGTTGCATACCATTTGGAGTGTGATGATTCTGGTAGGATTCCTTCAGTTTCGTCACACGATGATATTTGGATCCCGATCCTACTGTGAGTATATGCTACTCCTCGGGAAATTTCTCACTTAACGATCAATGCTATAAACCAAGTAGGTGTCAAGAAAGGTGTTAGCGGGGCTACGCCTCTAAGGAAAAGAGGTTATTTAATTAAGGAACTTCGCGAAAGCGTTGGAAAACCTCCCTCGAAGTACCGACACTGGCCTGGCTGAACGGTTAAGCAAGAATTGTACGGTGAGATTGATCCTGACTAATTCTTCCTTTTTGGTTTGAGGAGGGATTCGAGAAACAGTGGGAGCCATCCTGTTTAGACAAACTAAAAACCATTCTAAACTTGCAAGAGCATCATGCTGAGTGTTTCTTCTCTCTCCTAATTGCAGCGACCAATCGACATGACTGGACTTAAGTTACTCCTAGATAAAAACATACTGACAGGGTCAAACTACAAAGATTGGCTCAGGAATGTCAAGATGGCAATCACTTACGACAAGCTGGGGTATCTTCTTACCACCAAAGCTTCCCCTGTCCCAGGTCCCAAAACCAGCGTCGCGGATAAGGAAATCCATAAGACCTGGGAAATCGATTGAGCGAAGGCCAAGTGCCTCGTGCTTGCCTCTATGGACAACGAACATCAGAGGAGGCACGAGAATATGGACCTCGAATCCATATTTCTCCATACAAAAGAACTGTATGGAGAGCAGTCTCGTATCGCAAGACACGAAGTGTCGAAGAAGTTATTTTCGGCAAGATTGGCCGTCGGATCATCGGTAGCGGAACACGTGCTTAAGATGATTGGCTACATTGAGGAGCTCGCGGACCTTAGGACCACGTTGGAGAATGAGCTCTATACGGACTTGATTCTCCAGTCCCTTCCTTCCACTTACGCCCAGTTTATCCTGAACTTCAACTTACAAGAAAAAGAAGTTGGACTTTCAGAACTCCTCAACATGCTGAGGAGCGCAGAGGGCACCCTACAGAAAGGTAGGGAAATATCCACTTTGTTTGTAGGAGGATCTTCCTCTTCTAGGTCCAAGACGAAAGCCAAGGGAAAGAAGAAGAAAGCCCCCACCAAACCAAGGGGCGGTGTTAGTAAAGTGGATACGAAGGGAAAGGCAAAAGCAACAAAGAAAGCGGGGAAGCTTGTAGATAAGGAAGAATGCTTCTATTGTCATAAGAAAGGACACTGGAAGAATGATTGCAGGGCTTGGAAAGCCAGAACACAGGATCTGAAGCAGGTTGCGGCTTCAGCTTCAGTTGTGTATGTTATTGAAAACTGTCTTTCAATAAACTCTACTTCCTGGGTATTGGATACCGGATCAGGATCTCATATCTGTAATTCTTTGCAGGCGTTGAGAAACCGTAGGGTTTTGAAGGCAGGTGACATGACCCTCAAAGTTGCAAACGGAGCTAGCATGGATGCTAAGGCCGTGGGGGACTATCACCTGGGGTTGTCAGATGGACACGTTTTGGTTTTGCGTAATTGCTATTTTGTACCCAACGCAACTTGTAATATCATTTCTGTATCTTTGACTTCTAAAGAAGGTTATGAATTTGCGTTTGTAAGTAATGTTGTAAACATTCACCTTAATCAAGTTCTGATTGGGTCAGGTATATTAAGCAATGGTATATACGTATTAAACCAACCACAGATTTTCAATGTCCAGAATACAGACAAAAGAAAGTCTCCGGAAATAAATCAGACTTTCTTGTGGCATTGTAGACTGGGTCACATCAATGAGAGAAGGTTGACGAAGTTATATACAGAAGGATATTTGAATGCGTTCGAATATCAATCGTATGCCACTTGTCAATCCTGTCTCAAAGGAAAGATGACAAAGACTCCGTTCACTGGACACGGAGTAAGAGCGAGCGAGCTCTTGGGACTCGTACACAGTGACGTGTGCGGTCCAATGTCTACACATGCGCGAAGCGGTTATTCTTACTTCATTACTTTTACGGATGACTTTTCAAGGTACGGTTATGTCTTCTTAATGAAACATAAGTCGGAAGCCTTTGGAAAATTCCAGGAATATAAGAATGAAGTAGAAAAACAAACCGGCAAAAGTATCAAGATTCTAAGATCGGATCGAGGTGGTGAATACTTGAGTGTCGAGTTCCTGGACTATTTAAAAGAGAACGGAATTCTCTCTCAGCTTACTCCTCCATACACTCCGCAACATAACGGTGTATCGGAGAGACGGAACCGAACCCTATTGGATATGGTACAGTCCATGATGAGTAACGCTGAGTTGCCGCGATCATTCTGGGGGTATGCGCTAGAATCAGCTGCATACCTTTTGAACCGAGTTCCCACTAAGACTGTGCCTACTACACCATATGAGATGTGGTGTGGGAAGAGACCCTATCTTAATCACATTAAGACATGGGGAAGTCCAGCTTTTGTCAAAAAGCAGTATGCGGACAAGCTCGAGGCACGCTCAGTACAGTGCAAGTTCGTGGGATATCCAAAGAACTCTAAGGGATATTTCTTCTATTGCGAAGAGGAACAAAAGGTTTTTGTTTCTCGTCATGCCCACTTTCTAGAACACCAGTTCATAGAAAAGGAAATTAGTGGGAGCGCAGTAGAATTGGAAGAAATTCCAGAACCACGAGCTATTACTGAAAGCTTAGTGGAACCAGAGGGTCCAAAAGAACAGGACATTCCTACGCCGCTCCGCAGGAGTAGTAGGCAGTCTCATCCGCCCGAGAGATACTACGGTTTTCTCATAGACGGGGATAGAGAGGATTGCATCATAGATTATGATGAGCCTACTAGCTTCCAGTAGGCCGTTCAGAGCGTTGACTCAGTAAAATGGCTGGATGCAATGCGGACCGAAATGGAGTCCATGTACACCAACAAAGTATGGACGTTGGACATTGCTCCAGACGGGGTAAAACCCGTAGGATGCAAGTGGATCTTCAAAAGGAAGATTGGTGTAGATAGACAGGTTGAGACCTATAAAGCTAGACTTGTTGCAAAGGATTTCCGTCAAAGACCTGGCTTGGACTATGACGAAACCTTTTCTCCAGTGGCTATGCTGAAATCCATTCGGATCCTTCTTGCCATTGCTGCCTTCCACGATTATGAGATCTGGCAAATGGACGTAAAGACCGCTTTTCTAAATGGAAATTTAGAGGAGTTTGTCTATATGGACCAACCAGAGGGTTTCATTCAGAGTGGGAGCAGCGGAAAGGTGTGCAAGTTGCTTAAGTCCATCTATGGACAAAAGCAGGCATCGCGGAGTTGGAACATCTGTTTTGATGAGACGGTCAAGGAATTTGGCTTTATCAAAAATCCAGATGAACCATGCATCTATAGTAGATTTGTAGCGAGAACTGTAGTATTCCTCGTTTTATACGTGGATGACATTCTCTTAATAGGAAATGACATTCCTATGCTACAATCTGTCAAGGGGTTCTTGTCACACAGGTTCTCCATGAAAGACCTGGGTGATGCCTCATACATCCTGGGGATCCGGATCCATCGTGATAGATCCAAGAGGATATTAGGACTTTCACAGTCCAGGTACATCGACACCATACTGAAAAGATTCAGTATGGAAGATTCCAAGCGCGGTAACCTACCGGCTTGTCACGGGATCACCCTCTCTAAAGAGATGTCTCCCAAGACTGATTTGGAGAGGGATCGCATGTCTATTATACCCTACACTTCTGCGGTAGGCTCTATAATGTATGCGATGTTGTGTACCAGACCGGATGTAGCTTATGCACTGAGTGTGGTAAGCCGGTATCAGTCAAACCCTGTGGAGAAACACTGGATAGCAGTAAAGAACATTCTCAAGTACCTGAGAAGAACTAAGGAGATGTTCTTGGTGTATGGCGGAAAAGACCTCCAGATCGAGGCCTTTGCTGACTCCAGCTTCCAGAGTGACAAGGATGATTCCAAGTCCATGTCGGGTTTTGTCTTTACCCTCAATGGAGGGGCGGTGTGTTGGAAGAGTTCCAAACAGGAAACCGTTGCAGACTCGACGATGGAAGCGGAATACATCGCTGCATCTGATGCCGTAAAAGAAGCTGTCTGGATAAGGAAGTTCTTGAAAGAACTTCAGGTGGTTCCATCCATTGTTGATCCAATACCTCTGTATTGCGACAACAACGGGGCTATAGCTTTAGCGAAGGAACCCAGGTCCCGTCAGAGATCCAGACACATCTTGAAGCGGTATCACCTGATCAGGGAGATCGTGAATCGCCAGGAGATCGAGGTTCGGAGGGTTGCTTCAGAAGATAACACTGCAGATCCATTCACCAAGGCCTTGCCCCAGACTCAGTTCGAGCGGCTGATCGAGATGATAGGTCTTCGATAAGCCAGTACATGGCCTTAGTGCAAGTGGGAGATTGTTAGTGTATATGCCCTAGAGGCCATTACTGTATCATACTAGTTTGTATATTACTTAATGGAAGCTTGGGATATTCACCTTGTATATACAATCTTGCTCAAAATAGTAGTATGCTACTTGGTTTTTTTCTACTTCAATGTGTACATGTGTTTATTTTAGTATATCACCTATACACATTAGTAGAGCCCTTAGGATCTTTGCTTGATTACCAGCGTTGTGATGGCAGTCACACTAGTGGGGCTGGGTAATCTATAAGCACATCCTTATGCAGGTCCCTAGTCGCAGGACTATCGAGACAGGGCATCGATACTCCGGAGTAGACTAGCACATGCGCTTCTCATCCCAGTGTGGGAAACGGTCTGTCCCACAGCCGTCGGTACGTCGTACTTGAGATAGTATGCGGGTGCTCGTTAGGTTACGAGTACACTGGACAGGACTCGTCGGGAACTGACCGGTTGGTATTATACCTATTGTCAGTTATCAGTTCCCAGGTGACATGAGTACAGCTTAGACCGCTGACTTGACACTGTCACTTCGCCTCGAGTGTGTTCCCACTGTACTTTGATTACTACCCTACCACGGCTCAAAGGAGTCGTGCAAACAGGTAGTAGTTGGGTGCAGTCCCGAATCACTTGGAGGCAGTGACGGTTAGACAGGATTCGTCTCTCCCGGTATTGCGGGTTGACATCGCGCTGTGTCTAGGAGAGCCATTGCACGAGTAGTCCCTGGCCAGGGCAAGCGAGATATACTGGTAGGCTTCCAGTGTTATCTCAGGGTGTATTGAGCTTCACTCCGACACGACTTGTACCGCTATTAGGGGACTGACGTTTACCGCCCCCCTAGGCCCGCCATGCGATGTATCAGACGAACAGACCGGACTGTACGGAGATTGTCACATTCAGGCTCAGTAGGAGTTCAGATGGGTTTCACCTCGTCAGTCTTCTTGTCGGCATCTACCTGGAGACCGTTACGCACAGCTAGTGCCGCTTGCGGTCTGTGGTTAAACCCACTGCCAGCGTAGTGTCGAGTCTTTAGAGTCCCACACAGAAAGCTATTCGCCTTTTGGCAAAAGAGTAGAGGTCGCATGGTTTTGCGACAGGTCGCATGGTTTTGCGACAGGTCGCATGGTTTTGCGACAGGGTTCGGTCACATCCATACACTTGTGCACGTACAGTGTCCGGACAGTTAACACTAGCAGGCTTTGGTTTAAGCCGGATCCTAGTGTACGTTTTGGGATTGATTTTATCTCGTTTTTATTCGTGTTCCTCGGAACGCGGATGCGGGTGTGTATGCACAGTTGACAGAGAGACAGAGGCAGAGTATTCTCATTAGGGTTGTTGACTTTTGACTGTTGACGGTTGACTGTTGACCATTGACTTTTGCTTAACCCTAATGAGAATAAGATATATGATTAACATTAATATTAATTAAGTATTGTAGTGACATGGTTGTTGAGGGGTTGACTTTGTTGACTTGTTGATTTTGTTGACCGGTTGACTAGGTTGGACTAGTTGACCATCATCATGACAATGGCTATCATTCCAAGGGAAAGACTTTTGCTTGCTTGTTTATTTATGCAAAATGAGTGCATGAAATGATATAGCCATTTTGACTTAAACCATTTACACAATACTTGATTACTATTTTTGTTATGATGGCTTTTGGATTATGAGAGGTGAGAATGAGAGGAGTATGGTTCATTCTATCATTTGCTTTCTCTCTCTTGAGCTCTCTCATTCTCAAGCTCTCCCTCTTCCTCTTGCTCTCTCTACCTCAAGGCAAACCATTCTCATGTGTTGAGACTCATTGCCTTAGAGATAAAAAGACACCAAAACATTCCTCTACTCATTCTAGTTCACAAGGCCTAGCAAGCCAAGTGATCTAGTTTCTTTAAAGTTCGAAGAAGAAGCCAAAGGTAGAAGCTTTCGGGTGGATCCATCTTCGGCGCAAGGAGACGAGGTGAGGCCGATCCGTACACCGGAAGGAGTCAAAGACGAAGGAGTTCAAGAAAGGTATAGCCCCCTAACCGAGTAGGTAAACTCTTGTTAGGTTGTTAGTTAGTAGTTTAACAAAGATCCGGGTTTTAAGTCCATGTTACCACCTCTAAGAAAATTGTTTTTTATCAAATTCCGCATAACCGAAAGTACCGGGAGAGGTAGCATGGACTTACATCTTGTGTACCGGCACAGAAAAGAAAATGTGTTATTCAGGAACCACGAACGGAGCTAGTCCGATCAGCACCCCATCTAGCATCATGCATAGTAAGTACGATTTTTTTCCTTTATCAATGTCGGTAGGAACATTTATTTTCCTGGCAAGAGAAAGGAACGGTCGCTCGAATAGTTCGTGCTCATAGCTTGGGATTAGGCATGGCCGGTCAGGATCAGAGTACAGGTACTGCCTTAGTTACAGTAGCGGACTATATCAATAGTACGGGGGCCTGCAGTTAGCTTTCATTTTTGATTTCTTTCATAGACGAGGTGCGTAAACCGATCTATCATCATGGGTAGGAGTCAAGACGCTTCCTTCTTCCAATACCAGAAATGTGGAAGACTAGATCATGGGCAGATCTTTCCATTTCATCTCGAGAGACTAGAGCGAGCGCACGGGATTCACTGAGCGTAGCATGGAAGCGATAGCACAGAGCAGGAGGTTAGTGTGAAGTGGTTTTCGGTAGAGCTTCGACTAATTGATTGTGGTTCGCCTAAGTGGCGAGTCAGTCCAAGAATGTGATCTAGAAAGGTTATTCGACCGATACACTGTAGTAGGGTTTGCTCGTTTTTCCATGCATGAGCAAAGAAGCACAGCGTGGGTAGGGATGAAGTAAGTGAAGCAAGAGGTTCCTTCCCAGCGACTTCGTCCTTAAAAGCCAGCCTTTCGATTGGATAGATTGTAAGCAGCTCTAGATCGGAAAATCTCATCCGCATACGACCCACGAGTAAGAAAGCGTAAGGCTAAACTAAAGGCTATAATCAACAACATGGATTGGACTTTGATGAGACCCTCAGTCCCGTTGTGAAACCCGCTACTATTCGCACTGTCTTATCACTTGTTGTCACTCGTTCTTGACCGATACGACAACTGGATGTCAAAAATGCCTTTCTGCATGGCATTTGAAACGTATAGGTTTATATGAAGCAACCTGCTGTTTTGAATATCCTTATCGTCGTCACTATGTGTATAAGTTACATAAAGCGATCTATGGTCTTACGCAGATACCAAGTTCATGCTTAAGACGGTTCAGCACTATTCTTCTCGAGGACCACGTGGCCTCACCGTTAACAAAAATTGTACACTTACAATAATGAAAATAATAGCAAAAGGTAGTAAATACTTGCTTACTCGTGCCGAGTAAGGAGTGAATTGTCTACGAAAACCGGATTTGGACATGACTTGCCAAAAGAGAGTCTTGGATCAGATGAAGAAGATTTGGGATAGTCAGCACTTAGGTAGGGTTGAACAACAGCTGATTGGGGTCAACCAAAGTCGGAATCTTTGTTGACCGGTCCTTTCGATTGCTAAACATCATCAGATAGTAAAAAAGGGCAGAGAAGCCCACGGAGCGGTCGGTAAAAGAAAACGGATGCGCTACCGCACAACGAGCGCTGGGCGCTCACTCCGTTGCTTGGTCTAACGCTATAGGCTTTCGCGCTGCATTGTACTTGCCATTTCTTGTTCGTTCACCTGCCCGGTCTGGTTCACCTTACCCGCTGGCTTGGACGAGTACAGTTCACTGATTTGAATCACTTAAACTAAAGCTCTGATATCCGGTAGTATTTCAACCTTCTTTTCTTACTCGTCATGGTATGGTATTGTCAGATCCCGCGCATCAAATGATTACTGACTTGAACTAGCACTTGCTGCTATTCACTCAGCAGATGATCAGGCAAGATGCTAATTGGAGAAGGACTGACCGGACCTGCCTTCCCGGAAAGCACGAGCATACAGATTCGTAGTGTTCGTTCGGAGATTCCACTATACCCTTTTCACTCGGGAAAGCAACTGACGCCTATATTCTTTGTCTTGAATCACAGAGGAAGGACAAGAGCTAGGACAACAACATCCGAATCTGAATCAGAATGAACTTGCTGCTACGCCCTATCCTTTCCCTACTCTAACAGATGAATCAAAGAAGGAAGGGAGCAATCAATCCAATCCAATCTGGTAGCTCGATAGGTCTCTAATCACAGAGTTTTGGGAATGCCTGTCGGCAACAGCTCGGACAAGAAATCCAACAAAAGAACTAGGTTTTTCTTTCTCACTGACTCAAGCCTCTTCGTTCGGAGCCTTGAAACAACTCTCCACTACAGCCTTCACTCTTTCTTGCTCGGACAACTGACGCGACTGAAACTGTCCATGCTCGATCTACTGCTTTCTTTCCTTCTGCGCATCGGTTATTGCTGTAGTTGTCATTTACTTTATCAGTAAAAGGGGACGAATATCACTACAGTACAGTGAGGGATCACAGGCTATCCAGGGTAACCACATCTTCCAGCCTCAGAGCATTTAGCCTACACCAACTGCATAACCAACTGGGTCAACAGGCAAGACCGGAAAGGAGAGATCAGCCTAAGCAGCTTGGGTGGTTGGATCCACTCTATCGGTTAGTAGCTATTAAGCCCTAACTACAGGACAGACTCATAACGCTCGTTCGGAGTTAACACCAGGGTTGGAAAGTCTCTCCTTTCTGCCCTTGCCATTTAAACGACTCCACCCGTGAATACTCAATCAATTCTGGAAATTCTAACTACATAATCTCCCTTTGAATATGTGGATTAGCTAGGATCTGCCCTAGCTAAGTCTCATTCTACCACTGCAGACATCTTTCTCATGTTCTGTTCTTTCTGTCTCTCCGGGCTTCCCATCTCCTTTCCTATCTGAACCCTTATCTGCCCCAAACCACGAATGTGAAGGTTAAGACCTAAAGTAGTGTCCCGGTCCGGAATCCCATCTTCCAAGGTCAGGAGCCACGGAGCCAGATGTAACATTTCAAAAAAATAAAATATTATTTTTGAGAATTTTCATAATTTTTAATGAATATTTTAATAGTCGGTGTAATTAAATACCGATAAAGGGTGAAAATTCGGGAGAAAATTTTAGAAATTCTAAAATAGGGTATTTTGTGGAAATATGTCATTTTAAGTTTTTATGGTTAAGTATATGTTATTTTTGAGTTAATTGCGATTGAAGATCGCTAACCGGATTTTTGGCTTTTGTGCAATGTGCACATAACATTTCCACACCTGTTGCAATTGGTTCATGTTTTGGACTCATGGTGGCCTAGGGTTGAACCATGTTTAGATGACCAGGGTGAGTTTTAAACCATTTGGCTAAGTTAAGTGGGTTAATCAGGGTTGGTTTGGTTCATGGTGAATGGGATGATGAGAGTTAGCTCATCTCATTTCCAAACTTTGGTTTGCCTCTCAAAAACACACGTACCAACCTCTCTACATCAGACCTATACACCCATACATCAGCCACCCTAGCTGCTGCTACAAGCTGCAACACCATCAGCCTCACATCCAACATCAACAGCGCATTTTTAGCCACCAGAACAGCAGCTACAGCAGCTACATCGGCACAAATTCAGCAGCTGATGTAAACATCAGCTCACCCCATCAACACTTTTCAACCCTATATCTGATCTACATCAGCCCCTAACACATTTCAGCCCCCCATAGCTGACTTGCACACCCTGATCATGATGTTTCAGCCCCCATTGCTGACCTAAACACCCACTTCAGCCTCCATCAACGCATCAACTGCTGATACACCACACCAGCCCCTAAATTCAGCTGAAGACATGCATCAATTCAGCTACATCAGCCTCCATAGCTGACCAACACACCCCCCATCAAGACTTATCAGCCCCCTAGCTGATCTACACTCTCCCATCATCATTTTCAGCCCCAATGGCTGACTTTTGCTACCAATCAGCAGCTAATCAGCCCCCCTTGTCAATACTTTCTGCCACAATAGCTGAAATTCAGCCAACACCTACATCATACATCAGCATTGCAGCCCCATTTATCACCTCATTAGCCCTCATATCAACTCATTGTCATGTTGGAACCATACATCAGCAGCAGCCCTTCAACACAACATCGGTTTCAGCTGAAGCAACATCAGCCCAAAACACTTCACCAGCAGCAGCTGTAGCCCAAACAACAACAACTCCACACCATCATATCACTTAACCACAACCCCAACAACACAAAAAAACAACAACATCAGTAGCTGCTGCTTAGCAAGAAGGAAAGAAGAAAATTGCAAGCAGCAGCAACAGCCAATGCATCAGCAAACAAATAGCAGCAGCAGCAGCTTTGCGATTTCAGCCAGAGCAGCAACTTGAAATGCTACAGGGCACTTCAGCACCCCTCCTCCTTCCTTCATCCTCTTTTCTCCTTCGTTCTAGGATTCTTTGAGGTATAATCTTACAAACCAACTCCTAAGTTGCCAAGTTCTGATATTAGCTGAAGTTTAGTATTAGTTTTGTGATATGGTGCTAGTTTTAGTGAATCTGAGTGAAACTTGACCTAGTATTGGTTTTGATCGTTAGTATAACCATATTAGATGTTTTTGAGATCATTGTAACCAATATTACTCTAGATCTCTAGTTAGTTACCAGAGTTATTCGACTTGGCGTATTTTACCGTTTTTGTCGATTTTGAGACCTTTCTGAGATCTGCTTTCACCCGGGGCCTCCTAGAGAAAAAATAGGCATGTCAGTGAGCTGTGCAGGCACCCTGGAACCCCTACCAAAAGCCCTAGCCACCACTTCAAAGTTACGGCCGCAAATTAATCAATTCTGGCCGCAATTTGCGGCCAGACCAGTGTAAAACTACCTCGTTTTGCGTGCACAGCCCCTTTTTCATGTAAAATTGACCCTCGGCATGTCTAGTTTTGACTGGTTCCTGTTAGGATAAAATCTGGGTTCATTTTCATGAGTTGGCGTATGTTTTACGACGTGTTTTTGTATGGATTTTGATATTCGACGATTCGTATCTGTCGGGTGGCGTTTGGACGTCGACGACAGTGGATATTGGCAGTTTTTGCACACAGGGTCATAGGTTTTTACCTATGGGCGTAGTGTGCACCATTTTGGGTTCCGATGTGATTTTTATGAGTTTTAGCATGTGATATCCTTGTAGGTACTCCGCGTGGCGTCAAGGCGTTGGAAATGCAAACGGCGACATCGGCACCGGCACGCTTAAAGAAAGGTGAGTAGATTTATATCTACGGGGAGAAGTCGGGTGGATGGCGTATAGCACCCCCGCAGTCCGTGGTGATGTATACGGATGCGTATACACACTTACAATTATTATATGTTGTTTGGGAAATTACTGATGTTTAGGATGGATAATTGGTGGACTTGGATGATTTAGTATTGCGGACCCTAGGTAGTGGGTGCACTACACGTACATATTCACACATACATACTTGCAAACATCCTCATTTCATATATTGTTATGGAATTAGTTATGGATATGTGTTCACATGGGTTTGGGATTTTGTGTTCACATACGGACTTGAGGATGATACATGGGATCGATGTGAGTCGATGGTTTGATATGAGATCATGATGTCGGTGATATGATAAAATTCATAATTAAGATACACCTTGATACTTTAGAGGATATTAGGAATGATAATGCCATAGTAGTAGCGATATATATATTATGTGATCGACATGTGATTTTGATAAACGATGGGATATGATATGTTATGATATGACAGGATATCTGTGATAGGC
Source organism: Agapanthus africanus (assembly GCA_030015575.1). Classification (NCBI taxonomy): domain Eukaryota; kingdom Viridiplantae; phylum Streptophyta; class Magnoliopsida; order Asparagales; family Amaryllidaceae; genus Agapanthus; species Agapanthus africanus. The sequence goes on from CM057348.1 coordinate 303,028,203, forward strand.
CACTTTAGGCGATGTATACTCAGATGATGATATTGATAAAGAGAATACTCGATGAATGATATGACAAATGCGATATTGACCCGTACCCAGATTGGGGAGGCCGTACGACGGATTTACGTACGAGCTATAATTTGATGTTTGATCCGCCTACTTGACTTGGGAATAACCAATTATAGAGATATGGTATCGGATGTGATATGATCGAGGCGGGATCACCGACTATATATGTATATTTATATGTATCGACTCAGAGGTTAGGCGGTTTCCCTTACCTACTACTAGCTTTAGTTCAGCCTTGTAGTAGGGTAGCTATATGACCTTTATGACATTAGATGCAGTTTAACGAACATGGTGTTCAGTATTTCAGCTCCCGCTTATTATTATTGTTGCTCTACATCGCATACTGTTATGATTCATATTCTATTATTGATATCATGCTGCTAGGACACCAGCACCATTACCGATGACGCGTATGTACCACGTACACTTATTTGCTGTCGCACACACATCTTCATCGGTAATTGCCATGTCACGTACACTTAGAGAATATTATTGCCTGATTTAGCTTGTTAGCTAGTAGTGACATGATATTAGTGTACTTGCCATATATACCAGCTTGACATTGTAGTTATTACTTGTCACTTCATGCATGCTGTTATTCACTATATGATGCATTCATGGATTCTCATGCTTATATTCATGATTTCACATGCTATTGATGATTTGGATTCTAGTTTCCATGAGATTTTCTGGATTTGGAGGAAAACCGCAAAACATATATATAAACTGCTTTCTCTTTTTAATAAAAATGCGGTTTTTCCTTGATGTTCGAGTCGTCCACCATGAGTTTTGCTGATGGATTTCGAGACCCGATTCGAGGAGGCGGATGAACCGTTTCGGGTACATGGTGGACCCGGTGCGGTACCCCGGGGCAAGAAGATCGCAGGAGATAGCGTTGAGCCTGTGCAGGGAAGCACTACCTACCGGTGATATTACCTGACATGTCGGATATCCGGAGGATACCGTCGTGGTCATGAGATGGATGGTAGGGGCCGATCTGGACTGACGGTGCCCTAGATTTTGTGATTGAGACATTGAGATTTCGAGACATTGAGGTACAGAGATTGTGATACAGAGGTATCGAGATACTGAGACTTATGTTTTGTGCCGATGCTAGGCATTGTTTATGCTGATTTCATTTATGATACCTCATTTTAAAAGTACAGAAATCTCATAAATTATGAAAGCAGTTTTCTTCAGTATATGCATTCTGTTACATGCATTCATACATCATCTATATGATACATTGTTACCTGATGCACTGACATGGACATATGGGATTACACTTGGGTTAGATATTTACACTAGCCATGGTTAGAGATTACTGGTTATATATTTGAGGATTATATATATGGATCGTATGACCTAGGATTGCGTCATACATGCGATTTTCTGTTCGTAGATCTTTTTCTACTCACGAGTTGGCAACTCACCCCCGTTGTGCCCCAGTTTCATGCAGGTGTTGCCGTACGGATTTCATTACGGCTTTGCGGGCACATCTTCTTCAGGTGACTTGCTAGTAGGTGGGTTATTCGTATCATACCCATCATTATACATTGTATATTATATTCAGTTGTATCTAGAAGTTCCATCAACCAAACATGTACTTATTTGAGCCACTGATAGAGACCAGTGATGTTTATTCTTTCGACCTTAGAGTCGCGTGTTATATTTCCATGGGTTCTTGCTGGTTGAGTTCATTTTTGTTGTGATTCTCGCCTTTAGGCGTTGTATATTATGTTGCTTACAGGTTGATTTGATATGGTTCTTCCTATTCTCTACTACTTCTCTTGGTTTGGATTTCTGGGTTTCGGCTTACTTAGCATACGTACGCCTTGAGACGTTCGTAGTCTAAGTGCCGGTCATGTTCCGTACTTGCGGGTCGTGACACCAGAAGACCGTTCGATGATCCATTCGCCCCTCAATCAAATGCCCCACATGGCCATTTCACAAGGTCAGTGAATCTTCTCTTTCTTTCGATGCTTCCGAAGTTTCCCCCGGAGGAGGCTACCCATATAGTAGGACGTATCTTACCAGGCCAACAAAGGTGACAAGTGCTTATCCGAAATGAGGATCTGTTCTAGACTCTCTAGCTGTAATTGTGATAGCCTCTACTACATCTGCTTGCGAAAAGGGTTGACCTGCCTAGTTTTCTGCTACTGAACTGAATGATGATCTAGTTGCCATGTCTTATCGAAGACCAAGTGCGGGGTTGACAACCATACCAGGTGAAGTATCGACTAAGACCGGTGTGGCATGCCACGCTTACTTGGTTTGGTTTTGTTAACAACAAAAGAATTATCTGCACATAGATTCCCCTCACGAGCCTTTCTTCACTATGTAAATAGAGGGACGGAATAAGTGCCAGACCCTCAACAAAAGAATGGATTAAGGTGGGCCATTATTTCTTCTTTGGAAACATTTTCTCTTTCTTTTTTTTTCTAAGAAACTGCCGCTGTTATAAAAAAACACCACAATATTCATCCTTTTGGGGTTAATGCTCTTAATGGTGAATCGATCATTCGCTATCCTTTAAGTTATGAGAGGATAGAATGGAAGAAAAGTAATGAAACCTGCGATGGCTACTGAATAACCACCTTTGACTTTGTTAATAATAAAACCTTTTTTTTAACCTGACCCTAACAACGGAGTGAGCGCTAGCGCGATATTGGTTTTCATGGTGCGGTAGCACATCCGTTTTCTTGCGAAAGTCAACTACCTTTTTATTTATTCGCTTCTTCAGTTCCATCCAAGCTCGCTTTTGTCTGAATCTTCGTGGAAGAAGAAGCGGTTCACCAGCCACTACATCCAGGGATCCTACAAAATCATGAAACCTGGCGGCTGCTCGCTCTTTGATCAGTGATTCACCGGCCACTAGATCGACGAAGAATCTCTCCAAAATATGCTTTTTGATCAGTGATTCACCAGCCACTACATTCAGGGATCCCACCTTATTCTCAAACCTGGTGGCTCGGTTGATTGGCACTCCTGTCGGCTCATCTTGCATACAAATTTTGGGCAGGTCCTGCATCCAACAAGAACATTTCTTCCCTTAAGCCTAAGCGTAAAACGGAAGATTGTGAGGCGTTTCCACGACATAATAAGAAAGAAGAATTAGATCTTGGAACGACTTCAATAGATGCTCATTATAAGCTTCGATTTTGACTCCTTTTACTATTCTCCCCTATTCCAGTGCGACACTTGACCAACCAATAGACGTCTCCTTCGACTGAGACGGAGGAAGTTGACTGTCACTTTCGAGCTGCTTCGGAAATATGGGTGTTTTGGCTCGCAATAAAGCAAGGGTCTTGATCGAGCCCGTCCTATCTATCTACCTCTCCAGACACAATATCTTGAGTACCTATGATGGTGACTACATCCGCTGGCATGTGATGTTTGGACATAGAATCGAGTCCTTATAAATGGGCAGAGCCAGGTGCTCTTATTTTACGACGGTAGCGACGATTGCTTCCATTACTGACAAGAAAGACACCAAATTCTCCTTTAGGTGCTTCAACTGCGGTATAGGTAGAAGGAGCTGGTACGGAAAAACCTTCTGTATAAGGTTCGAAATGGTGAATTGAGGTAGAGTGGACCGATGATCCTGTAATCATTTGGCCGGCTATGGAAAGAAAAAGCTTGCATCTGCTCCCCCTAAACTATAACCGGTCCCATCTCTCTCCAAACCTAACGTGGTAGTTTCCCATCATAGGGCTTTCTATCTATAGATTGAGCCATTACCAACCAAGGATCCCATTCGTTCAAAACTCAGTTGACAACTTCAATAGATAAGGCAGAGCGTCCTTGGTTCAGCACTATAGCACATAGGATTCGGCGCTGCTACAGCGCTTCGCTAACTCGAAGCGCCTCGCTATGAGAATGACGCTTCGCTAACGCTCGGCTAAGTCGTCGAACCCTCGCGCTGACCGTTCACTTTCTCAGTAGCGAAAGCGCTTCTCTTTGCCCCTTAACTTAAGTAGAAGGACAAGAAAGAGATTATTGGTTTTCTTGCTCCCGCTTCCTCATCTGCGCTCGTCATCAAGCCAACGACGCTTTTTTGGAGGTGAAACAGCGGTTGAAGCTGACATTTCGAAATGAAAGCATCGAAGATATTTAAATATACACGGTCACGGTTATCCTGGACTGCGTTCCGGAAAAAGTCGCCTACTTGAGAATGGATTAAGGTGGGGCGGGCACTCTCGGCTCGGAGGTAGCTCGTGTTTCAACCCCACGTTACTTTGAGAGTTGTTGGGCACTGTGTACTTACAGCAAGTGAATAGGGCCAGTGCGTGGCAAACGGAATGGTTCATCAAGCCATTTCTCGCCTCAACCCCCGTCATAGGAAGAGGGGTACTTAACTAATAGGGGGCAATTGCATCGCACCTGACTGTGAAGGACGTCTCGATACCTTATGTTCACTTTGTAACTAGTGGCCGGTTTATTTCTGTACTTACGCGGAAGCCTTTTCCCAGTGCATGGAGCCCCAACAAGGAAGGTGTTAGTGGTTTCTCATGGGGTCAATAATGCTAATCCCTCTTTTTGTGCTACTCCTACGGGAAGAAGATAAGAAAACACGAAGCGTTCTCTTGGTTTCCCAACATGTTGTTTCTAAAGGCTGCCCTCTCTCGGCTGGATTTTGGTCCAGCCTACTACGAGGATCCCTTATCCCGTACATCGTCTTCCTCCCTCCTGGGTTCCCGTGGTTCCTATGCCGCCGCCTTTCCCAGTCCCTTTTCTTTTAGTGCTTCGACCCAAAGCGATAGCTTGACGCCTTTTTAGTAGATAAGATGGCTGCGCTCGAGCTCACTCAAGAATGGGACGGCAGTGGTCCGCCGGCAAGCTCGTTCTGATCTTGGACACAGTACATTGGAATCCTGAAGCAACACCACGAACGCTACCGCGTGTGCGCCTGCGGTGCGGTAAGGCACCACCCTGTTGTGCCAGCAGCCAACTCCGGCGTGTCAGCTTAGTTATCCTCATCAAGCCACAACCTTGTTGTCTAGCTTCCCAACTGGTAGACGGTTCCTTTTCCCCCAGATCAATGAAGAAGGGAGAAGTCAGTTGATTCTTCCGAAGAACCGGAAGCGAAGCGCTATGCCGTGGTGAGGGGACGAGAAAAGAAACTGCTCCGACGAAATATATTGGGGTTCCCAATGCTTCTCCACGCCCAACGAGATGCGCCAACCTCGGGATGCTTTACTCCGAACCCCACGACGGTTCCGAGACGGAGCTTAACCTGAGTCTCGGTTAAGAACGGCGATGATCTACGTTTCACACGGCGCACGATTCCATAGGTAGTTTCATTCGACATCGTGATGGAGGACATAGCTTAGGATCATCGGCTTTGATCATGCCACTAGGCATTTGATTAGGACATTGCACAATGATCCGAACACTTTGTCTCATCTCTTCGATACGGATACAGTAACGATCATAACGATCTCCTCTGGTACCTACTGGTACGTCAGGATCTGACTGGTCATGAACATCGTAAGGTGCTGCTCTTCGCGAATCCCAGCATACCCCAGGTTGGGATGGGTAGGCCCACCACTTCACTTTCACTTAGGCCCGGGCCAAGTCAGTGAGGGGACCCTGTCGGGCTCCTTCCCCCCCCAAAAAAAACAAACTGTAGGTGGGAGTTTCCCTTCATATGGCTCGAATCATTCTCAGATGCCCCGAGAGGCATCCTTTCCTTAATTCCCTTTTGGGGTAGTTCACGCGCGCGCAAACGAGCACCGGTCGCCAAGGAACTATGACCAATAGAATAGAGTCAGACACAGAGCGTCATACTTCTTTTTTCTTATGATGGTTGAGGAGTTTCTTTATCTGAGGGTGCGGGACGCTCGCTGAGTCCGTGCCTTCCGTACCACCACAGGTCGTTCTTGGGCGGATCCCGCTCCTAAACATAAAGGAAGGATAGGGGGAAGGTGGCCGGGCCTATCATATAAAGAGGGTTGTAGAAAGAGAACCCGGCCACCTATTTTCATTCGACGTTCCAGGGCGCCCGATTCGATCGACGAATTCGGCGAGCAGATCTGCTTTGATCCAGGAGAAAGCCCAGTCAGCCACCTTTTCGGTGCAGGTCACGTGACCTACAGCTCGGCCTTCGCTTTTTGAGACTTCCTCTACCCACATCTCTATGTGCCCGCAGCACTTCCATATGGAGAAAGATGGGCTTACCATGTTCCATCAATAGCACCTAACCTATGCCGATTTTGGCGGACCGTGCTCCACCCCGGTGAACTCTTGCGGTTCCAACGTGCCCAGAGGCCAGAGGCGAATCCGTTCACAGTCCTACGGACCAACACCATTCGAAGGTGGATGGCCCGCCCCGCCTAGAATAGGAATCTTTGACTAGGCTTACACACATTCGCTCACTTACGCTGTCCCCCCTCAGCTCACCCTAGCCCTGGGTACGTCGTCTCCAAGGCTTCATACAAAATCTTCACTGACAACATTTGCATGCTTGAGTAGGGTCAGGCAGAACCATTGTTGCCTAATGGGAACTTCCCCATATTGCTATCAATGTCTTCATGTCGCACGACCTCTTAACATTACACCACTGAATCCCCAATCCTTTGCTTGCTGTGCAGTGACAGTACCAATATCTACTAATCGTTGTTTCCAGATACGGTTGCCGGTTAACATCTCTTCTAATTCGTCGATATGAGAAGCAAATTGTTGTGTGGAGGAATCAATATCTCGACATAAGCCAAGAGGCAGATCTTGTGCCACTCTACCAGGTCGTATGAAACTGGCATGCATCCTGGCTCCCGGGACTCTTTCATAGAATTCCAACAATTTCTCCCGCTCCTCAAAAGCCCAAAGGAACGTAGTTGATGCTCCCACATCCATAACATGAGTAGTTGAAGTAAGTGAATGATTTGAAATTCGAGTTATTTCACGGAATAACACTCGTATATATTGAGCTCGTAATGGTACCTCGCAATTCAAAAGTCTCTCTACGGCTGAAGAATGAGCGTGTTCTTGGGACATCGTAGAAACATAGATAGGGTCAACGATGGAACGAACAACGAAACTTTACGACAGCTTTTTCATACACGTTCACTTGCATCACATACACAAGTGCTCTCTGAACCGTGCAATAAGGTCACCCATAACACGGCTCTCCCACTGGAGTTACCTTAGCCCCGGGCCATGCTATTCCATGATATTGGAAAAATGGCAGCGTAACTACTTATTATAATCGTCGTCGAAAGCAGGGCTTTGAGGGAGGGAAAGTGTTTCAGTAAGAGCCATACTTCTTTCAGTAGCAAACATCTTAAGATTAACCAGGCGGCCTTTGGTACTTCAGTAGGACAATTTGATAGCGACTTCTTTCTTAGGGTAGGGCGAGGAAAGGCTACATCAATGACGGAAACGTCATAGGGTCACCTTTTGAAGCTAAAGCGAAAGTTGTTGAAAGACGGGAGAAAAAGCGAAAGCTTGCTCGAAACGGCCCGTCGATAGGTAGTTCATACTTGCTGACTTGTGTGAGTCAACAAGTAAGGGATGAGCTAGACTGAATATAGCACACGATATTGGTTTGAATAACGCGTGCTATATTTCAAAGCCTTGCATATAATCCGTTTTCTTACTCAAGTCAACTACCTTTGAATTACTCATTGAATTTCATTTCGCACCGGAAACTATTCTAGGAGAAGTTCGAATCCGTTCTGTTCGGATATTGATCGGTCTTGGTTTTAGATGGTTTACACGTTACTGGTTCCCGGAAGAGTCAATTTCTCTATTAGCTAAACCCTTTCTTACCCTACCTTTGGACTCGTATTTTGTTCGTACACAATCAACGGAGGCCTCCCCGACATATGTTGCAACGTCTCCAATAGCATGCTCTTACTTCGTCTTTCCCTTAATAAGTCATCAAATTTGGTGCTTTTCGATCCCCAGTAGCTATGTGGAACAAAGGACGAAATACAATCGATTCCTCCATTTAAGTGGTTCTCACTTCTCCTTGTTCCTGTTCCTAACTCCTCCATGGGTAGTTCCCAATGTTTGGCACTTTCCATACTTCGTGGGTGCAAAATCAACAAATTCGCTCATGATCAAGTTACAACCTAAAATCTATGACCATATTATGTTAACTGTTCGTATTTCGTTCATTCCATCGGTATGCTCCCAGGTACCTGTAATTATGATCCGTTTGCCAGAACCAAGGGGTCTTTCCGTGGAAACCTCCATGAGCAATCGTCGTTTTTTGATGGTTTTTCCACTTATCACAGCAGCTCTTTCCACACCTCCGGATATCTAGTGCCAAATCGTCGCCCGTTTCCTTATTTCTTTGATAATAGAGTTGGTTATCTCTGTGGCATTGATTGTACAAGTTCGTGAAGAGGGCTGGACGAGTAGATTGAGGGAAAGCGGCTCGATCGACAAAAAAGAGGAGTAGAGTAGCCCTCCTAGAACCTGGCAAAAGTCACTATCAAAGAATTCCCGAGCAATTCTAAACCAACATATGCGATTCATTCCCGTAATAATTATAACAAACAGAAGACTCCTTACCTTAGGAGCGGGATGAGTGATACATCTGGCAAGGGCCAATGAAGAACGCAAGCAAAGCGGGAGCTCGGGCATTGAACTATTCAATCAAGCAAGAGAAAGGAGGCAAAGAGGGCTAGAAGGCGCCTGGGGAGCGAACCGAACAGCTTTGCGGAGCGGACCAATCTTTCGTACTGCACGGACTGCGTTGGCAAAGCAAACCTCTTCCTCCCAACATCCTAGGGAGGGTTCGGGGACCAAGGCACATGACCGAAATCAAGAGGTTAGGGTCTGCCCCCGTTCCCTTTAAGTACAGAAAAAAGACACTGGAAGGTAGTAAATACCGTAAGTCCACATATCGATCGCAGAGCCAACATTTCGCTATCCGCTCGTTCCTGCGGGAAGCGCTAAGAGCTAATCAAAGCCTCCTGCCGAACAAATTACTGATGTTGATTCTGAGTCAGCTGGTGATCCAGAAAAGGCTGCTGAACAGAGTGTCGAAGGGACACAGCATACCGAATGTGTTCTGGAGTCCGCAAGTAAATCAAAAAGTGGAAAAGACGGCATCGACATTCCAGTTCGGATCGGGAAGGCCAAGAGCAGCGAGGGTCTGAACGAGCTGCAGATGTGGCTAAGGATGAAACAAGACCAGAATCCGATCCAGTGGTGGATGAGACCAGGCATGATATTGGCCCCACCTCCGAGCTTGAAACACCGGTGAAAGAGGAAGAAAGGAAGAAACAATCCAACATCGACTCTGTAAGAAGCTTGGGCGATCACCTTGATCAGATGAGTCTCGCCCCACTTCCTCCAGGCGCCTCCAGAAAATGCGATACCATCCTTCAGAGAACGACAACGGAAATGAAGGTCCAATAGAGGCTCAAGATCACGAAGTTCTCCCAATGCTTGAGAACATGAATCAGTTTGGACACCCATCCCAAATCGCATCCCCGATGCGCCGGGCTATAAGATAAGAAACAGCTACTGTAAGAACTGGAAGACTGTTGTATGTACTGCCACCCTCTCTTCCGCTGGTAACTTGCACAGAAAGGTAGTTGACTTGAGCAAGAAAACTGTTGGAGATAGTGCCCTCAGAGTCAATTATTGGATCACAGGCACGTGATTGCAATGATTGAGGGAGGACCTATCCCGGTAGGACAGTCTTACTCGAGATGATAGTATGCTATCTGGTTTATCTTTATCATCGTGTACTGCTTTAGGTGACCTGACATGTCGCTATTACACGTTGATAGAGGGCCTAGGTTTCTTGCTTGACCACCAGCAGTATGAGGGCGATCATATAAGTGGGAGCTGGGGTCTATAAGCACATCCTTAAAAAGTCCTTAGTCGTGGGAGTTTCGAGACAGGGCATCAATACTCCAGAGTAGACTAGTGTATACAGTCGAGACCCCGACGAGGGGCGGTGGCCGGTCTCACAAGCCATTAGTGTCAGTTAGATCACCTAAGATGTATACAGGTGCTCATTGGGTTATGAGTACACCGGACAGGACTCGCCGGGAACATGCTAGTTGGTCTTATACCTGACGTCAGATAGCAGTTCCCAGGTGACATGTGTACAGGTTAGTTCATCGACCTGGGGATCGTCATTTGTCTCGTGTGAGTTCCCACTGTACTTTGATTACTACCCTACCACGCTCAAAGGAGACGTGCAAACAGGTTTTAGTTGGGTACGGTCCCGAGCCGCATGGAGGCAGTGAGCGGATCTTCACGGGTTCGTCTCTCCCGGTATTGGGGGTGAGGTCGCGCTGTGTCTAGGAGAGCCATTACACAAAGCCCTCGGCCGAGGCAGGAGATTTACTGGTAGGTATTCCAGTAGTATCTCAGGGTGTTCTGGGCTACACTCCGACATGACTTGTACCGCTTTTGGGGGTCTGACTTTTACCAACCCCCTAGGCCCGCCATGCGATGCTCATAGACGAACGGACCGGACTGTACGGATATTGTCACTGACAGGCTCAGTAGGGTGTCAGAATGAGTTCGCTCATCGACGTCCCTTTTGGTCAATACCTGGTAGCTCGTCACGTATTGGCTTATACCTCTGACTTGCCAGTGGCTAATTCCACAACCAAGGTGTTGACGAGTCTTTAGAGTCCCCCACATTCAGTTGCTCAAGTTTCGGGCGAAACGCTGTAGAGGCCGTATGGAGATATGGCAGGGTTCGATCAGATACGTGCGGTATTGCACGGATCAGGATCGGACGGATAATACTAGCCGGCTTTGGTTTAAGCCGGATCCTAGTATAGTACAGTGTAGATTTTGTCTCATTGCATTTGTATTTCTGTAGGAATACAAATGCGGGTGTGTATACACAGTAGCGGGGTTTTTCTGTAATTCATTACGGGACCAGTTTTCTGGAGTTGCCAGTTTGCTTTCCGTTTCGGCCATTTTCATTTGTATCTTTCATTGGCCGAATATTGGTGGAGGAGGGCTTATTTGCAATTGTGCAAATAAGCATTTGTGGAGGATGTTCTTTGCATTTTGTTGCATCATGATGGTCTCATGATGGAGGACCATCCCTTGACTTTCCATGGTTCATGATTGCTTGACTTTGTGAGCAATCATGGTTGTTGATGATGGTAGTATGAGTGTTGGAGTTTCTTTGTGATCATTTCTTCATATGATAACCTTTTCTCTCTCTTGTTTTTTGACTCACTCTTTTGCATTTGGCCACATATACTTTCTCCTCCTCTCCCACCAAAAGGAGGCCGGCCACTCCTCATATGGGGCTGTCCCAATTTTTGTGCAAGGGAATTACACTCATTTGGCTTCACAAAAATCCCATAGTTCCACCTCCAAAGTATAGTTCATTCTCCTCCACAAAATGGCAACCTCCATGAACCCCAAAATGAGACATGGTTCTACACATATTCTACAGCAAATCTTGGGCACGTCGACTCGCCAACTTCATGCCCGAGTTGCCTCGGTATAGAGGTGGGAGCCCGTAAAAGAAGCAGGCGACGTGGTGCCCTTCCGGCGAGGAGGTGGAGACCGGACATTCCGCAGGAGATCGGGACGACGGCGAGAAGACCGGAGAATACGGATCGCTCGGTATATCTCTCTTCCCCATCTAGTAGATAGCTAGGACTAGTTTAATGGCACAATCCAGGTATATAGTGCGCGGTGGTGCCGGTTCAAGAAAAATTAAAGTTTAGCATCGCTTCCGCATTCCGGCGTCAGGTTGACGGCCGGGGCGCCGCCGTGCACTTACAGTGGTATCAGAGCCTCGCCATTAACATAGTCTAGCTTTGTCTAATGTGTTTTACATTTCCGATCGAATAATGTTCCGAAAACCCCATAACACATGCATCAGTTTTCTGTCGATTTTTTTCTGGCTCGAAAAATTTTTCAGGTTGTTGAAAAGTGATGTACTGGAAGTTCTAAGCATTCTGTAGAAATTCGATACAGTAACTCGACTATGGGAGCGCGGAACCGCGGCCAAACCCCCCTTTGGGCCGTGGTTCCGCCGCACTATGATCTCCTTGGTGTATCAAATTTCTGCAGTTGCTTTCTGGGTTAAAAATAGGGTTTTTGGAATGTTGATTTTTGGGCCCACATTTCTTCATGTGCTACAGTAGTGCTTGGGGGCCCACTTGGTAAAATTTGATCGATCGGATATTTTAAACACATTAGTTCACAGTATTTACATTATATCTGCGACCGTGAATGTCACTTGATCGGTAAATCCTGTCTAACTACTATAGCCCGGTTAGACGGATTTGTGAACGTGATATTCACGTTGATGTTCTGTGTATTGCTGTGATGTTGCGGATCGGTCGTGGGGGATAGCCTGGTTGCAGTGGTAGTACAGTTTTGTTGTATTATGTACATTTGATATTGCGGGGAGAGCGTCCGACATGTGGACTGCCGTCACTGCCTGTTTGTATATTATTCTTTTTGGGCACGACCAGGTTGCGGTCGATGTACCCGTTGTATGTATATTTTACTTTCTGTACTAGGATTGCCCCGCGGAGGGGTGCACGGATAGCCGGGTTCTAGAGGGCAACAAGCCCGCATCTCATGGCATTGAGACGGAGGGGGCTTCACTCTAGAATTGGCGGGCAATTCGCCGCACTCGTAGGGGGTACAGGTTAACCCAGGAGGGGTGCCCAAGTTACCGGATTCCGTGAAGTGCTGGGTGGTCCATTCACGTTGCTGAAGGGGGCTACCTCGCTTCAGGTTTTGGCGGGTAACTTGCCGCGCCCGTAGGGGTCTAGGATTTCATTACACAGGCTATCCACACGATCAGGGGAACGTCGGGTTTCAGCGGCTCTGTGAAACCCGGGGATCCCAGATATCTGTATTGTTCTGTGATGCTGTACATTTCTGTGATGTTGCATTTTATCACGCCTTGAGCGAAATATAATATATTGGTATATATATTAGTAGATGTTGTATATGTTTTGCATCCGCGCTAGTCCAGTCCCCGCTCTGTCGTTAGTTAGCTAACCTAACGGGTAATGACGGGACCCAGTGGCGAATGCGGATGGCATATACGTACATCAGTATATTTTCGTTCTTTGTGGTGTGATCAATTGATGGGACTGCATTGATTCGGATCAATGCAAGTTAAAAACAAACCTAATCTGATGTTGTTGGAACACTTTTCAAAAAGCTGTTATTGCAAGGACGTTCACTTTTGTTTTGCACCGTGGTATTCAGTTGGAATATCCTGCTCCTCAGTCGACGAGGCAAGGGCCGAGATCCCTTCACCGGGAGTGACATCTTGGACAAAAAGTTTGCGTCAGGACAATAACTTCACTATAGCCGATTACTTTTGCTTTGCACCATGGTATTCAGTTGGAATATCCTGCACCTCATTCTACGGGGAAAGAGCCGAGATCCCTTCACCGGGAGTGACCTCTTTGGCAAAGGTTTTCGTCACTATATTTTTATAAAGCTATCCGTTCCTTCAACGATATCAAGTTCATTACGTTAAAGGTTTTCGCCAGAAACCATTCGTTGCCCTCCGTCATTTCAGTTAAATATTCGGTAGTATTCAAGCTATGTATTTTGACCTCACGCCAAGGCATAGTGATTGGTAGCTGCCGGGTATTTATCTGTTGCATAGATAGATGCGTTGGTTTAGGACAGTCGTACTACTATTTTGGCCTACGTCAAGGGAATGTACGGGTGGGTTCAAGTTAACCTGGACAATGACGGGTAGAACTTGACATGTGACTTATAATATTTTGACCTCACGCCAAGGTCATAAGAGCATGGGGCAAAAATCCACATCGGGAGTTTCAAAAGAACTGAAACTTGCCAGATATGCGCATACCTTCTGGAGTGTGATAACGTGAGCGGATTCCGTCACGCTATCATGCGATGATAGTTGGATCCCGATTCCCACTGATGAGTTGGTTTACTCCTCGGGTGACCCCGACTAATTCTTCTTTCAGGTTTGGAGGAGAATTTGACGGTACAGTGCGAGGTTTCCAGATTAGATAAATTGGTAACCATTCTAATCTAGGTTAGAGTGCACGCTGAGTTTTCTTTTCTCTCTCTCTTTAGCAGCGACCATTGACCCGACCCTAAGACTATGACTCAGTGACCAAGTTGACCGAACCTTCTTAAACACTGGATTTTGGATTTTCAGAGTTGCAAACCTCATTGCCACTCCTACTTTTACCCTTTTCTCCAGGACACCCCGTATTACTACGAACGTCCACTTCCATTGGACAAAACCATCGTATGGTTATATACGAACTCGAAGGAATTTATTCAAGGATGGTTTCAGGTTCTGGAGAAAACGGATAGGACTATTCAGTTGTCTTTTCCTTTTACCTTCTCTCAGGTTGAGAGTACTCCTTGGTTTAGGAGATAGTACACCTATTACGCAAATTGGATAGTCTTCTTCCAAACCTTAGGCTGGTGCCGACCGGTAAGGAATGAAGAAAACCAATTAGCCTAACGATGGTGTACAGAAGGTATTAAGTAAAGACATATCAAGGGATTAATAAGAGGGCAAAGTAAATTGCGACTGATGTTCACGACCAAATCAGGTATTTCATTACCACTCCCATTTCACCTTTGTATTTCTCCAGAACACTCAGTATCACTACGAAGATCCACAGTTTATTGGATACTCCATCGTATGGTTATATACGAACTCGAAAGGAACTTGTTCCAGTTCGGGGATGGATTCTGGTTCGGGAAAAATAGGGAATAAGGTTTATTCGGTTGTCTTTTATCTTCACCTTCTCTCGCATTGCGAGTGCTCCTAGGATTAGGACAGTACACCTATTATGCTAATTGGATAGTCTTCTTCCAAACCATAGGCTGGTGCCGAACGGTAGGGAAGGAAGAAAGCCATTTGGCCTAAAGGGGTGTACAGAAGGTAATGACTAAAGACATATAAAGAGATTTGGAGAGGTGGCAAAGAAATATACGGTTATAGTTGTGAATCTGGATAATAGAAGAGGCATTACTAGGAATACCCGGATACCCCTACGAAACATTTCAATGTTTCAGTTTCACTGTGTACTGTTAAAAGAAAACTGATTTCCCAATTAGATACCTACTCCAGGGTATGTATTTACCAAGTTTGATTCTCACATCTGTATGGTTTTACAAATGATGAGTGGGAGTGAGTTATTGGGAATTGGGTGATCATCCTCATTATATCGGGATTCGTTGTAATCGGTGATATTTGAGGAAATCACCTGGGCTGTTTGCCGGTCGGCAAATATTTGGTTTTGAATATCCGCTGTTATGCACCAATTTCAAATTGATATATCTGTACGTCTATTTTCATAGAGTGAGATATACCTTTCTGAAATTATGTCTATGACATTTACCTATATCAGTGGATGGTTAGGTAAGGAGCATTAAACAGCGATGTAATTCTTCTTAACCATAAGTACAGTTTTCAACCTACGACACACAGTGAATGAGTTATCAGACTCAAGGGACTTATACAGAGTATTGTATGTTGTCCAGGGTCCATCAGGACAGAGGGGTTGGTCCTTGTACTATATTCGGTTTACTTATGACTTCTCTAGTTTTTAGACAGGTGTTTCGTGGAAACACAGGGTCCGAATTTGGAGAAGTTATAGGTATTTGAATAGAGTGGAGAACCAGGTGTAGCAAGTATCAGGATTCTTCAAAGTGATCGAAGATGTAGATACTTGAGTATGGTATTCAGTTGATAGTGGTGATTAAGAGAACTTGCTTCTCTTTCGGGTTACTCATAATTGGAAGCATTCCTAAGTTGAGTAACGCTGATCGGCCTCCTTCCATTTAGTTAACATGCACTGGAGATACCTGCATGATTTGAATCTGGTTCAATTCAATCAGTGCCTCTAGTTCTATAATGGATATAGAACAGTTCATATCTTAACGATGTTAAGGTACGGGGAGTTGTCCGGGTTATGCTTAAAACCAGACTCTGGATAACTCAAGGCACGTTTCTGTAATGGCTGTTTGTGGGTTGACCCAGGTTATGAAGAGGGTTGACTTTCTACCATCTGGAAGATCAATAGTGATATTGTTCTAGACTCGCCACAGTTTTAATAAAAATGGACTTTTTCAGAAAACAGTAGTGGGAGTATGGTAGAACTGGAAGTGATTCCAAAACCACAAATGATTACTGAAGATTTGATAGGAACCTAAAAATTCAATCTGGATTGACATTCCATTGGCAACTCCGCAGATAAGGTGGGTAACTTCAGGCACCCGAGAGGTACTCCGGTAGCCTCAAGGACAGTGACAGGGAAGTTCTTATTTACCCAGACTTGCCATTGCAGTTGTTCCAGACTGTGAGACCCGGCAGGAGGATGAGTATAGCGTCGTTCTGAACTAGCTTTAGAAGTGTACGTGTATATGACTCTGCCAGAGGGTTGTCGTAGTCAGTGGGAGCAGCGGAAGCATTGGTGGACAGATAGCTTATGTCTATTTATAGACTGAAGCAGATATAGCGGAGATAGATCATCAATTTCTGATGTGACAGTCATAGGTTTGACTTCATCAGAATAGGGGATGGATCTGTTGAGAAGGTAGTAGGGTGTGATGTCCTGGTATATTTGGATGACATACACAGAGTAGGAAAAGAAACTCCTATACTACGATTGGTTATACTTTGGTCGTCACACAGTGGTTTCTCCACATGGGACTTGGACATTATATCAGACATACTGGTTACTAGATCTATGGTTTTAGATCTAGATTTAGGTGGTTTCCCAATTAAGGGTACTTAGACAGCATTCTAAAAGTATTTAGAATGGACGACTCCTGGCACGGTAGTGTACCTACAGGTGATGGAGTCACCCTCTCTAAAGGTGTCTTACAGACTAAAGGGGAGAGGGATGTGCATGATTGGCAGATCACTTGCTCAGGCAATTGAGTCAATAATGAGATGTCAAGTACCACACCAGATGTTGTTCTTGCACTAGATGCAATAAGTTGATGTTGATCCAATCCTAGAGAAACAGTCGGAAGCAGTTTTAGAACATAAGTGGATGTTCTAGGGATATGATAACGACAGCCTCATTCAGGATACAGTTATCATTCCAGGCTTCCAAGGTGACATGGATGACAAGGAGGTTGTCAGAGTTATAGTTTTTCCTTCTGATGAGGGGCAGTATTTTAGACAGGTGGTCCAAGGCAATACTGAGGGAGGCATGGCGCAGGATACTGATTAAGTTCAGTTGACGATACAGTCTAAGAAGTTTGGATTTGGAGTTCATTTATGAGCTAGGTCCCATCAGACATCCAGACACATTCTAAGACAGGTATTGCTCATTTCGGAAGATGGTTTTCTCCGCGAACTTGAGATATAGAGAGACATAGAAAGAAACATCAAAGCGGATCCACTCACTGAGGCTATTTCTCGAACACAATAGTTTCGCAAACGAGCTTTGTGAGACTGACAAGTAGAGGAGTTGGGTGTTCGGTATCACACGGGCTATGAGTATGCGACATCGCAATAATTAGCCTTGAGTGCAAGTGGGAGATTGTTGGAGATAGTGCCCTCAGAGTCAATTATTGGATCATAGGCACGTGATTGCAATGATTGAGGGAGGACCTATCCCGGTAGGACAGTCTTACTCGAGATGATAGTATGCTATCTGGTTTATCTTTATCATCGTGTACTGCTTTAGGTGACCTGACATGTCGCTATTACACGTTGATAGAGCCCCTAGGATTCTTGCTTGACCACCAGCAGTATGAGGGCGATCATATAAGTGGGAGCTGGGGTCTATAAGCACATCCTTAAAAGGTCCCTAGTCGTGGGAGTTCGAGACAGCGCATCGATACTCCAGAGTAGACTAGTATATACAGTCGAGACCCCGACGAGGGGCGGTGGCCGGTCTCACAAGCCATTGGTGTCAGTTGGATCACCTAAGATGTATACAGGTGCTCATTGGGTTATGAGTACACCGGACAGGACTCGCCGGGAACATGCTAGTTGGTCGTATACCTGACGTCAGATAGCAGTTCCCTGGTGACATGTGTACAGGTTAGTTCATCGACCTGGGGATCGTCATTTGTCTCGTGTGAGTTCCCACTGTACTTTGATTACTACCCTACCACGTGTAAGTCCGCGGCGGCGCCCCGACCGTCGATCCGACGCCGGAAACGCGGAAACAAAAATTTTGCAAACTAGCAAACCGGCACCACCGCGCACTTTTATCCCGGATCGGGCCATTAACCTAGCTACTAGCAAACTAAAATACGGGTGAAGAAGTATACCAAGCAATCCGTGTCCTTCGGTCTTCGTCTCCACTCCGATCTCCCGCGGAAACTCCGTCCATCACCTCCTCGTCGGAAAGGGCACCACATAGCCGGAATCTTTTACGGGCTTCCACCTCTTGACCGAGGCAACTCGGGCGCGAAGTTGGCTAGCCGACGCGTCCAAGATTTGCTGTAGACTAGAGTAGTAGGTTGTCTCTTTTGGGGCTTAGAAGTTGCCATGGTATGTGGAGGAAAAGAATGAACTTGAGAGAAGGAAAAATGGAGCTCTCAATTTTTCCAAAGCATGAGATGAGATAAAATCACCTCCCACTAAAATCAATCTCACCTCATCTTAGTGGCCGGCCCCTACTCTTCATGGGTGTGAGAAAAGAATCAATAATCAAGAGAAGAAAAAGAATAAGCTAAGATGAAAATGGTCACACCCATTTCTTTTCTCATCAAATCAAACAACCATCACATGAAAAGTAATGAAATGGACAAGAAAAGCATCTCATGATGAAGAGGCCACAAATATGCAAGAAACTCCTCCACAAAATGTTATTTGCAAACTGCAAATAACACCCTCCTACGGAAAGTCCGGCCGTGAAGGAATAAAAGAAAACCGGCCGGAATGGAATGTAAACTGGCAACTTCAGAAAACTGATCCCGTAATAAATTACAGGAAAACCCCGCTACTGCAAATACATGCCCGCATTTGTATTCCCATTGAACAAAAATGCAAAGAGACAAAACTACACTATCTAATACTAGGATCCGGCTTAAGCCAAAGCCGGCTAGTAAAATCCGTCCGATCACGATCCGTGCAATACCACACGTATCTGATCGAACCCTGCCATATCTTCATACGGCCTCTACAGCGTTTCGCTCGAAACTTGAGTAACTGTGTGTGGTGGACTCTAAAGACTCGTCAATACTATGGCTGTGGATTTAACCACTAGCACGTCAGAGCTATAAGCCAATACGTGACGGGCTACCAGGTATTGACCAAAAGGGACGTCGATGAGCGAACTCATCCTGACACCCTACTGAGCCTGTCAGTGACAATATCCGTATAGTCCGGTCCGTTCGTCTATGAGCATCGCATGGCAGGCCTAGGGGGTTGGTAAAAGTCAGACCCCCAATAGCGGTACAAGTCGTGTCGGAGTGTAGCCCAGAACACCCTGAGATACTACTGGAATACCTACCAGCAAATCTCCTGCCTTGGCCAAGGACTTTTCATGTTCTGGCTCTCCTAGACACAGCGCGACCTCACCCCCAATACCGGGAGAGACGAACCCCTGCAGATCCGCTCACTGCCTCCATGTGGCTCGGGACTGTACCCAACTAAAACCTGTTTGCACGACTCCTTTGAGCCGTGGTAGGATAGTAATCAAAGCACAGTGGGAACTCACACGAGACAAATGACGATCTCAGATCGATGAACTAACCTGTACACATGTCACCTGGGAACTGCTATTGACGTTTGGTATAATCCCAACTAGCAAGTTCCCGGTAAGTCCTGTCCGGTGTACTCATAACCCAATGAGCACCTGTATACATCTTAGGTGAACCAACTGACACCAGTGGCTTGTGAGACCGGCCACCGCCCCTCGTCGGGGTCTCGACTGTATACACTAGTCTACTCAGGAGAATCGATGCCCTGTCTCGAAACTCCCACGACTAGGGACCTTTTAAGGGTTTGCTTATAGACCCCAGCTCCCACTTATATGATCGCCCTCATACTGCTGGTAGTCAAGCAAGAATCCTAGGGGCTCTATCAACGTGCAATAATGACCTGTAAGGTCACCTAAAGCAGTACACGATGATAAAGGTAAACCAGATAGCATACTATCATCTTGAGTAAGACTGTCCTACCGGGATAGGTCCTCCCTCAATCATTGCAATCACTTGCCTGTGATCCAATAATTGACTCTGAGGGCACTATCTCCAACACCACGCTCAAAAGAGACGTGCAAACAGGTTTTAGTTGGGTACAGTCCCGAGCCACATGGAGGCAGTGAGCGGATCTTCAGGGGTTCGTCTCTCCCGGTATTGGGGGTGAGGTCGCGCTGTGTCTAGGAGAGCCATTACACAAACCCCTCGGCCGAGGCAGGAGATTTACTGGTAGGTATTCCAGAAGTATCTCAGGGTGTTCTGGGCTACAGTCCGACACGACTTGTACCGCTTTTGGGGGTCTGACTTTTACCAACCCCCTAGGCCCGCCATGCGATGCTCATAGACGAACGGACCGGACTGTACGGATATTGTCACTGATAGGCTCAGTAGGGTGTCAGGATGAGTTCGCTCATCGACGTGCCTTTTGGTCAATACCTGGTAGCCCGTCACGTATTGGCTTATACCTCTGACGTGCTAGTGGTTAAATCCACAACCAAGGTGTTGACGAGTCTTTAGAGTCCCCCACATTCAGTTGCTCAAGTTTCGGGCGAAACGCTGTAGAGGCCGTATGGAGATATGGCAGGGTTCGATCAGATACGTGCGGTATTGCACGGATCAGGATCAGATGGATAATACTAGCCGGCTTTGGTTTAAGCCGGATCCTAGTATAGTACAATGTAGATTTTGTCTCATTGCATTTGTATTTCGGTCGGAATACAAATGCGGGTATGTATACACAGTAGCGCGGTTTTTCTGTAATTCATTACGGGACCAGTTTTCTGGAGTTGCCTGTTTGCTTTCTGTTTCGGCCATTTTCATTTGTATCTTTCATTGGCCGAAGATTGGTGGAGGAGGGCTTATTTGCAATTGTGCAAATAAGCATTTGTGGAGGTTGTTCTTTGCATTTTGTTGCAACATGATGGTCTCATGATGGAGGACCATCCCTTGACTTTCTATGGTTCATGATTGCTTGACTTTGTGAGCAATCATGGTTGTTGATGATGGTAGTATGAGTGTTGGAGTTTCTTTGTGTTCATTTCTTTATATGATAACCTTTTCTCTCTCTTGTTTTTTGACAAACTCTTTTGCATTTGGCCACATATACTTTCTCCTCCTCTCCCACCAAAAAGAGGCCGGCCACTCCTCATATGGGGCTGTCCCAATTTTTGTGCAAGGGAATTACACTCATTTGGCTTCACAAAAATCCCATAGTTCCACCTCCAAAATATAGTTCATTCTCCTCCACAAAATGGCAACCTCCATGAACCCCAAAATGAGACATGGTTCTACACATATTCTACAGCAAATCTTGGGCACGTCGACTCGCCAACTTCGTGCCCGAGTTGCCTCGGTATAGAGGTGGGAGCCCGTAAAAGAAGCAGGCGACGTGGTGCCCTTCCGGCGAGGAGGTGGAGACCGGACATTCCGAGGGAGATCGGGACAACGGCGAGAAGACCGGAGAACACGGATCGCTCAGTATATCTCTCTTTCCCATCTAGTAGATAACTAGGACTAGTTTAATACCACGATCCGGATATATAGTGCGCGGTGGTGCCGGTTCAAGAAAAATTAAAGTTTAGCATCGCTTCCGTATTCCGGCATCGGGTTGACGGCCGGGGCGCCGCCGTGCACTTACAAAAACTATCTCGTCCTCTGCTTAAATCAGTCTTCAAGTAAAGGTTGAACAACTCACTTCTAGTAACTGAGAACAACATCAGTCTCTCAACTGACCATGCCGTTCACTTCGCTGAACTCTTTCGTTAGCTACAAAGTATGCCGTTCACTCGTTAACCGTGAACTCTCTCGTTATTCTACCTCAATCGCCGGTGGGCTATGCTTTCCTGTTAAAGGAAAGGGGTGCCCTGGTCCGCCCCCAAAGACTAGACGTGGTTCAATCCAGTAAGACAACTCAAAACCATGATTACGACACTTAATGAGACGAGACTGACACTGGCCAAATGCCAGGTTTTCGATAAACAAAAGCCATGTTTGTCCGATTATTGGTCCCAACCTTTCAAGTCAGCAAGTGAAGCACTACCTTGCTTGGTCCATTACGAGTAGGTAAACCTCCTCAATCGACAGGGAGGGCTCTGTATCACGTTCCTCCCTAAACTTACTCGACGTCGTTCAATCCAGTGAGGCTTCCCTTACTCGTTAAAGTATGCAAGTATTTACTACCTTTTTCTAAGCCTTAAAAGATTCCATTCAATTAAGCACCTTGTGATGTTTTCATTAAAGTTAGTGGGCTTAAGGGTGTACTTTAGCCTCAAAATTACAAGATACAGTTCCTCGCTCATGTATCCATAAACCAAAAGGTCTTCATGCTCAATACCATCCTCTGTCTTTGATTGATCGGCCACATCACGATCCTTATCACAGTAATTCAGAACTGGGGTAGGACAATTTCTAGCAAAGTGTCCCTTGCCTTGGCATCGGTCGGGCTCGGCAGCGACAGCTTTTCCTTTGGCATCATCATTGGGAACTGGAGTTGTAGGAGTGTCTAAGGAAGTCCTGTTGGGCCGTCTACTGTGGGCTCGAAGGGCCTGCTCAACTCGAAGCGACACCTGAAGTCTTCAAGGCTCTCGAACCGCAAGTTCGCTCTGCAACTCAAAGCGAAGTCCTCCTCTGAAACGGGCAACCTTCTGTTACTCAGACTCAGGAAGCAGAGTTCTAATGGTAAGATCGATGAACTCATCATAGTACTCTAAAATCGACTTGGTGCCCTGTCGCAACTAAAGAAGCTTGGAGTACCAAATCTGCGAAACTCATGTGGCAAGTATTGGTCCTTCAAATTTAGCTTCATCTCCTCCCATGTAGCAACCATCTGCCATCGGCGCTCAAGTCTCTCTTACACCGAAGACCACCATAGACATGTTGTACCCTTGAGGCGATCAAAGTGCACTTTTGAGCACACTCTTACGCTTGTTGCATCAGGTTTACTCATGATGTTCTTAGCTTATTGTAGCCGCAGCTTGTTGCTTGCTTTCTTCGTTTTTTTCTGCACCGGTGACGTAAGGGTGAAAAACAACACTCGTCGGGGAGGGCTTAGCTCAGTGTTCTCAATCGCCGAAGGCTCGCTGCAAAACCATTCTTTTTTGTACAGCACAAGATCGAGGGGCTGACGTCTCTTGTGCACTCAGGCACTTCCTTGTTTCAACTAAACCGTTCAATACTTAATCGATGCTCGTGGAAGCTACTCTTTCTCAACGGACTTGCGTCAATCGATGCGTAGTAGAGGTCGAGCCTCTCTCTTCACTTCGTTCACTACAGTAAGAAGTGATTTCAGTCTCGCGAAGGGGTCACTCAGTTTACTTGTCTTAGTTGCTTGTCGATACTCCGTTCAGCTCGTGCCGGGTAAGGCCTTCTAAAGTCAGTCGAAAGGCAACTTCCTTCCTACATACTTCCAGTTAGCGTACTAAGCATTCAGTCCTGCTTAGCCCGGTATACTACCTCTCTTCCAAAGAAGATTCCAACTGAGAATTCGCGATTGAAGTGAAGAGTGCCCTACTAATGAATTTGGGAGTCGAAGGAGAGTGCTATCAGAGTTCCAGAAACTTGTTAAGCCAGTAAGCTATCGAGTTTGAAAATCGAATATTGCCCTACGACTAGCAAGTTTCCTCGGGCTCAGTTGAAGAAAGATTCTCCTTCGGCTTCTCTTTGTCGGATTTCTTTTTTGTCTGCTTCTGGGGTGCGTATGTGTCAGCGACGGCTGTCTGCTCTTTAGGGCGACAACCCTTGCTCGAAACACTGAAGCGGAGAGTATCCCGGGCTATTTGATCAGCATTGCGCTCTGCCGGCGCTCGCTCTAACCCACCCATTTGCCAACGAGGATAGCATGGCGAAAGAGGAAATGGGGGTCGTATGCAAAGCATATTTCAGATCGAAGAGACGGTTGTCGATGCACATCTGCACTTCAGGCTCATCGAGCTCCTTTTCGCACTGAAGCGTGAACTTCAGCCATCGGGCAAGAGTTGCGCCAAACGGTTCTCCCTTCGTCTGCTTTGTTGCAAGGAGCTCCGAATAGGAAACGCTTCGAGAGGCTGAAGAAAGAAAGGCCTCGACCATTTCCTGCCATGAATGGATAGAGTTGGGAGGAAGCCTCCCATACCAACTAAAGGCTACACCAGACAACGAGGCCAAGAACTGGCGGAGTAACAGACGCTCGTCGTGAGCCGTGTCTCCACAGCTGGTCTCAAAATGAGCGATGTGCTCGACCGGGTCTCCGGTCCCATCGTAGATCCGTCACTGGGGCATAACAACATTCAAAGGAAAACGGATGGATGCAGTGGTAGAGAGTCAGGCTTACGATAGCCGTCGGTTGGGATCGTCGCCTGACGCGCGTCATTCATCGGAAATAATCTTCTGGATTTGATGCTCTGTTAGCAGAGCATTTGGAGGCCGAGGCTCATCTAGCTGTTCCGAGTCGCACTCGTCCGCCCCCCTGGGACCTCTCGAGGGGAGGGGAGGCAGATGTTGACGTGAGGTCGTCGAAGAGCCTGGTCTTCACCTAATTGTGGAAGAGGGGGTTCCTTTTATGTCGGTCGAAGAAGGCAACAAAAGACGTGGAAGCAACCGTTGGTCATTCAGTTGACTCCTTGATGCCAGTCTGTGCTTGCTGTCATGCTGGGAAAAGCGGGGGTTTCGGCCAGTTTGACCTACTATTGGATTTGAACCAATGACTCTCGCCTTATGAAAGCGATACTCTAACCGCTGAGTCAAGTAGGTCAAGCTGAGTCAAGTCAGAGAAAATAGACTATAAGAGAAAGCCAACCAAAGCGCAACCAGAGTTCTCCGCGGGGTGGAGCGCTAAGAAAGAGACAGCATTATCGCTATACGAAATGAAGCTGCGGCTAGCACTCTAAGATAAACCACTTGGAAAAGGCGCCTTGCATATAATCCGTTTTCTTGCTGGAGTTCACTTTTCTTCACTAGCGGCTTATCGTCTACCTACTTTTCGATTAGAATCGAAGGGTCCTCATGTTATAGACTTCTGTTCGTAAACCAGTGGAAGTTATGCCATGGCATGGTAAAGCTTCTTTCTTTTCGTTTCATCTCCCATAAGTGCTTCCAATGGGAACTTTAGCTCTTTCTTTCAATTCATCCTCTTGTGCCATGAGTCAGTACATAGGTCAGTAGTTAGTTAGTTAATAAGTGAGTGAACTAATTCGTGGTCTTTCGCTCTACCTTCTATTTAGCTTCCTTTGTCGGCCTCCGTCACAAGGAGTCTGCCCATTTCATCGTACGCAAGTAAGGAACTGGCCTTAGATTGTCTCGAGCTACATGCCCTTCTCATAAGATGTTGTCTATCTTTCTAGTCTGGTACCAGTAGTTCTTCATAGTCTAATGGACACTAAGCATAACTTTCGCCCCAAAGAGCAGCGCTATGCCGGCAACCGCAGAGTAGAAGTTGGCAGAATAGAAGCGAACTGAACCCTTATCCCCGTGATCTAACCTCTTTTATCTAGACGAGGTCTTATTATCGTCCTCGTTCGGCTTATTGATAGTCAGCTGGCTGCTATATAAATAGAATAACGACCCCTCGATTTAGGGCGGTGGTAGGTGCCTAAGACCTTCACCGTACCTTACCAGATCTGGGCTCTAGGTGTGATGTAGATTAGGCCCCAGTGCTAGTAGGTGAATGCGCCTTCTGTTCGAGCAAGAGAGAAAGCCCAAGTACAATGGAAAGGGAAAGAAAGACAGCTTTAGAAAGGGCGGAGGCCAAGCCAACTCAAAGTGAAGCGATTTATACCGAGCAAGAACCTGCACTAGAATAGGAAAAGCCAGGCATTCCTTCTTTTCAGAATTCCTGTCCTGCGGGCCTGTCCAAACTGTCAGTGATTCAAACAAAGAGGCGGGTCCGAGTCTTCCTCGGTTGAAGTACCAAAACTCCTCCTTTATCTTATCCCTACCATCCGGGGGAAAGGATGAGACGGAATAGGGTGTCATTTCGGAACCGTTCATAAGCGCGCCCTTTCTAGTCAAGATGAGCGAAAAACTCTTTCGAATTAGGCCGAAGGCATCACAAGCTAATGACTAAAGTAAGTAGGAGCCATCTAGATTCGGACTAGAGGAGGAGAGAACCTGAGCCTATAGGTGTAGTAGGAAGGTGTAGGAATCAATCCACTGTCTCGTTGCCCGAGGAATTAGTTACAGTAGAGCCAAAAGAACGCGGTGAATTGTTACAATGTTTGCCTCCTTCTGGAGAAGCGTGCATGCAGGTGCAGGAAGGAAGCTTCTACACAGCAGACAATGATGGGTCCTCTCTTTGCAATGTTAAGCTTGTTAGACGACCCGTGCTTCATCCAAACAGGTGCCAGCAATCCTAGACTTAAAGAAGTAGGTGGGGGAGGGGGGAAAGCAGAGGAGAACAATTGTTGTGAGACTTAGGGGTGAAGTTAGCACTACGCCTTTTTGCGGATGAGTAATGCTTTATTACCAGACGAGAAGACATCTGAGCTCAGCAGCGCATTTACTATTGGGAGATAGATGGCGTATGTGGACCAGGCAGGGACTAAAAAAAAGGATTCTATTTCATTCGCCGAGGAAAGAAGTCGCAAAGGAATATCGCTATCGTGGGAGGAAAAAAGTAGGACTCTATTTGATCGAAGGGATGGATAAAAGGCTAAATCAGTCTCAGAACAAAAAGAAGAGATCACGGAGAGGTATGAAGTCGCTCGACCATAAGGTTGGGAGAGGGATATAGCTTTTTTTACGGGAGCTAGACGAGCACTTGCAAGAGAGCGACCGGCAGATCTAAAACTGCTCTAGTAAAGTAAAACGAAAGTAGTCTCTTATAGGCACACGAGAGAAAGCAATTCAGGGCATTTGAATCGACGATAGCGAGATACATAGCCCTTTAAAAAGTCTCCCTTTGGACTAAGAAATCGGCACATCGTAGAATCGAACTGATGTAATGGGCGGGTGGGGGAGGTATATAGCACCAATGACGGAAGAAAATAAGAAAGCAATTACGGGCTATGCCGGCGGCGGGAAGGGATCTAGTCGAATAAAGAAGGCGACTCAATCAAAGAAAGAACTCATAAGAATAAGACGCCACCGACTCTAACTCAATCTACGAGAGAGATGCTAACAAAAGAAGCGCGAGACTGAGCTGCTAACAACGCGGGACTACTGATGAGCAAGAGCAAATCGAGTATGCGCACAATCCATGAAGCGATCAACCTCGCTCTAGCCGCCAAAAAGGGAATGGGATTTATGACGCATAGCACGGGATGAGCTCCTAAGCCGACGGGGGCATATCTAAACTACATACACTACTGTGGATGGAGCTAGCCAAAGAAGGAATGGGACTCATGCATACCACAGTCATGTCAATCAATAGCAGGTGAGGAATGACTCGTGGACGAAGCTAGTAGCCGAAGGGAGGCACCGTCAAAGTACATTGCCCATGGGGTTAGGGCTAACATATGCCAACCCAGGGTGAAGGGAAGCAGGGACAGGAAAGGATGCAGGAATAGATGGTTGTGAATAAACCAGTGCGCCGGGTCAACTTCACTCGGTCCTTCTTACGGAGCCTTACAACACTAAGAACAATGAACAGACTTGGCTGATTCATAAAGTCAGAAAAACGTGATAGACGTGCCGCGCGATACGGCTTTTCAGCACGGGGGCAAGCTTAAGAGAGAGTAGGGGCGATAGCGGCTCTTATCTGTGAGTGATGCGTGGCGTGCTCTCGCTCTTGTATTGGTGAATCTATCTTTCTTGCCTTCCCTCCCTGTGGTCGGTCGGTCTATCTTTCTCGTTCTTGTCGGCTCTATCTCGATCCGGCACCCGATCCGTTTATGCTTCAGCCGCTGCTTAAACTGGTTCCGGGTAAAATACCACTCGAGCAGCCATATAGATCTAGCCGATCTCCAAAAGTATAGTGTTATTTTCTCCAACGAATGGTTCTGCTCCAGTATTTCCCACAGCCCTCCAAACAAAGCAGGAAACTGCAGTGCGTGTGGGATTGGAGTTTTCTTGCTGTTTGCAATCCCGTCACAGCGGAAATAGTGTTTATTGAGACCAGCCCATGATTGGGCCATGGATACACTTCGGTTGATCCCCATGGATGGAACCTACGATCAGTGTAAGAAATTGGCTCGACTTTGGATCTCAAAACCGCAATCGATACCTTTTCATCCCTGCTTCGTAGAAAGATGTTAATCGGTGTAATCGACTCCGCTCTTGCAGCTGCTTGGGTGGGCTATGGGCTTGTAGCCAATATGTTTAGAGCTAAGGCCCATCGCCGAGAAGGTTACTGTTTGGTGGCGTTCAGCACGGGACAACCACTTGGTTTATACGGTTCCTGGACATTATTCACTCTAGCACACTACAACACCGTGTGGTTGAGTACCGAGTTAGTGGATCCGGCTACCCAAACAAAGACAGCAGCTTTGGCTGAAACACATCTCCTTGCTTGTATGAAACCTTGAGCGAGTCAACCCAAAGATGCTTGAGACCTCCAAGCCTACATACCACCTACCTTGGAAGATGTCTCTGAGCTAGGATCGTAGGCCAGCCAAGCCAAGGCTTCTACCGCTGCGTCTCTGCCGGCTACTTTCTAAGGTTGGTTCAGGTTCATCTATCTTTCCGAGGTCACCTGCCCGAACGAATATCTAATAGCCTAACCAGCGAAAGCACAAGCAGTAAGCACGGAAAGGAAGGAGCTAGCCATACACATGAGAGAGTCAGGTAAGTCTCGGAGTCGGGATTAGCTAAAGCATTTGAGAGAGCAAAGCGGTCTCCAGTGGTCGTCAGAGGGTCAGCTAGGATGGTTATCAGTTAGAGCAATAGGGCTAGGATAGGACAAGGGTATAGTACATTCACCGTAACGTCATGTAGTGATCGAGTCATTCAATGAGCATTCTCAATAACAGATTTCGGATCTAATCAATATTGATATACCGAGTATCTTATCTGTGGATACGAAGTATTCCGGCGATCCCCACGATCCGAGTCCGAGCTGTTGGAATCGGAATAGGTTCGGCAGCGGATCACGAAATCTTGGCGATCTTCTCTATCTAATGAATGAGGAGTCCGTTTGGAAATCGTCCGCCCCACGCCACCCCCCGAGTATATGATTCAACAAGAATCACACAAGGGTAGATTGATAGAAACCTCTAGTAAAATACCCTCCAGTACCCGTAACCCAACGGATAAAGTACATTACATAGTCCGTTTTAGGGATTGGCGACTTACCCATTCAGTGACTTTGGCACTGGACATTCCCAAAATAGGTACTATCGGGTCGGGTGAATTAGAGAATAGACAGACGCCTGTTGGCATTCTAGCCTGCATTCTCTTTTCAGGTCCTATCCGAAAGAGAATCTAGTACCTCTTGGTCGTGAATATCTGAAGAATATCTGAATAGGACGAACCGTCTCCATGGATATCTTTGCTTCGGAACAAAACAAGACGAATTAGGCTCGGTCAACCGAATATGTATTATCCATATGGGAGATCTTCCAATTGAGAAGATCCATCGACCTGAGACGAAGAGAAAGGTCTATCTATTTTCTTTAGTTATTCAGTTAAACCAATGATTCGTTATTGGAGCAGATAGCAACAACCATTTCATCGGGCATGGGTATTTTTGATTTTCCGACGGGGTTCATTAATGGAAATTTTTTGATGTAGTGAGTAATACTCCCCGATTTCAATCTCCCACTGGGAGATGTTCCTATAAGAGAAAGAGGACAGCCCCACCCGGCGCTTCAGCAATTTATTGCTATGCGAGAGTTCTTGGCCACCTGTCCCGAGGATTCAAAGGATCCGGAAGTAATCCGTTTCAAGTTGATAGCCAGGGAGACGGACGATGAGTTCAAACGATGTATATCTCTCTATGAAGAGATCAAAAATAAGGTGACCTCCTTACTTCAAGATCAGATCAAGGAAATGGGCCTGGTTAACGCGGAAGGTCTTCCCTCCATGGAGGCTCTGGTTGATCAGATCATAGTGGAAGATCATTGTGCAAGTCAAAGTAAATGTCTGAAGAATGAAGAGAATGAATATTTTCTTCAAGATCTTCACCTTTCTAATAGGCGCCTCGCGAAGCTGGTCCAAGCTCTCAACAAGCTCTTCCGGCGGAGCATCTTATTAGAAAGACGGTCCATGATTATGCAGAATCAAGGGGACGGAGGGCTGGCGACTAGCTTCTACCACTTCAATCAATGGCTAAAGCTACCTTTCATCAATCAATGAATGATTGGGTTCGAGGACCTGTTGGTCAAAGGAAAGGGGAGGTCCAGATTCCGGGACGGAGCCG
Source organism: Agapanthus africanus (assembly GCA_030015575.1). Classification (NCBI taxonomy): domain Eukaryota; kingdom Viridiplantae; phylum Streptophyta; class Magnoliopsida; order Asparagales; family Amaryllidaceae; genus Agapanthus; species Agapanthus africanus. The sequence continues at coordinate 303,058,615 of CM057348.1, forward strand.
TATGACGCGAGAGTCTCACGTACGGTTCCTTTGAGAAGGGTGTGATACCACCACCTATCAGGCCCGACGAGCGGTCCACGGAGCTGCATCCCTACTCACCCGGTCCATGCACATCGCTCTCTCCAGGAGGTTGGCCGCCTATCCTAGATCTTCCCATTTCCAAGAAGATCCCGGGCTCAATCTGGTTTAGTATCAAGGTAATTCTTTTTCCGTTCCTATGTATATGGGTCTGTGCAGCATTTCCACGATATCGTTATGATCAATTAATGGGACCTGGCCAGAAAGTGTTCTTGCCTCTATCATTAGCTCGGGTAGTCCCCGTTTCTGGTGTTTCAGTCACCTTTCGATGGCTCCCTTAATGTATGTGCCAGGAAGTTTCTGAAGAAGCGGGCTACTCCCCGAAAATGCCCCGCTCCGCTGTTCGTTTGTCGTTGGGGATTCATTGCTCATTCTGCGGTTATCAGTAACGTGGCCAGCCGTCTTTATAGAATAGGGCTGCGGGCAGGAGGGCTTTGTTTTGTTTGTGCAATGTTGCTCGCAACACCTCTCCTCTGGCAAACCTGCGATCGCCGTCTCTAACTGAATGCTCAACTGAGGTCGTGTACAACAACCTTAACCACATAAGCCTGGGTTAGGCCTACCCCCATCCCTAGAGGAGCCGTATGAGGCTGAAGCTCCACGTACAGTTTTGAAGCCGAGCCTTTCCAGCAATAGGGCCTAGGGACCGATATTATGATTGGTTTAGGTAGGGCGGCCGGCCTACTATGGGCACCTGTAGGGATTAGTGCGTGAGACCGCGATCCACAAAAGCATGGGACTCACCCTTGACTTGGGAATGAAGAAGGGAAACATAGCATGTCACTAGAGCGAGGCGAGGGGGAGAATTCCCTACAGCGAGAGGGACGCCTCGCGAGCCGGGCTTTAAAGATGAGGCCTTTTGGCAAAGCCAAGTCAATTTCGGGCCACCAAACCCTGCAACTGATGAGAAGGATGGGGGAAGCGTGCACGTTGTCACACTCCCTGCCTTCCAAAGGTGCCTATAGGACGGGCCAGACGCAGCAGAGCGACGACCCGGGAGCGGATTCCCCACCAGTAGGGGGACAGGAGACGGCCATCTCGAGGCACATCACGACCTACAGGCAACACCGGCGAGACCCGGGAAGGCAACCCGATTGGGAGTCAGAGGATCCATAGTACCTGCAGCCTCCCGGACTTCATATTCATCATTTTGGAAAGTGGGGGTAAGGGATCTCTTTTCTGCAACGGACAAAAATCAGCGGAGCAGATTTGACTCGGCACAACCTAACGATACATCCAATACCAATGATCTGTGCCTACCGAGACTCGACTCCTTTCAGATATCATACTTTTCTTAGATAAAGAGCTAGTGTCAATAAAAAGGCTAATTACAGAGGTCGTCGGCGCCCTTGAAAAGATTTTCACTCACAAGCTAGCACTGGATGTGCATCCATGAACCAGCTTCTCAAGAAGAACGCGAAGCACTATAAAAATTTTGACCGATAAGTGACAAAGGAATACATTATGTTCAGCTTAAAAGGTACCTCATTCATACGCCGGTATTATCACCTCCAATCCCTGGAAGGCCACTACTCCTTTATGTGTCTATTACTGACACCGCAATGGGTGCAGTCTTGGCACAACATGACGACACTGGAAAGAAGGGGGCAATTGACTTATATAGTTATAGTCAAACCCTCCTCGACTACGAAACTCTCTACACGCAAATAGAAAAGCATTGTCTTGTTGTAGTGTGGGCGACTAAAAAACTCCGTCAAACCATGCTATCCTATCCTGTGAAGTTACTGGCTCGAATGGATCCTATCAAATAGATATTCGAAAAACCTGCTATTCTATTACTGGATGAAGATCTCGATGGCAAAGAATGTTGTCTTAATTTGAAATGACTTATTTCACTCAGAAAGCAAGACAGGGGCAAGCAGTAGCAGATAACTTAGCCAACCCCCCAGAGGAGTCATACGAACCAGTTCATACTGACTTCCCTGATGAAGATATCCTATTTTAAACTGAAGAAAAAGATGAAGGGAAAACTTGGACCCGCTTTCTTCGATGGTGCACTTAACGAAACTGGAACAGGCATAGGAATCGTCCTCCTCTCACCTGAAGGAGTACTCATACCTAAAGCAACCCAATTGGTTTTTCCAGCAACCAACAATGTGGCCGAGTACGAAACGTTCATCGCGGGCTTAACAGTAGCCCAACAACTAATAGCAAAAAGTCTCAAGGTCATTGGTGACTCTAAGTTAGTCATCAGTCAGGTTTTGGAATCCTGGAAAACCAAAGAACCAAGACCATTTCAAAAGCGTATCACGCTTTGGCTGAACACTTAGTCAAAGGATTTGAAGAGGTAGAATGATCGCATATGTAGAAAGAAGAAAACAAGTTAGCAGAAGCTTTGGCCACGCTAGCGTTAGTTATTCAGTTGCCCGTATATCGCTCAATGGGATCGAGTCCCTCGTCATTGAGAAAGTCTCGACCATGAATTTACTGAAAGACATCATATCACTCAAGAGAATAATGAATGAAACCCGGAAGTAGATACGACCACAGATGACCCTAATGATGGAAATCCTTGGTTCTTTGACATTAAGAACTACCTCCAAGGTCAACATCCCGGAATATGCAACCGCAAAGGAAGCCATAAGGTGAATGTTATCAAGATACGCATGCTCACGAATTGAACTCGAACCAATGCAAAAATTCCTTCTTACTAACTACTTATCGAAAGTCGGTCGTGAGGCTGTTGTCCTCCTCATTATAGTCTTGCCTGGAAAATCCTAATGAAATTAATAGAATTTCGTAAAAGAATGAATGAAATGGAAAAAGTAGATTCCATAACTGGGTAATGCATTCGATATGAGTCCACTGAGATGGAGAAATCAATAATGTCTGACTTGATCGATTATCTCGGGCGAGTCAACAATTTGGATGAGACTATGTACCCGGGCAAATATGATTTGTCTCCAAGATCTTCTGCTCATCCGATTGATCGGTAATTCGACCGACGTAAGGGCATTAGCGCTGGCCTTCCACTACATTGAATTGAACCATTTGCTTACGAAACATATCATCGCTTCGTGCTCTTCCCTTATGCATTGATGATTACTGAAGACGCGCTTGCTGCAATAAGCCGAGCCGCTTCTCCGCTACGAGTCACTTTCGTACCGCCCTCTATGCGGATAATGGAATTTCGCGCTTTGTTGCCGCGCCCGAGTCAAAGGCACGTTTCCTTACCTCGTTCTACTCAGCCGTCTTAGAAAGCGGTCTTATTCTTTACGTCATATGATCTCCGTCCCAATTACTTATTTCTATAATGACAATAGTGCATGCTTCTACAGAATGAATAGATGAGCAAAGTGCTTCACCTTTCCTATATATCGAAAGAGGATTTCCTCAGTCTATACTTATTAAGCCGTCCTCCACGAAATGAAAAAGCTCCTTGTGCATTCCTTTCAATAAAGAAGTGGTGATCAATCATCCTGACTAATTCCAATGAAGGAGAAGGACCATTCCCTTCCTGAAAGCTATCTTTCTTCCGCCGCTCAGCCACACATCTCTTTCTCTTCAAGTGAGCGATCGCTCAACATAGACTAGCTCGGCCTCCGAAGAATTGGAGAATCCGCTTGCTTGCAGAAGGCTGGACGAAGAAGTACTTCTATAATATAATGACTTATATACAAGATCTTTTCTCTCATACTGATGCTGACAACCTTCTTATTATTTCTAGAATCTCGTATTAGGGTGAAAATAATGAGCCCTTTCTTCTTCGATTGAAAGATTCAGCCGGTTGATCCCGCCTTATCTCACAGATAGCGATCTTGATATATCAATCTTCTTCTTATGTGATGCATCTCTAGCAAGTTGGTGGGTGGCTCCTTCGTTGGTAGAGCTGCACCACACAGACGCAGCCTAACCATTTTACGAATCGTGAGATAGATTAGGACCATCCGTACAAGACCCAGCCGGTTCTACGTGATCCGCATTAGAGGCACGGTAGCCTTTCATAGCAGAGCATTGCCCTTTGAAAGCGCATCCCAATTCAATGTCGTCTTTCTAGACCAAAACCACACAAGGTTTAGGAACGATGGATGAGACAAATGATCGGTTTCAGACAGGATAAGATCATGGATTCGCATCCCTCTGTAAAGTAAACATCTCGCTAACCGGGCCGGGTAAGTCAGCCCTTCGATCAGGACTAGAACCTGAAGCCAGATATGTACTTCTTTGACACTCGGTGAAAGACCTTATTTTAGCTATCGTCTTGTCCGCTTCACAACCCTACATCCGGAGCTAGACAAATACTACTAACGCTCCTGACTTCGTTTTGGACTTTATTATACATAACGTAATGTATACGCTCACCACGGGTCGGCAAGCATTAAATGCACTTTCATCCGATTGACTCCAATTGGTTCTAAGCGTTTGTATCCCAGTAGTGCGCACATAAGCGCGTATGTTTAGTGCGACCCTCTCACTTTTCTCTGATTCGTGTGCAAAAGAAAAGGACTGAGTGCCGGATCTTGGATAGGTGTCCCGACCCAAGCCAGATACAAAATGTGAATCAGCCGAGAGGAAAAGGGGGCCAATGAGAGCAAATGCTGGGTCCAGAAATGGGGGTGAGCCATATAAAAGAAGGAAGGAGACCCAAAGCAAATCTAATGCAGGTATTTCGTCGAAGAGTAAAGAAATTGCCATGAAAGACCGCTGGAGATGCAGTTATGCCGCAAACTCAAGAAGGAGGTATGTTGAGCCGGGAGGTAGCATGGGCTACCAATAATCTTTCTTGTTAATCAATTCTAATAAAAATGATATGATTCAACCTCAGACCCTTTTGAATGTAGCAGATAACAGCAGAGCTCGAAAATTAATGTGTATTCGAATCATAGGAGCTGGTAATCACCGATATGCTCATATTGGTGATGTTATTGTTGCTGTAATCAAAGAAGCAGTGCCCTCTAGAAAGATCAGAAGTAATTAGAGCTGTAACTGTACATACATGTAAATAGCTCAAACGTGACAACGGTATGATAATACGATATGATGACAATGCAGCGGTTGTCATTGATCAAGAAGGAAATCCAAAAGGAACTCGAGTTTTTGGCGCGATTGCTCGGGAATTAAGCTTACCCTGAATCTGCATTTGACTAAAATAGTTTCATTAGCTCCCGAGGTATTATAAATACTTGTAGATGAAACTATGATATAGTTATTGTAGCATATCTGAAATGGATCAAATTAGTAGATTGTGTCTCACGCATATACTTTAAATAATGAATTCCATAATTAATGATTGAATAATTCAAGTAAAAAAACATGTTGATTATATCAAAATTAGGAAGCACCAATAATTCGAATTCATTATGGGCAGAGACGCGATTGCTGATATAATAACTTCTGTAAGATATGCTGACATGAGTAAAAATGGAACGGTTCGAATAGCATCCACTAATATCACCGAAAACATTGTTAAAATACTTCTAGAGAAGGTTTTATTGAAAACGTTCGGAAACATCAGGAAAGTAACAAATTCTTCTTGGTTTCAACCCTACTCCTGGTGTTCGAACTAGTCATTAATGGTCGGCAACATGGCTTTTCGGTATGCGTTGCGAACACTTTCATTTATTTTTAGCGTCTCATCTTCTCTGGAGAAGCTAAAATCGAACGGATAGAGCAGATGGTCCAACTACAGAACTTCTTCTTTTTCATTACTTCCATGGTCGTGCCTCGTGGCACGGCAGCACCCGTACTATTGAAATGGTTCGTCAGTAGAGATGTTCCCACTGGTGCCCCTTTTTCCAATGGTACTATAATTCCTATTCCTATCCCTGAATTCTCTTTTTTGGTCTATCTACATTCCAGGAAATTTCATACGCTCCATGGACAGAGCAAAAGGTGGAGTGTTGGTCAGAGCAAGCCGCCCTATTCTATTACCAAATATAATTGGTAGAAGCTCATCCGCTAGAAATGCTTTATTTCGTTTCGTTACCGTTCTTCATTTCCTTCTTCTCGAATCCATGGGGGACTTGTCATATTTAGAATCTTTCTGCGGTATGCTCTGTTTACAATTCTTTCGTACTCTCTTCTCTTTACCCCGTGATAGGTCATCGAAGCGTGAGCGGGCGCGGAGAAGGAAAGGCCAAACACTTCGGCCTAACGGGAATGAGCAACGACGAAATGACAAGATGAGGTGCCCCGGGCACCCCCATATAGAAAGAAGGGTCGAAGGTTTTAGGCCTGTAGCTTTCCCCGCCCCCCCTTCGTCGAGTGGTGCTTGTTTGGGGGGGTGCCGCCAGAAATCGGGCTTGAAGCTCTCACCTTACCAACGAGCCGACTGCTGATGGCTGTTGGTCACGACTACTATAAAAAAGTGAAGATTCATCTTCCTATTTCACATGGAGGAGTGTGCATCTTTATGTTGGGTGTTCTTCTATCGTGCGACCCGGTGGCTTATGTGCGACCCGGTGGCTTATGTGCGACCTGTGGCCCACGCCTCCTATTTGTTCAGGGTGGGCGGCGTGAACTCTGATTCGATCTGGGTATTCAATCCCGCCGCTGAGATGCTCAGTTGACTCCTTAACCTTGATAGGAAGATGGCTTATTCCAAAATTCGTGCATAAGGGTAAGGAACTTTGGATGAATTAATGCGAATGGGTGTAAGCCTCGCTGCTCGGAAACACCAAGTGCTGACCACACTGAGAGAAACGAAAGCGCGGGTAATGCCAGTTGGCGAAGTGGCGTTAAGCATCCCTAGTGGTACGTAAAGAGAGGTCGTGATGATATCATCTACGCCCGTACCGCTCCTCGTGGAGTAGATCCCGCATCCAACCAACCCTTTGTTTTACTAGGGAACGGGAGAATTCCCACTACCGCTGGCAGGCCAGCCGGGCCGTGAGCGCGGTGGGAACGGGATTCCCAAAAAGCCAACCCCGGCCGGGGACGGCATAGAATGAAGGGGACGGCCCTAAAGTTATGTTGGCAAAGAAAGCGGGTTGCAGGCGGATAAAAGCGGACGTGGGGACTCGGGTCGGGGCGCAGCGTAACTAAGAGAGCCATTCCATTTAGGTTAGGGCGAGCATGATCGTAGTCTGGGCGGGCACGAGCGATCTGGTGTCCGAGCCGATTGGTCAGACGACGACTACTGCACTTATGAGATTAGTATTAGCCACCTATCTCGGAATGGATTGGGATGGAATTGAAAGAACGCGAAGCGCTATAGGGTCGGATTTTTTGGGGTCGGGGAAAAAGCTTGCTTCTTCACAAGCTTATCCCCGCCCCGTTTCCTGTCCGTCCCGACCGGCAGCAGCTGGGTCTCCCCATCTCTCCTCAACTTCCCCCAGTCTTCGGCCCGAGCTGTATGAGGCAGAAACTCGTCCCACGTACGGTTCGAAGGCCGAGCCCCACCCCCCAGCAATAATGGTATAGCTTAGGTCAACTAATACGAATAAGATACAGTTCACTCAACGATTGCCTTTGGGTCCCGAACTCCATATGGGTAAGGAGCGTTGTTGTTTGTGAGGTCTCGATCATTTACATGGACCCACTTCTCATTCCATTTGTGGTAATTTGATGATTTATAAACCGTCCCCAACGAGCGATCGGTTCGAGCATGATGAATCACTTCGTGCTGACCTGTTGCCAATAAACCTTCTTGCCTCATATGAGAATGGAAAATTGGAGCATTTTCTGCATCGGTGGATGAAGAATCACGAACATAAGAATTTATGGTTTACCATGTTCCCAGAATAAAGATTCTTTTTTTCCATTCGAGAAACGACGAGCACGACTGAAGTGGCTATACATACAAATCCATTTACGGATCTATATGCTCCGATTGGAACTGGATGTTCCAGAACTGGCGGATGGTATACCACAATAATGAAACTGCCTTTTTTTTTTAGTATTCGGATAGGATTTCTGTTGGCTTCATCGGGAGGCTCGCGTAGTTTGTTACGTCAACTCAAAAAGGAGAAGTTGCATTGGAATCGAGAAAGTTCCGTGGAGTTCATAATTGCATAAAAGGTAGTTGACTTTCGCAAGAAAACGCTCAAAGAACATGTATTGTGAGCCTTTCAAATCTCATTCCTTAACCTAGGGTTGATGCCCAAAAACACGGGGTTTAAGGACGTAAACAACTCTTCTTTCCTGCAGTTGAACGAGTGAAAATACCTTAAACTTATGTTTTCTATGCCCAAAAACACGGGTAAGGATGAACTTGACAACTAGAATTCTACCCTAAACTTCAGGAAAAGAATGAAAGCTTATCCCACCTTTCTTTTGAATAGTTTGCCCCTGTAACTTCCTGACTTATGTCACTGGAACTTATCTGATCGATCAGATTCCATCCCCAACCTTACGTACGGGCAAGCAGTTTGCAACACCCTTCCGTAACGGGATCACATCCTGACTATTTCCGTTTAGGTGGAATCTCTCGAATAAGACTCTTCCTTTGTCTCGTACCTCTCCTTCTTAGTTAGTAGATCTGGTTACCTTCTTAGACTTTGGGTTAGTCCCTCCCCTACTCGCTCTCAGCTGCAATACCAGCCTATGCTGCAAGACCCAAGACCAGACAGAGACTCAACCGGAACTGACATAGTTATAGTACGCTTTGGAAGACTTAGCTGGGTTACTCCTATCCCACACCCCTAACCAAGACTCGGGAATAGAAGGTTGATCCAACAACTATTGGGTAAAGCCCTGAAACTCCTTCCCTTCTATCGGAACTGACAACAAATCTTGGAGCCGATCTCGTTCGATTGACGGAGAAACTCTAATTAATAGATCCCTTCTTTCTTCTGCCTTTGTGTCAACATCTTCTCGGATTCGGATTCGTCAGGAATCTCTGGTTTAAACCCCAAGACTCATTCGTTTAGTCGGGCTAGTCTATCTAAGAACCCCCTTCCCTATGATCACATCCAAGACTCCACTCAACTCCCAAACCCAAGAAGTTTGCAACCTTGTGTCAACATCTTATTCCCTATACTGGTAGGCCGAGTGACTCTCATACCTGCGTTCCTCTATCAGGCATATTGTCCCCAAACCTTCCGCTGGACCTCTGTCCGGTCTTTGGTCTTCCTTAGCATCTTTTAGAATATAGGGGTTACTCTTCAGTCAATGGGAGGAATCCCCCGATCTCAGTGAAAAAAGGCTTTGTTCGAGCTAAGCAAGCAAGTAAGAAACCTTTCTGTGAAGAAACCCTTGTTAAAGCTTTTCGTCTTACCCTTCACCCACTTCACTCCTTCAACTCAATCATTCGCTTTGCTCACTTGACTCAATCGTTCACTTCGTTCACTTGACTTGGTCTCCGTTCCACACATTCAAACCGAACGGAGAGGGGAGATGTTTTACTTATCCCTGAGAGAAAGGTCGCTCTGCTCCTTCAATTGACCTTCGGAGTTGACTGGAAACCCTAGTCTCTTGAGAACTCAAAAGGGCAACAATACGATTTCCAAAACTCGAAATGGCAACTCGAAGACCTACGTTCGTGGTCGCCTTTGGGCAACCACTCTCTTGCGAGGTCCGGACAAGGAGTTTTTCCTACTTTTGGGGCTTGACCGAGGGCACTTTAGACTACTTTATTATCTTGCCATTAGTGAAAGACTAAAAAACCAATCCCGACACTGATTTCCCAGGCACAACCAGACACCACAGCAGAGCAGAACAGCCCTCTAAGAAAGACCAACCGTAGGCCAATGCAGCAATAGGAGGGCATACCCCCTTCAAGAGACCATAAGAACGACCGGGTGGCGGGCGGGAGCAGCAGAAGCATTGAGATTTGCTTGTTCAGAGATGCGTCAAAGTATACCTATGGAAGTGGATTGCAAGGGTTCAGGCACCAATGCATTAATAAAGAATACCCAAACAGAAGCACTTTTCAGGGAGCGTGGAAAGAAGGATTGGTCCTACTATCTATGGGCAGGAAAACAGCCTTAAAGTGGCTCCGGATGACCTTTAGGTAACAGGCCCCGGGAAGGACCTTTCTCGCTCGAAGGATCTAGGAAAAGAACGTCCCACTACGAATTCCTATCCTATTAAGACAATACAGATAAGGGTTAGATTAGTTCCAAGTCTAACTTTGAAAGCATACGCATTGGCTGTAAAGCAAACCCTTTAGCTCTCGGCTTTCTGCTTGGATATATCTTTTCTTTCCTCTCAAAAGATGTGTTACCTAACTCACTATGTCCTTTGTTGAATACCCATTTCCAAGAGCGGGAACCTTGAATGGAAAACCCTGTATTCTGCCCCCTCGAAACATCTTTCGCTGACCGACCCTATCCACATCCTTTTCGGAATACCAGATCAAGAGATGAATTAGCGGATCACAGGGCTAAGTCGAAGCATACCTGAACCTTCTTTAGTAGTGAGCCGTACCAAGTAGCTCCTAGCAAGGGCTTAAAGATCACAGTAATGCCTGCCTAAACTTTCCTTGGGTATGAATGTCATGTTCAAAGCTGCTTTCTCTAGACACCATGGAAAAGATCACTGATGAGCTCAATCTCTAAGTGTGAAATTGCTTGCATAGTCAAACCTCCTCTTTTTGAGTAATAATAAGACGGGGTCAACAATTCTCATTTCTTAGTTAAAGAAAGCTAATTATTGAAACCAGAGGGAAGGGAGGGAAAGAAAGTCAGGTTAGAATAGAACTAGCGGACATGAGAAAGAGTTTAGATATCCACGACTTATTCAATAATTCGATAGAGAATCGAACAAGTTGCGGGAAAGAACTGGTGGTATAGAGTATAATAAGAGAAAGCTTTTAGGTGTTCTCTATCCCTCGTCCTAGAAATAGAAAAAGAGAAGACCTCTTTCTGAGCGCTAAGCACTAAGCTAGGGTTGCTACTGGTTTTGAGGTCCTCGATGAACCAAGCCGGGTTAGCAGTTCTCGTTCCACCTTTCGGCTTAGTCACTCTCTCGTCGTTCCTGAGAGCGGATTAAAGGATTGAAGAAGAAGAGTTGCTACGTGTAAGATAAAAAACACTTTGAACCTCTAAGAAGAGAAGAAGGCGCCTTCTTAGATTACATGGCCAGGTTAGGCTTTCGGTTTCATACCAATCTCCCTATTGTGGTAGTGTTAAAAGCAATAAGATAAGTATGGGTGATGACCTAGTCTTTCAACACAGTCAACATCCTCGGTTTAGCAGTCAAGTGACCAGTTCAGTCATAGGTATTCATTCTTTGAGTCGGTTTAGTTACAATCTCAGTCCACGGTGCATCCCGAGCACCATTAGTCTCACAATCTTCCCTTTCCTTTCATCTCTCCAAATGTGCATATTAAGTCAATCAGTTTCCTTGCCTTTGTTCTTCTTCTTTGACTTTCTGCTTTTACTCTTGCTCATGTCTGACTGGCCTAGCTCGGAATGCCAGGCCTCATTGACCATGGTTTAGGTTTCTTGCGCAGCTCCTTCGGACCCTCTGTGGTATGATCTTATGCTTGAATAACTTGCTTAAAGTGAGCAGTCCTCATCATTAAGAGTAGGAAAAGGTAACAATACTATTTATTTGAACCTACGTAGAAAACCTTCAACAGATTTACAGTCTGTCGCTTTTGACCACTCGACCACTTGTTCTTGTTAGTCTTGCTACACGACACGAGTCTAGGGTGAAGTTGAAGCAGACACGGTCAAGTGAAGTCGACTTCACAAGTGATTCAACATACCATGGAGTATATATATAAAGATGAGATTTAGCCGGTCCTTGCTTACGAGAAATCTATGAGTATGAGTCAGGAGCCTTTGTTTGAGCTTTCTTTCAAGGACCTAATGTCGTAGCCTGCCTCAAGGTTAAATTTGGCCTTATATCTTGGTCCTCAAGTGAGGCTATATGTCTAAGCTAAGCTGTGTCGATCCCTGGATCGCAAGCTGGTTCTGTGTGCCACCCATGGACATGGTATCTATCGCCTAATGAACTAAGTTCGTATCCAACCCACCTGGACTGCTTTACATCATATCATGGATGAGCTACTCAACTAGGCGGATAAGGTTGGTCTGACTTGCTCGGTGCCCACTACTGAGTGATTAGATGGATGCCAGTCATTAGGGAATCCTAAAATGTATTCTGGAGAAGGACCAGGGGTTGTGTAGTAGCTACCAAGACAGCTGAGGCATGCCACTTTACTTTCTTTGGAGTGGTTCGGTTACCAACCACAGAAATCCCGGCATATAGAATATCTCCTCGTGAGCCTTTCGCAGACTGGATGGACTTTAGCCTAGGTGTTCTCCGGAGGTGAGGTGATTTAGATAGAAGATAAAGATACATGGATCGCCCTTTCGTTGAAATGCTATATTCCGATGCGCCGATAGCAATGGGTATGCCATATAGTCCCTTTTCGGATGGAGCTTTTCTAGGATCAGGTGCGAGCTAAGGCACCAGAGCGTCCCCGACGGGCCAATCCCTCAAGGTATGTTCTTTCTATCCCACCCGGATTGAGTATCAACGAATATTTTTTCACAATGCTAGCACCCTCAGAGAACAACAACCCAGAGTTCCTCTACTCCATTTTTCATAGTTTAGAGATTCTGGGAACCAAGAGTGAATGGTTATATCTTTCTATTTCTATGAATGAAAATAGCTGATAAAAAAATCTTTTGAGCAAATTCCTAGGGAGCCATACCTGTTGCTGGTCTTAACTCACCTCATCTTGTAATAACGGCGGAGGGTTCAAAAAAGATGTCCTCTGATAGTTCTTTCCTGATTGCGCACGGGTCTACGAGACATGGAACTTAGGGTCCTCTTGTTAGTTATATGTATGCCCTAGAGGCCATTACTATACGTTGGATGTATATTGTAGTGGATGCTTGGACATATATAAGGAGGACTTTCTTGCTCGATATGATAGTATGCTATCTGGTTACTCTTTACCTTAACGTGTACACTGATTGTCTCTCTGTTACATGTTGGTAAAGCCCTTAGGATGTGTACTTGACTACCTGGACTATGATGCGGATCATACTAGTGGGGACATGTTAGTCCATAAGTACATCCTTCAAGGTCCCTAGTCGTGGGTGTATCGAGACGGGGCATCGATATACCAGAGTAGACTAGCGTATACCTTCTCGACCTATACAGATGGGCGATGGATGATCCCATATCCATTGGTGTTTGACATCAGAGATCATATACGGGTGCTCAGTAGAGACTGGGTACACTGGACGGACTCGCCGAGAACTCCCAGATGGTATTATACCTTACGTCAGATGGCAGTTCTCTGGTGACACTGGTACAGGTTAGTCTGTAGACCCGAGATCGTCATAGAGTCTTGTGTGATTCCCACTGTGCTTTGATTTCCACCTTACCACGTCCAAGAGGGCATGCAAAACGGTGGTTTTTGGGTACAGTCCCGAGTCACATGGAGGCAATGAGCGATAGAAGGGGTTTCGTCTCTCCCGGTATTGGGGGTTGATGTTGCGCTATGCTCGATTGGCAATAACAGGGAAGTCCCTGGCCAGGGCTGGTTTAGAGATTTACTGCTAAGTGTTACCAGTAGTTTCTTAACCCGTTATGAGCCTCATATCGGCATGACTTATCGGTTATTGGGGTCTGACGTTTACCACCCCTAGACTTGATATGCGACATATCAGACGAGGAGACCGGACTGTACTGTAGTGTCACTGTCAGGCTTTTTGCAGGAGTTGGAGCGGGCTTGCTTGCTGATCTTCTGATCGCTCAATACCCGGGTAGCCGTTACGTCCAGCTAGTACCGCTGACGGCTTGTGGGTGCTTGATATGATCATCACCCACTGCCGGCGTATTGACGAGTCTTTAGAGTCCTACATAGAGGTTATACTGGCTCAGGCAAAACGAGATAGGAGTGCATATGTGATTTGTGCGGGACCGAGAATAATGCGTGTATGTGATACCGTATTCTATTCTCGCGATGTTTGTATCGATCGGTTGTATGCGATATAACCTAGTTATCGAATCAAGTGTTGATTCGATAAGTCAATACATTGGATGTTAGTCGGTTGTATGTGATATAACCGGATTATTAAGTCAAGTGTTGATTTAATAATTTAGTGTATAATTGTATATATGATATACTAATTTACATTAACTAACACTGGTTCACTTAAGCATTGATTTTTTCTCACTTGTACACAACTTAATATATATGTGATATATATTTATTTGTGTTCACATTTTTGTATCATGGTTGTCGATACACTTGTCATGGGTGTATGAGACATACACCATTATGTATATATTGGTATGGTTTTTAATATTCAAAGTAAATACAAAATTAGTGTGTATTTGTTCATAAGCATGAAGCTTCATGAAGCTTATGGTGCTTTGACCAAAGTCCACTAGTTTTATTTTACTTAGGATTTTATAAACCTAACCACTATAACTCACCATGGTTATGTCTCTACATGAGTTAAGTATATGATACTTACTCACCATGGTTAACACTCTCTCTTGATCATTATCCTTTCTCATTTTTGAGTTCATCTTCTTCCTCCTTCATCTTGATGCTAGGGTTTGAAAAAGAGAGAGATACAATGTGAGAAATGAAATTCTAAAGTGTACCCATTTCCTATCTCACCATCCACTACTAGACTAGCACTTTAGTTTAGGGTGTTTGCTTCACTAATTCTTTGGTTAGTGAGGTAGAAGCTTGAGTCCGTATTCCCTCGACGTAGATCATCTTCGGCATCGAAGACTTCAAGCGATCCCGTTGCAATTTTCTCATGGAGCCGTCCGAGAGTCCGGGAGTTGATTGATCGCAGCGAAAGGACTACATCACGGAGCTTAAGAAGTGAAGGACCGATCTACAAAGGTTGTATTTCGTATTCACTTAGTGTAAATGTGATTTACTTTCATTTAGTTTCACCTAAACTCTATTTAACGATCTTGCTTAGGGTTGTTCGGCACATAAAAATTTTAATCCGGCATGGTCGATGCCTTGTAGAACCTCATTAGTGTGCCTAGTAACCCTACAGTGGTATCAGAGACTAGCTAGAGCATTAGGCGATTAGTTTACGAAGTTAAAACCCCGATCGAACCCGTAATGTCAAAGTTAACCCCCTCTCTGGAAATTTTTTCAAATCTGGGATTTTTCTATATTAAAAATACCTAAAAAATTCAGCAGGGTTTTCCAAGAATTACTATGAAAAACGAACCTCCAATACCTCCACGTAGCCGCGGAACCGCGGCAACAAGCCACCTTTGGCGGCGGTTCTGCGGCAGGGTAAGGGTATGAGAGACGGTTTTTTGCACAGTAATACTTACCTCTGTTGTTTCTATTTTCTGGGTATTTTTAAAACTGGCTCAAGTGTTGAGTATTTTGGGGTTTATTTTGTAGTCGTTATTTCGATCGGAATTTTTAATTTCGTTGGGTTTTCCGGATATTTAGAAACTGTTAAAAAGTTCGATCCGACATCAATAACTCACTTTTTCCCCGACCCGGAAAATTTCCAAATGTTGGATTTTTCCGTTGTTTGAGAACGTCTAGATCGTGCAAGTAACGCGATGGACCCTCTAGAAGACAATAAACCTTAACTCGATTATGTGACCGTCTTGAACTGCCCTTTGAACCTTAGGGTTTAGGGCAGTACGGCGTGCCACATGTGAGGCGTTGGCTTGACCCTTCTACGGCTGGACCGTTGGTACTGTGGCATGAAATGGATGTTTTTAGACTTATTTCATGTGTTGAGCTGTTTCGGGAAAACTTGGGTGTTTGTTTGTTCGATCGAAAAGTTTAACATTTTCTATTTATCTGGAATGTGATACAATATTTGGAATTCACAAGTAGTTATGAGATAACTAATATGAATGTTATAAACATAGCACTTTGGTCTCACTTGATCGGTTGCCACGGAATTTTGATGCGATCAAAAGTCCGTCGCAATCACGTAGCGTACGCGGATACTCGCCGGATAAACTTAATAGACAGCTACACCCCTTAGCCCCGACCAAGTGACTGTAGGAGAACCCCGTCGCCGAAAGCATCTGTTCGGGTGCTCGCGGTAGCGGTGTTCCGCCTTGGTGCACTTCGTCGACGGTATCGGGGGTGCGACCGCCTACTAAAGTTTGCGACGAGCATTCGATCAGGATGTCGGGAATCCTGTTGAATTGCCCGACTTGATATTGAAAAGAGTTTTCGATAAAGAGACTAAAATGTGGGGTTTATAATAGTTAGGCATGCGATGTCTAAGGAATTCATTTGGTTAGGCATGCGATGTCTAAGGAGGTTGCGGATTCCAACTGTTGTAGTTTTACACTTTCTTTTCTGTGACCGTAAGTGTAATATGTGATATCGCCGGTTTCGTTGCTATATGTCAACGACAATTGGGATGCGCATATTTACTTACGTGGATAACATGTGATGTTATGTGTTGCTGGATATGTTATATTGGATCGTCGCGTTTTGAATAGCCGGGGGTTTTATGTGAGATGAGAGTTTTTATTTTCATTCATGTAAAATTAATTGTATGTAATATTCTTTTATTGGGACACTTCCAGGTTGCGGAAGATGTCACCATTTGTATATTATTTACTTTTCCGCAATAGGATAGACCCAAGGAGGGGAGTACAAGTAACCGGGTTCTAGGGTCCAGTAGGAGACCAACTCGAAGAGTCGAGTCCGGGTCTCCTAACTCTAGAATTGGTAGGGTTGCTTGCCGCTCTCGTAGGGGTCTAGGGGTGTGGGTTTGGCTATTCATCGCGACCGTGGAATCCGTGTTTTATACTGGCTCGTATTAAAAACACGGACGTCCTAGTATATCCAATATTTCATATGATATTTTCTGCTGCGTTATCTGTGATGTGATCATGTGATGTTCTGTGATAGATACAGTATATAGTATATATGATATATTATATAGACGTTACTTATGTTTTACACCCGCGCTAGCCCTGCCCCGCTCTGTCGTTAGTTACCTAACCTAACGGTGCACGAGGGGACATCGAGGCGAATGCGGATGGCATAAGTGTACGTCGTATTTATCTGTGATGTTTTGGTGCTTAAATGATGGGACTTCATTAATATGATTAATGAAAGAAAATGAAACCTAAAAGATGTTGTGGAATCGAATTTTCAAAAACAGGTAGCTATAGTTCTTGCTTTGCATCGCGGTGTTCCTTGTAGAACATCCTGCACCTTATTCGATAAGGAAAGAGCCGAGATCCCTTCACCGGGAGTGACCCCTTTAGCAATAACTGGCAGATACTACAACACTCGGTTTGTCATTTGATTGCTTCTATAGTTCTTGCTTTGCATAGTGGTATATATGATATATCCTGCACCTTATTCGATGAGGAAAGGGCCGACGATCCCTTCACCGGGAGTGACCCCTTTAGCAAAACTAGAAAAGCCTAAAAAACACTCCATTTTAAAATCATTTGATTCTGCAACGATATCAAGTTCATTACGCAATAGGTTTTCAGAAAAACCTGTCGTAGCCCTCCGTCATTTCAGATAAGTACTAGTTAGTATTCGTGCTACGTTTGTTGACTATGTTAAGGCGTAGTGTGCGGTAGCTAATTAGTGCTTATTTGTATAAGCATATGATGCGATTGGATTAGGGTAGTCGTGCGACTTTGGTGACTATGTTAAGGGTCGTGCGGGTGGGTTTAATTCAATCGGGAAATGACGGGTTGAACTTGACTAGCACTTATGATTTGTTGACAATGTTAAGGTCATATAGCTGCTAGGGGCAAAATATTATTGGGGATTTCAGGTGTTGAAATTTGCAATGAGATTGCATACCTTCTATGAGATAGTTGGATCCTGATACCCGCTGCGAGTAAGAGTTACTCCTGGGAGAGTTTTACACATTACAATTAGCCGATCTAGTAGGTGTCTAGAAAGGAGTCAACGGGGTTATGCCTCTGGGAAAACGAGGTTTACTTTAATTAGGTCTGTGCGAAAGCACGGGGAACCTCCCTCAAAGTACCGACATTGGCCTGGCTGAAAGATTGGCGAAGTTGTACGGTGTAATTAATCCCGGCTAGTCTTTCCTTTTAGGGTTTGAAGGAAGATTTGATAAAAACAGTGGGAGCCATCCTGATTAGATAAAATAATAACCAATCTATTCTTGCAAGAGCGCACGCAGAGTATTTTCTTCTCTCTCTCTCTCCAGGTAGCGACCATGTCACGCCTTAATCAAGATAATAAAACGGATATATTGACCGAACCCACTTGTTATACTGAGCTGGGGAACGTTGGTCCCGCTCCAACTTATAATTATTATAAGACAGAGCAGGAAATAGAGGAATACCAGAATTCCTATGCCGCGCAAACGAAGAAAGTGCATGTGATGCATCTCCTTCGGGTTTGTTCATTACAGAGAACTGTTTCTTAGTATCCTTTATGTCCTGGGTATGAGATACCGAATCAGGATCCCGCATATGTAATTTGTTACATGGGCTAAAAATAGGTAGAGAACTGAGAACGGATGATAAGTTTCATGAGATAGAAAACGGTGCAAGTGTTGCAGCCAAGTCTGTTGGTCACTATCACCCTATATTACCAGAATACATTGATTCTGAACGAATGTTGTTAGATCCCGCATATGTAATTTGTTACATGGGCTAAAAATAGATAGAGAACTGAGAACGGATGATAAGTTTCATGAGATAGAAAACGGTGCAAGTGTTGCAGCCAAGTCTGTTGGTCACTATCACCCTATATTACCAGAATACATTGATTCTGAACGAATGTTGTTAGATACCGAACCTGATATACAACTGTTCACACTAGAATATTGCATTATTATATTCCCCATTCTTATTCTTTTTATAAATAAACAGGAGCTTTTGACGCATGTCTGGTACATGTTACAGGTTACAGGTTCTTGGACAGAAAACAGTGCAAACAATGTAAAGACGATGAAAATGTGGACTTTAACCAACAAATAGAGAATCTTGATCAAGCCTACATAAGGAACAATTCACAAAGCAAGATTCAAGACATCGACTCAAAGCGAACGGTTAAAAATCCATTGCAAATTGTTCACTGAAGATCTGGAACCAACCCAGAAGCCCAAATGGAAAAGGACATGTAGAAACAGCAAGAAAATAAAACCCAAAAGCAGCCCAAAAAATTTGACAAGCCAAGTCCACTATTGGGCTGCGGAACCGTGGCCTAACCCCTACCAAGGCCGCGGTTCCGCGGCCATCAAGCGCAATCAGGAGCTGAAAATTTGACCTAAACTTGATGCGACGTTGACTGGTCAACCTAAGGGCTATTTTTGTAATTGTGGACATGCGAAACAAATGTAACCCTAGGGTTTCCTATTCTTTATAAATAGGAACTCTAAAAATTGTAAACTTTATGCCTCCTTTTAATAAAAATTCAGAAATCCTTTTTGGAGAGCATCGGTGTTTCCTTTCCATTCAGAAATTCAGATCTGACAACCCTGCATGGATGATTGGAGGGATGCATCTGTAAGTAGATTTAATTTCTCGCCCTAGTTTAGATTTCAATTCTTTGCCCTAGGTAGATTTAATTTCATGCCCTAGGAACTTGTTTAGGGTTTAGCTTTGGGGAAGGATTTTGAGAGATGAGATCTCTCATCCCTTTCTTACCCACCAAATATTTACAATAGGACTCTATGCATACACGCACACACCGCACCCTACGGCATCCTACCCCTCAAGGTAACGATGGCACCGTAGTGTAAAGGCCCGGTTGCGTGCATTTTCCATGGAGGTTAGGGTAAGGATCTCTAAAGGAAGGACAATAACCTAGAGGAAGGAACACCTTCCCGAATGGATCTGATCCCCTTTATTGATAATTACCATAACTCCTCACAGATCTTCATTCGGGTATAGAAAGCGCTGAGATTTAATTGTATTTCCAAACCATCCCTAAACCTAACCCTAGCAAGAATAGATCTAAATAATTGCCCTAGGTTAATTAGGTTTTTAGATTTAATTAATCCATTCACACCGTTTGGAATTAACTCGTAAGAGCGATTAGGAAATTCACAATATCCCTGTGGACCGACCCGTACTCACCGGCTAGCTGCAAAGCGACGCCGTTCTTGATTGCGGTTAATAGAAAGTTTTTGAGACAAATCAAATAGCGTCGTTGCCGGGAATGGCGTAGAATTTTCTTTTCGCAATTTCGGGTTAATCTTAAAATTAAAAAAATCTGAAAAATCTGAAAAATCAAAAATATAAAAATATGTATATTTTGTTATTTTTGGATGGGATACTTTGTTGTTTAAATTTTTGCAGGATATACAAAATCGAATCTGGAAAATTCCAGAAAGTGAAACAGAAAACCAAATATCGAAACAGAAGGGAAATTAAAAGCCAGAATAGTGAAAAAAAATTTGGAGACCCAATTCCCCCATACCGCCGCGATTCCGCGGCCAAAACCCACCTTAGGCCGCGGAACCGCGGCCATCTTGGAGAATCAGAACGTCAGAAAATTTTTGGGGGTTCGTGCTGACGAGACCGCCGCGAAAACGCGGCATTAATGCATTTAAACCGCGGAAACGCGGACTTATGGTGTCTTCAGGTGATGAAATTTGCACTGTAAGCTCTCTATTATTTCTCCTCTGCAAATTTTAATATAGTTTCTGAATAATGCCTGCAAGATTTTGTGTGCTTTAAAAATATATTCTCTTCCATATAACAAGTCTTGTGCAGGATTTTTGGGCCCCGCTTGAACTAAATTGATTGCTAGAAATATTTTGTTGTTGCATATCTTTTCTCGAATATCTTTTTGCAACAATTCTTTCCAAATAAAGATTCTTGTGATATGCTTAAAATAATAATTGATTGCAAGTAATATTTTGTTGTTGCATATTTTTTTTCTCTAAAATCTTTTTGCAACAAAAATTTTTCCAAATAAAGAGAAAAAGAATAAAAATAAAAAGGACAAATTTTATTAGAAACTTGCAAAATTTTTGGCCGCAAATATATCCTTGCACCACATTCTTTCTTTCTTTCCCCTTACTTACAACATGGGTACCCCACATAATAAATCATTAGCCGAACTTTGGTATCCCGAACCTAATTTTGCGTCGTACGTCAATTTGTTCGGTCAATTTAAAGACGGTCCCTCCATGCCTAAAAAATCTTTGAAAGATCACATAGAGGCGTCTAGGAGAAACAGTTTGACTTTTTAACCCACTTTGTGTCAACCAAGTCCATCTTTACCACCTACATATGTTGACACCACTTTTCCAAGTCGTGCTGTAACTTCTAAGCTGATGTCCATTGCTGAGCATATTGCTCAATCTCGCAGTCGATCTTTCACCCCTCTCCACTCATCTAGTTCTAGTGATTCACACGACTATTCACCTTTTTATCCACATGTTGACCCTATCCCTGTCCAACCAACCACTTCCTACCAGTCCTACCCGACTTTCCCACCTTCACTAGACACTGTTTCTACACAGCCATTAGGGAGTTTCACATATCCAAACAATTTCGAATCTTTCACCGAAACCCCCTCACCACCTAAGTTTAGTTTGGAAGAGTCGTTGGAGACGTACATTGCAGCAACAAATAAAATGACTAGGAATGTGGAAGCGTCCGTAGCCGCCCTTATGCAACCTAGTGAACCGGTAGCTAGTTTCCCACTAGCTTCAAATTTTTTAATGTATAAGGAGGCGGTTGGACAGAGTGAGAATGAGAGAGGATTTTCAAATCAAACCTACCCTTACCCAATTGAAGCCCACAACTCATGTTTTCCATCGATTGCCCTAAATAGTTCACCTGTTGAAAATAAAAATGAGTTGTGTGATTTTGTAGTGCTTGATTTGCCAAATTGTGAGGAACCCCTTTCGAGTGAAACCGCACCTAATCCTTTCGATCTTTACACCTCCCATCTAGAACCTAAATCGATAGATATCCATGCTTTTGATGAGGTGCCTAAGAAAATTGATTTTCACTTGATTGAGGATATAGACGCCGGGAATATTTCGGATGATGAACCTGTCGATTTAATTGAGATTTTATGTTCAAATCATTATCCCGAGTTATTAAATGTTTCTCCCGAATCTCATATGCGTCTTGAATTTGATGATAATGGCATGGATGAGTTGAATTTTGAGGAAAATTATAAGGATAATATTGAGGAGAGTTTTGAGGATAATATTGAGGTTGAACCATTTTTGTTTAATGTGTCGGATTTTCCAAGTCAGCCTCCTGAACCTTTGACTGTTATATCACCCTCCCTCCTTCCTATCGTTCCGACCGAACAAGAGACCGTTACGCCTTCATCTCCTTTACCAAGTTCGGCGTACCCATGTTTTCTTGCGAATCTTGAGGGATTTGACCCCATTTCTCGACGGGTTGATAGGTTAGCGCAATCGCTTTTAACACATCGGTCATCACAAATTGAGCTAATTTATTCACTCAATTTACACCCTCAAGATCGTACTCCACTTCTTTCTTCTTTCCGCCATTCTTCTCCCCCACCGAGACCATATTCTACCATTCTTCTTTCTACACGGTCTCGTGTGCTTCTCATCTTTTTTCTTCCCACTCCCTCCTTTCACCAACTATACCATTACCACGATAAGATCTTTGAATGGTTGGTGCTAACATTTGGCTTGTGTAAGGCCAAGCTTAAGTTTGGGGGGAACCTTTGTATATATGTATATATATTTTTGTTTTCTTTTTCTATAAAAAATAACAAAAAAATTTCAAAACAATAAAATTAAAAAAATTGTAAATAAATAAACAGGGAAGTGCCGACATTTTGACCCTCTTGGTTTAGCATGACAGTGAGGACACTGTCAAGTTCAAGTTTGGGGGTATGCTCGGTACATATTCTTCCTTCGCATTCATTTGTATATATTTTTGCATTTGCATATTTATTTGAAAACCCATAAAAATTTGAAAAATTTCAAAAATATAAAAATTTATGTATTCAATTTTGGCTAATTGACTTGAGTTTGACAAATAGGATAACTGGCTAGGAACAACTAGATCTTAGACTTAGTAAATTAAAAACTCTAAAGATAACCGTCCTTAAAGTTTAACGGTAGAAAGTATATGCCTTGTAGTTTATTTAGAAATAGGCAAATTTTGGGTTCACTTCTTGGGCTAAGTCAAAACGAAGGAAAAATATTAAAGCTTTTATTAGAGTATAAGTTAGAAAAATAGTTCCTAGCTTAAGTCTAGATTCTGAAAACGTATATCCTACAATTTGCACAATCACGAACCTTGAAACTTGGAATAGTAGAAGAAACCTTGAAATGCTCTTGTCTAAAATCCTTGGTACGAAGAAAATAAAAGAAAAAAAAAGTGAATAAAGAAAAAAAAAATAGACACTGGTTTTTGTGATTACTTAAGGCTGTAAAAAATAGAAAAATATTTAGCGAGGGTGCTTCATCACCTAGTGCCTTAGACCAACTGGTTTGGGAGTCACTGCTAAAGCCTTAGGTGTTGCAAAACTAGGAAGTACGCTTTAAAGTGCTAACGCATCTAGTAATCGGTTGTTGGTACCTCAAGAAGTATTAACGGTCGCATGAAGGATGTGTAAGCAAATTTCATTTAAAAATTCACTAATTAATAACTGCTTTGGACAATAGACGAGAGTACGATTGCTTGATTTGAATTTCCAAGTGTAGGGGTGATATTTACACACACGTGGGGATATGTGATTAGAGTTTAGATGAGAGAAAGGGATGAAGAATAGAACTTGTATCTTTAGTAGAGTTGATAGAAATTCCTAAGTGGAGATGGAACTTTAGAAGGAAGACTTAAGAGATGCCGAAAGCTAAGTAGGTCTACATAATATATATAATCTTAAGTTAAATAATGAGGAAGTGTGAAGAATGTGGGTGGATAATTTGCGAGTCAAAAGATAATGGAATTCCTTGTTAGAAAACCTAATTGGAGAACAAAAGTCAATGGGCCGAGTTGATAGGATTTTGTGGGTGTAATCCGCTGAAAACCCTCAGGAGACAACACTCCTCCTACTAGGGACACCTAGAGGTTTAACTGCTTGTTGCACGTGCTTAGTGCAATCGCGTTTCCCTGCGAAAGTGCGGTTAGGATTTTAGTGAATAAAAATAAGTTTGCTCGAGGACGAGCAAAAGATAAGTTTGGGGGTATTTGTTCAGACTAGAATATTGCATTATTATATTCCCCATTCTTATTCTTTTTATAAATAAACAAGTGCTTTTGACGCATGTCTGCTACATGTTACAGGTTACAGGTTCTTGGACAGAAAACAGTGCAAACGATGTAAAGACGATGAAAATGTGGACTTTAACCAACAAATAGAGAATCTTGATCAAGACTACATAAGGAACAATTCACAAAGCAAGATTCAAGACATCGACTCAAAGCGAACGGTTAAAAATCCATTGCAAATTGTTCACTGAAGATCTGGAACCAACCTAGAAGCCCAAATAGAAAAGGACATGTAGAAACAGCAAGAAAATAAAGCCCAAAAGCAGCCCAAAAAATTTGACAAGCCAAGTCCACTATTGGGCCGCGGAACCGCGGCCCAACCCCTACCAAGGCCGTGGTTCCGCGGCCATCAAGCGCAATCAGGAGCTGAAAATTTGACCTAAACTTGATGCGACGTTGACTGGTCAACCTAAGGGCTATTTTTGTAATTGTGGACATGCGAAACAAATGTAACCCTAGGGTTTCCTATTCTTTATAAATAGGAACTCTAAAAATTGTAAACTTTATGCCTCCTTTTAATAAAAATTCAGAAATCCTTTTTGGAGAGCATCGGTGTTTCCTTTCCATTCAGAAATTCAGATCTGACAACCTTGCATGGATGATTGGAGGGATGCATTTGTAAGTAAATTTAATTTCTCGCCCTAGTTTAGATTTCAATTCTTTGCCCTAGGTAGATTTAATTTCATGCCCTAGGAACTTGTTTAGGGTTTAGCTTTGGGGAAGGATTTTGACAGATGAGATCTCTCATCCCTTTCTTACCCACCAAATATTTACAATAGGACTCCATGCATACACGCACACACCGCGCCCTACAGCATCCTACCCCTCGAGGAAACGATGGCACCGTAGTGTAAAGGCCCGGTTGCGCGCGTTTTCCATGGAGGTTAGGGTAAGGATCTCTAAAGGAAGGACAAGAACCTAGAGGAAGGAACACCTTCCCGAATGGATCTGATCCCTTTTATGGATAATTACCATAACTCCTCACAGATCTTCATTCGGGTATAGAAAGCGTTGAGATTTAATTGCATTTCCAAACCATCCCTAAACCTAACCCTAGCAAGAATAGATCTAGATAATTGCCCTAGGTTAATTAGGTTTTTAGATTTAATAACAAATCCGAACACCCTTCGGAATTAACTCGTTAGCGCGATTAGGAGATTCACAACATCCCTGTGGACCGACCCGTACTCACCGGCTAGCTTCATGCGACGCGGTTCTTGATTGCGGTTTAGAAATAGTTTTTGACATACAAATCAACAACATCATATCAATCTCTTTATTAGTAAAGAAGGATATTATTTTGTATTGTTGGATAATGTTTTGAACATTTCCTAAATCAAGAGTTGATCGGTTCAGGCACGTTATCTAAAAGCATTGTCGTTCTAAATCAAACTACAGTTCTTAGTATACAGAACACACACAAGAGGAAGAGTTCAGAAATGAACAAATCCTTCTTGAGGTATTGTAGACTAGGTCATATCAATGCAACCCGACTAGCTCAAGTTACATTAAGATGCATATTTAAATCAGTTTGAATTTACATCTTGTGAAACTTGTCAGTCATGTCACAAAGATAAGATGACCATAGCTCTGTTTATTGAAAACAGAGAAAGAGTTAGTGAACTCTTGGGATGATACATGTTGATGTGTGTAGGTCCCCTGTCTACATATACCAAGACCGGTTCTTTGTACTTCATTACATTCTTTGATGATCTCTTTAGATTCAGACATATGTTCCTGTTGAAACACAAATCCGAACCTTTTGAGATATTCACAGAATATAAGTTAGAAGTAGAGAACCAAAACGGGTATAAGTATTATGTCCTTTGATGTGATCAAGAAGGAGAATACTTGAGCACGGAATTCTTGGACTTTTCTAAAGGAGAATGAGATTCTCTCTCAGCACTACTCCTCCGTATACACCACAGCACGTTGGTGTATCGGGGCGGAGCAATAACACCCTATATGATATGGTGTGCTCTATGATGAGTACTACTGAGTTTTCCTATTTCCTTTTGGAAGTTATGCACTTGTGAAGTTGCATACCTATTAAATAGGGTTCAAATCAAATCTGATGCCAACCACTTCATATGTGATATGGAACGGGAAGAGCCCATATCTTAAGTTTGTTAAGATTTGGGGTTGTCCAGCCTATGTCTAAAAAGCAAAATCCGGACAAGCTCGAGGCAAGATCTATTATGTAGAACTCGAAATGTTCCAGCTATACAAACTGCAGCTGATGATTTGGAAGAACCAAAGGATTCAATAGTTACCAACGAACCTCAGCCTCTCCGCCGATCTAGTAGGGTTCCTTACCCACCTGAGAGATACTTTGGTTTCTCTATGACAGTGGGAGTGAGGATTGCATCATGAGATTATGACCCAACTAGTTTCGAGCTGGCCATCAGGAGTAGGACTCTGTAAGAATGGCTGGATGCTTAGTGATCTGAGATGGAATCCTTATACACCAACAAAGTATGGACTTTGGTTGCTTTATCTGAAGGGTTAAATCCCCATCAGGAGCAAGTATATCTTGAGAAGATTACTTGGTGTACATAGAAAAGTTGAGACTTTCAAAGCTAGACTTGTTAAAGGTTTACATCATTAACCAGGTATGGATTATGTTGAAACTTTTTCTAAGTAGCTATGCTTAAGTCCATCCAGATTCTACTTGCCACGGCTAAATACCATGACTACGATATCTGGTGGTTGGGTGTCATGACAGCTTTTTTAAATGATGTTTTAGAAGAGAGCGTCTATAAGTACACAGCCAGAGGGCTTCGTAGAAAGTGGGAGCAGCGGAAATGTGTACAAGATGTTTTATGTGATAAAGCAGGCATCGCGGAGTTGGAATGTCTGTTTTGATGTGTTAGTCAAAGAGTTTGACTTCATCAAAATGGTAGATGAACCTTGTATATACAAAAAGGTAGTAGAGAGTATGGTGGTGATCCTTGTAGAGTACGTGGATGACATACTCTAGATGGGGAAGGAGTTTCCTATGCTACGCTCGGTCAATCTCCGCTTATCACAAGGATTCTCCATATAGGATCAAAATGATACCTCCTAAATCCTGAGTTTTGGATCAATGAGATAGATCTAATTGGATATTATGATACTCACTAGATGTAGTGAGATGGTATCAATCGATCCTGAGGAGAATCATTGGAAGTGTTCCAGGGTGATAAGGACGACTGAATGTCAGTCACAGGCATTGTCTTTACCCTCAGTAAAGGGACGGTATGTTGGAAGAGTTCCAAGCTAGATACCGTGGCAAACTAGACGATAAAGGCTGGATACATCACTACTTAAGATGCTACCAAAGAGGCAGTCTGGATGTATATTAGTTCATGAGATGAACTTTCTTCCCTCCATTGTGTGACAATGGAGTTGTGGCTTATGCCGAGGAACACCCGTCCCATCTGTGATCCAGATATATTCTAAGGCAAGTGTCACCTGATCATGAAGATGGTTGATCTCCAGGGGATCGAGGTTAGGAGAGTAGACTCAGAGGACAACACGGCGGATCCACTCACAAAGGCCTTTTTCCCAGAGAGAGACTAGTTATGGGATGGTTGAGTATGAGATACTACAACCACTGTTATCAGATGGCCCTAGTGCAAGTGGGAAATTGTTAGTTATATGTATGCCCTAGAGGCCATTACTATACATGTGTTGTATATTGTAGTGGATGCTTGGACATATATAGGGAGGACTTTCTTGCTCGACATGATAGTATGCTATCTGGTTACTCTTTACCTTAACGTGTACACTGGTTGTCTCTCTGTTACATGTTGGTAAAGCCCTTAGGATGTGTACTTGACTACCTGGACTGTGATGCGGATCATACTAGTGGGGACATGGTAGTCCATAAGTAGATCCTTCAAGGTCCCTAGTCGTGGGTATATCGAGACGGGGCATCGATATACCAGAGTAGACTAGCGTATACCTTCTCGACCTATACAGATGGGCAATGGATGATCCCATATCCATTGATGTTTGACATCAGAGATGATATACGGGTGCTCAGGGGAGACTGGGTACACTGGACGGACTCGCCGAGAACTCCCAGATGGTATTATACCTTATGTCAGATGGCAGTTCTCTGGTGACACTGATACAGGTTAGTCTGTAGACCCGAGATCGTCATAGAGTCTTGTGTGATTCCCACTGTGCTTTGATTTCCACCTTACCATGTCCAAGAGGGCGTGCAAAACGGTGGTTTTTGGGTACAGTCCCGAGTCACATGGAGGCAATGAGCGATAGGAGGGGTTTCGTCTCTCCCGGTATTGGGGGTTGATGTTGCGCTGTGCTCGATTGGCCATAACAGGGAAGTCCCTGGCCAGGGCTGGTTTAGAGATTTACTGGTAAATGTTACCAGTAGTTTATCGACCCGTTATGAGCCTCTCATCGGCATGACTTATCGGTTATTGGGGGTCTGACGTTTACCACCCCTAGACTTGATATGCGACATATCAGACGAGGAGACCGGACTGTACGGTAGTGTCACTGTCAGGCTTTTGCAGGAGTTGGAGCGGGCTTGCTTGCTGATCTTCTGATCGCTCAATACCCGGGTAGCCGTTACGTCCAGCTAGTATCACTGACGGCTTGTGGGTGCTTGATATGATCATCGCCTACTGCCGGCGTATTGACGAGTCTTTAGAGTCTTACATAGAGGTTGTACTGGCTCAGGCAAAACGAGATAGGAGCGCATATGTGATATGTGCGGGACCGAGAATGATACATGTATGTGATACCGTATTCTATTCTCGCGATGTTTGTATCGAATGGTTGTATGCGATATAACCTAGTTATCGAATCAAGGGTTAATTCGATAAGTCAATACATTGGATGTTAGTCGGTTGTATGCAATATAACCGGATTATTAAGTCAAGAGTTGATTTAATAATTTAGTGTATGATTGTATATATGATATACTAATTTACATTAACTAACATTGGTTCACTTTAAGCATTTGTTTTTCTCACTTGTGTACAAGTTAATTTATATGTGATATATATTCATTTGTATACAAAGTTGTATCATGGTTGTTGATACACACTGTAAGTGCACGGCGGCGCCCCGGCCGTCAATCCGACGGCCAAAAGCGGAAGCGGTGATAAACTTTAAATTTTACTTGAACTGGCAAACCGCCGCTCACTAATACCCGGATCGAACCATTAATTAGTCCTAGCTATCTACAAGAAGGGGAATAGAGATATACCGACGATCCAAGTCCTCCGGTCTTCTCATCATCGTCCCGATCTCCTGCGGAATGTCCCGTCTCCTCCTCGTCGCCGGAAGTGCACCACATCGCCTACTTCTTTTACGGGCTCCCACCTCAATGCCGAGGCAACTCGGGCACGAAGCTGGCTAGTCGACGTGCCCAAGATTTGCTGTAGAATGTGTAGTGAAGAAGTCTCATTTTGGGGTTGCAGGAATTGCCTTTTGGTGGAGGGATGAACTATGGAGTTTTTAGATGGAACTTGTGGGATTTTTGCAACATCAAATGAGCCAAAAACCCACCACCAAAATTTTGGACAGCCCACTTTTGGAGTGGCCGGCCTTGCTCAAGGAGAGGAGAGAATGAGAGTGTAGCAAAAGATAATGGGAGCCATTCTCATATGATGCAAGAGAGAGAGAAAGGAAAGCTCATCATGAAAAGAAATGATCACAAAATCAAACCCATACTCCACACACAAATCATCAACAACCATGATGCTTACAAAGTCAAGCCATCATGAAGTGATCAAGAAGTCAAGGTCAAAGGAGCAACCATGATGATCCAAACAAAATGTAAAGAACCCCTCCACAAACCACTTATTTGCAACAATGCAAATAAGCCCTCCTCCACCAAACTTCGGCCAATGAACGATACAAAGGAAATCGGCCGAAACGGAAAGCAAACTGGCAACTCCAGAAAACTGGTCCCGTAATAAATTACAGGAAAACCCCGATACTGTGCATACACACCCGCATCTGTATTTTGACCGAAATACAAATGCAATGAGACAAAATCTACACTGTACTATACTAGGATCCGGCTTAAACCAAAATCGGCTAGTAGTATCTGTTCGATCCTGATCCGTGCAATACCGCACGTATCTGATCGAACCCTGCCATATAACCATACGGCCTGTAGTACAAACTGTCCGATCCTGATCCGTGCAATACCGCACGTATCTGATCGGACCTTGCCATATCTCCATACGGCCTCTACAACCTTTCGCCCGAAAGCTGAGTAACTGAAAGTGGGGGACTCTAAAGACTCGTCAACACCTTGGTTGCGGATTTAACCGCTAGCACGTTAGAGGTATAAGCCAATACATAACGGGCTACCAGGTATTGACCAAAAGGGACGTCTGTGAGCGAACTCAGCCTGACACCCTACTGAGCCTGTCAGTGACAATATCCGTACAGTCCGGTCCGTTCGTCTATGAGCATCGTATGGCGGGCCTAGGGGGTTGGTAAAAGTCAGACCCCCAAAAGCGGTACAAGTCGTGTCGGAGTGTAGCCCAGAACACCCTGAGATACTACTGGAATACCTACCAGTAAATCTCCTTGCCTCGGTCGAGGGCTTCGTGTAATGACTCTCCTAGACACAGCACGACCTCACCCCCAATACCGGGAGAGACGAACCCCTGAAGATACGCTCACTGCCTCCATGTGGCTCGGGACTGTACCCAACTAAAACCTGTTTGCACGACTCCTTTGAGCCGTGGTAGGGTAGTAATCAAAGTACAGTGGAAACTCACACAAGACAAATGACGATCCCCAGGTCGATGAACTAACCTGTACACATGTCACCAGGGAACTGCCATCTGACGTCTGGTATATGACCAACTGGCATGTTCCCGGCGAGTCCTGTCCGGTGTACTCATAACCTAATGAGCACCTGTATACATCTTAGGTGATCCAACTGACACCAGTGGCTTATGAGACCGGCCACCGCCCCTCGTCGGGGTCTCGACTGTATACACTAGTCTACTATGGAGAATCGATGCCCTGTCTCGAAACTCTCACGACTAGGGACCTTTTAAGGATATGCTTATAGACCCCCAGCTCCCACTTATATGATCGCCCTCATACTGCTGGTGGTCAAGCAAGAATCCTAGGGGCTCTATCAACGTGTAATAGCGACGTGTCAGGTCACTTAAAACAGTACACGATGATAAAGGTAAACCAGATAGCATACTATCATCTCGAGTAAGACTGTCCTACCGGGATAGGTCCTCCATCAATCATTGCAATCACGTACCTGTGACCTAATAATTGACTCTGAGGGCACTATCTCCAACAATCTCCCACTTGCACTCAAGGCTAATTATTGCGATGTCGCATACTCACAGCCCGTGTGATACCGAACACCCAACTCCTCTACTAGTCAGTCTCACAAAGCTCGTTTGCGAAACTATTGCGTTCGAGGAATAGCCTCAGTGAGTGGATCCGCTTTGTTGTCTTTTTCAATGTCTCTCTATATCTCAAGTTCGCGGAGAAACCCATCTCCCGAAATGAGCAATACCTGTCTTAGAATGTGTCTGGATGTCTGATGGGACCTAGCTCATAAATGAACTCCAAATCATAAATGAACTCCAAATCCAAACTTCTTAGACTGTATCGTCAACTGAACTTAATCAGTATCCTGCGCCATGCCTCCCTCAGTATTGCCTTGGACCACCTGTCCAAAATACTGCCCCTCATCAGAAGGAAAAACTATAACTCTGACAACCTCCTTGTCGTCCATGTCACCTTGGAAGCCTGGAATGATAACTGTTTCCCGAATGAGGCTGTCGTTATCATATCCCTAGAACATCCACTTATGTTCTAAAACTGCTTCCGACTGTTTCTCCAGGATTGGATTAATGTCAACTTATTGCATCTAGTGCAAGAACAATGTCTGGTGTGGTACTTGACATCTCATGATTGACTCAATTGCCTGAGCAAGTGATCTGCCAATCATGCGCATCCCTCTCCCCTTTAGTCTGTAAGACACCTTTAGAGAGGGTGACTCCATTACCTGCAGGTACACTACCGTGCCAAGAGTCATCCATTCTAAAAACCCTTAGAATGCTGTCTAAGTACCCAGATTGGGAGACTACCCAAATCTAGATCTAAAACCATAGATCTAGTAACCAGTATGTCTGATATAAAATCCATTTCCTTTGTGGAGAAACCACTGTGTGACGACCAAAGTATAACCGATCGTAGTATAGGAGTTTCTTTTCCTACTCTGTGTATGTCATCCAAATACCAGGACATCACACCCTACTACCTTCTCAACAGATCCATCTCCTATTCTGATGAAGTCAAACCCATGACTGTCACGTCAGAAATAGATGATCTATCTCCGCTATATCTGCTTTAGTCTATAAATAGACATAAGCTACCTGTCCACCAATGCTTCCGCTGCTCCCACTGACTACGACAACCCTCTGGCAGAGTCATATAGACGTACACTTCTAAAACTAGTTTAGAACGACACTATACTCATCCTCCCACCGGGTCTCGCAGCCTGGAACAACAGCAATGGTAATTGTGGGTAAACAAGAACTTCCCTGTCACCGTCCTTGAGGCTACCGTAGTACCTCTCGGGTGCGTGAAGTTACCCACCTTATCTGCGGAGTGGCCAATGGAATGTCAATCCAGATTGAATTTTTAGGTTCCTATGAAATCTTCAGTAATCGTTTGTGGTTCTGGAATCACTTCCAGTTCTACCATACTCCCACTACTGTTTTCTGAAAAAATCCATTTTTAATAAAACTGTGGCGAGTCTAGAACAATATCGCTATTGTTCATCCAGATGGTAGAAAGTCAACCCTCGTCATAGCCTGGGTCAACCCACAAACAGCCATTACAGAAACGTGCCTTGAGTTGTCCAGTGTCTGGTTTTAATCATAAACCGGACAACTCCCCGTACCTTAACATCGTTAAGATATGAACTGTTCTATATCCAATATAGGACCAGAGGCATTGAACCAGATTCAAATCATGCAGCTGTCTCCAGTGCATGTCAACTAAATGGAAGGAGGCCGATCAGCGTTACTCAACTTAGGAATGCTTCCAATTATGAGTAACCTGAAAGAGAAGCAATTTCTCTTAATCACTACTATCAACTGAATACCATATACAAGTATCTACATCTTCGATCACTTTGAAGAATCCCGATACTTGCTATACTTGGTTCTCTACTCTATTCAAATACCTATAACTTCTCAAATTCAGACCCTGTGTTTCCGCGAAACACCTGTCTAAAAACTAGAGAAGTCATAAGTAAACCGAATATAGTACGAGGACCAACCCCTCTGTCCTGATGGACCCTGGACAACATACAATACTCTGTATAAGTCCCTTGAGTCTGATAACTCATTCACTGTGTGTCGTAGGTTGAAAACTGTACTTATGGTTAAGAAGAATTACACCGCTGTTCAATGCTCCTTACCTAACCATCCACTGATATAGGTAAATGTCATAGACATAATTTCAAAAAGGTACATCTCACTCTATGAAAATAGACGTACAGATATATCAATTTGAAATTGGTGCATAACAGCGGATATTCAAAACCAAATATTTGCCAACCGGCAAACAACCCAGGTGATTTCCTCAAATATCACCGATTACAACGAATCCCGATATAATGAGGATGATCACCCAATTCCCAATAATTTACTCCCACTCATCATCTGTAAAACCATACAGATGTGAGAATCGTACCTGGTAAATACCCTGGAGTAAGGACTAATTGGGAAATCAGTTTTCCTTTAACAGTACACAGTGAAACTGAAACATTGAAATGTTTCGATGGGGTATCCCGGTATTCCTAGTAATGCCTCTTCCATATTCACGACTGTAACCGTATAATTCTTTGCCACCTCTCCAAATCCCTTCATATGTCTTTAGTCTTTACCTTCTGCACACCCCTTTAGGCCAAATGGTTTTCTTCCTTCCCTACCGTTCGGCACCAGCCTATGGTTTGGAAGAAGACTATCCAATAAGCATAATGGGTGTACTGTCCCGATCCTAGGAACACTCGCAATGAGAGAGGGTGAAGATAAAAGACAACCGAATAAACCTTATTCCTATTTCTCCTGGACCAGAATCCATCCCCGAACTGGAACAAGTTCCTTTCGAGTTCGTATATAACCATACGATGGAGTATCCAATAAACTGTGGATCTTCGTAGTGATACGGAGTGTCCTGGAGAAATACAAAGGTGATTTAGGATTGGCGAAGGAATACTTGGTTTGGTCGTGAATATCTGTTGCAATTTACTTTGCCCTCTTACTAATCCCTTGCTTTGTCTTAACTTAATACCTTCTGCACACCATCGTTAGGCTAATTGGTTTTCTTCATTCCCTACCGGTCGGCACCAGCCTAAGGTTTGGAAGAAGACTATCCAATTTGCGTAACAGGTGTACTACCCCTAAACCAAGGAGTACTCGTAACCTGAGAGAGGGTAAAAGGAAAAGACAACTGAATAATCCTATCCGTTTTCTCCAGATCCGGAAACCATCCTCGAATAAATTCTTTCGAGTTCGTATCTAACCATACGATGGTTTTGTCCAATGGAAGTGGACGTTTGTAGTAAAACGGGGTGTCCTGGAGAAAAGGGTAAAAGTAGGAGTGGCAATGAGGTCTGTAACTCTGACAATCCAAAAGCCAGTGTTATAGAAGGTTCGGTCAACTTGGTCACTGAGTCATAGTCTTAGGGTCAGGTCAATGGTCGCTGCCGAAGAGAGAGAGAAAAGAAACACTCAGCGTGCACTCTAACCTAGATCAGAATGGTTACCAATTTATCTAATCTGGAATCATCCCACTGTACCTCAAATTCTCCTCCAAACCTGAAAGAAGAATTAGTCGGGAACACCCGAGGAGTAAACCAACTCATCAGTAGGAATCGGGATCCAACTATCATCACATGATAACGTGACGGAATCCGCTCACGCTACCATACTCCAGAAGGTATGTGCATATCTGGCATGTTTCAGTTCTTTTGAAACTCCCGATGTGATTTCTGCCCCATGCTCTTATGACCTTGACTTTGGCCAACATATCATAAGTCACATGTCAAGTTCTACCCGTCATTCTCCAGGTTAATTTGAATCCACCCGTACATACCCTTGACTTTGGCCAACATGGCAGTACGACTGTTCCAAACCAACGCATCTATCTATGCTGCATATGAATACCCAATAGCTACCAATCACTGTGCCTTGACTTTGGCCAACATACACAGCTTGAATACTATTGACCACCCATATGAAACGACGGAGGGCTACGAATGGTTTCTGGCGAAAACCTTTAACGTAAAGAACTTGATATCGTTGAAGGAACGGATAGCTTTTTGAAAATATAGTGACGAAAACCGTTGCTAAAGAGGTCACTCCCGGTGAAGGGATCTCGGCTCTTTCCCCGTAGAATGGGGTGCAGGATATTCCAAATGAATACCGCGATGCAAAGCAAAAGCAATCGGCTATAGTGAAGTTAATGCCCTGACGCAAACTTTTTGTCCAAGGGGTCACTCCCGGTGAAGGGATCTCGGCCCTTGCCTCGTCGACTGAGGAGCAGGATATTCCAACTGAATACCACGATGCAAAACAAAAGTGAACGTTCTTGCAATAACAGCTTTTTGAAAAGTGTTCCAACAACATCAGATTAGGTTTGTTTTTAACTTGCATTGATCCGAATCAACGCAGTCCCATCAATTGATCACACCACAAAGAACGAAAATATACTGATGTACGTATATGCCATCCGCATTCGCCACTGGGTCCCGTCATTACCCGTTAGGTTAGCTAACTAACGACAGAGCGGGGACTGGACTAGCGCGGATGCAAAACATATACAACATCTACTAATATATATACCAATATATTATATTTCGCTCAAGGCGTTAATAAAAATGCAACATCACAGAAAATGTACAGCATCACAGAAACAATACAGATATCTGGGATCCCCGGGTTTCACAGAGCCGCTGAAACCCGACGTTCCCCTGGTCGTGTGGATAGCCTGTGCAATAAAATCCTAGACCCCTACGGGCGCGGCAAGTCACCCGCCAAAACCTGAAGCGAGGCAGCCCCCTTCAGCACCGTGAATGGACCACCCAGCACTTCACGGAATCCGGTAACTTGGGCACCCCTCCTGGGTCAACCTGTACCCCCTACGAGTGCGGCGAATAGCCCGCCAATTCTAGAGTGAAGCCCCCTCCGTCTCAATGCCATGAGATGCGGGCTTGTTGCCCTCTAGAACCCGGCTATCCGTGCACCCCTCCGCGGGGCAATCCTAGTACAGAAAGTAAAATATACATACAACGGGTACATCGACCGCAACCTGGCCGTGCCCCAAAATAATAATACAAACAGGCAGTGACGGCAGTCCACATGTCGGACGCTCGCCCCGCAATATCAAATGTACATAATACAACCACAACTGTACTAGCATTGCATCCAGGCTATCCCCCACGACCGATCCGCAACATCACAGCAAAAACAGAACATCAACGTGAAAGTCACGTTCGCAAATCCGTCTAACCGGGCTATAGCAGTTAGACCGGATTTACCGATCGAGTGACATTCACGGTCGCAGATATAATGTAAATACTGTGAAATAATGTGTTTAAAATATCCGATCGATCAAATTTTAACAAGTGGGCCCCAAAGCATTACTGTAGCAGATCAGGAAATTCTGGGCCCAATATTAATATTCCAAAACCCCTAAAATCAGCCCAGAAGCCCACTGGAGAAAATTGACAGAGTGATCTTATGATAGTGCGGCGGAACCGCGGCCCAAAGAGGGGTTTGGCCGCGGTTCCGCGCTCCAACTATGGAGTCATTTTGTCAAATTTCTACAGTGGCCTTATATTTTCCAGTACATCACTTTTCTGTAACCTGAAAAAAATTTCGACACCAAAAATTTCCAACAGAAAACTGATGTGATCAAAATATGGTTTTTGGAATTTTGGTCGATCGGAAATGCAAAACACATTAAACCAAGCTAGACTAAGTTAATGGCGAGTCTCTGATACCACTGTAAGTGCACGGCGGCGCCCCGGCCGTCAATCCGACGGCCAAAAGCGGAAGCGGTGATAAACTTTAAATTTTACTTGAACTGGCAAACCGCCGCGCACTAATACCCAGATCGAACCATTAATTAGTCCTAGCTATCTACAAGAAGGGGAATAGAGATATACCGACGATCCAAGTCCTCCGGTCTTCTCATCATCGTCCCGATCTCCTGCGGAATGTCCCGTCTCCTCCTCGTCGCCGGAAGTGCACCACATCGCCTACTTCTTTTACGGGCTCCCACCTCAATGCCGAGGCAACTCGGGCACGAAGCTGGCTAGTCGACGTGCCCAAGATTTGCTGTAGAATGTGTAGTGAAGAAGTCTCATTTTGGGGTTGCAGGAATTGCCTTTTGGTGGAGGGATGAACTATGGAGTTTTTAGATGGAACTTGTGGGATTTTTGCAACATCAAATGAGCCAAAAACCCACCACCAAAATTTTGGACAGCCCACTTTTGGGAGTGGCCGGCCTTGCTCAAGGAGAGGAGAGAATGAGAGTGTAGCAAAAGATAATGGGAGCCATTCTCATATCATGCAAGAGAGAGAGAAAGGAAAGCTCATCATGAAAAGAAATGATCACAAAATCAAACTCATACTCCACACACAAATCATCAACAACCATGATGCTTACAAAGTCAAGCCATCATGAAGTGATCAAGAAGTCAAGGTCAAAGGAGCAACCATGATGATCCAACCAAAATGTAAAGAACCCCTCCACAAACCACTTATTTGCAACAATGCAAATAAGCCCTCCTCCACCAAACTTCGGCCAATGAACGATACAAAGGAAATCGGCCGAAACGGAAAGCAAACTGGCAACTCCAGAAAACTGGTCCCGTAATAAATTACAGGAAAACCCCGATACTGTGCATACACACCCGCATCTGTATTTCGACCGAAATACAGATGCGGGTGTGTATGCACAGTATCGGGGTTTTCCTGTAATTTATTACGGGACCAGTTTTCTGGTCCCGTAATATACTAGGATCCGGCTTAAACCAAAACCGGCTAGTAGTATCTGTTCGATCCTGATCCGTGCAATACCGCACGTATCTGATCGAACCCTGCCATATAACCATACGGCCTGTAGTACAAACTGTCCGATCCTGATCCGTGCAATACCGCACGTATCTGATCGGACCTTGCCATATCTCCATACGGCCTCTACAACCTTTCGCCCGAAAGCTGAGTAACTGAAAGTGGGGGACTCTAAAGACTCGTCAACACCTTGGTTGCGGATTTAACCGCTAGCACGTTAGAGGTATAAGCCAATACATAACGGGCTACCAGGTATTGACCAAAAGGGACGTCTGTGAGCGAACTCAGCCTGACACCCTACTGAGCCTGTCAGTGACAATATCCGTACAGTCCGGTCCGTTCGTCTATGAGCATCGCATGGCGGGCCTAGGGGGTTGGTAAAAGTCAGACCCCCAAAAGCGGTACAAGTCGTGTCGGAGTGTAGCCCAGAACACCCTGAGATACTACTGGAATACCTACCAGTAAATCTCCTTGCCTCGGCCGAGGGCTTCGTGTAATGGCTCTCCTAGACACAGCACGACCTCACCCCCAATACCGGGAGAGACGAACCCCTGAAGATACGCTCACTGCCTCCATGTGGCTCGGGACTGTACCCAACTAAAACCTGTTTGCATGACTCCTTTGAGCCGTGGTAGGGTAGTAATCAAAGTACAGTGGGAACTCACACAAGACAAATGACGATCCCCAGGTCGATGAACTAACCTGTACACATGTCACCAGGGAACTGCCATCTGACGTCTGGTATATGACCAACTGCCATGTTCCCGGCGAGTCCTGTCCGGTGTACTCATAACCTAATGAGCACCTGTATACATCTTAGGTGATCCAACTGACACCAGTGGCTTGTGAGACCGGCCACCGCCCCTCGTCGGGGTCTCGACTGTATACACTAGTCTACTATGGAGAATCGATGCCCTGTCTCGAAACTCTCACGACTAGGGACCTTTTAAGGATATGCTTACAGACCCCCAGCTCCCACTTATATGATCGCCCTCATACTGCTGGTGGTCAAGCAAGAATCCTAGGGGCTCTATCAACGTGTAATAGCGACGTGTCAGGTCACTTAAAACAGTACACGATGATAAAGGTAAACCAGATAGCATACTATCATCTCGAGTAAGACTGTCCTACCGGGATAGGTCCTCCATCAATCATTGCAATCACGTACCTGTGACCTAATAATTGACTCTGAGGGCACTATCTCCAACACACACTACAAGGGTGTATG
This sequence comes from Agapanthus africanus, assembly GCA_030015575.1. Taxonomy (NCBI): domain Eukaryota; kingdom Viridiplantae; phylum Streptophyta; class Magnoliopsida; order Asparagales; family Amaryllidaceae; genus Agapanthus; species Agapanthus africanus. The sequence goes on from CM057348.1 coordinate 303,098,077, forward strand.
AGACATACACCATACTAATTATATTGGTTGGGATTTAATATCCAAAGTAATTCTAAAACAAGTGGATAATAAGCTCATTTGCATGAAGCTTCATGAAGCTTTTTCTTGCATTGACTTTTTTCCACCAGTTTTGTTTTCCTTATGATATTTGTAAACCTAACCACTATAATTAACCTATGGTAATGTCTCTACATGAGTTAGTATATGATACTCACTCACCATGGTTAGTTCACACTCTCTCTTGATCATTATCCTTCTAATTTTGAGCTCATCTTCTTCCTCCTTCACTTTGATTCTAGGGTTTGGTAAAGAGAGAGATACAAAGTGAGAAATCAAAATCTAAAGAGTACCCATTTGCTATCTCACCATCCTCTACTAGACTAGCACTTTAGTTTAGGTGTTTGCTTCACTAATTCTTTGATTAGTGAGGTAGAAGCTTGAGTCCGCATTCCCTCGACGTAGATCATCTTCGGCATCGAAGACTTCAAGCGATCCCGTTGCAACTTCTCAAGGAGCCGTCCGAGAGTCCGGGAGTTGGATGATCGCAGCGAAGGTACGTCGTCACGGAGCTTTGGAAGTGGTGGACCGGATCTACAAAGGTTGTAGTCCCTTCCCTTAGTGATAATTGTTATCTACTAGCTTTATGATTCGCCTAATATCTAGTTAACGATCTTGCTTCGGGTTGTTAGGCACCTAAATTTTTTAATCCGGCATGGTCGAAGCCTTGTAGAGCTTCCTTAGAGTGCCTAGTAACCCTACAATGTCAAAAGAAACACATGCGCACATTAAAGCAGAAACAAACCAAGTAGCATACTACTATTTTGAGCATGAATGTCAATACAAGGTGAATATCCCAAACTTCCATCAAGTAATATACAAACTAGTATGATACAATAATGGCCTCTAGGGCATATACACTAACACTTGCAGCTTGTGGGTGTTTGATATGATCATCACCTACTGCCGGCGTATTGACGATTCTTTAGAGTTCTACACAGAGGTTTCCTGGCTCAGGCAAAACGGAGTAGGAGTACATATATGATTTGTGTGGGACCGAGAACAATACGTGTATGTGATACCGTATTAGATTCTCGCGATATGAGATATCGGCCGGGTATATGTGATATAGCCGGGTCATCAGATCAAGTGTTGATTCGATGAACTGATACAGATTATATTAGTCGGTTCTTTGTGAAATAGCCGGATTATCAGATCAAGTGTTGATTCGATAATTTAATGTATAATTATATATTTGATATATTAAATTACATTAACTAATATAAGCTCACTAAAAGTTTCTTTTTCTCACTCGGGTAATACATTAATATATATGCCATATATGTTAATTATATTATTTTATTTTGTTACAATAAATATTGTATATGTGATATATAATATTGTAACATGTTATGGTTATAAATGCAACATGATTAGTGGAGATTAAACATGGTTAGGGTTTGATTTGGGTTAAACTTTCTAGTAGCTTCTAGAAGCTTTGCTTTTGTTTTAAGCAAAGATATTTGTTATGATATTTTGTGAGATATTTGTTTAACCCAACCCAACCCTTTAACCCTAGTTAACTCTCTACAATGGTTAGCTTTTCTTTTATCAACAATGGTTGCATTTCTAACCTCACGATGGATTCATTATTCATCACAAAAGAATTAGATCTTCTTCTTCCTTCTTCTTCTTTGCATAAAAAGCTTTCTAGCTTTTTATGAAGTGATGAAAATGAGTGAGATTAAGAAAACAAATGAGAGCTAAATTCCTACTTCATCATCCTAATCTATTCTTGCCAATTAGATTAGGGTGTTCACTTTATTAGTAAGTGAGAGCTTGTGTTAAAGAAACTTCAAGGTAGATCACCTTTGTTATCGAAAATCAGAAGCAAGCTTGCATCTTTCTCTTCGTGGAGCCTCTCTAGAGTCCGAACTCTCGATGATCGCAGCGAAGGGACCTCAACACGGAGCTTTTGAAGTGAAGGACTGGACTACAAAGGTTGTAATCCTTTTCACTTAGAAGTAAAGTCGTTTACTTGCTTTGTTTCGCCTAATCTCTAGTCTAAGATCTTGGTTTAGGGTTGTTCGGCACGTCTAATTTTTAAATCGAGTATGGTTGATACCTTGTAGACCCTTGTGAGAGTGTCTAGTAACCCTACAATCAGGATGTCTCCCACTGTTTTTATCAAATCTTCCTTCAAACCCAAAAAGGTAAGATTAGCCGGGATTAATCACACCTTACAAGTTCGCCAATCTTTCAGCCAGGCCAGTGTTGGTACTTTGAGGGAGGTTCCCCGTGCTTTCGTACGGACCTAATTAAAGTAAACCTCGTTTTCCCAGAGGCATAACCCCATAAAACACCTTTCTAGACACCTACTTAATCGGCTAATTGTCCTGTGTAAAATTCTCCCAGGAGTAACTCTTACTCGCATTGGGTATCGAGATCCAACTATCTCATAGGAGGTATGCAATCTCATTGCAAATTTCAACACTTGAAATTCCCGATAATACTTTTACCCCTAACCCCCTATGACCTTGACAAAAGCTAACAAACCATAGGAAGCTAGTCAAGTTCAACACGTCATTTCTTGATTGAAATAAACCCACCCGCACGACTCTTGACAAAGGCCAATAAGGTCGTACGACTACCCTAATCCAATCGCATCACATGCTTAAACAGATAAGTACTAGTCAGCTACCGCACACTACGCCTTGACAAAGGCCAACAAATGCAGCACGAATACTGAATAGTCTTTATCTGAAATGACGGAGGGCTACGCAGGTTTTTCAGAAAACCATGAGCGCAATAAACTTGATATTGTTGTAGAAATAAGTTATTTTGAAAAGGAGTGTTTTTTAGGCTTTTCTAGTTTCGCTAAAGAGGTCACTCCCGGTGAAGGGATCTCGGATCTTTCTTCATCGAATAAGGTGCAGGGTATATCACATATACCGCTATAGAAAGCAAAAACTATAAGAGGAAATCAAGAACTAAACCGCAAGTTTGTAGCATCTGCCAGTTTTGCTAAAGAGGTCACTCCCGGTGAAGGATCTCGGCTCTTTCCTCATCGAATAAGGTGCAGGGTATATCATATATACCGCTATGCAAAGCAAAACTGTAGCTACCTTTTTTATAAAGTTTGATTCTACAACATCTTTTAGGTTTCTTTTCTTTTATTAATCTCATTAATAAAACCCATCAATTATGCTTCCTAAGCATCACAGAAGAAACGAAAGCAGTAATATTTATATATCATCATATATATATAGTATAAGCATTCGTCTCAGGCAGTAATTGTTAGTTATATGTATGCCCTAGAGGCCATTACTATACATAGTATGTATATTGTAATGGATGTTTGGACATATATAGGGAGGACTTTCTTGCTCGACATGATAGTATGCTATCTGGTTACCCTTTACCTTAACGTGTATACTGATTGTCTCTCTGTTACATGTTGGTAAAGCCCTTAGGATGTGTACTTGACTACCTGGACTATGATGCGGATCATACTAGTGGGGACATGGTAGTCCATAAGTACATCCTTCAAGGTCCCTAATCGTGGGTGTATCGAGACGGGGCATCGATATACTAGTGTAGACTAGCGTATGCCTTCTCGACCCATACAGATGGGCGATGGATGATTCCATATCCATTGGTGTTTGACATCAGAGATGATATACGGGTGCTCAGTGGAGACTGGGTACACTGGACGGACTCGCCGAGAACTCCCAGATGGTATTATACCTTACGTCAGATGGCAGTTCTCTGGTGACACTGGTACAGGTTAGTCTGTAGACCTGAGATCGTCATAGAGTCTTGTGTGATTCCCACTGTACTTTGATTTCCACCTTACCATGTCCAAGAGGGCATGAAAAACGGTGGTTTTTGGGTACAGTTCCGAGTCACATGGAGGCTATGAGCGATAGGAGGGGTTTCGTCTCTCCCAGTATTGGGGGTTGATGTTGCGCTGTGCTCGATTGGCCATAACAGGGAAGTCCCTGGCCAGGGCTGGTTTAGAGATTTACTGGTAAGTGTTACCCGTAGTTTCTCGACCCGTTATGCGCCTCATACCGGCACGACTTATCGGTTATTGGGGTCTGACGTTTACCACCCCTAGACTTGATATGCGACATATCAGACGAGGAGACCGGACTGTACGGTAGTGTCACTGTCAGGCTTTTTGCAGGAGTTGGAGCGGGCTTGCTTGCTGTTCTTCTGATCGCTCAATACCCGGGTAGCCGTTACGTCCAGCTAGTACCGCTGACGGCTTGTGGGTGCTTGATATGATCATCATCTACTGCCGGCGTATTGACGAGTCTTCAGAGTCCTACATAGAGGTTGTACTGGCTCAGGCAAAACGAGATAGGAGCGCATATGTGATATGTGCGGGACCGAGAATAATGCATGTATGTGATACCGTATTCTATTCTCGCGATGTTTGTATCGATTGGTTGTATGCGATATAACCTAGTTATCGAATCAAGGATTGATTCGATAAGTCGATATATTGATATTTGTCGGTTATATGCGAAATGACCGGATCGTTAAATCAAGTGTTGATTTAATGATTTAATGTATAATTATATATTTGATATATTATTTTACATTAACTAGTATTGGTTCACTTTAGGGTTTTTCTCACATGAGCACAACTTTAATGTATATATATGATATATATTAAAATTGTGTTTTCATTTTGTATCATGTTTGATGATACACTAGACATGGGTGTGCAAGACATACACCATTCTATTCTAAATGATGGTTAATATTTATTTAAAGTAATTACAAATTAGTGGAATTTCTTTCATAAGCATGAAACTTGTAGAAGCTTGTGGTTGCTTTGAAAAAGTCCACTATTTTTGTTTTACTTTAGATTTTGTTGACCTAACCATTTAGACTTAGCCATGGTTATGTCTCACCATGAGTTAGTATATGATACTCACTCACCATGGTTAGCTTTCTAACTTGATAATTATCCTCTTCTCTTTCCTTTTGGAGATCATCTTCTTCTTGATTCATAAAGGAAAAGCTTGTTAGGGTTTGATCTTAAGTGAGAAATATTGTGAGAAATGAAAATCCAAAGAATACCCATTTCCTATCTTACCATCCTCTACTAGACTAGCACTTTAGTTTAGGGTGTTTGCTTCACTAATTCTATGGTTAGTGAGGTAGAAGCTTGAGTCCGTATTCCCTCTACATAGATCATCTTCGGCATCGAAGACTTCAAGCGATCCCGTTGCAATTTCTCATGGAGCCGTCCGAGAGTCCGGAAATTGGATGATTGCAGGGAAGGGACTACATCAAGGAGCTTAAGAAGTGAAGGACCGATCTACAAAGGTTGTATTTCCTATTCACTTAGGGTTAAAGTGTTTAGCTTGCATAGTTTTCGCCTAATCTCTAGTTAACGATCTTGTTTGGGGTTATTCGGCACGGATAAAAATTTATTCCAGCATGGTTGATGCCTTGTAGTGCCTCATTAGTGTGCCTAGTAACCCTACAGTGGTATCAGAGCCAGGTTAGAGAATTAGGCGATGTGTTTACAATGTTAAAACTCCGATCGAACCCCGACGTGTCAAAGTTAACCCCCTCTTTGTAATTTTTTTCAAAATTGGGATTTTTCTGAATTAAAAATATCTAAAAAATTCAGCAGGGTTTTCTAAGCTTTACTGTGAAATTCGATGACGTAATCCCTACATCACGCCACGGAACCGCGGCCATACCCTGCTTGGGCCGCGGATCCGCAGCCGTACAGTGTGATTATGTCATGTTTTTTGCACAGTAATGTTAGTGTATATACACTAGAGGCCATTACTGTATCATACTAGCTTGTATATTACTTAATGGAAGCTTGGGATATTCACCTTATATATACAATCTTGCTCAAAATAGTAGTATGCTACTTGGTTTGTTTCTATATCAATGTGTACATGTGTTTATTTTAGTATATCGCCTATACACATTAGTGGAGCCCTTAGGATCTTTGCTTGATTACCAGCGTTATGATGGCAGTCACACTAGTAGGGGCTGGGTAATCTATAAGCACATCCTTATGCAGGTCCCTAGTCGCAGGACTATCGAGACAGGGTATCGATACTCCGGAGTAGACTAGCGCATGCGCTTCTCATCCCAGAGTGGGAGATGGTCTGTCCCACAGCCATCAGTACGTCGTACTGGAGATAGTATGCGGGTGCTCGTTGGGTTACGAGTACACTGGACAGGACTCGTCGGGAACTGACCGGTTGGTATTATACTTATCGTCAGTTATCAGTTCCCAGGTGACATGAGTACAGCTTAGTCCGCTGACTTGACACTGTCACTTCGCCTCGAGTGTGTTCCCACTGTACTTTGATTACTACCCTACCACGGCTCAAAGGAGTCGTGCAAACAGGTAGTAGTTGGGTGCAGTCCCGAAGCACTTAGTGGCAGTGACGGTTAGACAGGATTCGTCTCTTCCGGTATTGGGGGTTGACATCGCGCTGTGTCTAGGAGAGCTATTACACGAGTAGTCCCTGGCCAGGGCAAGCGGGATATACTGGTAGGCTTCCAGTGTTATCTCAGGGTGTATTGGGCTTCACTCCGACACGACTTGTACCGCTATTAGGGGACTGACGTTTACCGCCCCCTAGGCCCGCCATGCGATGTATCAGACGAACAGACCGGACTGTACGGAGATTGTCACATTCAGGCTCAGTAGGAGTTCAGATGGGTTTCACCTCGTCAGTCTTCTTGTCGGCATCTACCTGGGGACCGTTACGCACAGCTAGTGCCGCTTGCGGTCTGTGGTTAAACCCACTGCCAGCGTAGTGTTGAGTCTTTAGAGTCCCACACAGAAAACTATTCGCCTTTAGGCAAAAGAGTAGAGGTCTCATGGTTTTGCGACAGGTCGCATGGTTTTGCTACAGGGTCCGGTCACATCCGTGCACTTGTGCGTGTACAGTGTCCGGACAGTCAACACTAACGGGCTTTAGTTTAAGCCGGATCCCAGTGTACGTTTTGGGATTGATTTTATATTGTTTGTGTTCGTGTTCCTCGGAACGCGGATGCGGGTGTGTATGCACAGTTGACAGAGAGACAGAGGCAGAGTATTCTCATTGGGGTTGTTGACTGTTGACTGTTGACAGTTGACTGTTGACCATTGACTTTTGCTTAACCCTAATAAGAATAAGATATATGATTAACATTAATATTAATTAAGTATTGTAGTGACATGGTTGTTGAGGGGTTGACTTTGTTGACTTGTTGACTTTGTTGACCGGTTGACTAGGTTGGACTAGTTGACCATCATCATGACAATGGCTATCATTCCATGGCAAAGACTTTTGCTTGCTTGTTTATTTATGCAAAATGAGTGCATGAAATGATATAGCCATTTTGACTTAAACCATTTACACTATACTTGATTACTATTTTTGTTATGATGGCTTTTGGATTATGAGAGGTGAGAATGAGATGAGTATGGTTCATTCTATCATTTACTTTCTCTCTCTTGAGCTCTCTCATTCTCAAGCTCTCCCTCTTCCTCTTGCTCTCTCTACCTCAAGGCAAACCATTCTCATGTGTTGAGACTCATTGCCTTAGAGATAAAAAGACACCAAAACATTTCTCTACTCATTCTAGTTCACAAGGCCTAGCAAGCCAAGTGATCTAGTTTCTTCAAAGTTCGAAGAAGAAGCCAAAGGTAGAAGCTTTCGGGTGGATCCATCTTCGGCGCAAGGAGACGACGAGGTGAGGTCGATCCGTACACCAGAAGGAGTCGAAGACGAAGGAGTTCAAGAAAGGTATAGCCCCCTAACCGAGTAGGTAAACTCTTGTTAGGTTGTTAGTTAGTAGTTTAACAAAGATCCGGTTTTGAGTCCATGTTACCGCCTCTAGAAAATTGTTTTTCATCAAATTCCGCATGCCCGAAAGTACCGGGAGAGGTAGCATGGACTTACAGTGGTATCAGAGCCTAGTTAAACTCTATCTAACATGTTAGCAAAGTAACTAGAAGATCGATCAAAGAAAAAGTCACGAAACGAACCCGATTTGTCAAGTTTCTGCCGATTTTTTTCTGTTCAAAATTTGAAAAATTTCATCTTAAAAATCGGCTCAGGCTTTTTATAGAATAACCACAAAATTTGGGCCCACGAACCGATCAAAGCGCCGTGGAAGCGCGGCGGGAGCACGCTCCTGTCGCGGTTCCGCGGCCGAGTTGACTCGGCCGAGGTCCAAATTTAGTGCAGTGTATTTCTGGGGTTGTTTTGGGATTTTTGAAATATGTCTTTTCAGCCCAGATTTTCCAGAACGAAAATTTTGTGTTTGGGGCCTAAAAATCCGTATTTTTGATCGAACTTCTAAAGACTTAAGCTGACGGGTTTTTATCTGTGATGTGATATTTGTATTGAACGTCTGCTAATCGCTATATGTCGATTAGTGGGGGTTATACAAATCTGTGATCTGTAATGTTGCTGGAATGTGTATATGAATTCATTGGATTGTCGCGGGTGAATAGCCGTGGGTTGTGAGACGAGAGTTTTCTTTTCTTTCAATTCATGTAAATTTGTAAATTGATGTAATAATTATTTGTATGGCCGCACAACCGGGTCGGGGTTGTAGCCGTCATTGTATAATTTCTTTTTACTGTTTTTGCTCCTAGGATAGACCCATGGAGGGGGTGCACAAACTACCGGGTATGCCGAAGTGCCGAGTGGCCTACTCACGGAATTGAGGGAGGTTGCTTCGCTTCGGGTACTTGGCGGGTAGTTTGCCGCACCCATAGGGGTCTTGGGTGGGGTATTGGCTATTCACCGCGACCGTGTAATCTGCTTTTCGTTACAGGCTCGTACGAATTGCGGATTCCTAGTATATCCAATGTGTTCATCTGTGATCTGAAATGGCTATCATTGCAATATATCTATATATGATATTATTTAGGCGTTGCTTATGTTTTACAGCCGCGCTAGCCCAGCCCCCGCTCTGTCGTTAGTTAAGTAACCTAACGGGTAATGACGGGGCCCCGTGGCGAATGCGAATGGCATAAGCGTACGTCATATTTTGGTTGTTTTCTGCAATGGGAGGATTAAATGATGGGACACATTAAAAGAACTAATGCAAGAATATCACGCATTAAAAGAACTAATGCAAGAAAATAAACCAAGTTAAAGTCGTTGGAACACTTTCGGAAAACCACTCGGTTCTTTTCAAAACTAACTTTTAAATGCGGAGCTTGAGCCACTCCTTTTAAAAGCTATCTCGTTCCATCGATTATATCAAGTTCACTACGTTCACGGTTTTGCCAAAACCATTCGTAGCCCTCCGTCGTTTCACATGAATAGTCAATAGTATTCAAGCTGTGTATGTTGGCCAAAGTCAAGGCATAGTAATTAGTAGCTATTGGGTATTCATGTGTAGCATAGATAGATGCGTTGGTTTGGGACAGTCGTACTGCCATTTTGGCCAAAGTCAAGGGTAGGTACGGGTGGATCCAAATTAACCTGGAGAATGACGGGTAGAACTTGACATGTGACTTATGATATTTTGGCCAAAGTCAAGGTCATAAGAGCATGGGGCAAAAACCCACCAAAAGAACTGAAACTTGCTAGTGTTGCATACCATTTGGAGTGTGATGATTCTGGTAGGATTCCTTCAGTTTCGTCACGCGATGATATTTGGATCCCGATCCTACTGTGAGTATATGCTACTTCTCGGGAAATTTCTCACTTAACGATCAATGCTATAAACCAAGTAGGTGTCTAGAAAGGTGTTAGCGGGTCTACGCCCCCAGGGAAAAGAGGTTATTTAATTAAGGAACTTCACGAAAGCGTTGGAAAACCTCCCTCGAAGTACCGACACTGGCCTGGCTGAACGGTTAAGCAAGTATTGTACGGTGATATTGATCCTGACTAATTCTTCCTTTTGGGTTTGAGGAGGGATTCGAGAAACAGTGGGAGCCATCCTGTTTAGACAAACTAAAAACCATTCTAAACTTGCAAGAGCATCATGCTCAGTGTTTCTTCTCTCTCTCCTAATTGCAGCGACCAATCGACATGACTGGACTTAAGTTACTTCTAGATAAAAACATACTGACAGGGCCAAACTACAAAGATTGGCTCAGGAATGTCAAGATGGCAATCACTTATGACAAGCTGGGGTATCTTCTTACCACCAAAGCTCCCCCTGTCCCAGGTCCCAAAACCAGCGTCGCGGATAAGGAAATCCGTAAGGCCTGGGAACTAGATTGCGCGAAAGCCAAGTGCCTCATGCTTGCCTCTATGGACAACGAACATCAGAGGAGGCACGAGAATATGGACCTCGAATCCATATTTCTCCATACAAAAGAACTGTATGGAGAGCAGTCTCGTATCGCAAGATACGAAGTGTCGAAGAAGTTATTTTCGGCAAGGTTGGCCGTCGGATCATCGGTAGCAGAACACGTGCTTAAGATGATTGGCTACATAGAAGAGCTCGCGGACCTTGGGACCACGTTGGAGAATGAGCTCTATACGGACTTGATTCTCCAGTCCCTTCCTTCCACTTACGCCCAGTTTATCCTGAACTTCAACTTACAAGAAAAGGAAGTTGAACTTTCAGAACTCCTCAACATGCTGAGGAGCGCAGAGGGCACCCTACAGAAAGGTAGGGAAACATCCACTTTGTTTGTAGGAGGATCTTCCTTTTCTAGGTCCAAGGCGAAAGCCAAGGGAAAGAAGAAGAAAGCCCCTGCCAAACCAAGGGGCAGTGTTAGTAAAGTGGATCCGAAGGGAAAGGCAAAAGCAACAAAGAAAGTGGGAAAGCTTGTGGATAAGGAAGAATGCTTCTATTGTCATAAGAAGGGACACTGGAAGAATGATTGCAGGGCTTGGAAAGCCAGAACACAGGATCTGAAGCAGGTTGCGGCTTCAGCTTCAGGTGTGTATGTTATTGAAAACTGTCTTCCAATAAACTCTACTTCCTGGGTATTGGATACCGGATCAGGATCTCATATCTGTAATTCTTTGCAGGCGTTGAGAAACCATAGGGTTTTGAAGGCAGGTGACATGACACTCAAAGTTGCAAACGGAGCTAGCATGGATGCTAAGGCCGTGGGGGACTATCACCTGGGAATGTCAGATGGACATGTTTTGGTTTTGCGTAATTGCTTTTTTGTACCCAACGCAACTTGTAATATCATTTCTGTATCTTCGGTTTCTAAAGAAGCTTATGAATTTGCGTTTGTAAGAAATGTTGTAAACATTCACCTTAATCAAATTCTGATTGGGTCAGGTACATTAAGCAATGGTATATACGTATTAAACCAACCGCAGATTTTCAATGTCCAGAATACACACAAAAGAATGTCTCCGGAAATAAATCAGACTTTCTTATGGCATTGTAGACTGGGTCACATAAATGAGAGAAGGTTGACGAAGTTACATACAAAAGGATATTTGAATGCGTTCGAATATCAATCGTATGCCACTTGTCAATCCTGTCTCAAAGGAAAGATGACAAAGACTCCGTTCACTGGACACGGAGTAAGAGCGAGCGAGCGAGCTCTTGGGACTCGTACACAGCGACGTGTGCGGTCCAATGTCTACACATGCGCGAAGCGGTTATTCTTACTTCATTACTTTTACGGATGACTTTTCAAGGTACGGTTATGTCTTCTTAATGAAACATAAGTCCGAAGCCTTTGGAAAAATCCAGGAATATAAGAATGAAGTAGAAAAACAAACCGGCAAAAGTATCAAGATTCTAAGATCGGATCGAGGTGGTGAATACTTGAGTGCCGAGTTCCTGGACTATTTAAAAGAGAACGGAATTCTCTCTCAGCTTACTCCTCCATACACTCCGCAACATAACGGTGTATCGGAGAGACGGAACCGAACCCTATTGGATATGGTACGGTCCATGATGAGTAACGCTGAGTTACCGCGATCATTCTGGGGGTATGCGCTAGAATCGGCAGCATACCTTTTGAACCGAGTTCCCACTAAGACTGTGCCTACTACACCATATGAGATGTGGTGTGGGAAGAGGCCCCATCTCAATCACATTAAGACAAGGGGAAGTCCAGCTTTTGTCAAAAAGCAGCATGAGGACAAGCTCGAGGCACGCTCAGTACAGTGCAAGTTTGTGGGATATCCAAAGAACTCCAAGTGATATTTCTTCTACTGCGAAGAGGAACAAAAGGTTTTTGTTTCTCGTCATGCCCACTTTCTAGAACACCAGTTCTTAGAAAAGGAAATTAGTGGGAGCGCAGTAGAACTGGAAGATATTCCAGAACCACAGACTATTACTGAAAGCATAGTGGAACCAGAGGGTTCAAAAGAACAAGACATTCCTACGCCGCTCCGCAGGAGTAGTAGGCAGTCTCATCCACCCGAGAGATACTACGGTTTTCTCATAGACGGGGATAGAGAGGATTGCATCATAGATTATGATGAGCCTACTAGCTTCCAGCAGGCCGTTCAGAGCGTTGACTCGGTAAAATGGCTAGATGTAATGCGGACCGAAATGGAGTCCATGTACACCAACAAGGTATGGACGTTGGACATTGCTCCAGACGGGGTAAAACCCGTAGGATGCAAGTGGATCTTCAAAAGGAAGATTGGTGTAAATGGACAGGTTGAGACCTATAAAGCTAGACTTGTTGCAAAGGGTTTTCGTCAAAGACCTGGTTTGGACTATGACGAAACCTTTTCTTCAGTGGCTATGCTGAAATCCATTCGGATCCTTCTTGACATTGCTGCCTTCCACGATTATGAGATCTAGCAGATGGACGTAAAGACCGCTTTTCTAAATGGAAATTTAGAGGAGTGTGTCTATATGGACCAACCAGAGGGTTTCATTCAGAGTGGGAGCAGCGGAAAGGTGTGCAAGTTGCTTAAGTCCATCTATGGACTAAAGCAGGCATCGCGGAGTTGGAACATCTGTTTTGATGAGACGGTCAAGGAATTTGGCTTTATCAAAAATCCAGATGAACCATGCATCTATAGTAGATTTGTAGCGAGAACTGTAGTATTCCTCGTTTTATACGTGGATGACATTCTCTTAATAGGAAATGACATTCCTATGCTACAATCTGTCAAGGGGTTCTTGTCACACAGGTTCTCCATGAAAGACCTGGGTGATGCCTCATACATCCTTGGGATCCGGATCCATCGTGATAGTTCCAAGAGGATATTAGGACTTTCACAGTCCAGGTACATCGACACCATACTGAAAAGATTCAGTATGGAAGATTCCAAGCGCGGTAACCTACCGGCTTGTCACGGGATCACCCTCTCTAAAGAGATGTCTCCCAAGGCTGATTTGGAGAGGGATCGCATGTCTATTATACCTTACGCTTTTGCGATAGGCTCTATAATGTATGCGATGTTGTGTACCAGACCGGATGTAGCTTATGCACTGAGTGTGGTAAGCCGGTATCAGTCAAACCCTGGGGAGAAACACTGGATAGCGGTAAAGAACATTCTCAAGTACCTGAGAAGGACTAAGGAGATGTTCTTGGTGTATGGCGGAAAAGACCTCCAGATCGAGGCCTTTGCTGACTCCAGCTTCCAGGGTGACAAGGATGATTCCAAGTCCATGTCGGGTTTTGTCTTTACCCTCAATGGAGGGGCGGTGTGTTAGAAGAGTTCCAAATAGGAAACCGTTGCAGACTCGACGATGGAAGCGGAATACATCGCTGCATCTGATGCCGCAAAAGAAGCTGTCTGGATGAGGAAGTTCTGGAAAGAACTTCAGGTGGTTCCGTCCATTGTTGATCCAATACCTCTGTATTGCGACAACAACGGGGCTATAGCTTTAGCGAAGGAACCCAGGTCCCATCAGAGATCCAGACACATCTTGAGGCGGTATCACCTGATCAGGGAGATCGTGGATCGCCAGGAGATCGAGGTTCGGAGGGTTGCTTCAGAAGATAACACTGCAGATCCACTCACCAAGGCCTTGCCCCAGACTCAGTTCGAGCGGCTGATCGAGATGATAGGTCTTCGATACGCCAGTAAATGGCCTTAGTGCAAGTGGGAGATTGTTAGTGTATATGCCCTAGAGGCCATTACTGTATCATACTAGCTTGTATATTACTTAATGGAAGCTTGGGATATTCACCTTATATATACAATCTTGCTCAAAATAGTAGTATGCTACTTAGTTTGTTTCTACTTCAATGTGTACATGTGTTTATTTTAGTATATCGCCTATACACATTAGTGGAGCCCTTAGGATCTTTGCTTGATTACCAGCGTTGTGATGGCAGTCACACTAGTGGGGGCTGGGTAATCTATAAGCACATCCTTATGCAGGTCCCTAGTCGCAGGACTATCGAGACAGGGCATCGATACTCCGGACTAGACTAGCGCATGCGCTTCTCATCCCAGAATGGGAGATGGTCTGTCCCACAGCCATCAGTACGTCATACTGGAGATAGTATGCGGGTGCTCGTTGGGTTATGAGTACACTGGACAGGACTCGTCGGGAACTGACCGGTTGGTATTATACCTATCGTCAGTTATCAGTTCCCAGGTGACATGAGTACAGCTTAGTCCGCTGACTTGACACTATCACTTCGCCTCGAGTGTGTTCCCACTGTACTTTGATTACTACCCTACCACGGCTCAAAAGAGTCGTGCAAACAGGTAGTAGTTGGGTGCAGTCCCGAAGAACTTGGAGGCAGTGACGGTTAGACAGGATTCTTCTCTCCCGGTATTGGGGGTTGACATCGCGCTGTGTCTAGGAGAGCCATTACACGAGTAGTCCCTGGCCAGGGCAAGCGGGATATACTGGTAGGCTTCCAGTGTTATCTCAGGGTGTATTGGGCTTCACTCCGACACGACTTGTACCGCTATTAGGGGACTGACGTTTACCGTCCCCCTAGGCCCGCCATGCGATGTATCAGACGAACAGACCGGACTGTACGGAGATTGTCACATTCAGGCTCAGTAGGAGTTCAGATGGGTTTCACCTCGTCAGTCTTCTTGTCGGCATCTACCTGGGGACCGTTACGCACAGCTAGTGCCGCTTGCGGTCTGTGGTTAAACCCACTGCCAGCGTAGTGTCGAGTCTTTAGAGTCCCACACAGAAAGCTATTCGCCTTTAGGCAAAAGAGTAGAGGTCGCATGATTTTGCGACAGGTCGCATGGTTTTGCGACAGGGTCCGGTCACATCCGTGCACTTGTGCGCGTACAGTGTCCGGACAGTTAACACTAGCAGGCTTTGGTTTAAGCCGGATCCTAGTGTACGTTTTGGGATTGATTTTATCTCGTTTGTGTTCGTGTTCCTCGGAACGCGGATGCGGGTGTGTATGCACAGTTGACAGAGAGACAGAAGCAAAGTATTCTCATTGGGGTTGTTGACTGTTGACTGTTGACAGTTGACTGTTGACCATTGACTTTTGCTTAACCCTAATAAGAATAAGATATATGATTAACATTAATATTAATTAAGTATTGTAGTGACATGGTTGTTGAGGGGTTGACTTTGTTGACTTGTTGACTTTGTTGACCGGTTGACTAGGTTGGACTAGTTGACCATCATCATGACAATGGCTATCATTCCATGGCAAAAACTTTTGCTTGCTTGTTTATTTATGCAAAATGAGTGCATGAAATGATATAGCCATTTTGACTTAAACCATTTACACAATACTTGATTACTATTGTTATTATGATGGCTTTTGGATTATGTGAGGTGAGAATGAGATGAGTATGGTTCATTCTATCATTTGCTTTCTCTCTCTTGAGCTCTCTCATTCTCAAGCTCTCCCTCTTCCTCTTACTCTCTCTACCTCAAAGCAAACCATTCTCATGTGTTGAGACTCATTGCCTTAGAGATAAAAAGACACCAAAACATTCCTCTACTCATTCTAGTTCACAAGGCCTAGCAAGCCAAGTGATCTAGTTTCTTCAAAGTTCGAAGAAGAAGCCAAAGGTAGAAGCTTTCGGGTGGATCCATCTTCGGCGCAAGGAGACGACGAGGTAAGGACGATCCGTACACCGAAAGGAGTCGAAGACGAAGGAGTTCAAGAAAGGTATAGCCCCCTAACCGAGTAGGTAAACTCTTGTTAGGTTGTTAGTTAGTAGTTTAACAAAGATCCGGTTTTGAGTCCATGTTACCGCCTCTAGAAAATTGTTTTTCATCAAATTCCGCATGCCCGAAAGTACCGGGAGAGGTAGCATGGACTTACAAGTAATTCTTATTTATATGATTTGAATTTTATAGGTATTTTTAACCTGACTCAAGTGTTGAGTGTTCTGGGGTTTATTTTGTAGTCGTTGATTCGATCGGAATATTTAATTTCGTTGGGTTTTCCGGATATTTAGAAACTGTTAAAAAGTTCGATCCGACATCAATAACTCACTTTTTCCCCGACCCGGAAAATTTCCAAGTGTTGGATTTTTCCGTTTGTTTAAGAACGTCTAGATCGTGCAAGTTACGCAATGGACCCTCTAGAAGACAACAAACCTTAACTCGATTATGTGACCGTCTTGAACTGCCCTTTGAACATTAGGGTTTGGGACAGTACGACGTGCCACATGTGAGGCGTTGGCTTGACCCTTCTACGACTGGACCGTTGGTACTGTGGCATGAAGTGGATGTTTTTAAACTTATTTCATGTGTTGAGTTTTTCCTGGAAAACTTGGGTGTTTGATTATTCGATCGGAAAGTTTAACATTTTCTAATTATCTGGAATGTGATACAATATTTGGAATCTACAAGCAGTTATGAGATAACTGATTTGAAGTTATAAACATAGCAGTTTAGTCTCATATGATCGGTTGCCACGGAATTTTGATGCGATCAAAAGTCCATCGCAATCACGTAGCGTACGCGGATACTCGCCGGGTAAACTTAATAGACAGCCATGCCCCATAGCCCCAACCAAGTGACTGTAGGAGAACCCCGTCGCCGAAAGCATCCGTCAGGGTGCTCGCGGCAGCGGTATTCCGCCTTAGTGCACTTCGTCGACGACATCGGGGGTGCTGCCGTCTACTAAAGTTTGCGACGAGCATTTGATCAAATTATCGGGAATCTTGTTGAATTGCCCGACTACATATTGAAAAGTATTTTCGATATAGAGACTAAAATGCGGGGTTTATAATTGTTAGGCATCCGATGTCTAAGGAGGTTGCGGATTCCAACTGTTGTAGTTTTACACTTTCTTTTCTGCGACCGTAAGTGTAATATGTGATATCGTCGGTTTCGTTGCTATATGTCAACGACAATTGGGATGCACATATTTACTTACGTTGATGACATGTGATGTTATGTGTTGCTGGATATGTTATATTGGATCGTCGCGTTTTGAATAGCCGGGGGTTTTATGTGAGATGAGAGTTTTTATTTTTCATTCATGTAAAATTAAATGTATGTAATATTCTTTTATTGGGGCACTTCCGGGTTGAGTTGATGTCACCATTTGTATATTATTTATTTTTCCGCACTAGGATAGACCCAAGGAGGAGAGCACAAGTAACCGGGTTCTGGAGTCCAGTAGGAGACCAACTCGAGGTGTCGAGTCCGGGTCTCCTAACTCTAGAATTGGTAGGGTTGCTTGCCGCTCTCGTAGGGGTCTAGGGGTGTGGGTTTGGCTATTCATCGCGACCGTGGAATCCATGTTTTATACAGGCTCAAAATAAAACACGGACGTCCTAGTATATCCAATGTTTCATATGTTTCTTCTGCTGCGATATTTGTGATATGATCATGTGATGTTCTATGATAAATACTGTATATAGTATATATGATATATTATATAGATGTTACTTATGTTTTACACCCGCGCTAGCCCTGCCCCGCTCTGCCGTTAGTTACCTAACCTAACGGTGCACGAGGGGACATCGAGGCGAATGCGGATGGCATAAGTGTACGTCGTATTTATCTGTGATGTTTAGGTAACTTAAATGATGGGGACTTCATTAATGTGATTAATGAAAGAAAAAGAAACCTAAATGATGTTGTGGAATCGAATTTTCAAAAACAGGTAGCTACAGTTCTTGCTTTGCATCGCGGTGTTCCTTGTAGAACATCCTGCACCTTATTCGATGAGGAAAGGGCCGAGATCTCTTCACCGGGAGTGACCCCTTTTAGCAATAACTGGCAGATGCTACAACACTCGATTTGTCTTTTGATTGCTTCTATAGTTCTTGCTTTGCATAGTGGTATATATGATATATCCTGCAACTCATTCGACGAGGAAAGGGCCGACGATCCCTTCACCGGGAGTGACCCCTTTAGCAAAACTAGAAAAGCCTCAAAAACACTCCATTTTAAAATCATTTGATTCTACGACGATATCAAGTTCATTACGCAATAGGTTTTCAGAAAAACCTGTCGTAGCCCTCCGTCATTTCAGATAAGTCCTGCTTAGTATTCGTGCTGCGTTAGTTGACCTTGTCAAGGCGCGGTGTGTGGTAGCTGACCAGTATTTATCTGTTTATTCATATGATGCAGATTGGGTTAGGGTAGTCGTACGGCCTTGTTGACCTTATCAAGGGTCGTGCGGGTGGGTTTAATTCAATCAAGAAATGACGGGTTGAACTTGACTTACGGTCTATGGTTTGTTGACCTTGTCAAGGTCATAGATTGTTTGGGGCAAAATTATTGGGAATTTCAAGTGTTGAAATTTGCAATGAGATTGCATACCTTCTATGAGATAGTTGGATCCCGATACCCACTGCGAGTAATAGTTACTCCTGGGAGAGTTTTACACATTACAATTAGCCGATCGAGTAGGTGTCTAGAAAGGTGTTAACGGGGTTACGCCTCTCGGAAAACGAGGTTTACATTAATTAGGTCCGTGCGAAAGCACGGGGCACCTCCCTCAAAGTACCGACACTGGCCTGGCTGAAAGATTGGCGAACTTGTAACGTGTAATTAATCCCGGCTAGTCTTTCCTTTTAGGGTTTAAAGGAAGATTTGATAAAAACAGTGGGAACAATCCTGATTAGATAAAATAATAACCAATCTGATCTTGCAAGAGCATACGCATAGTGTTTTCTTCTCTCTCTCTCCAGGTAGCGACCATATCACGCCTTAATCAAGATAATAATACGGATGTATTGACCGAACCCGCTTGTTATACTGAGCTGGGGAACGTTGGTCCCGCTCCAACTTATAATTGTTATAAGACAGAGCAAGAAATTAGGGATTACCAGAATTCCCGTGCCGCCCAAACAAAGAAAGTGCATGCTGATGCATCATCTTTGGGTGTGTTCATTACATAGAACTGTTTCTCAATGTCCTTTACGTCCTGGGTATATGATACCGGATCAGGATCCCGCATATGTAATCTGTTACATGGGCTATAGAAAGGTAGAGAACTGAGAACGGGTGATAAGTTTCATGAGATACAAAACGATGCAAGT
Source organism: Agapanthus africanus (assembly GCA_030015575.1). NCBI lineage: Eukaryota > Viridiplantae > Streptophyta > Magnoliopsida > Asparagales > Amaryllidaceae > Agapanthus > Agapanthus africanus. The sequence goes on from CM057348.1 coordinate 303,117,408, forward strand.
GTTGCAGCCAAGTCTATTGGTCACATCACCCTGTATTATCAGAATACATTGATTCTGAACAAATGTTATTAGATACCGAACCTGATATACAAAATCATAGTAGTCTCTTTATTAGTAAAGAAGGATATAATTTTGTATTGTTGGATTATGTTTTGAACATTTTCTATATCAAGGGGTGATCGGTTTAGGCACGTTATCTAAAAGCATTGACGTTCTAAATCAAACTACAGTTCTTAGTATATAGAACACACACAAGAGGAAGAGTTCAGAAATGAACAAATCCTTCTTGAGGTATTGTAGACTAGGTCATATCAATGCGACCCGACTAGCTAAAGTTATATATAGATGCATATTTAAATTTGTTTGAATTTACATCTGGTGAAACTTGCCGGTCATGTCACAGAGATAAGATGACCATATCTCTGCTTATTGGAAACAGAGAAAGAGTTAGTGAACTCTTGGGATGATACATGTTGATGTATAAAGGTCCCCTATCTACACATGCCAAGACCGGTTCTTTGTACTTCATTACATTCTCTGATGATCTCTCAAGATTCAGACATATGTTCCTGTTGAAACATAAGTCCGAAGCTTTTGAGATATTCACAAAATATAAGTTAGAAGTAGAGAACCAAAATGGGTATAAGTATTATGTCCTTTGATACGATCAAGGAGGAGAATACTTGAGCACGGAATTTCTGGATTATTCAAAAGGAGAATGAGATTCTCTCTCAGCATTACTCCTCCATATACATCACAGCACGTCGGTGTATCGGGGCGGAGCAATCACACCCTATATGATAAGGTGTGCTCTATGATGAGTACTACTGAGTTACCTATTTCCTTTTGGGAGTTATGCACTCAAGAAGTTGCATACCTATTGAATGGCGTTCCAACTAAATCAGATGCCTACCACTCCATATGAGATATGGAAAAGGAAGAGCCCATACCTTAAGTTTGTTAAGATTTGGGGTTGTCCAGCCTATGTCTAAAAGTACAATCCGGACAAGCTCGAAGCAAAGTCAGTTCTGTAGAAGTTTGTTGGATATTCCAAGCAATTGCAAGGAAATATCTTCTACCTAACCGAGGAACAAAAGATGTTTTGTTTCTCAGCATGCCACATTTGTGAAAGGAATTTCTTGTGGAAAAATTAGTGGTCATGAGGTAGAACTGGAAGCAGTTCCAGCTATACAAACTACAGCAGATGATTTGGTAGAACCGAAGGATTCAATAGGAACCAACGAATCTCAGCCTCTCCGCCGATCTAGTAGGGTTCCTCACCCACCTGAGAGATAATTCGGTTTCTCTATGACAGTGGGAGCGAGGAATGCATCATGAGATGATGACCCAACTACTTTCGAGCTGGCCATCAGGAGTGGGACTCTGTAAGAATGGCTGGATGCTTAGCAATCTGAGATGGAATCCTTATACACCAACAAAGTATGGACTTTGGTTGCTTTATCTGAAGGGTTAAATCCCCATCAGGAGCAAGTATATCTTGAGAAGATTACTTGGTGTACATGGAAAAGTTAAGACTTTCAAAGCTAGACTTGTTAAAGGTTTGCATCATAGACCAGTTGTGGCTAATGATGAAACCTTTTCCGAGGCCTATGCTTAAGTCCATCCAGATCCTACTTGCCAAGGCTATATATCATGACTACGATATCTGGCGGTTGGGTGTCATGACTGCTTTTCTAAATGATGTTATAGAAGAGAGCGTCTATAAATACACACTCAGAGGGCTTCGTAGACAATGGGAGCAGCGGAAACGTGTGCAAGATAATTTATGTGATAAAGCAGGCATCGCGGAGTTGGAACGTCTGTGTTGATGTGTTAGTCAAAGAGTTTGACTTCAACAAAATGGTAGATGAACCTTGTATATACAAAAAGGTAGTAGGGAGTATGGTGGCGATCCTCGTAGAGTACGTGGATGACATACTCTTGATAGGGAAGAGGTTTCCTATGCTACGCTCGATCAATCTCCGCTTATCACAAGGATTCTCCATATAGGATCAAAATGATACCTACTAAATCCTGGGTTTTAGATCTATGAGAATAGATCTAATTGGATGTTAGGATTTTCACTAGTTGTAGTGAGATGGTATCAATCGATCCCAAGGAGAATCACTGGATGGGTTCTAGGGTGATAAGGACGACTGAATGTCAGTCACAGGCATTGTCTTTACCCTCAGTAAAGGGACGGTATGTTGGAAGAGTTCCAAGCTAAATACCGTGACATACTAGACGATTAAAGGCAAGATACATCGTTACCAAAGATACTACCAAAGAGGAAGTCTGGGTGTATATTAGTTCATGAGATGAACTTCGTTCCTACCATTGTGAGACAATGGAGTTGTGGCTTATGCCTAGGAACCGTCCCATCAGTGATCCAGACATATTCTGAGGCAGTGTCACCTGATCATGGAGATGGTTGATCTCCAGGGGATCGAGGTCAGGAGAGTAGACTCAGAGGACAACACGGAGGATCCACTCACAAAGGCCTTTTCCCAAAGAGAGACTATTATGGGATGGTTGAGTATGAGATACTACAACCACTGCTATCAGATGGCCCTAATGCAAGTGGGAGATTGTTAGTTATATGTATGCCCTAGAGGCCATTACTATACATAGGATGTATATTGTAGTGGATGCTTGGACATATATAAGGAAGACTTTCTTGCTCGACATGATAGTATGCTATCTGGTTACCCTTTACCTTAACGTGTATACTGATTGTCTCTCTGTTACATCTTGGTAAAGCCCTTAGGATGTGTACTTGACTACCTGGACTATGATGCGGATCATACTAGTGGGGACATGGTAGTCCATATGTACATCCTTCAAGGTCCCTAGTCATGGGTGTATCGAGACGGGGCATCGATATACCAGTGTAGACTAGCGTATGCCTTCTCGACCCATACAGATGGGCGATGGATGATCCCATATCCATTGGTGTTTGACATTAGAGATGATATACGGGTGCTCAGTGGAGACTGGGTACACTGGACGGACTCGCCGAGAACTCCCAGATGGTATTATACCTTACGTCAGATGGCAGTTCTCTGGTGACACTGGTACAGGTTAGTCTGTAGACCCGAGATCGTCATAAAGTCTTGTGTGATTCCCACTGTGCTTTGATTTCCACCTTACCACGTCCAAGAGGGTGTGCAAAACGGTGGTTTTTGGGTACAGTCCCGAGTCACATGGAGGCTATGAGCGATAGGATGGGTTTCGTCTCTTCCGGTATTGGGGGTTGATGTTGCGCTGTGCTCGATTGGCCATAACAGGGAAGTCCCTGGCCAGGGCTCGTTTAGAGATTTACTGGTAAATGTTACCCGTAGTTTCTTGACCCGTTATGCGCCTCATATCCGCACGACTTATCGGTTATTGGGGTCTGAAGTTTACCACCCCTAGACTTGATATGCGACATATCAGACGAGGAGACCGGACTGTACGGTAGTGTCGCTGTCAGGCTTTTTGCAGGAGTTGGAGTGGGCTTGCTTGCTGTTCTTCTGATCGCTCAATACCCGGGTAGCCGTTACGTCCAGCTAGTACCGCTGACGGCTTGTGGATGCTTGATATGATCATCATCTACTGCCAGCGTATTGACTAGTCTTTAGAATCCTACATAGAGGTTGTACTGGCTCAGGCAAAACGAGATAGGAGCACATATGTGATATGTGCGGGACCGAGAATAATGCGTGTATGTGGTACCGTATTCTATTCTGGAGATATTTGTATCGATTGGTTGTATACGATATAACCTAGTTATCGAATCAAGGATTGATTCGATAAGTCGATACATTGATATTAGTCGGTTATATGCGATATGACCGGATCGTTAAATCAAGTGTTGATTTAATGATTTAATGTATAATTATATATTTGATATATTATTTTACATTAACTAGTATTGGTTCACTTTAGGGTTTTTCTCACATGAGCACAACTTTAATTTATATATATGATATATATTAAAATTGTGTTTTCATTTTGTATCATGTTTGATGATACACTAGACATGGGTGTGCAAGACATACACCATTCTATTCTAAATGATGGTTTATATTTATTTAAAGTAATTACAAATTAGTGGAATTTCTTTCATAAGCATGAAGCTTGTAGAAGCTTGTGGTTGCTTTGAAAAATTCCACTAATTTTGTTTTATTTTAGATTTTGTTGACCTAACCATTTAGACTTAGCCATGGTTATGTCTCACCATGAGTTAGTATATGATACTCACTCACCATGGTTAGCTTTCTAACTTGATAATTATCCTCTTCTCTTTCCTTTTGGAGATCATCTTCTTCTTGATTCATAAAGGAAAAGCTTGCTAGGGTTTGATCTTAAGTGAGAAATATTGTGAGAAATGAAAATCCAAAGAGTACCCATTTCCTATCTCACCATCCTCTACTAGACTAGCACTTTAGTTTAGGGTGTTTGCTTCACTAATTCTATGGTTAGTGAGGTAGAAGCTTGAGTCTGTATTCCCTCGACGTAGATCATCTTCGGCATCGAAGACTTCAAGCGATCCCGTTGCAATTCTCATGGAGCCGTCCGAGAGTCTGGAAATTGGATGATCACAGTGAAGGGACTACATCAAGGAGCTTAAGAAGTGAAGGACCGATCTACAAAGGTTGTATTTCATATTCACTTAAGGTTAAAGTGTTTAGCTTGCATAGTTTTCGCCTAATCTCTAATTAACGATCTTGTTTGGGGTTATTCGGCACGGATAAAATTTTATACCGGCATGGTTGATGCTTTGTAGAGCCTCATTAGTGTGCCTAGTAACCCTACAGTAATATGATCTCATCACAGAACATTGCAGCAGAAGATAACATATGAAATATTGGATATACTAGGACGTCCGTGTTTTATTTCGAGCCTGTATAAAACACGGATTCCACGGTCGCGATGAATAGCCAAACACACATCCCTAGACCCCTACGAGAGCGGCAAGCAACACTTCCAGTTCTAGGGTTAGGAGACCCGGTCTCGACTCCTCGAGATGGCCTCCCATTGGACCCTAAAACCCGGTTACTTGTGCTCTCCGTCTTGGGTCTATCCTAATGCGGAAAAGTAAATAATATACAATGGTGACATCAACCTCAACCCGGAAGTTTCCCGATAAAAGAATATTACATACAAATGAATTTTACATGAATGAAAATAAAAATCCTCATCTCACATAAAACCCCCGGCTATTCAGAACACGACGATCCAATATAACATATCATGGCAACACATAATATCTCATATCATCAACGTAAGCAAGTATGCGTATCCCGATTGTCGTTGATGTATAGCAACGAAGCCAGCGATACACCACATACTATGCTTACAGTCATATTCTAGATAAATAGACAGTGTTAAACTTTCCGATCGAATAAACAAACACCCAAGATTTCCTAAATAGCTCAACACTTGAGCGGAGTTCAAAAAATCCCAGAACATGTCACAGCCCCAATGAACCAGCCGTAGAAGGGTCAAACCAACGCCTCACATGTGACAACGCTAAACCACCACAAACCCAAGGGTTCAGTGGCAGTTTTGACGGTCACATAATCGAGTTAAGATTACGTTCTTCTAGAGGGTCTACAGATACGTTAGCATGATTTCCCGAAAGTTTTAAACCGAGGAAAGATCGAGTTATTGATATCCGTTCGAACTTTTTAACATGTTCTAAATTTTTAACCCGTCATTTCACAAATAACCGACTAATATAATCTATATCAGTTCATCGAATCAACACTTGATCCGATACCCGGCTATATCACATATACCCGATCGATATCTCATATCGCGAGAATCTAGTACGGTATCACATACACGTATTGTTCTCGGTCCCGCACATATCACATATGTGCTCCTACTCCGTTTTGCCCGAGCCAGGAAACCTGTGTGTAGGACTCTAAAGAATCGTCAATACGCCGGTAGTAGGTGATGATCATATCAAACACCCACAAGCTGCAAGCGGTCAGCTAAACGTAACAGCCACCCAGGTATTGAGCAATCAGAAGATCAACAAGCAAGCCCGTACTTTCTCCGGTGAATCCAATCAGTAACACTCCCATACAGTCCGGTCTCTTCGTCTGATATGTCGCATATCTCACCAAGGGGTGGTATACGTCAAACCCCAATAGCTTGATAAGTCATGTCGATATGAGGTCCATAATAGTTCGAGAAACTACTGATAACACTTACCAGTAAATCTCATCAACCCTGGCCAGGGATTTCAAGTTATAGCCATTCGAACACGGTGCAACATTAACTCCCTATACTGGGAGAGACGAAACCCCTCCTATCGCTCATTGCCTCTATGTGATTCGGGACTGTACCCAAAAGCCACCATTTTGTACGCCCTATTGGACGTGGTATGATGGAAATCAAAGCACAGTGGGAATCACACAAGACTCTATGACGATCTCGGGTCTACAGACTAACCTGTACCAGTGTCACCAGAGAACTGCCATCTGACGTGAGGTATAATACCATCTGGGAGTTCTCGGCGAGTCCGTCCAGTGTACCCAATCTCCAGTGAGCACCCGTATACCTTCTCTGATGTCAAACACCAATGGATATAGGATCATCCATCGCCCATCATATGGGTCAAGAAGCGCATACGCTAGTCTACTCTGGAGTATCGATGCCCTATCTCGGTACTCCCACGACTAGGAACATTTGAAGGATGTACTTGGCGACTACCCTTTCCTTACTAGTATGATCTGCATCATAGTCCTGGTAGTCAAGTACTCATCCTAAGGACTTTATCAACATGTAACATAGAGACAATCAGAGTACATGTTAAAATAAAGAGTAACCAGATAGCATATTATCATGTCGAGCAAGAAAGTCCTCCCTATATATGTCCAAGCATCCACTACAATATACATCGTATGTACAGTAATGGCCTCTAGGGCATACATATAACTAACAATCTCCCACTTGCACTAGGGCCATCTGTTGTGGTACCGCATACCCAACAACTAGCTGTGGTTGAAGTATCTCATACTCAACCTTCCCATAAAAGTCTCTACTGGGAAAAAGGCCTTTGTGAGTAGATCCGCGATGTTGTCCTCTGTGTCTACTCTCCTAACCTCGATCTCCCTAGAGATCAACCATCTCCATGATCAGGTGATACTGCCTAAGAATTATATCTGGATTTCTGATGGGACGGGGGTTCCTTGGATAAAGCCACAACTCCATTGTCACACAATGCCAGGAACTAAGTTCATCTCATGAACTATTATCTATATCCAGACTGCCTCTTTGGTAGCATCCTTGGTAACGATGTTTGTAGCCTTTAATCGTCTAGTATGTCACGGTATCTAGCTTGGAACTCTTCCAACATACCGTCCCTCCACTAAGGGTAAAGACATTGCCTGCAACTGACATTCAGTCGTCCTCATCACCCTGGAACTTTTCCAGTGATTCTCCCCAGGATCGATTGATACCATCTCACTACACCTAGTGAGAATCCTAACATCCAATTAGATCTATCTCATAGATCCAAAACTCAGGATTTAGGAGGTATCACCTTGATCCTAATATGGAGAATCCTTGTGATAAGAGGAGATAGACCGAGTGTAGCATAGGAAACTCCTTCCCTATCAAGAGTATGTCATCCACGTACTCTACGAGGATCACCACCATACTCCATACTACCTTTTTGTATATACAAGGTTCATCTACTATTTTGATGAAGTCAAACTCTTTGACTATTACATCAAAACAGACGTTCCAACTCCGCGATGTCTGTTTTATCGCATAAAACAACTTGCACACGTTTCCGCTGCTCCCACTATCTACGAAGCCCTCTGGCTGTGTACTTATAGACGCTCTCTTCTAAATCAATATTTAGAAAAGCAGTCATGACACCCAACCGCCAGATATCGTAGTCATGGTATATAGCCGTGGTAAGTAGGATCTGGATGGACTTAAGCATAGCATTGAAAGTCTCAACTTTTCCATGTACACCAAGTAATCTTCTCAAGATATACTTGCTCCTGATGGGGATTTAACTCTTCAGATAAAGCAACCAAAGTCCATACTTTGTTTGTGTATAAAGATTCCATCTCAGATCGCTAAGCATCCAACCATTCTTACAGAGTCCCACTCCTGATGCCCAGCACGAAATAAGTTGGGTCATCATCTCATGATGCAATCCTCGCTCCCACTGTCATAAAGAAAACCGAAGTATTTCTCAGGTGGGTGAGGAACCCTACTAGATCGGCGGAGAGGCTGAGGTTCATTGGTTACTATTGAATCCTTTAGTTCTACCAAATCATCAGCTGCAGTTTGTATAGCTGGAACTCTTTCCAGCTCTACCTCATGACCACTAATTTCTTCATAAAAAATTCCCTTTCACAAAGGTGGCATGCTGAGAAACAAAACATCTTTTGTTCCTTGGTTTGGTAGAAGATATTCCGTTACAGATACTTGGGATATCCAACAAACTTCTACAGAACTGACTTTGCCTCAAGTTTGTCCGGATTATGCTTTTAGACATAGGCTGGACAACCCAAAATCTTAACATACTTAAGATATGGGCTCTTCCCATTCCATATCACATATGAAGTGGTAGGCAACTGATTTGATTGGAACCCTATTCAATAGGTATGCAGCTTCTCAAGTGCATAACTCCCAAAAGGAAATAGGAAACTCAGTAGTACTCATCATAGAGCGCACCATATCAAATAGGGTGTATTTGCTCCGCCCCGATACACCGACGTGCTATGGTGTATACGGAGGAGTAATGCTGAGAGAGAATCTTATTCTCCTTTAGAATTGTCCAGGAATTCCGTGCTCAAGTATTCTCCTCCTCGATCACATCGAAGGACATAATACTTATACCCGTTTTTGGATCTGTACTTCTAACTTATATTCTGTGATTATCTCAAAAGTTTTGGACTTGTGTTTCAACAGGAACATATGTCTGAATCTTGAAAGATCCTCAATGAATGTAATGAAGTACAAAGAACCGGTCCTGGCATGTATAGACCGGGGACCTTCATACATCAGCATGTATCAATCCCAAGAGTTTGTTAGGTCCACGTTACCTCTCCCGGTACTTTCAAGGTTGCGGAAACGGTAAAAAAAAAATTTCTCAACATGGTAACATGGAACGTAAAAGCCGGATCTTTACTAAACAATACACTAGCATCCTAACTAGAGATTTATCTACTCGGTTAGGGGTTATACCTCAACTTGTACTCCTTCTCTTCTTGTTGTTCTTCTCCTTGCTTGCTCCGAGGCTTGATCCGGACTTTGGTCACCTCCGCGGCCTCCTTGAGTCGAAGACGATCCACCCGAGAGATGTACACCGAGCTCCACCTCGAGCCGAGGTAACTAGAGCAAAGAGATTGCTAATCTAGAAGCCCTAGGTTGTGTAGAGGAGATGTATGGATGTGTTTGTCTATGTGGGATCTTTTTCTCTCAACACATGAGATCAAAAGATGAGATCAAGAGGAGGAAGAAGAAGGAGAAACTTAGCAACCATGGAGCTTTTCTTTTTCTTCTCACTTCAAGAGAGAGAATGAGAAGAGAATAATGAAAAGATTAAACCAAAAGAAATGAACCATGGTTCCAATAATACACAAAATCATCATTACTAATCCTATCATGATAGAAGTTGATGGCACATTGAATTGACCATTATCATAACACAAGAAATAAAAAGAAAATGAAAGAAGAGTGTGGATCTCTCTTGAAGGTCAATGGTCAACACGGTCAACGGGTCAACAAAATCAAGAGAGATCCAAGTGGTCAAATGGTCAATGCAATTAGCCATCACAAATCTATCACTAAAAGGATTAGTAAACAATGTCTCCGGCTCATAACGGTTTTGACCAAACGAACTGTCAAAACCCTAATGAGTGTGCCACATTACGGTTTTGGCCGAACCAACTGCCAAAACCCTAATGGGGCACCTCCTCCTTCATCGCTCCTCAAAACTGTGCATACACACCCGCATCCGCATTCCGAAGAATGCGAATGCACAGAAGACAAATCAAATCCATCTGTGTAATACTAGGATCTGGCTTAAAACAAAGCCCACTGGTGTTGCCTGCCCGAACAGCATACGCACACAAGTGCATGTAAGTGATCGTAGCTCCGCCGTAAAACCATACGGCCTCTACACGTTTCGCTCAATGCAGGGAAACTCTCTGTGTGGGACTCTAAAGACTCGACACTACGCTGGCAGTGGGTTTAACCACAGACCGCAAGCGGCACTAGCTGTACGTAACGGTCCCCAGGTAGATGTCGATAAGAAGGCCGATGAGGTAAACCCATCCGAACTCCTACTGAGCCTGTATGTGACAATCTCCGTACAGTCCGGTCTGTTCGTCTGATACATCGCATGGCGGGCCTAGGGGGTGGTGAACGTCAGTCCCCTAATAGCGGTACAAGTCGTGTCGGAGTGTAGCCCAGAACACCCTGAGACATCACTGGAAACCTACCAGTATGTCTCGCTTGCCCTGGCCAGGGACTACATGTGTAATGGCTCTCCTAGACACAGCGCGATGTCAACCCCCAATACCGGGAGAGACGAATCCTGTCTAACCGTCACTGCCTCCAAGTGCTTCGGGACTGCACCCAACTACTACCTGTTTTCACGACTCAGTAGAGCCGTGGTAGGGTAGTAATCAAAGAACAGTGGGAACACACTCGAGGCGAAGTGACAGTGTCAAGTCAGCGGACTAAAGCTGTACTCATGTCACCAGGGAACTGATAACTGACGATAGGTATAATACCAACCATCTGTTCCCAACGAGTCCTGTCCAGTGTACTCGTATCCTAACGAGCACCCGCATACTATCTCAAGTACGACATACTGACGGCTGTAGGACAGACCGTCTCCCGTGCTGGGATGAGAAGCGCATACGCTAGTCTACTCCAGAGTATCGATGCCCTGTCTCGATAATCCCACGACTAGGGATGTGTATAAGGATGTGCTTGTGGATTACCCAGCCCCCACGAGTGTGATCGCCATCACAACGCCGGTAATCAAGCAAAGATCCTAAGGGCTCTACTAATGCGTATAGGTGATACAATAAAGAAACACATATGTACACATTAAAGCAGAGACAAACCAAGTAGCATACTACTATATTGAGCAAGATTGTCTATACAACTGTGAATATCCCAAGCTTCCATCAAGTAATATACAAACTAGTATGATACAGTAATGGCCTCTAGGGCATATACACTAACAATCTCCCACTTGCACTAAGGCCATGTACTGGCGTATCGAAGACCTATCATCTCGATCAGCCGCTTGAACTGAGTCTAGGGTAAGGCCTTCGTGAATGGATCCGCCGTGTTGTCTTTTGTGTCCACTCTCCGCACCTCGATCTCCTGGCGATCAATGATCTCCCTGATCAGGTGATACCGCCTTAAGATGTGCCTGGATTTCTGATGGGACCTTGGTTCCTTCGCTAAAGCTATAGCCCCATTGTTATCGCAATACAAAGGTATTGGGTCAACAATGGACGGAACCACCTGAAGTTCACTAATGAACTTCTTCATCCAGACCGCCTCTTTTGCGGCATCGCTTGCAGCAATGTATTCAGCCTCCATCGTCGAGTCTGCGACGGTATCCTGTTTGGAACTCCTCCAACATACCGCCCCTCCGTTGAGGGTAAACACAAAACCCGAGACAGACTTGCTGTCATCTTTGTCACTCTGGAAGCTTGAATCGGTAAAGGACTCGACCCTGAGGTCTCCATTACCATAAACTAGTAACATCTCTTTAGTCCTTCTCAGGTACTTGAGAATGTTCTTCACTGCTGTCCAGTGGTCCTCCCCAGGGTCTGACTGATACCGGCTTACCGCGCTCAGCGCGTAAGCTACATCTGGTCTTGTACATAGCATCGCATACATTATAGATCCTACCGCCGAACCGTAGGGTATAGTGCTCATGCGAACCCTCTCCTCGTCAGTCTTAGGAGTCGTCTTCTTGGAGAGGGTAATTCCATGCAATGCGGGTATGCTACCGCGCTTGGAATCCTCCATACTAAATCTCTTTAGTACGGTCTCTATGTACCTGGACTGCGAAAGTCCCAGTAGTCTCTTGGATCTATCTCTATAGATCTTGATCCCCAGAATGTACGAGGCATCACCCAGGTCCTTCATGGAGAACCTTTGTGACAAAAATAGCTTGACCGATTGTAGCATAGGAATGTCATTTCCTATCAAAAGAATGTCGTCCACGTACAAGACTAGGAATACGACAGTTCGTCCTACAATCTTCTTATAGACACAGGGTTCATCTTCGTTCTTGATGAAATCAAATTCCTTGATTGCCTCATCAAAACAGATGTTCCAGCTCCGCGATGCCTGCTTTAATCCATAAATGGATTTAAGCAACTTGCACGCCTTCCTGCTGCTCCCACTGTCTACGAAACCTTCTGGCTGATCCATGTAAACGCACTCTTCCAAACAACCGTTTAGGAAAGCCGTTTTAACATCCATCTGCCAGATTTCATAGTCATGGAAGGCAGCAATGGCAAGTAGGATCCGAATGGATTTGAGCATAGCCACCGGAGAAAAAGTTTCGTCATAGTCCAAACCAGGTCTTTGACGAAAACCTTTTGCAACGAATCTAGCCTTATAGGTTTCCACCTGCCCATCTACACCAAGTTTCCTTTTGTAGATCCATTTGCATCCAACGGGTTTTACCCCAGGTGGAGCAATATCCAAGGTCCACACTTTATTGGCGTACATGGACTCCATTTCGGATTGCATTGCTTCCTGCCACTTATCAGAGTCCCTACTGATAATGGCCTGCCTGAAACTGGTAGGGTCATCTTCTTCCAAGATGCAATCCTCTCGATCCCCGTCTATGAGAAAACCGTAGTATCTCTCGGGCGGATGAGAAATCCTACCAGATCTGCGGAGTGGCTGAGGTTCGTTGGTTGTAACTGAATCTAGCGGTTCCACCAAATCTTTTGTTAAAGCTTGGGTTTCTGGAATTTCATCCAGTTCTACCGTGCTGCCACTTATATTTTTAACAAGAAATTCTTTTTCTAAAATTGTGGCATTTCTTGAAACAATTATCTTCTGTTCCTCTGGATGGTAGAACAGATACCCACTTGAATCTTTTGGGTATCCCACAAACTTACACAAAACTGCCCGTGCCTCAAGTTTGTCTGGGTTTTGCTTTTTGACATAAGCTGGGCAACCCCAAATCTTAATACGTTTAAGATACAAACTTTTACCACTCCATATTTCATACGGAGTCTTAGGCACGGATTTGGATGGAACTGTCAGTGTATATGCCCTAGAGGCCATTACTGTATCATACTAGTTTGTATATTACTTAATGGAAGCTTGGGATATTCACCTTGTATATACAATCTTGCTCAAAATAGTAGTATGCTACTTGGTTTGTTTCTACTTCAATGTGTACTTGTGTTTATTTTAGTATATCACCTATACACATTAGTGAAGCCCTTAGGATCTTTGCTTGATTACCAGCGTTGTGATGGCAGTCACACTAGTGGGGGCTGGGTAATCTATAAGCACGTCCTTATGCAGGTCCCTAGTCGCAGGACTATCGAGACAGGGCATCGATACTCCGGAGTAGACTAGCGCATGCGCTTCTCATCCCAGTGTGGGAGACGGTCTGTCCCACAGCCGTTAGTACGTCGTACTGGAGATAGTATGTGGGTGCTCGTTAGGTTACGAGTACACTGGACAGGACTCGTCGGGAACTGACCGGTTGGTATTATACCTATCGTCAGTTATCAGTTCCCAGGTGACATGAGTACAGCTTAGTCCGCTGATTTGACACTGCCACTTCGCCTCGAGTGTGTTCCCACTGTACTTTGATTACTCCCCTACCACGGCTCAAAGGAGTCGTGCAAACAGGTAGTAGTTGGGTGCAGTCCCGAAGCGCTTGGAGGCAGTGACGGTTAGACAGGATTCGTCTCTCCCGGTATTGGGGGTTGACATCACGCTGTGTCTAGGAGAGCCATTACACGAGTAGTCCCTGGCCAGGGCAAGCGAGATATACTGGTAGGCTTCCAGTGTTATCTCAGGGTATTTTGGGCTTCACTCCGGCACGACTTGTACCGCTATTAGGGGACTGACGTTTTCCGCCCCCCTAGGCCCGCCATGCGATGTATCAGACGAACAGACCGGACTGTACGGAGATTGTCACATTCAGGCTCAGTAGGAGTTCAGATGGGTTTCACCTCGTCAGTCTTCTTGTCGGCATCTACCTGGGGACCGTTACGCACAGCTAGTGCCGCTTGCGGTCTGTGGTTAAACCCACTGCCAGCGTAGTGTCGAGTCTTTAGAGTCCCACACAGAAAGCTATTCGCCTTTTGGCAAAAGAGTAGAGGTCGCATGGTTTTGCGACAGGTCGCATGGTTTTACGACAGGGTTCAGTCACATCCGTGCACTTGTGCACGTTTAGTGTCCGGACAGTTTACACTAGCGGGCTTTGGTTTAAGCCAGATCCTAGTGTACGTATTGGGATTGGTTTTATCCAGTTTGTATTCGTGTTCCTCGGAACGCGGATGCGGGTGTGTATGCACAGTTGACGGAGAGACATGTAGGGTTCCTAGGCACCCTAGTGAGGTCTCGCAAGGCATCGAACATGCCAATTTCAAAAATTACGGTGCCGAGAAACCCTAGTGTACGGATCGTTTGCTAGAAATCTAGGCGAAAAGATAACTAGTTAACACTTAACTAAGAGATACGGAAATACAACCTTTGTAGATCCGGTTCTCCACCTCCATAGCTCCGCAATGAAGTCTCCTCGCTGTCCATAACAAGTCCCGGGCTCTAGCGTCGGCTTCATCGGAGAATGGACGGGCTAGGTCATCGATGTCCATGCCGAAGATGATCTACGTCGAGGCATCGCTAAATCAAGCTCCGACTTCACCAAGTCAAGAAACTTGTGAAGTAAACACACTCTACTACTTGGCAAGAGGTAGAGGATGAAGAAATAGGAGTTGGGTTCACTTTAGAATTGGATTTCTCACTCAAAAACATCAATCACCATTGATGAAGAGAGCTTTCTTCTTGTGAGGAAGAAGAAGAAGATGAAGAAAATATTATGATAAGAATAATAGAATAGAAAAAAATGAATAATCATTCCTTATCATAATTAAACTATAGTAATGTGTAGAGAGTTGACCATAGTTAAATGAATGGTTAGGGTTTAATAGAAGAAGACAAAAGGGTTAGATTGGTCAAAGCTTCATGAAGCTTCACTTAGCTTCATGAAAGAAACCCTTTTGTTTTCTTTTTCTCATTTATCTTTTAAATCCAAATGAAAAGATAAATGAATGAATAAAAGAAAACCCTAATTATTTATTTAACTTAGGTTTACTTCATTACACAAACCCTAGTATTCTTGCATCATCAAACATGATACAAACAAGTGCAGAAAATCATATCGCATATGTAATGCGCACAATCGAGCGAGAAAATCCATTTAAAGTGAACCGATACTAGTTAATGCAAAGTAATATATCAAATATATAATTATACATTAAATCATTAAATCAACACTTGATTTAACGATCCGGTCATATCGCATATAACCGACTAATATACAATGTATCAATTTATCGAATCAATCCATGATTCGATAACTAGGTTATATCGCATACAACCATTCGACACATTCATCGCGAGAATAGAATACGGTATCACATACACGCATTATTCTCGGTCCCGCACATATCTCATATGCGCTCCTATTTCGTTTCGCTTGAGCCAGGAAACCTCTGTGTAGGACTCTAAAGACTCGTCAATACGCCGGCAGCGGATGATGATCATATCAAACATCCACAAGCCGCAAGCGGTCTGCTAAACGTAACGGCCACCCGGGTATTAAGCGATCAGAAGATCGACGAGCAAGCCCGCTCACACTCCTGTGAATCCAACCAGTAACACTACCGTACAGTCCGGTCTGATCGTCTGATATGTCGCATATCTCGCCTAGGGGTGGTAAACGTCAGACCCCAATAGCTCGATAAGTCGTGTCGATATGAGGTCTATAACTATTCGAGAAACTACTGGTAACACTTACCAGTAAATCTCAGCAACTTTGGCCAGGGATTTCCTATTATAGCCAATCGAACACAGCGCAACATCAACTCCTTATACCGGGAGAGACGAATCCCCTCCTATCGCTCATTGCCTCCATGTGACTCGGGACTGTACCCAAAAACCACCATTTTGCACGCCCTCTTGGACGTGGTAAGGTGGAAATCAAAGCACAGTGGGAACCACACAAGACTCTATGACGATCTCGGGTCAACAGACTACTCTGTACCAGTGTCACCAGAGAACTGCCATCTGACGTGAGGTATAATACCATCTGAGAGTTCTCGGCGAGTCCGTCCAGTGTACCCAGTCTCTACTGAGCACCCGTATATCATCTCTGATATCAAACACCAATGGATATGGGATCATCCATTGCCCATCTGTATGGGTCGAGAAGGTATACGCTAGTCTACTCTGGTATATCGATGCCCCGTCTCGATACACCCACGACTTAGGGACTTTGAAGGATGTACTTATAGACTATCTGTCCCCACTAGTATGATCTGCATCATAGTCCCGGTAGTCAAGTACACATCCTAAGGGCTTTACCAACATGTAACAGAGAGACAATCAGTATACACGTTAAGGTAAAGTTCAACCAGATAGCATACTATCATGTCGAGCAAGAAAGTCCTCCCTATATACGTCCCAGCATCCACTACAATGTACATCCTATGTACAGTAATGGCCTCTAGGGCATACATATAACTAACAATCTCCCACTTGCACTAGGGCCATCTGTAGCAGTGGTTGTAGTATCTCATACTCAACCATCCCATAAAAGTCTCTCTCTGGGAACAGGCCTTTGTGAGTGGATCCGCTGTGTTGTCCTCTGAGTCTACTCTCCTAACCTCGATCTCCCTGGAGATCAACCATCTCCATGATCAAGTGATACTGCCATAGAATATGTCTGGATCACTGATGGGACCGGCGTTCCTTGGCATAAGCCACAACTCCATTGTCACACAATGGGAGGAACAAAGTTCATCTTATGAACTATTATACACCCAGACTGCCTCTTTGGTAGCATCTTAAGTAGCGATGTATCCTGCCTTTATCGTCTAGTATGCCACGGTATCTAGCTTGGAACTCTTCCAACATACCGTCCCTATACTGAGGGAAAAGACAATGCCTGTGACTGACATTCAGTCGTCGCTATCACTCTGGAACCATTCCAGTGATTCTCCCCAGGGTCGATTGATACCGTCTCACTACAGCTAGTGAGTATCCTAACATCCATTTAGATCTATCTCATAGATCCAAAATCCAGGATTTAGGAGGTATCACTTTGATCCTATGTGGAGAATCATTGTGATAAGCGGACATTGATCGAGCGTAGCATAGGAAACTCTTTTCCTATCAAGAGTATGTCATCCACGTACTCTACGAGGATCATCACCATACTCCCTACAACCTTTTTGTTTATACAAGGTTCATTTACCATTTTGATGATGTCAACTTCTTTGACTAATCCATCAAAATAGATGTTCCAACTCCGCGATGCCTGCTTTATCCTATATAAAGCATCTTGCACACGTTTCCGCTGCTCCCACTGTTTACGAAGCCCTCTGGCTGTGTACTTATAGACGCACTCTTCTAAAACTTCATTTAGAAAAGCAGTCATGACACCCAACCACCAGATATCGTAGTCATGGTATGTAGCCGTGACAAGTAGGATCTGGATGGACTTAAGCATAGGTACTTGAAAAGGTTTCATCATAATCCACGCCTGGTCAATGAAGAAAAGCTTTAACAAGTCTATCTTTGAAAGCCTCAACTTTTCCATCTATACCAAGTAATCTTCTCAAGATATACTTGCTTTTGATGGGGATTTAACCCTTCAGATATAGCAACCAAAGTCCATACTTTGTTGGTGTATAAGGATTCCATCTCAGATCACTAAGCATCCAGCCATTCTTACAGAGTCCCACTCCTGATAGCCAGCTCGAAACTAGTTGGGTCATCATCTCATGATGCAATCCTCGCTCCCACTGTCATAGAGAAACAGAAGTATCTCTCAGGTGGATGAGGAACCCTACTAGATCGGCGGAGAGGCTGAGGTTCGTTGGAATCTACTGAATCCTTTGGTTCTACCAAATCATCTGCTGTTGTTTGTATAGCTGGAACCTTTCCAGTTGTACATAACTAACCTTGCCTCGAGTTTGTCCAGATTTTGCTTTTAGACATAGGCCGGACAACCCCAAATCTTAACTAACTTAAGAAATGGGCTCTTCCTTTTCCATATCACATATGAAGTGGTAGGCAACTGATTTGATTGGAACCCTATTCAATAGGTATGCAACTTCATAAGTGCATAACTCCCAAAAGGAAAAAGGTAACTCGGTATTACTCATCATAGAGCACACCATATCAAATAGGGTGTATCTGCTCCGCCCCGATATACCATCGTGCTATGGTGTATTCGGAGGAGTAATGCTGAGAGAGAATCTCATCTCCTTTAGAATAGTCCTAGAATTCCATGCTCAAGTATTCTCCTCCTTGATCTCATCAAAGGACATAATACTTATACCCGTATTTTGGTTCTCTACTTCTCGCTTATATTCTGTGAATATCTCAAAAGGTTCGGACTCATGTTTCAGCAGGAACATATGACTGAATCTTGAGAGATTATCAGAGAACGTAATGAAGTATAAAGAACCAGTCCTGGCATGTGTAGACAGGGGACCTTCATACATCAACATGTATCATCCCAAGAGTTCACTAACTCTTTCTCTGTTTCCAGTAAACGGAGCTATGATCATCATATCTTTGTGACATGACTGGCAAGTTTCACAAGATGTAAATTCAAACTGATTTAAATATACATCTAAATGTAACTTCAGCCAGTCGGGTCGCATTGATCTGACCTAGTCTACAATACCTCAAGAAGAATCCGTTCATTTCTGAACTCTTCCTCTTGTATGTGTTCTGTATACTAAGAACTGTAATTTGATTTAGAACATCAATGCTTTTAGATAACGTGCCTGAACCGATCAACTTTTGATATAGGAAATGTTCAAAACATTATCCAACAACACAAAATTATATCATTTCTTTACTAATAAAGAGACTGATATGATTTTGTATATCAGGTTCGGTATCTAATAACATTCGTTCAGAATCAATGTATTGTAATACAGGGTGACAGTGACCGACAGACTTGGCTGCAACTCTTGCCCCGTTTTCTGCCTCATGAAACTTATCACTCGTTCACAGTTCTCTACCTATCTGTAGCCCTATGTAACAGATTACATATCTGGGATCCTGATCTGGTATCACATACCCAGGACGTAGAGGATACAGAGAAACAGTCCTTTGTAATGAACACACCCGAAGATGATGCATCAGCATGCACTCTCTTCGTTTGGGCTGCACGGGAATTCTGGTAATCCCCAATTTCCTGCTCTGTCTTATAACAATTATAAGTTGGAGCGGGACCAACGTTCCCCAGCTCAGTATAACAAGCGGGTTCGGTCAATATTCCGTATTATTATCTTGATTAAGGCGTGATATGGTCGCTACCTGGAGAGAGAGAGAAGAAAACACTCAGCGTGCGCTCTTTCAAGAATAGATTGGTTATTATTTTATCTAATCAGGATGGCTCCCACTGCTTTTTATCAAATCTTCCTTCAAACCCTAAAAGGAAAGACTAGCTGGGATTAATTACACACTACAAGGTCGCCAATCTTTCAGCCAGGCCAGTGTCGGTACTTTGAGGGAGGTCCCCCGTGCTTTCGCACGAACCTAATTAATGTAAACCTCGTTTTCCCAGAGGCGTAACCTCGTTAACACCTTTCTAGACACCTACTTGATCGGCTAATTGTAATGTATAAAACTCTCCCAGGAGTAACTCTTACTCGCAGCGGGTATCGGGATCCAACTATCTCATAGAAGGTATGCAATCTCATTGCAAATTTCAACACTTGAAATTCCCGATAATATTTTGCCCCTAGCGTCCTATGACCTTGACGCAGGCCAACAAACCATAGTCCGCTAGTCAAGTTCAACCCGTCATTTCCTGATTGAATTAAACCCATCCGCACGACCCTTGACGCAGGCCAACAAAGTCGCACGACTACCCTAATCCAATCACATCATATGCTTATGCAGATAAGCACCAGTTAGCTACCGCACACTACGCCTTGACGCAGGCCAACAAACGTAGCACGAATACTAACTACTACTTATCTGAAATGACGGAGGGCTACGACAGGTTTTTCTGAAAACCTATTGCGTAATGAACTTGATATCGTTGTAGAATCAAATGATTTTAAAATGGAGTGTTTTTGAGGCTTTTCTTGTTTTGCTAAAGGAGTCACTCCCGGTGAAGGGATCGTCGGTCCTTTCCTCGTCGAATGAGGTGCGGGATATATCATATATATCACTGTGCAAAGCAAAAACTCTTAAAAGCAATCAAAAGACAAACCGAGTGTGTAGCATCTGCCAGTTATTGCTAAAGGAGTCACTCCCGGTGAAGGGATCTCGGTCCTTTCCTCATCGAATAAGGTGCAGGATATATCACATATACCGCTGTGCAAAGCAAGAACTGTAGCTACCTGTTTTATTTTGAAATTCGATTCTACAACATCTTAGGTTTCTTTTATTTCATTAATCACATTAATGAAGTCCCATCATTTAAGTCCCTAAACATCACAGATAAATACGACGTACACTTATGCCATCCGCATTCGCCTCGATGTCCCCTCGTGCACCGTTAGGTTAGGTAACTAACGGCAGAGCGGGGCAGGGCTAGCGCGGGTGTAAAACATAAGTAACGTCTATATAATATATCATATATACTATATACTGTATCTATCACAGAACATCACATGATCACATCACAGATATCGAAGCAGAAGAATCATATGAAATATTGGATATACTAGGACGTCCGTGTTTTTAATACGAGCCAGTATAAAACACGGATTCCACGGTCGTGACGAATAGCCAAACCCACACCCCTAGACCCCTACGAGAGCGGCAAGCAACCCTACCAATTCTAGAGTTAGGAGACCCGGACTCGACTCCTCAAGTTGGTCTCCCACTGGACTCCAGAACCCGGTTACTTGTGCTCCCCTCCTTGGGTCTATCCTAGTGCGGAAAAGTAAATAATATACAACAGGTGACAACTCCCGCAACCTGGAAGCGCCCCAATAAAAGAATATTACATACAAGTTTTTACATGAATGAAAATGAAAAACACTCATCTCACATAAAAAACCCCGGCTATTCAAACACGACGATCCAATATAACATATCCAGCAACACATAACATCACATGTCATCAACGTAAGTAAATATGTCCATCCCAATTGTCGTTGACATATAGCAACGAAACCGGCGATATCACATATTACACTTACGGTCATAGAAAATAAAGTGTAAAACTACAACAGTTGGAATCCGCAATCACCTCAGACATCGCATGCCTGACCAAATGAATTCTTTAGACATCGCATGCCTAACAATTATAAACCCCGCATTTTAGTCTCATTATCGAAAACTCTTTTCAATGTCAAGTCGGGCAATTCAACAAGATTCCCGGGATCCTGATCGAATACTCGTCGCAAACTTCAGTAGACGGCTGCACCCCCGATACCGTCGACGAAGTGCACCAAGGCGGAACACCGCTGCCGCGAGCACCCGAACGGATGCTTTCGGCGACGGGGTTCTCCTACAGTCACTTGGTCGGGGCTATGGGGTGTAGCTGTCTTTTAAGTTTACCCGGCGAGTATCCGCGTACGCTACGTGATTGCGACGGACTTTTGATCACATCAAAATTCCGTGGCAACCGATCAAGTGAGACTAAATTGCTAGATTTACAACATTCATTCAGTTATCTCATAACTTATTGTGAATTCCAATTATTGTATCACATTCCAGATAAACAGAAAATGCTAAACTTTTCGATCGAACAGTCAAACACCCAAGTTTTCTCGATACAGATCAACTCATGAAATAAGTCTAACAACATTCCGTTCGTGCCTTAGTACCAACGGTCCAGCCGTAGAAGGGTCAAGCCAACGCCTCACATGTGGCACGCCGTACTGCCCCAAACCCGAAGGTTCAAAGGGCAGTTCAAGACGGTCACATAATCGAGTTAAGGTTTGTTGTCTTCTAGAGGGTCCATCGTGTTACTTGCACTACTTAGAACGTCGTTAAACTACAGAAAAATCCAACACTTGGAAATTTCCCGACAGGGGAAAAATTGGGTATTTATATCCGGTCGAACTTTTTAACATATTCTAAAATTTATCCGGAAAGCCACATAGACAAAATCTGATAATCCGATCGAACATTCGAATCCCCAAATCAATCCCAGAAAATTCAACTCTAGAAAAAAATTTAAAAATTCCCAGAAAAATCACCACTGGAAACTAAGAATTACTGTGCAAAATAATTTAAATACTGTGGCCGTACGGCCGCGGATCCGCCGCATGAGCCTTGCTCATGCCGCGGAACCGCGGTGGGAAAGTTGAATTAGGTCCACGAAATTTACAGTAATTCGTAGAAAACCCTGCTTGATTTTCTGCATATTTTTAATGTTGAAAAATCCCAGATTTTAGAAAAAGGACAGAGAGCATTTTCCGGGTTGGGTTTCGGGTTCGTTCGGACTTCAAATTGCGTCTAGACTTCGCCTAAGGCTCTAGCTAGGCTCTGATACCACTGTAGGGTTCCTAGGCACCCTAGTGAGGTCTCGCAAGCCATCGAACATGCTAATTTCAAAAATTACGGTGCCGAGAAACCCTAGTGTACGGATCGTTTGCTAGAAATCTAGGCGAAAAGATAACTAGTTAACACTTAACTAAGAGATACGGAAATACAACCTTTGTAGATCCGGTTCTCCACCTCCATAGCTCCGCAATGAAGTCTCCTCGCTGTCCATAACAAGTCCCGGGCTCTAGCGTCGGCTTCATCGGAGAATGGACGGGCTAGGTCATCGATGTCCATGCCGAAGATGATCTACGTCGAGGCATCGCTAAATCAAGCTCCGACTTCACCAAGTCAAGAAACTTGTGAAGTAAACACACTCTACTACTTGGCAAGAGGTAGAGGATGAAGAAATAGGAGTTGGGTTCACTTTAGAATTGGATTTCTCACTCAAAAACATCAATCACCATTGATGAAGAGAGCTTTCTTCTTGTGAGGAAGAAGAAGAAGATGAAGAAAATATTATGATAAGAATAATAGAATAGAAAAAAATGAATAATCATTCCTTATCATAATTAAACTATAGTAATGTGTAGAGAGTTGACCATAGTTAAATGAATGGTTAGGGTTTAATAGAAGAAGACAAAAGGGTTAGATTGGTCAAAGCTTCATGAAGCTTCACTTAGCTTCATGAAAGAAACCCTTTTGTTTTCTTTTTCTCATTTATCTTTTAAATCCAAATGAAAAGATAAATGAATGAATAAAAGAAAACCCTAATTATTTATTTAACTTAGGTTTACTTCATTACACAAACCCTAGTATTCTTGCATCATCAAACATGATACAAACAAGTGCAGAAAATCATATCGCATATGTAATGCGCACAATCGAGCGAGAAAATCCATTTAAAGTGAACCGATACTAGTTAATGCAAAGTAATATATCAAATATATAATTATACATTAAATCATTAAATCAACACTTGATTTAACGATCCGGTCATATCGCATATAACCGACTAATATACAATGTATCAATTTATCGAATCAATCCATGATTCGATAACTAGGTTATATCGCATACAACCATTCGACACATTCATCGCGAGAATAGAATACGGTATCACATACACGCATTATTCTCGGTCCCGCACATATCTCATATGCGCTCCTATTTCGTTTCGCTTGAGCCAGGAAACCTCTGTGTAGGACTCTAAAGACTCGTCAATACGCCGGCAGCGGATGATGATCATATCAAACATCCACAAGCCGCAAGCGGTCTGCTAAACGTAACGGCCACCCGGGTATTAAGCGATCAGAAGATCGACGAGCAAGCCCGCTCACACTCCTGTGAATCCAACCAGTAACACTACCGTACAGTCCGGTCTGATCGTCTGATATGTCGCATATCTCGCCTAGGGGTGGTAAACGTCAGACCCCAATAGCTCGATAAGTCGTGTCGATATGAGGTCTATAACTATTCGAGAAACTACTGGTAACACTTACCAGTAAATCTCAGCAACCCTGGCCAGGGATTTCCTGTTATAGCCAATCGAACACAGCGCAACATCAACTCCCTATACCGGGAGAGACGAATCCCCTCCTATCGCTCATTGCCTCTATGTGACTCGGGACTGTACCCAAAAACCACCGTTTTGCACGCCCTCTTGGACGTGGTAAGGTGGAAATCAAAGCACAGTGGGAACCACACAAGACTCTATGACGATCTCGGGTCAACAGACTACTCTGTACCAGTGTCACCAGAGAACTGCCATCTGACGTGAGGTATAATACCATTTGGGAGTTCTCGGCGAGTCCGTCCAGTGTACCCAGTCTCTACTGAGCACCCGTATATCATCTCTGATGTCAAACACCAATGGATATGGGATCATCCATCGCCCATCTGTATAGGTCGAAAAGGTATACGCTAGTCTACTCTGGTATATCGATGCCCCGTCTCGATACACCCACGACTAGGGACTTTGAAGGATGTACTTATAGACTATCTGTCCCCACTAGTATGATCTGCATCATAGTCCCGGTAGTCAAGTACACATTCTAAGGGCTTTACCAACATGTAACAGAGAGACAATCAGTATACACGTTAAGGTAAAGTTCAACCAGATAGCATACTATCATGTCGAGCAAGAAAGTCCTCCCTATATACGTCCCAGCATCCACTACAATGTACATCCTATGTACAGTAATGGCCTCTAGGGCATACATATAACTAACAAGACAGAGGCAGAGGATTCTCATTAGGGTTGTTGACCGTTGACTGTTGACTATTGACTTTTTGCTCAACCCTAATGAGAATATGATATGTAATTAACAATAATATTAATTAAGTATTGTGGTGACATGGTTGTTGAGGTGTTGACTTTGTTGACTTGTTGACTTTGTTGACCGGTTGACTAGGTTGGACTAGTTGACCATCATGATGACAATGGCTATCATTTCATGGCAAAGACTTTTTACTTGCTTGTTCTCTTGTGCAATATGAGTGCATGAAATGATATAGCCATTTTGACTTAAACCATTTACACAATACTTGATTACTATTTTTGTGATGATGGTTTTGGATTATGAGAGCCAAGTGAGAAAAGTCTTGCTCATTCTATCATTTTCATTCTCTCTCTTGTGTTCTTGAGCTCTCATCTCCTTCCTCTTGCTCTCCCTCTCTTTAGTCTATGGTTCACTTGTCTCATGTGTTGAGAACCAAGAACCATAGAGAAAATCCCAACACACTCTCCTCTACTCACTCTAGTTCACAAGGTTTAGCAAACCGAGTGAACTAGTTTCTTCAAAGACCGAAGAAGAAGCCAAAGGTAGAAGCTTTCAGGTGGATCGATCTTCGGCGCAAGGAGACGACGGGGTGAAGCCGATCCGGAAAACCATCGAGGCTTGAAGACGAAGGAGTTCAAGAAAGAAAGGTATAACCCCCTAACCGAGTAGTTAACAACTCCTAGTTAGGTTGTTAGTTAGATGTTTAACAAAGATCCGGTTTTGAGTCCATGTTACCGCCTCTAGAAAATTGTTTTTCACCAAATTCTGCATGCCCGAAAGTACCGGGAGAGGTAGCATGGACTTACAGGAACTTGATTCAATAGATGTGCTGCAGTTTGAAGTGCATATCCCCAGAATGAAAGAGGCAACTCAGCACTACTCATCATGGAGCGAACCATATCCAATAGGGTACGATTCCTCCGCTCCGAAACACCGTTGTGCTGTGGTGTATAAGGAGGAGTGAGCTGAGAGAGAATGCCATTCTCTTTTAAGTAATCTAGGAATTCCGTGCTTAAGTACTCCCCTCCCCTGTCAGACCGGAGGATCTTGATACTTTTGCCAGTCTGGTTCTCTACTTCGTTTCTAAATTCCTTGAATTTCTCAAAAGCTTCAGATTTGTGTCTCATCAGATACACATATCCGAACCTAGAGAGATCGTCAGTGAATGTGATGAAGTACGAGAACCCACCCATTTCATGTATAGACATCGGACCACATACATCACTATGTACGAGTCCCAAGAGCTCTGCTGCTCTTTCTCCATGTCCGGTGAACGGAGATTTGGTCATCTTCCCTTTGAGACAAGACTGACAAGTTTTATAGGATGAAAACTCGAACGTATTCAAGAGTCCATCTTTATGCAACTTACTCAGTCTTTTCTCTCCGATATGACCAAGTCTACAATGCCATAAGTAGGATTCATTCGTATCTGAATTCTTCCTCTTGCGTGTGTTTTGTATATTGAGAACTGTATTCTGATTTAGAACGTAGATACCATTACACAGTGTACCCTCTGCAACCAGTACCTTATAAAGGTAAATGTTCATGATATTTCTATCAAGAACAAAGTTATATCCATCTTTATCGAGTAAAGAAACCGATATGATGTTGCAAACCATGGAAGGTACATAGTAGCAATCGTTCAAAATCATAGTCTTGCCATTTGGCAATACTAGGTGATATTCACCGACGGCTGCCGCATTAACTTGTGCTCCGTTCGCTACTCTGAACGATATATCACCCGGTGCAACTTTCCTACTTTTTCTCAGTCCCTGCAATAAATTACAGATATGAGATCCTGATTCGGTATCAAGTACCCAGGAGGTAGGGCTGACCGTAAAACAGTTCTCAATTACAAGAACACCTGAAGTAGATGCAAAACCATGCTTCTTCTTCAACTGGGTATCCTGGGAATCCATACAATCCCCTTTCCCTTGCTCATATTTATGACTGTTGTCACAAGTTAGAGCCGAACCAACGTTCCCCAGCCCCAAATAAGAATTCGGATCGGTCAAGCGATACATTTTATTATCTTGATTAGGGCATGAAATGGTTGCTACCTGGAGAGAGAGAAAAGAAACACTTAGCGTGCGCTCTTGCAAGTTTAGATTGGTTTTTAATTTATCTAAACAGGATGGCTCCCACTGTCTCTCGAATCCCTCCTCAAACCATAAAGGAAGAATTAGTCGGGATCAATCTCACCGTACAATACTTGCTTAACCGTTCAGCCAGGCCAGTGTCGGTACTTCGAGGGAGGTTTTCCAACGCTTTCGCGAAGTTCCTTAATTAAGTAACCTCTTTTCCCTGTGGGCGTAGCCCCGCTAACACCTTTCTAGACACCTACTTGGTTCATAGCATTGATCGTTAAGAGAGAAAGTTCCCGAGGAGTAGCATATACTCACAGTAGGATCGGGATCCAAATATCATCGCGTGACAAAACTGAAGGAATCCTACCAGAATCATCACATTCCAAATGGTATGCAACACTAGCAAGTTTCAGTACTTTTGAAACTCCCGATGTGGTTTTTGCCCCTAGGACCCAAGTGACCTTGACACAGTTAACAAATCAAAGGGTCCTACTCAAGTTCAACCCGTCATTATCTTGATTGCATTAAACCCACCCGCATAACCCTTGACACAGTCAACAAGGTTACACGACTGTCCTAACCAATCACATTGTATCAATACTCAGCTACCGTTCACTGTGCCTTGACACAGTCAACAAACGCAGCACGAATACTAAGTATAACTTATAAGAAATGACGGAGGGCTACGGCTGGGTTTTGGCGAAAACCCGTTAACGTAATGAACTTGATATCGTTGAAGGAACGTGATACACTTTTTGAAAATATAGTGGCGAAAAACTTTTGCTAAAGAGGTCACTCCCTGTGAAGGGATCTCGGCTCTTTCCTCGTCGAATGAGGTGCAGGATATTCCAAACTGAATACCTCGATGCAAAGCAAGAATTAATCGACTATAGTGAAGTTATTACTCTGACGCAAACTTTTGTCCAAGGGGTCACACCCGATGAGGGGATCTCGGCCCTTGCCTCGTCGAATGAGGTGCTGGGCATTCATAACCGAATACCTCGATGCAAAACAAAAGTGAACGTCCTTGCAATAACAGCTTTTTTTGAAAAATTGTTCCAACAAAGTCTTTTAGGTTTATTTTCTTGCATTAGTTCTTTTAATGCGTCCCATCATTTAAATCCTACCATTGCAGAAAACAACCAAAATATGACGTAAGCTTATGCCATTCGCATTCGCCACGGGGCCCCATCATCACCCGTTAGGTTACTTAACTAACGACAGAGCGGGGGCTGGGCTAGCGCGGCTGAAAAACATAAGCAACGCCTAAATAGTTATTATATATAGATATATTGCAATGATAGCCAATCCAGATCACAGATGAACACTTTGGATATACTAGAAACCCGCGATTCGTTCGAGCCTGCAACGAAAAGCGGATTACACGGTCGCGATGAATAGCCAATACCCCACCCAAGACCCCTATGGGTGCGGCAAACTACCCGCCAAGTACCCGAAGCGAAGCAACCTCCCTCAACGCCGTGAGTAGGCCACTCGGCACTTCGAGATACCCGGTAGTTTGTGCACCCCCTCCATGGGTCTATCCTAGGAGCAAAAACAGTAAAAAGAATTATACAATGACGGCTACAACCCCGACCCGGTTGTGCGGCCATACAAATAATATTACATCAATTTACAAATTTATTACATGAATGAAAGAAAAAGAAACTCTCATCTCACATCCACCCCGGCTATTCATCCGCGACAATCCAACGAGTTCATATACACATACCATCAACAACACAGATCACAGATATGTATAACCCCCACTAATCGACGTATAACGATTAGTAGACGTTCAATACACATATAACATTACAGATATAACCATTAGCCAAAGTCTATAGAACATCGACCAAAAATAAGGATTTTTAAGCCCCAAAAACAAATTTTGCTTTCTGGAAAATCTGGGCAGAAAAGTCATATACCAAAAATCCCAAAAACTCACCAGAAACAAACTGCAACAAAAATGATCCACGGCCGAGTCAACTCGGCCGCGGTTCCGCGGCAGAAGCAAGCTTCTGCCGCGGAACCGCGGTGAGTTGGTCAAGTCGTGCGATCATTTTTCTTGCCTGTTCTAAGAAAAGCCTGAGCCGATTTTTAGTGTATGACTTATTAATTTTTGAACAGAAAAAAAAATCGGCAGAAACTTGAAATATCCGGGGTGTTTTGCGGTTTTTCGTCCGGTCGAAATTCTAAACACTTTGCTAACATGCTAGGGTGTGTTTAGTTAGTCTCTGATACCACTGTTAGGTCCACGTTACCTCTCCCGGTACTTTCGGGGTTGCGGAAACGGTAAAACAAAAAATTTTCTGGACATGGTAACATGGAACGTAAAAGCCGGATCTTTACTAAACAATACACTAGCATCCTAACTAGAGATTTATCTACTCGGTTAGGGGTTATACCTCAACTTGTACTCCTTCTCTTCTTGTTGTTCTTCTCCTTGCTTGCTCCGAGGCTTGATCCGGACTTTGGTCACCTCCGCGGCCTCCTTGAGTCGAAGACGATCCACCCGAGAGATGTACACCGAGCTCCACCTCGAGCCGAGGTAACTAGAGCAAAGAGATTGCTAATCTAGAAGCCCTAGGTTGTGTAGAGGAGATGTATGGATGTGTTTGTCTATGTGGGATCTTTTTCTCTCAACACATGAGATCAAAAGATGAGATCAAGAGGAGGAAGAAGAAGGAGAAACTTAGCAACCATGGAGCTTTTCTTTTTCTTCTCACTTCAAGAGAGAGAATGAGAAGAGAATAATGAAAAGATTAAACCAAAAGAAATGAACCATGGTTCCAATAATACACAAAATCATCATTACTAATCCTATCATGATAGAAGTTGATGGCACATTGAATTGACCATTATCATAACACAAGAAATAAAAAGAAAATGAAAGAAGAGTGTGGATCTCTCTTGAAGGTCAATGGTCAACACGGTCAACGGGTCAACAAAGTCAAGAGAGATCCAAGTGGTCAAATGGTCAATGCAATTAGCCATCACAAATCTATCACTAAAAGGATTAGTAAACAATGTCTCCGGCTCATAACGGTTTTGACCAAACGAACTGTCAAAACCCTAATGAGTGTGCCACATTACGGTTTTGGCCGAACCAACTGCCAAAACCCTAATGGGGCACCTCCTCCTTCATCGCTCCTCAAAACTGTGCATACACACCCGCATCCACATTCCGTAGAATGCGAATGCACAGATGACAAATCAAATCCATCTGTGCAATACTAGGATCTGGCTTAAACCAAAGCCCACTAGTGTTGCCTGCCCGAACAGCATACGCACACAAGTGCACGTAAGTGATCGTAGCTCCGCCGTAAAACCATACGGCCTCTACACGTTTCGCTCAATGCAGGGAAACTCTCTGTGTGGGACTCTAAAGACTCGACACTACGCTGGCAGTGGGTTTAACCACAGACCGCAAGCGGCACTAGCTGTACGTAACGGTCCCCAGGTAGATGTCGATAAGAAGGCCGATGAGGTAAACCCATCCGAACTCCTACTGAGCCTGTATGTGACAATCTCCGTACAGTCCGGTCTGTTCGTCTGATACATCGCATGGCGGGCCTAGGGGGTGGTGAACGTCAGTCCCCTAATAGCGGTACAAGTCGTGTCGGAGTGTAGCCCAGAACACCCTGAGACATCACTGGAAACCTACCAGTATGTCCCGCTTGCCCTGGCCAGGGACTACATGTGTAATGGCTCTCCTAGACACAGCGCGATGTCAACCCCCAATACCGGGAGAGAAGAATCCTGTCTAACCGTCACTGCCTCCAAGTGCTTCGGGACTGCACCCAACTACTACCAGTTTGCACGACTCAGTAGAGCCGTGGTAGGGTAGTAATCAAAGAACAGTGGGAACACACTCGAGGCGAAGTGACGGTATCAAGTCAGCGGACTAAAGCTGTACTCATGTCACCTGGGAACTGATAACTGACGATAGGTATAATACCAACCATCAGTTCCCAACGAGTCCTGTCCAGTGTACTCGTATCCTAACGAGCACCCGCATACTATCTCAAGTACGACATACTGACGGCTGTGGGACTTACCGTCTCCCGTGCTGGGATGAAAAGCGCATACGCTAGTCTACTGTCACGACCCGAAAGTACGGAACATGACCGGCACTTAGACTACGAACGTCTCAAGGCGTACGTATGCTAAGTAAGCCAAAACCCAGAAATCCAAACCAAGAGAAGCAATAGAGAATAGGAAGAACCATATCAAATCAACCTGTGTGCAACATAATATACAACGCCTCAAGGCGAGGATCACAGCAGAAAAGGGAACTCAACCAGCCTGAAACCCAAAGAAATATAACATGCGACTCTAAGGTCGAAAGTATAAACATCACTGGTCTCTATCTCAAATAAGTACAAGTTTTGGTTGATGGAACTTCTAGATACAACTGAAATATAATATACAAGGTATAATGATGGGTAAGATACAATGATCCACCTACTAGCAAGTCACCCGAAAGGTACAGTGCCCGCAAAGCCGTAATGAAATCCGTACGGCAACACCTGCAAGAAACTGGGGCACAACGGGGGTGAGTTGCCAACTCGTGAGTAGAAAAAGATCTACGCACAGAAATCGCATAAATAACGCAACCTAGGTCAAAGATCATAATATATCCTCAAATATATGAATAACATGCAGCCTATAACAATGGCTAGGGTAATATCTAACCCGAGTGTGATCTCATGTGCCCGTGTCAGTGCCTCAGGTAGCAATATATCATATGAATGAGGTATGAATGCATGAAAACAGAATACATGTAAATGAAGAAACTGTTTTCATAAATTAGTGAGATTTCCTTTGTATTTTTAAAATGCGGTATCATAAATGAAATCAGCATCAACAGTGTCTAGCATCGACACAAAACATAAATCTCATTGTCTCAAAACCTCAGGCTCCGGCTATCCGGACTGGCCTGTATCATCAAATCTCAGTACCTCAATATCTCAAAATCTCAATGTTTCAATCTCAATATCTAGGGCGCCGTCAGTCCAGACCGGCCCCTACCATCCATCTCAAGACCACGACGGTATCCTCCGGATATCCGACGCGTCGGGTAAAATCACCGGTAGGTAGTCTCCCCCTGCCATGCTCATCGTCATCACCACGAGCTTCTTGCCCCGGGGTACCTTACCGGGCCCACCATGTACCCGAAACGGTTCATCCAACTCCTCGAATCGGGTCTCGAAATCCATCAGCAAACTCATGGTGGACGACTCATACATCATGGAAAAACCGCATTTTTATTTAAAAAGAGAGAAGCGGTTTATATATGTTTTGCGGTTTTCCTCCAAATCCAGAAAATATCATGGAAATCCGAATCGTCAATAGCATGTAAAACCATGAATATAAGCATGAGAATGAATAACAGTATGCATGAAGCGACAAGTAATAACTACAATATCTAAGCTGGCATATAAGGTATGTACACTAATATTATGTCAAACTACTGGCTATCAAGCTAAGTTAAGCAATAATATTTTCTAAGGTGTACGTGACATGGCAATTACTGATGAAGATGTGTGTGAGCCGGCAAGTAGGTGTATGTGGTACATACGCATCATCGGTAATGGTGCTGGTGTCCTAACAGCATAATGTCAACAATGCAATATGAAATAACAATATAAATATGCGATGCGGAGCGAGCAACCAAAATGATCGGGAGCTAAATATTAAACAATGGTGCCATTTGAAATAACACGAATCGCGGGGTTTTGAAAATAGGGGCTACGGTGGTTTTTAAGAAAGGATACGTATTTTGAAATATCCGTAGATCCCTTGACCTGTCTTTTAAGATACCCACGATCCGCTAGTTTTGAAATAAGTAGGGGTCTAATCTAATCTAACAACTACACTAAACTATACGGCTGAACTAACAAGCTGAACTACAGGTAAAGAAACCGCCTATCATCTGAGTCGATACATATACATACCTGTATATATACAGTCGGTGATCCCTCCTCAATATCATATCCGATACTATATCTATAAGCAGGCATCCCGAGTCAAGAGTGCGGATCAATCATCAATATAGCTCGTACGTAAATCCGTCGTACGGCATCCCAATCTGGGTACGGGTCAATATTATATTCCTCACACTATTCCTCTGGTATCCTCTTTATCCAAGATCATAGTCTAGGGTTGACCTATGTCTAGTACAATACTAATATCCTTAATATACTCATGATCTGACTACCGATCGACAATCTCGTACAAACCGATATCGTCAGCACATATCATCATCAAGGGATATACATTGCCCGATACGGCCTAATATCAATATCCTAGCATATCATGCCTCAAATCACGATCACATGTCGACCACTTTATTTATAACACTATTCATCCGCATCGCCGCCCCAAGATCCGCTATAACCCCAGGACGTACCTCAAGTACGAATCCTGCCATATCACCGATATCACAACCTCAACACAAATCTCATTGACTCATCTCAATCCCAAGTATCATCCTCAAATCCGTATGTGAACACATAGTCCCATACCCATGTGAACACATAACTATATATTTTCCCGTAAACACAAATGGAAGAAGAATGTATGCAAGTATGGGTGGGTGTGTGCATGTATGGTGCGACCACTACTCTAGGGTTTCGCAATACTAAACCATCCCTATTTATCATCAATAAACTCAAACAAAATATAATCCATAAATATGTGTACACGCATTCATATACATCACCACGAACTGCGGGGGTGCTATACGCCCTCCACCCGACTTCTCCCCGTAGATATAAATCTACTCACCTGGTCCTCGCTCGCCGGTGCCGACGTCGTCACGCGCTTTCTTGTCGTCTCGAAGTCCACATAGGGTACCTACATATCATAACACACCGTATCGCATTAAACTCTGACTCATGACCAAAATGACACAAGAATCCCACATAGGTAAAAACCTATGGTTGCTTTCACAAATCAACCCAAAAACCCTTGATATCGGGGTACAGACGCCGAGTGATCGAGAAAAACACAAACGCACCATTCGTGGTTTCACAATCCACTATATATATATATATATATATATATATATATATATATATATATATATATATATATATATATATATAGGGTTTAAATCATCAAAACTTCAAATTCGCTTTAGAAGCCATTTTTCCGAAAGTCTAGTAAGCAATAATTGCCAATTCAGTTCAAATCTAGTTGTTTTAACAATTCTAGCGGCTACAACATTCACTAAATATCTTCAATAAATCATACAAACCATTTCCAAAATTTTATCACGCCAATTTTAGAAATCTTAAAATTTTAGTTTGAAATTTTATCTAATTTTAACCATTTTATGACAAAAATGCACAAACAACAATTTAGCTTGGTTTTGCATGAACTAAAGTATTAAACTACAGTTTAAAATGTTAATAATTTCATGAAAACCCTAATTAGATTTTTTTTTATCTTAATTATTTTCATAGTTTACAAAAAACCTATTTTGCTAAAAAAAAAGCTTAAATATTACGATTTCAATTTAACAAATTGCAAACTAGCAACTAGAATAGGTTTTTCTATGGCTTAGCATGATAAATACACCATTAAACCATGATCAACGATAAGAACTCTCACTTGGTAACAATTCCCTTTTCTTGAATTTCAAGTTTGAAGTTAGAACACAAATTAAACATCAAAATTAAATAAATTGAAGTAATTAGCAACTCATTAAACATGGGGTTAGGATTTATACCTCAAGATTTGTAGATCTAACATGCAACCCTAGCCTCCCAATTGCTAACTTTTCTCCATGATCCAAGCTAGTTTGGCCAAAGAAAGAATGGCTTAAGGTTGAAGGAAGAAATTGCTTTGAATTTGTGACCTTTTGTTTGGATTTTGATGATTTTTAATGGAAATTTGACATGGAAATCAAGTGGGAAAAATGGTAAGGGGGCTGCTGGGAGTGCTCGGCCAGCAAGGGAGAGGAATTGAGGGAGTGGGGTTATAGTTGTGGCCAAGTCAAAAGTAATACCATACCTCAAGTATAAAAGCCCATACCTCTTGTTTAATGTTTCCCTTCATTCATTTTTTTTTTGTGAGGTGAAGTAGAGAAAAGGGGATGGCTGCTGATTTGGGAGGGGGTTCGGCCACATATGGGGCAAGAAAGGTGAATGAATGTGTTTGTATAATTTCCTAAGTCAAACTAGCACCACATCATCTTTCTTATATTCATTAAGTTTTCTTTTTTCTATTTAACCTTAGAACTTTCTAACCATGCAAACAAAAGAGAAAAAGAAACATGTTACAAATTTAGTTTAACATGCCATGATGCACAAAATTTGTTTCAACCAATTCCAGTTTGTAATTTTCCCTAATTAAATGTATTAGTGACGGCTTAAAATAATATTAAAATAATTAATTTCGGAAAAATTTTCAGAAAATTTGAAATTTCACCAATGGCTCAATAAACACCAAATACTAGCAATTACATAGCTAGAATATGTATATTTAATTTTATAAAATAAGCTATTTGCATTTTGACTTTTTACAGAAAACCCCTTTATTTTACCGTTTTTTCGAAATTTCACCGAAACGATTTCCAAAACGTTACAATCTTCCCCCCTTAAAGAAATTCGGTCCCCGAATTTAAATTAAAACTCCCCCCAATACTAAAATATCTAAACCAAAACCATCAAGTCGTCGGGGCTCCGAAATTGTAAATACATAAAACAAATCATAGCGCGGCGCATGCGCATGAAAAATGAGCATATAACTCAAATCAAAACTCCGTCAAGCATCCCGTAATCATCGAAATCATAGGGAAGACATCAATGCCAAATCCAAAGCAAAACCAATATGATATAACTCGAAACTATACATGTAAATATCGAATCTATATATGTAAGTATCTGAAGGAAATGCATGCCAAATCTCTTTAAGTCGCTGTGCAACGCGTATAACACTGCACAGTGGCGGACGTCTATAATAAGAAAATAACTTATATATATATATATACCTTTGTTTGAAATGTACGTTCCTCCGTTTTGGAAACAATTTAGAAGGGTCTCCTTGTTTTAAACATTTCATGTCATATCAGACACGTAGGTAAATACTGAGGCTATAGCTCACTTTTGGAAATCCCTTCAATAACTATCAATGCATGCAAAATATATTCAGGTATTGTCCTCTGACTAGTCCTGCTCAGTACGAAAACACATAGCAATATCATAAAAACGTACTGCTCTATAAGAAAAATCAATCCCAAAATACGCGTATGCATACTACGTGCGTCTGGTGCGCACGGAAATCAAAATCCAAATATGTGCCATACATATGCACAGAAACAACATCCAAGTGCATCGGGTGTGCACGAAACATCTGTCGTAGGCAACATGTGTGTCTGACAGCAAAATCAGGTGCATCTGACATGCACGAAAAATCTCGATTTAGTGCATCTGGTGTGCACCAAAATCACATCTCAAAACATGCGCTCAACATGTGCAAAAATCCAAGGCAGGTGCATCCATCATGCATGAAATCATGAAATCCAATATCAAGCGCTGAACATGCGCAAAATCAAATCAGGTGCACAAAACAAATATCGAGTATCACAATCGAAATCGAAGTCCAGTGCATCTAAGTGCACAAAATGCGTATCACTGCACTGCAAGCATATGCGAATCATACCGAGTGCAAAAACCAAATCGTATGTGTATATACGCACAATCAACTCAACTGTATGAAACCCCTGAAATCATAAATATGGGAAACCAAGGCACGAAAACGATATCAAGTGCAACAACTGAGCAAAATCGTAAATCCTGAATCATCAAAATCAAATCATGCGAATAAATCGCCCAACAATACTGAAACCAAGTATGGAAGAGTAGTCCCGCTCAAGCGCATCCTCCAAGAATCTCTGGCCATCTGTCGTTGTTACTTGTAGCATATCCCGTCGATGATCCTGAACTCTGGCCTGCTGGTGTGCGTAACATTGACCACTCCTGGGTCCAAGTCTTCTCGGTGAATTATCAATCTCACGATCCATTGGCTCATCGGCCCTGTCAGGTGTGCTAACGGGGTCGATTCCATTCTGGCACTTCTCTGGTCATTTCTCAGTCAATCATCGTGACCACTCTTAAGCAGCATGTCACTGGCGTCGGCCTCCGGCTCTCTGAATGCACGTGATCCATCTGATCCTGGGTGTAAGTATCATTGCAGCAGTGTCCTGGAAGGAGTCCTGCTCAAGGTCTCTTCCAAGTCTCATCTCTGCCAATTGCCCGGGAGTCATCATCCTTTACTATATCTGCTTCTGGTTCCGGAACGGCTGTATATTCATTGCGACTCCTTCTGGAAGGTATATCCAGTACTCTGCCGCGGCATGCGCATCGCATCTCTGATGTCGGCGGAGGGGAACGTCATCTTATCCAGATCTTCCACGAACCTCTTACTCGACTTTCCTCTAATGTCTACTGCTTCGGACGCGTCTCGTCGTGGCTGCATGGACTAAGCTCCCACGGCTATCCTCATGTCTGGAGTCTCCCAAGAAATGCATCTCACCATCTAGCATCCGAATTAAGTCGAGCCATCCGATCGAGTCGTCAAAACCTCATAATCCCCCGAGAGCTCAACATCTTGGGCACAGTTTAATAGTATCGAGTACATACCACAGCATCAGTGGTCCAGCCGTAGAAGGGCAAACCCAAGCCTCACTAATGGCGCCGTAGAACTGCCGCAAACCCGAAGGTTGAAAGGCTTTCACACGGTCATTAAGTCGAGTTAGGGTTTCATTCTTCTAGAGGGACCATAGAATTGCCTGCATGTCTTTCAGAATACTTTAAACTTGGAATAATAGGTTTTTGACATTCGATCGTCTCTGTCGACTCTCAACATCTCCGCGTGAAGTCGTCTCAGCTGGAATCAGTCTATCTGATGATCTCGCATCGGGGTAACGAATAATCCATGTGTCCTAGTCATTCATCCTCGGTGACTAGCGACCTTCTATCATCTCTTAGTACAATCTCGCACTGCAATAGCTCCAACATCTAGGGCGATATCTCATCGTTCGCAGCAATAACTGGCTCACTCGTCTGTACGCTGAATCATGCATCAATCATCATGAATGAGCAAGCAATACACCAACGGTCATCAAAATATGGCTGGCCTCTGTCAGTGGCTCAATCCTCTGGTGCTAATCCGCACGTCCGAGTAATCTCATACAACGATCCATCCATGCTCGTGGCGCGAAACACAATCAAGACACATCTCTGCAAACGCGTGTCTTCGGAATCATGCCCTGGTCAGTCCTCGTTCGTAACGAGCCCATGCTGACCGCAACTCTAGCCATAGCTCTCCCTGCCCATAATCGTGGCAGCAAACCAAAACTGGTACCGATGAAGCTAGATCAGGAAGGAATGTGATACTGAACAAGAAATGTACATCCTAAGGCTCCTTAAGTGAAGTGGCGTATCGTAAATATGCCGCGGACATACCACGGTACGTCACTCTACTTTAGTCACCTATTCCATCAACCAAGGGTCATCCTATACTCCGAAGGTAAAACCTAACGCTCTGATACCAACTTTATCACGACCCGAAAGTACGGAACATGACCGGCACTTAGACTACGAACGTCTCAAAGCGTACGTATGCTAAGTAAGCCGAAACCCAGAAATCCAAACCAAGAGAAGCAATAGAGAATAGGAAGAACCATATCAAATCAACCTGTGTGCAACATAATATACAACGCCTCAAGGCGAGGATCACAGCAGAAAAGGGAACTCAACCAGCCTGAAACCCAAAGAAATATAACATGCGACTCTAAGGTTGAAAGTATAAACATCACTGGTCTCTATCTCAAATAAGTACAAGTTTTGGTTGATGGAACTTCTAGATACAACTGAAATATAATATACAAGATATAATGATGGGTAAGATACAATAACCCACCTACTAGCAAGTCACCCGAAAGGTACAGTGCCCGCAAAGCCGTAATGAAATCCGTACGGCAACACCTGCAAGAAACTGGGGCACAACGGGGGTGAGTTGCCAACTCGTGAGTAGAAAAAGATCTACGCACAGAAATCGCATAAATAACGCAACCTAGGTCAAAGATCATAATATATCCTCAAATATATGAATAACATGCAGCCTATAACAATGGCTAGGGTAATATCTAACCCGAGTGTGATCTCATGTGCCCGTGTCAGTGCCTCAGGTAGCAATATATCATATGAATGAAGTATGAATGCAAGAAAACAGAATACATGTAAATGAAGAAACTGTTTTCATAAATTAGTGAGATTTCCTTTGTATTTTTAAAATGAGGTATCATAAATGAAATCAGCATCAACAGTGTCTAGCATCGACACAAAACATAAATCTCATTGTCTCAAAACCTCAGGCTACGGCTATCCGGACTGGCCTGTATCATCAAATCTCAGTACCTCAATATCTCAAAATCTCAATGTTTCAATCTTAATATCTAGGGCGCCGTCAGTCCAGACCGGCCCCTACCATCCATCTCAAGACCACGACGGTATCCTCCGGATATCCGACGCGTCGGGTAAAATCACCGGTAGGTAGTCTCCCCCTGCCATGCTCATCGTCATCACCACGAGCTTCTTGCCCCGGGGTACCTTACCGGGCCCACCATGTACCCGAAACGGTTCATCCAACTCCTCGAATCGGGTCTCGAAATCCATCAGCAAACTCATGGTGGACGACTCATACATCATGGAAAAACCGCATTTTTATTTAAAAAGAGAGAAGCGGTTTATATATGTTTTGCGGTTTTCCTCCAAATCCAGAAAATATCATGGAAATCCGAATCGTCAATAGCATGTAAAACCATGAATATAAGCATGAGAATGAATAACAGTATGCATGAAGCGACAAGTAATAACTACAATATCTAAGCTGGCATATAAGGTATGTACACTAATATTATGTCAAACTACTGGCTATCAAGCTAAGTTAAGCAATAATATTTTCTAAGGTGTACGTGACATGGCAATTACTGATGAAGATGTGTGTGAGCCGGCAAGTAGGTGTATGTGGTACATACGCATCATCGGTAATGGTGCTGGTGTCCTAACAGCATAATGTCAACAATGCAATATGAAATAACAATATAAATATGCGATGCGGAGCGAGCAACCAAAATGATCGGGAGCTAAATATTAAACAATGGTGCCATTTGAAATAACACGAATCGCGGGGTTTTGAAAATAGGGGCTACGGTGGTTTTTAAGAAAGGATACGTATTTTGAAATATCCGTAGATCCCTTGACCTGTCTTTTAAGATACCCACGATCCGCTAGTTTTGAAATAAGTAGGGGTCTAATCTAATCTAACAACTACACTAAACTATACGGCTGAACTAACAAGCTGAACTACAGGTAAAGAAACCGCCTATCATCTGAGTCGATACATATACATACCTGTATATATACAGTCGGTGATCCCTCCTCAATATCATATCCGATACTATATCTATAAGCAGGCATCCCGAGTCAAGAGTGCGGATCAATCATCAATATAGCTCGTACGTAAATCCGTCGTACGGCATCCCAATCTGGGTACGGGTCAATATTATATTCCTCACACTATTCCTCTGGTATCCTCTTTATCCAAGATCATAGTCTAGGGTTGACCTATGTCTAGTACAATACTAATATCCTTAATATACTCATGATCTGACTACCGATCGACAATCTCGTACAAACCGATATCGTCAGCACATATCATCATCAAGGGATATACATTGCCCGATACGGCCTAATATCAATATCCTAGCATATCATGCCTCAAATCACGATCACATGTCGACCACTTTATTTATAACACTATTCACCCGCATCGCCGCCCCAAGATCCGCTATAACCCCAGGACGTACCTCAAGTACGAATCCTGCCATATCACCGATATCACAACCTCAACACAAATCTCATTGACTCATCTCAATCCCAAGTATCATCCTCAAATCCGTATGTGAACACATAGTCCCATACCCATGTGAACACATAACTATATATTTTCCCGTAAACACAAATGGAAGAAGAATGTATGCAAGTATGGGTGGGTGTGTGCATGTATGGTGCGACCACTACTCTAGGGTTTCGCAATACTAAACCATCCCTATTTATCATCAATAAACTCAAACAAAATATAATCCATAAATATGTGTACACGCATTCATATACATCACCACGAACTGCGGGGGTGCTATACGCCCTCCACCCGACTTCTCCCCGTAGATATAAATCTACTCACCTGGTCCTCGCTCGCCGGTGCCGACGTCGTCACGCGCTTTCTTGTCGTCTCGAAGTCCACATAGGGTACCTACATATCATAACACACCGTATCGCATTAAACTCTGACTCATGACCAAAATGACACAAGAATCCCACATAGGTAAAAACCTATGGTTGCTTTCACAAATCAACCCAAAAACCCTTGATATCGGGGTACAGACGCCGAGTGATCGAGAAAAACACAAACGCACCATTCGTGGTTTCACAATCCACTATATATATATATATATATATATATATATATATATATATATATATATATAGGGTTTAAATCATCAAAACTTCAAATTCACTTTAGAAGCCATTTTTCCGAAAGTCTAGTAAGCAATAATTGCCAATTCAGTTCAAATCTAGTTGTTTTAACAATTCTAGCGGCTACAACATTCACTAAATATCTTCAATAAATCATACAAACCATTTCCAAAATTTTATCACGCCAATTTTAGAAATCTTAAAATTTTAGTTTGAAATTTTATCTAATTTTAACCATTTTATGACAAAAATGCACAAACAACAATTTAGCTTGGTTTTGCATGAACTAAAGTATTAAACTATAATTTAAAATGTTAATAATTTCATGAAAACCCTAATTAGATTTTTTTTTATCTTAATTATTTTCATAGTTTACAAAAAACCTATTTTGCTAAAAAAAAGCTTAAATATTACGATTTCAATTTAACAAATTGCAAACTAGCAACTAGAATAGGTTTTTCTATGGCTTAGCATGATAAATACACCATTAAACTATGATCAACGATAAGAACTCTCACTTGGTAACAATTCCCTTTTCTTGAATTTCAAGTTTGAAGTTAGAACACAAATTAAACATCAAAATTAAATAAATTGAAGTAATTAGCAACTCAATA
The DNA here is from genome assembly GCA_030015575.1 of Agapanthus africanus. Lineage (NCBI taxonomy): Eukaryota > Viridiplantae > Streptophyta > Magnoliopsida > Asparagales > Amaryllidaceae > Agapanthus > Agapanthus africanus. The sequence goes on from CM057348.1 coordinate 303,159,662, forward strand.
AACATGGGGTTAGGATTTATACCTCAAGATTTGTAGATCTAACATGCAACCCTAGCCTCCCAATTGCTAACTTTTCTCCATGATCCAAGCTAGTTTGGCCAAAGAAAGAATGGCTTAAGGTTGAAGGAAGAAATTGCTTTGAATTTGTGACCTTTTGTTTGGATTTTGATGATTTTTAATGGAAATTTGACATGGAAATCAAGTGGGAAAAATGGTAAGGGGGCTGCTGGGAGTGCTCGGCCAGCAAGGGAGAGGAATTGAGGGAGTGGGGTTATAGTTGTGGCCAAGTCAAAAGTAATACCATACCTCAAGTATAAAAGCCCATACCTCTTGTTTAATGTTTCCCTTCATTCATTTTTTTTTTGTGAGGTGAAGTAGAGAAAAGGGGATGGCTGCTGATTTGGGAGGGGGTTCGGCCACATATGGGGCAAGAAAGGTGAATGAATGTGTTTGTATAATTTCCTAAGTCAAACTAGCACCACATCATCTTTCTTATATTCATTAAATTTTCTTTTTTCTATTTAACCTTAGAACTTTCTAACCATGCAAACAAAAGAGAAAAAGAAACATGTTACAAATTTAGTTTAACATGCCATGATGCACAAAATTTGTTTCAACCCATTCCAGTTTGTAACTTTCCCTAATTAAATGTATTAGTGACGGCTTAAAATAATATTAAAATAATTAATTTCGGAAAAAATTTCAGAAAATTTGAAATTTCACCAGTGGCTCAATAAACACCAAATACTAGCAATTACATAGCTAGAATATGTATATTTAATTTTATAAAATAAGATATTTGCATTTTGACTTTTTACAGAAAACCCCTTTATTTTACCGTTTTTTCGAAATTTCACCGAAACGATTTCCAAAACGTTACATCTACTCCGGAGTATCGATGCCCTGTCTCGATAATCCCACGACTAGGGACGTGTATACGGATGTGCTTGTGGATTACCCAGCCCCCACGAGTGTGATCGCCATCACAACGCCGGTAATCAAGCAAAGATCCTAAGGGCTCTACTAATGCGTATAGGTGATACAATAAAGAAACACACATGTACACATTAAAGCAGAGACAAACCAAGTAGCATACTACTATATTGAGCAAGATTGTCTATACAAATGTGAATTTCCCAAGCTTCCATCAAGTAATATACAAACTAGTATGATACAGTAATGGACTCTAGGGCATATACACTAACAGAGTTCACTAACTCTTTCTCTGTTTCCAATAAACGGAGTTGTGGTCATCTTATTTTTGTGACATGGCTTGCAAGTTTTTATAAGATGTAAATCCAAACTAATTTAAATATGCATCTTTATGTAACTTCAGCTAGTCGGGTCGTATTGATATGATCTAGTCTACAATACTTCAAGAAGGATTCGTTCATTTCTGAACTCTTCCTCTTGTGTGTGTTCTGTACGTTAAGAACTGTGGTTTGATTTAGAACGTCTATGCTTTTAGATAACGTGCCTGAACTGATCAACACTTGATATAGGAAATGTTCAAAACATTATCCAACAATACAAAATTATATCCTTCTTTACTAATAAAGAGACTAATATGATGTTGTATATCAAGTTCGGTATCTAATAACATTCGTTCAGAATCAATGTATTCTGGTAATACAGGGTGATAACTGCCAACAGTCTTGGCTGCAACACTTGCATCATTTCCAACTCTTGAAACTTATCACCTGTTCTCAGTTCTCTACCTTTCTGTAGCCCATGTAACAAATTACATTTGCGGGATCCTGATCCGGTATCTCATACCCAGGACGTAAAGAATACTGAGAAACAGTTCTCGGTAATGAACACACCCGAAGAAGATGCATCAGCATGCACTTTCTTCGTTTGGGTGGCACAGGAATTCTGGTAATCCCCTATTTCCTGCTCTGTCATATAACAATTATAAGTTGGAGCGGGACTAACGTTCTCTAGCGCAGTATAACAAGCGGGTTCAGTCAATACATCCGTATTATTATCTTGATTAAGGCGTAACATGGTCGCTATCTGGAGAGAGATAGAAGAAAACACTCAGCGTATGCTCTTGCAAGATTAGATTGGTTATTAATATATCTAATCAGGATGTCTCCCACTGTTATTGTCAAATCTTCCTTCAAACCCTAAAAGGAAAGACTAGCCGGGATTAATTACACCCTACAAGTTCGCCAATCTTTCAGCCAGGCCAGTGCCGGTAGTTTGAGGGAGGTTCCCCGTGCTTTCGCACGGACCTAATTAAAATAAACCCCGTTGATACCTTTCTAGACACCTACTTGATCGTCTAATTGTAATGTGTAAAACTCTCCCAGGAGTAACTCTTACTCGCAGCGGGTATCGGGATCCAACTATCTCATAGAAAGTATGCAATCTCATTGCAAATTTCAACTCTTGAAATTCCCAATAATGTTTTACCCCTAGCGTCCTATGACCTTGACGGAGGTCAACAAACCATAGGCTGCTAGTCAAATTCTACCCATCATTTCCTGATTGAATTAAACCCACCCGCACGACCTTTGACGGACGTCAACAAGGCCGCATGACTACTCTAAAACAATCGCATCATATGCAGCAGATAAATACTAGTCAGCTACCGTACACTACGCCTTGACGGAGGTCAACAAACGTAGCAAAAATACTAAGTAGGACTTATCTGAAATGACGGAGGGCTACGACAGGTTTTTAAGAAAACCCTTTGCGTAATGAACTTGATATCGTTGTAGAATCGAGTAATTTTGAATGGAATGTTTTTGAGGCCTTTTCTAGTTTTGCTAAAGAGGTCACTCCCGGTGAAGGGATCGTTGGCACTTTCCTCATCGAATAAGGTGCAGGATATTTCACAAATATCACTATGCAAAGAAAAAACTATAGAAACAATCAAAAGACAAACCGAGTTTGTAGCATCTGCTAGTTTCGCTAAAGAGGTCACTCCCGATAAAGGGATCTCGGCTCTTTCCTTATCGAATAAGGTGCTGGATGTTCTACAAGGAACACCGCTATGCAAAGCAAGAACTAGAGCTACCTGTTTTTGAGACAAGTTTCTATAACATCTTTAGGTTTCTTTTAGTTTCATTAATCTCATTAATGAAGTCCCATTTTATTATGCTTCACAAGCATCACATTTGAAACGAAATCTGCAATATAACATATATCTCATATATATAATATAAACATTCGTCTCAGGCAGTAATATGATCTCATCATAGAACATTGCAGCAGAAGAAACATATATGAAATATTGGATATACTAGGAGGTCTGTGTTTTAGTACGAGCCTGTATAAAACACGGATTCCACGGTCGCGATGAATAGCCAAACCCACATCCCTAGACCCCTACGAGAGCGACAAGCAACACTGCCAATTCTAGGGTTAGGAGACCCGGCCTCGACTCCTCGAGATGGTCTCCCACTGGACCCTAGAACCCGGTTACTTGTGCTCCCCGCCTTAGGTCTACCTAACGCGGAAAAGTAAATAATATACAATGGTGACATCATCCTCAGCCCGGAAGTGCCCCAATAAAAGAATATTACATACAATGAATTTTACATGAATGAAAAAGAAAAACCCTCGTCTCACTTAAAACCCCCGGCTATTCAAAACGCGACGATCAAATATAACATATCACAGCAACACATAATATCACATACCATCAACGTAAGCAAGTATGCGTATCCCGATTGTCGTTGATGTATAGGAACGAAGCCGGCGATACACCACATACTTCGCTTACGGTCGCAAAAAAGAAAGTGTAAAACTAAAACAGTTGGAATCCGCAACTTCCTTAGATATCGCATGCCTAACCAAATGAATTCCTTAGACATCGCATGTCTAACAATTATAAACCCCGCATTTTAGTCTCGATCTCGAAAACACTTTTCAATATCAAGTCGAGCAATTCAACAAGATTCCTGACATCCTGATCGAATGCTCGTCGCAAACTTTAGTAGACGGCCGCACCCCCGGATGCCGTCGACGAAGTGCACTAAGGCGGAACACCGCTGCCGCGAGCACCCGAACGGATGCTTTTGGCGACGGGGTTCTCCTACAGTCACTTGGTCGGGGCTATGGGGCGTGGCTGTCTATTAAGTTTACCCGGCGAGTATCCGGGTACGCTACGTGATTGCGACGGACTTTTGATCACATCAAAATCCCGTAGCAACCGATCATCTGAGACTGAACTGCTAGATTTATAACATTCAAATTAGTTATCTCATAACTACATGTGGATTCCAAATATTGTATCACGTTCCAGATAAATAGACAATGTTAAACTTTCCGATCGAATAAACAAACACCCAAGATTTCCCAAATAGCTCAACACTTGAGCAGAGTTCAAAAATTGTCCATCACATGCCACACTACCAATGGTCCAGCCGTAGAAGGGTCAAACCAACGCCTCACATGTGGCAACGCCGTACTGCCCCAAACCCTAAGGTTTAGAGGCGGTTCAGACGGTCACATAATCGAGTTAAGGTTTGTGTTCTTCTAGAGGGTCTACCACATTACTTGCACGACTAAGAACGTTCTTAAACTACGGAAAAATCCAACACTTGGAAATTTTCCGGCAGGGGAAAAAGTGAGTTATTGATATCCGTTCGAACTTTTTAACACGTTCTAAATTGCCCGAAAAAATCTTAAACGAAGTTAAACTTTCCGATCGAATCAACGAATACAAAAAGATCTCCAGAATACTCAACACTTGAGTAGAATTAAAAATTCCCAGAAGCATCAGAAAATACATACGGATGTTGCTGTGCAAAATCAAAACCCGAAATCCACTGTTCTGCCGCGGAACCGCCGCGCAAGGCATGGTCTTGACGCGGTTCCGCGGCGCTTTAAGAGAATTGATGGCTCGTTTTTCACAGTATTCCTTATGATTCCCTGCTTAATTTTCTGAGCAATTTTAATACGAAAAAATCAACATTTTTAGAAAATTTCCAGAGAGGGGTGTAAATTGGGGTTTCGGGGTTCGATCGGACTTTAAACTTCGTCTAGACTTCGCCTAAAGCTCTAGCTTGGCTCTGATACCACTGCAGGATTACTAGGCACAGTCACAAGGGTCTATAAGGCATCAATCATGCCCGATTTAAAATTTAGACGTGCCGAACAACCCTAACCAAAATCTTAGACTAGAGATTAGGCGAAACAAAGCAAGTAAACAACATTACTTCTAAGAGTTTGGGATTACAACCTTTATAGTCCGGTCCTTCACTTCTAAAGCTCCGTGTTGAGGTCCCTTCGCAGCGATCATCGAGTATCCGGACTCTAGAGAGGCTCCACAAAAGAAAGATGCAAGCTTACTTCCGATCTTCGATAACAAAGATGATCTACCTTAAAGAAACTCAAACCCAAGATCTTGCTTTGCTAATCAAGTATTAGCAAAGCAAACACCCTAATCTAAACGGCTAGAATAGATGATGATGATGAAGTAGGAATTTAGCTCTCATTTATTTTCTATTTCTCACTTATTTTCATCACATACCAAAAAACTAGAAAGTTTTTCATGCAAGGAAGAAGAATGAAGAAGATGATCAAACCTTTTGTGATGAATAATGAAACTAGTGTCAGGTTAGAAATGCAACCATGGTTCAAGTGAGAAGACTTAACCCTTGTAGAGATGTAACTAAGGTTAAAGGGTTGGGTTGGGTTAAACAAATATCTTTAGAAAATATCATAACAAATATCTTTTCTTAAAACAAAAGCAAAGCTTCTAGAAGCTACTAGAAGAAATTAACCCAAATCAAACCCTAACCATGTTTAATCTCCACTAATCATGTTACATTTATAACCATATCATGTCACAATATTATATATCACATATATAATATATTTTGTAACAAAATAAAATAATACAATTAACATATATCGCATATATATCAATGTATTACCCGAGTGAGAAAAAGAATCTTTTAGTGAGCTTATATTAGTTAATGTAATTTAATATATCAAATATATAATTATACATTAAATTATCGAATCAACACTTGATCCGATAATCCGGCTATTTCACAAATAACCGACTAATATAATCTGTATCAGTTCATCGAATCAACACTTGATCCGATGACCCGGCTATATCACATATACCCGGCCGATATCTCATATCGCGTGAATCTAGTACGGTATCACATACACGTATTGTTCTCGGTCCCGCACATATCACATATGTGCTCCTACTCCGTTTTGCCCGAGCCAGGAAACCTCTGTGTAGGACTCTAAAGAATCGTCAATACGCCGGCAGTAGGTGATGATCATATCAAACACCCACAAGCTGCAAGCAGTCAGCTAAATGTAACAGCCACCCAGGTATTGAGCAATCAGAAGATCAACAAGCAAGCCTGTACTTTCTCCCGTGAATCCAATCAGTAACACTCCCGTACAGTCCGGTCTCTTCGTCTGATATGTCGCATATCTCGCCTAGGAGTGGTATACGTCAGACCCCAATAGCTTGATAAGTCGTGTCGATATGAGATCCATAATAGTTGGAGAAACTATTGATAACACTTACCAGTAAATCCCAGCAACCCTGGCCAGGGATTTCAAGTTATAGCCAATCGAACACAGCGCAACATCAACTCCCTATACCGGGAGAGACGAAACCCCTCCTATCGCTCATTGCCTCCATGTGATTCGGGACTGTACCCAAAAGCCACCTTTTTGTACGCCCTATTGGACGTGGTATGATGGAAATCAAAGCACGGTGGGAATCACACAAGACTCTATGACGATCTCGGGTCTACAGACTAACCTGTACCAGTGTCGCCAGAGAACTGCCATCTGATGTGAGGTATAACACCATCTGGGAGTTCTCGGCGAGTCTGTCCAGTGTACCCAGTCTCCACTGAGCACCCGTATACCTTCTCTGATGTCAAACACCAATGGATATGGGATCATCCATCGCCCATCATATGGGTCAAGAAGCGCATACGCTAATCTACTCTGGAATATCGATGCCCTATCTCGGTACTCCCACGACTAGGAACATTTGAAAGATATACTTGGCGACTACCTTGTCCTCACTAGTATGATCTGCATCATAGTCCTGGTAGTCAAGTACTCATCCTAAGGACTTTATCAACATGTAACATAGAGACAATCATAATACATGTTAAGATAAAGAGTAACCAGATAGCATACTATCATGTCGAGCAAGAAAGTCCTCCCTATATATGTCCAAGCATCCACTACAATATAAATCGTATGTACAGTAATGGCCTCTAGGGCATACATATAACTAACAGTCCACAGATACGCTAGCATGATTTCCCGAAAGTTTTAAACCGAGGAAAGATTGAGTTATTGATATCCGTTCGAACTTTTTAACACATTCTAAATTACCCGAAAAACTAAACGATGTTAAACTTTCCAATCGAATCAACGAATATTTAAGATCTCCAGAAAACTCAACACTTGAGTAATATTAAAAATTCCCAGAAGTATGTAGTAATACCTACGGATATAACCTAGAAATATCTATCCCTGATACCTAAGTACGGCCGCGGAACCTCCGCGAAAAGCCTGGTCTTGCCGCGGTTCCGCGGTGACTTGAGGGAATTAGGGGTTCGTATTTCACAGTTCTCCATAGAATCACCTGCTTATTTTTCTGAGTATTTTCAATACGGAAAAAACCAAATTTTTAAAAAATTTCCAGAGAGGGGGTCAAACTTGACGTTTCGGGGTTCGATCGGACTTTTAACTTCGTCTACACATCGCCTAATGCTCTAGCTTGGCTCTGATACCACTGTAGGGTTAGTATAGCACCTTGAGAAGGTTTTGGCAAGCATCAAACATGCTACTTTAAAAATTTTGGGGTGCTAAACAAACCCTAACCAAGATCTTAACTAGAGAATTAGGTTAAACATGCAAGTAAACAACTTTACATCTAAGAGAGAGGGATTACAACCTTTGAGTCCGCTCCTTTGCTTCATAAGCTCCGAGTAGTAGTCCCTTCGCCGCAATCCATGATCTCCCGGACTCAAGAGAGGCTCCACAAGCCAAATGATCCATATTTGCTTGAAGTCTTCCTTTTCGAAGATGATCTACCTTGAAGAATCTATAACTCAAGCTCTCACTTCTCTAATCAAGTATTAGAGAAGTGAACACCCTAATCTAAGTGGATAGAATAGATGAGAATGATGAAGTAGGAATTTTAGCTCTCTTTTTATTTCAATTTCTCACCATTTATCATCACTAATGAAAAGCTAGTCAAGGTTTTCTTTCTAGAGAATGAAGAAGAAGATAATCCTTTTGTGATGAATAATGAATAATTGCTATAGTTATAAATCAACCCATGAGTTAAGAATGAAGGGCTTAACTCATGTAGAGAATAAACCTAAGGTAAAGGATTTGGGTTGGGTTAATAAATATCAACACAAATATCAATAGCATAAAACAAAAGAAAGCTTCTTGAAGCTTCATGAAAAAGCTAACCCAAATGCTAACCCAAATCAAACCCTAACTTGTTTTAATCTCCACAAATCATGTTGCATTTGTAATCATAACTTGTTACAATATTATATATCACATATATAATATATTTTTGTAACAAAAGAAAATAATACAATTAACATATATCGCATATATATCAATGTATTATCCGGTGAGAAAATGAATCAAAAAAGCGATCTTATATTAGTTAATGTAATGTAATATATCACATATATAATTATACATTAAATTATCGAATCAACACTTGATCCGACAATCCGGTTATATCGAATATAACCGACTAATATAACATGTACCGATTCATCGAATCAACACTTGATCCGATGACCCGGCTATATCATATATCGCGAGAATAGAATACGGTATCTCATATCGTATTATTCTCGGTCCCGCATATATCACATATGTGCTCTTACTCCATTTTGCCTGAGCTAGGAAACCTCTGTGTAGGACTCTAAAGAATCGTCAAGACTCCGGCAGTAGGTGATGATCATATCAAACACCCACAAGCTGCAACCGGTCAGCTAAACGTAACAGCCACCCAGGTATTGAGCGATCAGAAGATCAACAAGCAAGCCTGTACATTCTCCTGTGAATCCAATCGGTAAACACTACCGTATAGTCCGGTCTCTTCGTCTGATATGTTGCATATCTAGTCTAGGGGTGGTAAACGTCAGACCCCAGTAACCGATAAGTCGTGTCGATGTAAGGCTCATAACGGGTCGAGAAACTACTGATAACTCTTACCAGTAAATCTCCATTTCAGCCCTGGCCAGGGACTTCCAGTTATAGCCAATCGAACACAGCACAACATCAACTCCCTATACCGAGAGAGACGAATCCCCTCCTATCGCTCATTGCCTCCATGTGATTCGGGACTGTACCCAAAAGCCACCGTTTTGCACGCCCTCTTGGACGTGATAAGGTGGAAATCAAAGCACAGTGGGAATCACACAAGACTCTATGACGATCTCGGGTCTACAGACTAACCTGTACCAGTGTCACCAGAGAACTGCTAACTGACGATAGGTATAATACCATCCAGGAGTTCTCGGCGAGTCCGTTCAGTGTAGCCAGTCTCCACTGAGCACCCGTACACCATCTTTGATGTCCAACACCAATGGATATGGGATCATCCATCGCCCATTATATGGGTCAAGATGCGTATACGCTAGTCTACTCTGGTGTATCGATGCCCTATCTCGATACACCCTCGACTAGGAACAGTTATAGGATGTACTAGTTGACTACTCTGGCCCCACTAGTATGATCTCATCATAGTCCTAGTAGTCAAGTACATATCCTAAGGGCTTTATCAACACGTGATCACAAAACAATATTCGTTAACATGTTAAGATAAAGTGAAACCAGATAGCATACTATCATATCGAGCAAGAAAGTCCTCTCTATATATATCCAAGCATCCATTATAATATACATCACATGTACAACAATGGCCTCTAGGGCATACATATAACTAACAGTGTATACCACTCCATATGAGATATGGTATGGGAAGAGACCATCTCTTAAACGAGTTAAGATATGGGGTTGTCCGGCCTATGTTAAAAAACAGAATCCGGACAAACTCGAAGCACGATCAGTTCTTTGCAAGTTTGTGGGATATCCAAAGTATTCATATAGATATTGTTAGTTATATGTATGCCCTAGAGGCCATTACTGTACATATGATGTATATTGTAATGGATGCTTCGACATATATAAGGAGGACTTTCTTGTTCGACATGATAGTATGCTATCTGATTGTACTTTATCTTAACATGTACGCTGATTGTCTCTATGTTACATGTTGATAAAGCCCTTAAGATATATACTCGACTACTGGGACTATGATGAGATCATACTAGTGGGGCCACGGTAGTCGACGAGTACATCCTATAACTGTTCCTAGTCGAGGGTGTATCGAGACAGGGCATCGATACACCAGAGTAGACTAGCGTATACGCATCTTGACCCATATGATGGGCGATGGATGATCCCATATCCATCGGTGTTTGACATCAAGGATGGTGTACGGGTGCTCAGTAGAGACTGGGTACACTGGACGGACTCGCCGAGAACTCCCAGATGGTATTATACCACACGTCAGATGGCAGTTCTCCGGTGACACTGGTACAGAGTAGTCTGTTGACCCGAGATCGTCATAGAGTCTTGTGTGATTCCCACTGTGCTTTGATTTCCATCATACCACGTCTAAGAGGGCATGTAAAAAGGTGGCTTTTAGGTACAGTCCCGAATCACATGGAGGCAATGAGCGATAGGAGGGGATTCGTCTCTCCCGGTATAGGGAGTTGATGTTGCGCTGTGTTCGATTGGCTATAACCGGAAATCCCTGGCCAGGGTTGCTGAGATTTACTGGTAAGTGTTATCAGTAGTTTCTCGAACTGTTATAGACCTCATATCGACACGACTTATCAAGCTACTGGGGTCTGACGTTTACCACCCCTCGGCGAGATATGCGACATATCAGACGACGAGACCGGACTGTACGAGAGTGTTACTGATTGGATTCACAGGAGAATGTACAGGCTTTCTTGTTGATCTTCTGAGCGCTCAATACCTGGGTGGCTGTTACGTTTAGCTGACCGCTTGCAGCTTGTGGGTGTTTGATATGATCATCACCTACTGCCGGCGTATTGACGATTCTTTAGAGTCCTACACAGAGGTTTCTTGACTCGGTCAAAACGGAGTAGGGGCACATATGTGATATGTGCAGGACCGAGGATAATGCGATATGAGATACCGTATTATATTCTCGCGATATTTGATATCAGACTGGTCATCGGATCAAGTGTTGATTTGATGAATCGATAAATGATATATTAGTCGGTTATATGCGATATAGCCGGATTGTCGGATCAAGTGTTGATTCGATGATTTAATGTATAATTATATATATATATATATATGATATATTAAATTACATTAACTAATATTAGCTCACGAAAAGATTCATTTTCTCACTCGGGTAATACATTGATATATATGCGATATATGTTAATTGTATTATTTTATTTTGTTACAATAAATATTATATATGTGATATATAATATTGTAACATGATGTGGTTATTAATGCAACATGTTTAGTGGAGATTAAACATGGTTATGGTATGATTTGGGTTAAGCTTTTCTAGAAGTTTCTAGAAGCTTTCTTTTTTATTTTGGAAAAGATATTTGTGTTGATATTTTAAAGTGACTCATCTTTAACTCAACCCAAACCCTAGCCCTAGTTAAATCTCTACAAAGGTTTGTTTGACCATGGTTGCATTTCTAACCTTATCATAACTTTCATTATTCATCACAAAAGGATTAATCATTATTCATCTTCTTCTTGCTTGAGTTCTTCATGAAAAGTTTTCTAGCTTTGATTCTTATGATGAAAAATGAGTGAGAAAAAGAAAACAAATGTGAGCAAAAATCTTACTTCATCATCCTCATCTACCCTTGCCATTTAGATGAGCGTGTTCACTTCATTTTGAGAGTGAGAGCTTGTGTTAATGAAACTTCAAGGTAGATCATCTTTGTTATCGAAGATCGGAAGCAAGTTTGCATCTTTCTCTTCGTGGAGCCTCTCAAGAGTCCGGATACACGATGATCGCAGCGAAGGGACCTCAACACGGAGCTTAAGAAGTGAAGGACCGGATCTACAAAGGTTGTAATCCCTCTCACTTAGTGTTAAAGTGTTTAACATGCTTGTTTTCACCTAATCTCTAGTTTAAAGATCTCGTTTAGGGTTGTTCGGCACGGCTAAATTTTTAATCGGGCATGGTTGATGCCTCATAGACCCTTGTGCGTGTGCCTAGCATCCCTACAGTGGTATCAGAGCTAAGCTAGAGCTTTAGGCGAAGTCTAGGCGAAATTTAAAGTCCGATCGAACCCGGAAACCCTGATATATACCATTCTCTGGATATTTTTCAAAAATGTGATTTTTTCTGGATTAAAAATACTCAGAAAATTAAGCAGGAAGATCTAAGAATTACTGTGAAGTACGGCCTATTAATGCGCTCACATGACCGCGGAACCGCGGCCAAACCAAGGGTTTGGCGGCGGTTCCGCGGCCAAAATTTTGACTTGGTCCCTGGTACTTCAGGTAATTATTCTTAGGTCCTTTTTAATTGTTCTGGGAATTTTTAATTTATACTCAAGAGTTGAGTTTTCAGGGTTGTATTGGGGACTCGTTGATTCGATCGGATAATTTATCTTTGTTTAGTTTGTCCGGGTAATTTTTTAGAACGTGTTAAAAAGTTCGAACGGATATCAATGACACACTTTTTCCCCTGCCGGAAAATTTCAAAGTGTTGGATTTTTCCGTAGTTTAAAAACGTTCTAAGTCGTGCAAGTAACGTGGTGGTCCCTCTAGAAGAACACAAACCTTAACTCGATTATGTGACCGTCTGAACCGCCTCTGAACCTTAGGGTTTGGGGCAGTACGGCGTTGCCACATGTGAGGCGTTGGCTTGACCCTTCTACGGCTGGACCATTAGTACTGTGGCATGTGATAGATATTTTTTTGAATTCTGCTCAAGCGTTGAGCTATTTGGGAAATCTTGGGTGTTTGATTATTCGATCGGAAAGTTTAACATTGTCTATTTATCTGGAATGTGATACAATATTTGGATTCCACAGGTAGTTATGAGATAACTAATTTGAATGTTATAAATCTAGCAGTTTAGTCTCAAATGATCGGTTGCCACGGGATTTTTATGCGATCAAAAGTTCGTCGCAATCACGTAGCGTACATGGATACTCGCTGGGTAAACTTAATAGACAGCCACGCCCCATAGCCCCGACCAAGTGACTGTAGGAGAACCCCATCACCAAAAGCATCCGTTCGGGTGCTCGCGGCAGCGGTGTTCCGCCTTAGTGCACTTCGTCGACGGCATCGGGGGTGTGGCCATCTACTAAAGTTTGCGACGAGCATTCGATCAGAATGTCGGGAATCTTGTTGAATTGCCCGACTTGATATTGAAAAGAGTTTTCGATAATGAGACTAAAATACGGAGTTTATAATTGTTAAGCATGTGATATCTAAGGAATTCATTTGGTTAGGCATGCGATGTCTAAGGTGGTTGCGGATTCCAACGGTTGTAGTTTTACACTTTCTTTTCTGTGACCGTAAGCGTAGTATGTGGTGTATCGCCGGCTTCGTTGCTATACATCAACGACAATCGGGATACGCATACTTACTTACGTTGATGATATGTGATATTATGTGTTGCTGTGATATGTTATATTGGATCGTCGTGTTTTGAATAGCCGGGGGTTTTATGTGAGATGAGAGTTTTTCTTTTTCATTCATATAAAATTCATTTGTATGTAATATTCTTTTATTGGGGCACTTCCGGGCTGAGGATGATGTCACCATTGTATATTATTTACTTTTCCGCATTAGGTAGACCCAAGACGGAGAGCACAAGTAACCGGGTTCTAGGGTCCAGTGGGAGACCATCTCGAGGAGTCGAGACCGGGTCTCCTAACCCTAGAATTGGCAGTGTTGCTTGCCGCTCTCGTAGGGGTCTAGGGATGTGGGTTTGGCTATTCATCACGACCGTGGAATCCGTGTTTTATACAGGCTCGTATTAAAACACGGACGTCCTAGTATATCCAATATTTCATATATGTTCTTCTGCTGCAATGTTCTGTGATGAGATCATATTACTGCCTGAGACGAATGTTTATATTATATATATGAGATATATGTTATATTTCAGATTTCGTTTCAAATGTGATGCTTGTGAAGCATAATAAAATGGGACTTCATTAATGAGATTAATGAAACTAAAAGAAACCTAAAAATGTTGTAGAAACTTGTTTAAAAACTGGTAGCTCTAGTTATTGTTTTGCATAGCGGTGTTCCTTGTAGAACATCCAGCACCTTATTCGATAAGGAAAGAGCTGAGATCCCTTCACCGGGAGTGACCTCTTTAGTGAAACTAGCAGATGCTACAAACTCGGTTTGTCTTTTGATTGCTTCTTTAGTTCTTGCTTTGCACAGCGGTATTTGTGAAATAACCTGCACCTTATTCGATGAGGAAAGAACCGACGATCCCTTTACCAGGAGTGACCTCTTTAGCAAAACTAGAAAAGCCTCAAAAACACTCCATTTAAAATCACTCGATTCTACAACGATATCAAGTTCATTACGCAAAGGGTTTTCTTAAAAACCTGTCGTAGCCCTCCGTCATTTCAGATAAGTACTACTTAGTATTCGTGCTGTGGTAGTTTGGCCTTCGTTAAGGCATAGTGTACGATAGCTAACTAGTTCTTATCTGCTAGCATACGGTGTGATTGGATTAGGGTATTCGTGCGGCGTTGTTTGGCATTCGTCAAGGGTCGTACGGGTGGGTTTAATTCAATCAAGAAATGTACGGGTTGAACTTGACTAGCGGACTATGGGTGGTTTGGCATTCGTCAAGGTCATAGGACGCTAGGGGTAAAATATTATTGGGAATTTCAAGTATTGAAATTTGCAATGAGATTGCATACCTTCTATGAGATAGTTGGATCCCGATACCCGCTGCGAGTAAGAGTTACTCCTGGGAGAGTTTTACACATTACAATTAGCCGATCGAGTAGGTGTCTAGAAAGGTGTCAACGGGGTTACGCCCCTGGAAAAACGAGATTTACTTTAATTAGGTCCGTGCGAAAGCACGGGGAACCTCCCTCAAAGTACCGGCACTGGCCTGGCTGAAAGATTGGCGAACTTGTAGGGTGTAATTAATCCCGGCTAGTCTTTCCTTTTAGGGTTTGAAGGAAGATTTGACTAAAACAGTGGGAGACATCCTGATTAGATAAATTGATAACCAATCTAATCTTGTAAAAGCGCACGCTGAGTGTTTTCTTCTCTCTCTCTCTCCTGGTTACGACTATGTCACGCCTTAATCAAGATAATAATACGGATGTATTGACCGAACCCACTTGTTATACTGCGCTAAGGAACTTTGGTCCCGCTCCAACTTATAATTGTTATAAGACAGAGCAGGAAATAGGGGATTACCAGAATTCCCGTGCCACCCAAACGAAGAAAGTACATGTTGATGCATCTTTTGTAAGTCCGCGGCGGCGCCCCGGCAGTCGAACCGACGCCGGAAACGCGGAAACAAAAATTTTGCAAACTAGCAAACCGGCACCACCGTGCACTTTTCACCCGGATCGGGCCATTAACCTAGCTACTAGCAAACTAAAATACGGGTAGAGAGTAATACCAAGCGATCCGTGTCCTTCGGTCTTCATCTCCACTCCGATCTCCCGCGGAATCTCCGTCCGTCACGACCTCGTCGGAAAGGGCACCACAAAGCCGGAATCTTTTACGGGCTCCCACCTCTTGACCGAGGCAACTCGGGCGCGAAGTTGGCTAGCCGACGCGTCCAAGACTTACTGTAGATATAGTGTAGTGGGTTGTCTCTTTAGGGTTTTAGAAGTTGCCATGGATGGAGGAATAGAGAATGAACCATGGAAAGAGCTTTGGAATTTTGGCAAGCAAAAGAATGAAAATGAGATGAATCAATTTCCACACATAATATGAATTCCCTCATTCTCCCCTTCTCCTCAAAGTGGCCGGCCCAATCTCCTCAAGAAGAAGATTGGAGAGAGAAAAAGGCATCTCAAAAATGTATATCAAGAGAAGGAAAAAAGAATAAAACAATATAAAATGGTCACACCCATTTAATTTCTCATCAAATCAAAACAACCATCATATGAAAAGCAATGAATGAGACTAGAATGGAATCTCATCATGAAGCTACCATTTTACAAGAAAGCCCTCCAAAAATGTTATTTGCAAATGTGCAAATAACCCCCTCCATCGAAAGTCCGGTCGTGAAGGAATAAAAGAAAACCGGCCGGAACGGAATGCAAACTGGCAACTTCAGAAAACTGATCCCGTAATAAATTACAGGAAAACCCCGCTACTGCAAATACATGCCCGCATTTGTATTCCCACTGAACACAAATGCAAAGAGACAAAATCTACACTATCTAATACTAGGATCCAGCTTAAGCCAAAGCCAGCTAGTAAAAACCGTCCGATCACGATCCGTGCAATACCGCACGTATCTGATCGAACCCTGCCATATCTCCATACGGCCTCTACAGCGTTTCGCCCGAAACCTGAGTAACTGGGTGTGGTGGACTCTAAAGACTCGTCAATACTATGGCTGTGGATTTAACCACTAGCACGTCAGAGGTATCAGCCATACGTGACGGGCCACCAGCTATTGACCAAAAGGGACTTCGATGAGCGAACTCATCCTGACACCCTACTGAGCCTGTCAGTGACAATATCCGTACAGTCCGGTCCGTTCGTCTATGAGTATCGCATGGCGGGCCTAGGGGGTTGGTAAAAGTCAGACCCCCAATAGCGGTACAAGTCGTGTCGAAGTGTAGCCCAGAACACCCTGAGATACTACTGGAATACCTACCAGCAAATCTCCTGCCTTGGCCAAGATCTTTTCATGTACTGGCTCTCCTAGACAAAGCGCGACCTCACCCCCAATACCGGGAGAGACGAACCCCTGCAGATCCGCTCACTGCCTCCATGTGGCTCGGGACTGTACCCAACTAAAACCTGTTTGCACGTCTCCTTTGAGCGTGGTAGGGTAGTAATCAAAGCACAGTGAACTCACACGAGACAAATGACGATCTCAGGTCGATGAACTAACCTGTATACATGTCACCAGGGAACTGCTATCTGACGTCTGGTATAATCCCAACTAGCAGGTTCCCGGCGAGTCCTGTCCGGTTTACTCATAACCCAATGAGCACCTGTATACATCTTAGGTGAACCAACTGACACCAGTGGCTTGTGAGACCGGCCACCGCCCCTCGTCGGGGTCTCGACTGTATACACTAGTCTACTCTGGAGTATCGATGCCCTGTCTCGAAACTCCCACGACTAGGGACCTTTTAAGGTTGTGCTTATAGACTCCAGCTCTCACTTATACGATCGCCCTCATACTGCTGGTAGTCGAGCAAGAATCCTAGGGGCTCTATCAACGTGTAATAGCGACTCATAAGGTCACCTAAAGCAGTACACGATGATAAAGATAAACAAGATAGCATACTATCATCTCGAGTAAGACTGTCCTACTGGGACAGGTCCTCCCCTCAATCATTGCAATCACGTGCCTGTGATCCAATAATTGACTCTGAGGGCACTATCTCCAACAATCTCCCACTTGCACTCAAGGCTAATTATTGCGATGTCGCATACTCACAGCCCGTGTGATACCGAATACCCAACTCCTCTAACAGTCAGTCTCACAAAGCTCGTTTGCGAAACTATTGCGTTCGAGGAATAGCCTCAGTGAGTGGATCCGCTATGGTGCTTCTTTCTATGTCTCTCTTTATCTCAAGTTCGCGGAGAAAGCCATCTCCCGAAATGAGCAATACCTGTCTTAGAATGTGTCTGGATGTCTGATGGAACCTAGCTCATAAATGAACTCCAAATCCAAACTTCTTAGACTATATCGTCAACTAAACTTAATCAGTATCCTGCGCCATACCTTCCCTCAGTATCCACCTGGACCATCTGTCCAAAATACTGCCCCTCGTCATAGGGAAAAACTATAACTCTGACAGCCACACTGCCGTCCAGGTCACCTTGGAAGCCTGGAATGATAACTGTCTCCTGAATGAGGCTGTCGTTATCGCCCTAGAACATCCACTTATGTTCTAAAACTGCTTCCGATTGTTTCTCCAGGATTGGATTAATATCAACTTATGGCACCTACTGCAAGAACAACATCTGGTGTGGTACTTGACATATCATGATCAACTCAATTGCCTAAGCAAGTGATCTGCCAATCATGCGTATCCCTCCCCCCTTTAGTCTGTAAGACACCTTTAGAAAGGGTGACTCCATTACCTGCAGGTATACTACCGTGCCAGGAGTCGTCCATTCTAAATACTCTTCGAATGCTGTCTAAGTACCCTGATTGGGAAACCACCCAAATCTAGATCTAAAACCATAGATCGAGTAACCAGAATGTCTGATATAATATCCAAGTCCTATGTGGAGAAACCACTGAGTGACGACCAAAGTTTAACCGACCGTAGTATAGGAATTTTACTTCCTACTCTGTGTATGTCATCCAAATATCAGGACATCACACCCTACTACCTTCTTAACAGATCCATCCCCTATTCTGATGAAGTCAAACCTATGACTATCACATCAGAAATAGATGATCTATCTTCGCTATATCTGGTTTAGTCTATAAATAGACATAAGCTTTCTGTCCACCAATGCTTCCGCTGCTCCCACTGACTACGACAACCCTCTGGCAGAGTCATATACACGTACGCTTCTAAAGCTAGTTTAGAACGACGCTATACTCATCCTCCTGCCGGGTCTCACAGTCTGGAACAACAGCAATGGCAAGTCTAGGTAAACAAGAACCTCCCTGCCACCGTCCCTGAGCATACCGAAGTACCTCTCGGGTGCCTGAGGTTACCCACTTTATCTGCGGAGTGGCCAATGGAATGTCAAACTAGATTGAATCTTTAGGTTCTTATCAAATCTTCAGTAATCGTTTGCGGTTCTGGAATCACTTCCAGTTTTACCATACTCCCACTACTGTTTTCTGAAAAAATCCATTTTTGTTAAAACTGTGGCGAGTCTAGAACAATATCACTGTTGATCTTCCAGATGGTAGAAAGTCAACCTTCATCATAGCCCGGGTCAACCCACAAACAGCCATTACAGAAACGTGCCTTGAGTTATCCGGAGTCTGGTTTTAAGCATAAGCCGGACAACTCCCCGTATCTTAACAATGTCAAGATATGAACTGTTCTATATTCAACATAGAAACAGAGGCACTGATTTAATTGAACCAGATTCAAATCATGCAGCTGTCACCAGTGCATGTCAACTAAATGGAAGGAGGCTGATCAGCGTTACTCAACTTAGGAGTACTTCCAATTATGAGTAACCTGAAAGAGAAGCAATTTCTCTTTACTATCAACTGAATACCATACACAAGTATCTACATCTTCGATCACCTTGAAGAATCCCGATACTTGCAATATTTGGTTCTCTACTTTATTCTTATACCAATAACTTCTCAAAACTCTGACCCTGTGTTTCTACGAAACACCTGTCTAAGAACTAGAGAAGTCATAAGTAAACAGAATATAGTACGAGTACCTACCCCTCTGTCCTAATGGACACTGGACAATATACAATACTCTGTATAAGTCCCCTGAGTCTAATAACTCATTCACTGCGTGTCGTAGGTTGAAAACTGTACTTGTGGTCAAGAAGAATTACACCGCTGTTTAATGCTCCTTACCTAACCATCCACTGATATAGGTAAATGTCATGAACATAATTTCAAAAAGGTGTATCTCACTCTATAAAAATAGACGTACAGATATATCAATTTGAAATTGATGCATAACAACGGATATTCAAAACCAAATATTTGCCGTCCGGCAAACAACCCAGGTGACTTCCTCAAATATCACCAATTACAACGAATTCCGATATAATGAGGATGATCACCTAATTCCCAATAACTTACTCCCACTCATCATCTGTAAAACCATACAGATGTGAGAATCAAACCTGGTAAATACATACCCTGGAGCAAGTGTCTAATTGGGAAATCAGTTTCCTTTTAACAGTACACAGTGAAACTGAAACATTGAAATGTTTCGATGGGGTATCCTGGTATTCCTAGTAATGCCTCTTCCATTATCCAGATTCATAACTGTAACCGTATAATTCTTTGCCACCTCTACAAATCCCTTTATATGTCTTTAGTCATTACCTTCTGTACACCCCTTTAGGCCAAATGGTTTTCTTCCTTCCCTACCGTTCGGCACCAGCCTATGGTTTGGAAGAAGACTATCCAATAAGCATAATGGGTGTACTGTCCTAATCCTAGGATCACTCGCAATGCGAGAGAAGGTGAAGATAAAAGACAACCGAATGAACTTAATTCCTATTTCTCCTGAACCAGGATCCATCCCCGAACTGGAACAAGTTCCTTTCGAGTTCGTATATAACCATACGATGGATTATCCAATAAACTTGGGATCTTCGTAGTGATACGGAGTGTCCTGGAGAAATACAAAGGTGATCTAGGATTGGCGAAGAAATATTTGGTTTGGTCGTGAATAGCAGTTGCAATTTACTTTGCCCTCTTACTAATCCCTTTCTTTGTCTTAACTTAATACATTCTATACACCATTTAGGCTAATTGGTTTTCTTCATTCCCAACCGTTCGGCACCAGCCTAAGGTTTGGAAGAAGACTATCCAATTTGCGTAATAGGTGTACTATCTCCTAAACCAAGGAGTACTCGCAACCAGAGAGAAGGTAAGAGGAAAAGACAACTGAATAGTCCTATTCATTTTCTCCAGAACCAGAAACCATCCTCGAATTCCTTCGAGTTCGTATATAACCATACGATGGTTTTGTCCAATGGAAGTGGACGTTCGTAGTAATACGGGGTATCCTGGAGAAAAGGGTAAAAGTAGGAGTGGCAATGAGGTCTGCAACTCTGACAATCCAAAAGCCAGTGTTAAGAAGGTTCGGTCAACTTGGTCACTGAGTCATAGTCTAGGGTCGGGTCAATGGTCGCTGCCAAAGAGAGAGACAAAAGAAACACTCAGCGTGCACTCTAACCTAGATCAGAATGGTTACCAATTTATCTAATCTGGAAACCTCCCACTGTAACGTCAAATTCTTCCCCAAACCTGAAAGAAGAATTAGCCGGGATAACCCGAGGAGTAAACCAACTCATCAGTGGAAATCGGGACCCAACTATCATCGCATGATAACGTGACGGAAACCGCTCACGTTATCATACTCCAGAAGGTATGCGCATATCTGGCAAGTTTCAGTTCTTTTGAAACTCCCGATATGGATTTTTACCCCATACTCTTATGACCTTGGCGTGAGGTCAAAATGTCATAAGTCACATGTCAAGTTCTACCCATCATTATCCAGGTTAATTTGAACCCACCCATACCTTCCCTTGACTTTGGCCAAAATAGCAGTACGACTGTCCCAAACCAACGCATCTATCTATGCTGCATATGAATACCCAACAGCTACCAAACACTGTACCTTGACTTTGGCCAACATACACAGCTTGAATACTATTGACTATCCATATGAAATGACGGAGGGCTATGAATGGTTTCTGGCGAAAACCTTTAACGTAATGAACTTGATATCGTTGAAGGAACTGATAGCTTTTTAGAAAAATATAGGGACGAAAACCTTTGCTAAAGAGGTCACTCTCGGTGAAGGGATCTCGGCTCTTTCCCCGTAGAATGAGGTGCAGGATATTCCAACTGAATACCACGATGCAAAGCAAAAGCAATCGGCTATAGTGAAGTTATTGCCCTGACGCAAACTTCTGTCCAAGGGGTCACTCCCGGTGAAGGGATCTCGGCCCTTGCCTCGTCGACTGAGGAGCAGGATATTCCAACTGAATACCACTGTGCAAAACAAAAGAGAACGTCCTTGCAATAACAGCTTTTTGAAAAAGTGTTCCAACAACATCAAAGTAGGTTTGTTTAACATGCATTGATTCGAATCAACGCAGTCCCATCAATTGATCACACCAATAAAGAACGAAAATAATGACGTACGTATATGCCATCCGCATTCGCCACTGGGTCCCGTCATCACCCGTTAGGATACTTAACTAACGACACAGCGGGGACTGGACTAGCGCGGATGCAAAACATATACAACATCTACTAGTATATATATAATATATATAATTTTCGCTCAAGGCGTGATAAAATGCAACAACACAGAAATGTATAGCAACACAGATCAATACAGATATCTGGGATCCCCGGGTTTCACAGAGCCGCTACTGAAACCCGACGTTCCCCTGGTCGTGTGGATAGCCTGTGCAATGAAATCCTAAACCCCTACGGGCGCTGCAAGTCACCCGCCAAAACCTGAAGCGAGGAAGCCCCCTTCAACGACGTGAATGGACCACCCAGCACTTCACGGAATCCGGTAACTTGGGCACCCCTCCTGGGTCAACCTATACCCCCTACGAGTGCGGCGAATAGCCCGCCAATTCTAGAGTAAAGCCCCCTCCTCTCAACGCCATGAGATGCGGGCTTGTTGCCCTCTAGCACCCGGCTATCCGTGCACCCCTCCTTGGGGTAATCCTATTACAGAAAGTAAAATATACATACAACGGGTACATCGACCGCAACCTGGTCGTGACCCAAAAGAATAATACAAACAGGCAGTGACGGCAGTCCACATGTCGGACGCTCGCCCCACAATATCATATGTACATATAAAACAAAACTGTACTAACATTGCATCCAGGCTACCCCCACGACCGATCCGCAACAACACAGCAAAACACAGAACATTAACGTGAATGTCACGTTCGCAAATCCGTCTAACCGGGCTATAGCAGTAAGACTGGATTTACCGATCAAGTGACATTCACGGTCGCAGATATAATGTAAATACTGTGAATTAGCATGTTTAAAATATCCGATCGAACAAATTTTATCAAGTGGGCCCCAAGCAGTACTGTAGCATTTACAGAAAATCTGGGCCCAAAAATAATATCCCAAAACCCCTATTTCCTATTCAAAATCCCACTGGAAAAATTTGGTTCAACGATTCCACTTACCCACCGCGAAGCCGCGGCCAAACCAGGGGTTTGGCCGCGTTTCCGCGGTCATAGTAAGGAATCAGTGAATCGTATTTTCCCAGAATTCTTAGAATTTCTTACATGTCTTTCTGCAATGACGTGAAAAAATTTTGGAGCTGGAAAAATTTCAACAGAGAACACATGCACTAGAAATACGGTTTTTGGGATTTTGTTCGATCGGGTTTTAAACATACTAGAGCAAGCTAGGCATGGTTAATGGCGTGGCTCTGATACCAATGTAAGTCCGCGGCGGCGCCCCGGCCGTCGAACCGACGCCGGAAACGCAGAAACAAAAATTTTGCAAACTAGCAAACCGGCACCACCGTGCACTTTTCACCCGGATCGGGCCATTAACCTAGATACTAGCAAACTAAAATACGGGTAGAGAGTTATACCAAGCGATCCGTGTCCTTCGGTCTTCGTCTCCACTCCGATCTCCCGCGGAATCTCCGTCCGTCACGACCTCGTCGGAAAGGGTACCACAAAGCCGGAATCTTTTACGGGCTCCCACCTCTTGACCTAGGCAACTCGGGCGCGAAGTTGGCTAGCCGACGCGTCCAAGACTTGCTGTAGATATAATGTAGTGGGTTGTCTCTTTAGGGTTTTAGAAGTTGCCATGGATGGAGGAATAGAGAATGAACCATGGAAAGAGCTTTGGAATTTTGGCAAGCAAAAGAATGAAAATGAGATGAATCAATTTCCACACATAATATGAATTCCCTCATTCTCCCCTTCTCCTCAAAGTGGCCGGCCCAATCTCCTCAAGAAGAAGATTGGAAAGAGAAAAAGGCATCTCAAAAATGTATATCAAGAGAAGGAAAAAAGAATAAAACAATATAAAATGGTCACACCCATTTCATTTCTCATCAAATCAAAACAACCATCATATGAAAAGCAATGAATAAGAGTAGAATGGAATCTCATCATGAAGCTACCATTTTACAAGAAAGCCCTCCAAAAATGTTATTTGCAAATGTGCAAATAACCCCCTCCATCGAAAGTCCGGTCGTAAAGGAATAAAAGAAAACCGGCCGGAACGGAATGCAAACTGGCAACTTCAGAAAACTGATCCCGTAATAAATTACAGGAAAACCCCGCTACTGCAAATACATGCCCGCATTTGTATTCCCACTGAACACAAATGCAAAGAGACAAAATCTACACCATCTAATACTAGGATCCGGCTTAAGCCAAAGCCGGCTAGTAAAAACCGTCCGATCACGATCCGTGCAATACCGCACGTATCTGATCGAACCCTGCCATATCTCCATACGGCCTCTACAGCGTTTCGCCCGAAACCTGAGTAACTGAGTGTGGTGGACTCTAAAGACTCGTCAATACTATGGCTGTGGATTTAATCACTAGCACGTCAGAGGTATCAGCCATACGTGACGGGCCACCAGCTATTGACCAAAAGGGACATCGATGAGCGAACTCATCCTGACACCCTACTGAGCCTGTCAGTGACAATATCCGTACAGTCCGGTCCGTTCGTCTATGAGTATCGCATGGCGGGCCTAGGGGGTTGGTAAAAGTCAGACCCCCAATAGCGGTACAAGTCGTGTCGGAGTGTAGCCCAGAACACCCTGAGATACTACTGGAATACCTACCAGAAAATCTCCTGCCTTGGCCAAGGTCTTTTCATGTACTGGCTCTCCTAGACACAGCGCGACCTCACCCCCAATACCGGGAGAGACGAACCCCTGCAGATCCGCTCACTGCCTCCATGTGGCTCGGGACTGTACCCAACTAAAACCTGTTTGCACGTCTCCTTTGAGCGTGGTAGGGTAGTAATCAAAGCACAGTGGGAACTCACACGAGACAAATGACGATCTCAGGTCGATGAACTAACCTGTACACATGTCACCAGGGAACTGCTATCTGACGTCTGGTATAATCCCAACTAGCAGGTTCCCGGCGAGTCCTGTCCGGTGTACTCATAACCCAATGAGCACCTGTATACATCTTAGGTGAACCAACTGACACCAGTGGCTTGTGAGACCGGCCACCGCCCCTCGTCGGGGTCTCGACTGTATACACTAGTCTACTCTGGAGTATCGATGCCCTGTCTCGAAACTCCCACGACTAGGGACCTTTTAAGGATGTGCTTATAGACTCCAGCTCTCACTTATACGATCGCTCTCATACTGCTGGTAGTCGAGCAAGAATCCTAGGGGCTCTATCAATGTGTAATAGCGACTCATAAGGTCACCTAAAGCAGTACACGATGATAAAGATAAACCAGAGAGCATACTATCATCTCGAGTAAGACTGTCCTACTGGGACAGGTCTTCCCCTCAATCATTGCAATCACGTGCCTGTGATCCAATAATTGACTCTGAGGGCACTATCTCCAACATCTTTTTCGGGTGTGTTCATTACCGAGAACTGTTTCTCAGTATCCTTTACGTCCTGGGTATTTGATACCGGATCAGGATCCCACATATGTAATTTGTTACATGGGCTACAGATAGGTAGAGAACTGAGAACGGGTGATAAGTTTCATGAGATAGAAACGGTGCAAGTGTTGCAGCCAAGTCTGTTGGTCACTTTCACCCTGTATTACCAGAATACATTGATTCTGAACGAATGTTATTAGATACCGAACCTGATATACAACATCATATCATTTTCTTTATTAGTAAAGAAGGATATAATTTTGTATTATTGGATAATGTTTTGAACATTTCCTATATCAAGAGTTGATCGGTTCAGGCACGTTATCTAAAAGCATAGACGTTCTAAATCAAACCACAGTTCTTAACGTACAGAACACACACAAGATGAAGAGTTCAGAAATGAACGAATCATTCTTGAGGCATTGTAGACTAGGTCATATCAATGCGACCCGACTAGCTGAAGTTACATAAAGATGCATATTTAAATTAGTTTGGATTTACATCTTGTAAAACTTGCCGGTCATGTCACAGAGATAAGATGACCACAGCTCCGTTTATTGGAAACAGAGAAAGAGTTAGTGAACTCTTAGGATTGATACATGATGATGTATGTAAGGTCCCCTGTCTACACATGCCAAGACCGGTTCTTTGTACTTCATTATATTCACTGATGATCTCTCTAGATTCAGACATATGTTCCTGTTGAAACACAACTCCGAAACTTTTGAGATAACACAGAATATAAGTTAGAAGTAGAGAACCAAAAACGGGTATAAGTATTATGTCCATTGATGAGATCAAGGAGAAGAATACTTGAGCACGAAATTCCTGGACTATTCTAAAAGAGAATGAGATTCTCTCTCAGCATTACTCCTCCGTATACACCACAGTACATCGGTGTATCGGGGTGGAGCAATCACACCCTATGTGATATGGTGTGCTCTATGATGAATACTACTGAGTTGCCTATTTCCTTTTGGGAGTTATGCACTTGAGAAGCTGCATACCTATTGAATAGGGTTCAAATCAAATCAGTTGCCTACCACTTCATATGTGATATGGAATGGGAAGAGCCCATATCTTAAGTATGTTAAGATTTGGGGTTATCCGGCCTATGTCTAAAAAGCAAAATCCGGACAAGCTCGAGGCAAAGACAGATCTGTGGAAGTTTGTTGGATATCCCAAGCATTCGCAAGGGAATATCTTCTACCTAACCGAGGAACAAAAGATGTTTTGTTTCTCAACATGCCACCTTTGTGAAAGGGAATTTCTTGTGAAGAAAAATTAGTGTTCATGAGGTAGAACTGGAAGGAGTTCCAGCTATACAAACTACAGCAGATGATTTGGTAGAACCAAAGGATTCAATAGATTCTAACGAACCTCAGCCTCTCCGCCGATCTAGTAGGGTAGCTCACCCACCTAAGAGATACTTCGGTTTCTCTATGACAGTGGGAGCGAGGATTGCATCATGAGATGATGACCCAACTAGTTTTTAGCTGGCCATCAGGAGTGAGACTCTGTAAGAATGGCTGGATGATTAGTGATCTGAGATGGAATCCTTATACACTAACAAAGTATGGACTTTGATTGCTTTATCTGAAGGGTTAAATCCACATCAGGAGAAAGTATATCTTGAGAAGATTACTTGGTGCACATGGAAAAGTTGAGACTTTCAAAGCTATGCTTAAGTCCATCCAGATCCTACTTGCCACTGCTATATACCATGACTACGATATCTGGTGGTTGGGTGTCATGACTGCTTTTCTAAATGATGATTTGGAAGAGAGCGTCTATAAGTACACATCCAGAGGGCTTCGTAGACAGTGGGAGCAGCGGAAACGTGTGCAAGATGTTTTATATGATAAAGCAGGTATCGCGGAGTTGGAACGTCTGTTTTGATGCGGTAATCAAAGAGTTTGACTTCATCAAAATAGTAGATGAACCTTGTATATACAAAAAGGTAGTAGAGAGTAAGGAGGTGATCCTCGTAGAGTACGTGGATTACATACTCTTGATAGGGAAGGAGTTTCCTATGCTACGCTCGGTCAATCTCCGCTTATCATAAGGATTCTCTATATAGGATCAAAGTGATACCTCCTAAATCCTGGGTTTTGGATCTATGAGATAGATCTGATTGGATGTTAGGATTCTCACTAGTTATAGTGAGATGGTATCAATAGATCCTGGGGAGAATCACTGGAAAATTTCAAGGGTGATAAGGACGACTGAATGTCAGTCGCAGGCATTGTCTTTACCCTCAGTGGAGGAACGGTATGTTGGAAGAGTTCCAAGCTAGATACCGTGACTTACTAAACGATTAAAGGCAAGATACATCGTTACCAAGGATGCTACTAAAGAGGCAGTCTGGATATATATATAAGTTCATGAGATGAACTTCGTTCCTACCATTGTGTGACAATAGAGTTGTGGCTTATGCCAAGGAACCCCCGTCCCATCAGAAATCCAGATATAATTCTTAGCCAGTATCACCTGATCAAGGAGATGATTGATCTCCAGGGAGATCGAGGTTAGGAGAGTAAACACAGAGGACAACAGCGCGGATCCACTCACAAAGGCCTTTTTTCCCAGTAGAGACTTTTATGGGATGGTTGAGTATGAGATACTTCAACCACAGCTAATTGTTGGGTATGCGATACCACAACAGATGGCCCTAGTGCAAGTGGGAGATTGTTAGTTATATGTATGCCCTAGAGGCCATTACTGTACATATGATGTATATTGTAATGGATGCTTGGACATATATAGGGAGGACTTTTTTGCTCGACATGATAGTATGCTATCTGGTTGTACTTTATCTTAACATGTACGCTGATTGTCTCTATGTTACATGTTGATAAAGCCCTTAGGATATGTACTCGACTACTGGGACTATGATGAGATCATACTAGTGGGGCCACGGTAGTCGACGAGTACATCCTATAACTGTTCCTAGTCGAGGGTGTATCGAGACAGGGCATCGATACACCAGAGTAAACTAGCGTATACGCATCTTGACCCATATGATGGGCGATGGATGATCGCATATCCATCGGTGTTTGACATCAAAGATGGTGTACGGGTGCTCAGTAAAGACTGGGTACACTGGACGGACTCGCCGAGAACTCCCAGATGGTATTATACCTCACATCAGATGGCAGTTCTCCGGTGATACTGGTACAGAATAGTCTGTTGACCCGAGATCGTCATAGAGACTTGTATGATTCCCACTGTGCTTTGAATTCCATCATACCACGTCCAAGAGGGTGTGCAAAAAGGTAGCTTTTGGGTACAGTCCCGAATCACATGGAGGCAATGAGCGATAGGAGGGGATTCGTCTCTCCCGGTATAGAGAGTTGATGTTGCGCTGTGTTCGATTGGCTATAACCGGAAATCCCTGGCCAGGGTTGCTGAGATTTACTGGTAAGTGCTATCAGTAGTTTGTCGAACTGTTATAGACCTCATATCGACACGACTTATCAAGCTACTGGGGTCTGACGTTTACCACCCCTAGGCGAGATATGCGACATATCAGACGACGAGACCGGA
Organism: Agapanthus africanus; assembly: GCA_030015575.1. Lineage (NCBI taxonomy): Eukaryota > Viridiplantae > Streptophyta > Magnoliopsida > Asparagales > Amaryllidaceae > Agapanthus > Agapanthus africanus. The sequence continues at coordinate 303,188,728 of CM057348.1, forward strand.
CTGTACGGGAGTGTTACTGATTGGATTCGCAGGAGAATGTACAGGCTTGCTTGTTGATCTTCTGAGCGCTCAATACCTGGGTGGCTGTTACGTTTAGCTGACCGCTTGCAGCTTGTGGGTGTTTGATATGATCATCACCTACTGCCGGCGTATTGACGATTCTTTAGAGTCCTACACAGAGGTTTCTTGACTCGGTCAAAACGGAGTAGGGTCACATATGTGATATGTGCAGGACCGAGGATAATGCGATATGAGATGCCGTATTATATTCTCGCGATATTTGATATCAGCCGGGTCATCGAATCAAGTGTTGATTCGATGAATCGGTAAATGATATATTAGTCGGTTATATGCGATATAGCCGGATTGTCGGATCAAGTGTTGATTCGATGATTTAATGTATAATTATATATATATGATATATTAAATTACATTAACTAATATTAGCTCACTAAATGATTCTTTTTCTCACTCGGGTAATACATTGATATATATGCGATATATGTTAATTGTATTATTTTATTTTGTTACAATAAATATTATATATGTGGTATATAATATTGTAACATGATGTGGTTATTAATGCAACATGTTTAGTGGAGATTAAACATGGTTAGGATTTGATTTGGATTAAGCTTTTCTAGAAGTTTCTAGATGCTTTCTTTTTTGTTTTGGAAAAGATATTTGTGTTGATATTTTAAAGTGACTCATCTTTTAACTCAACCCAAACCCTAGCCCTAGTTAAATCTCTACAAAGGTTTGTTTGACCATGGTTGCAATTCTAACCTTATCATAACTTACATTATTCATCACAAAAGGATTAATCATTATTCATCTTCTTCTTGCTTGAGTTCTTCATGAAAAGTTTCCTAGCTTTGATTCTTATGATGAAAAATGAGTGAGAATAAGAAAACAAATAAGAGCAAAAATCCTACTTCATCATCCTCATCTACCCTTGCCATTTAGATGAGGGTGTTCACTTCATTTTGAGAGTGAGAGCTTGTGTTAATGAAACTTCAAGTTAGATCATCTTTGTTATCGAAGATCGGAAGCAAGTTTGCATCTTTCTCTTCGTGGAGCCTCTCGAGAGTCCAGATACACGATGATCGCAGCGAAGGGACCTCAACACGGAGCTTAAGAAGTGAAGGACCAGATCTACAAAGGTTGTAATCCCTCTCACTTAGTGTTAAAGTGTTTAACATGCTTGTTTTCGCCTAATCTCTAGTTTAAAGATCTCGTTTAGGGTTGTTCGGCACGGCTAAATTTTTAATCGGGCATGGTTGATGCCTCGTAGACCCTTGTGCATGTGCCTAGCATCCCTACAGTTATCTATTCTACCACGGTGAGGAACAGAAAGTGTTTGTTACTCAACATGCCACCTTTTTAGAAAAGGAATTTTTTATGAAAGAAATTAGTGGTAATGAGGTAGAACTGGAAGAAGTTCCAGATACACAAACTACAACTGAAAATTTGGTAGAATCGGAGGATTCGATAGTCCCAGATGAACCTCAGCCACTCCACGGATCTAGTAAGGTTCTTCATCCACCTAAAAGATACTACGGTTTTCTCATAGATGATGGGAGCGAGGATTGAAACATAGAAGATGATGACCCAACTAGTTTCGAGCAGGCCATCACAAATGGGGACTCTATAAAATGGCTGGATGCTATTTGATCTGAGATGGAATCCATATACACCAACAAAATATGGACTTTGAAAGTTACACCTGAAGGGGTACCATTGGGAGCAAGTGGATCTTTAAGAAGAAACTTGATGTAGATGGAAAGGATGAGACCTTCAAAGCTAGACTTGTAGCAAAAAGGATTTCGTCGACGACCAGGTATCGACTATGATGAAACATTTTCTCCAGTGGCTATGCTTAAGTCCATCAGGATTCTACTTACCATTGTTGCATACCATGACTATGAAATCTGGCAGATGGACGTCAAGACCGCTTTTTTAAATGGTGATTTAGAAGAGAGCATGTACATGACACAGCCAGAGGGCTTTGTTGACAGTGGGAGTAGCGGAATGATGTGCAAGCTGCTTAAAACAATCTATGGATTAAAGCAGGCATCGCGAAGCTGGAACATATGTTTTGATGTGGCAGTCAAAGAGTTTGACTTCATCAAAAACGTAGATGAACCTTGTATATATAAAAAGATTATAGAGATTAAGGTTGTCCTCCTCGTATTGTACGTGGATGACATACTCTTGATAGAAAATGATGTTCCTATGCTGCACTCGGTCAACTCTTCCTGTCATAAAAGTTCTCCATGAAAGATCTGGGTGATGCCTCCTACATTCTAGGGATAAAGATCTATAGAGATAGATCTAATAGGATGTTGGATTTGTCCCAATCTAGGTATATAGACAGCATACTAAAGAGGTTTAGTATGGAAGATTCTAAGCGTGGAAATTTACCCGTTTTCTCAGGAATCACTCTCTCCAAAGAGATGTCTTCCATGACTGATTTGGAGAGGGCTTGCATGCACGTGGTATCATATGCTTCTGGAGTTGGGTCTATCATGTACGCGATATTATGCACCAGACCGGATGTAGCTTACGCACTTAGTGTTGTAAGTAGGTATCAATCAAACCCAGGGGAGAAGCACTAGATAGCTGCGAAGAACATTCTTAAGTACTTTAGAAGGACTAAAGAGATGTTCTTAGTGTATAGTAACGGTGAACTCTAGGTGGAGTCCTTTACCGATTCGACTTTCCAAAGTGATAAGGACTATAGCAAGTCTATCTTGGGTTTTGTCTTCACCCTCAATGGAGGGACGGTATGTTGGAAGATTTCCAAGAAAGATATTGTAGCAGACTCGACGATAGAGGCTGAATATATTGCTGCTAACGATGCTACCAAAGAGGTTGTCTGGATGAAGAAGTTCATTGCTAAACTTGGTGTGGTTGCATCCATTAAGGATCCAATAACCTTGTATTGTGATAACAATGGAGTTGTGGCTTTGGCCAAGGAACCTTGGTCCCATCAGCAATCCAGACATATTCTGAGGCGGTATCATCTGATCCGGGAGATAGTTGATCGCCGGGAGATCGAGGTCAGGAGGGTTGATATGAAGGACAACACGGCGGATCCACTCACGAAGACCCTTCCCCAGACACAGTTTGAGTGACTTTTTGAGATGTTGGGTATGAGATACTATAACAACTAGCCTTAGTGCAGGTGGGAGATTGTTAGGAATATGTATGCCCTAGAGGCCATTATTGTATGATATAGTGGATGCTTGAACATATATATAGAGGACTTTCTTGCTCGACATGATAGTATACTATCTGGTTGCTCTTAATCTTAACATGTACACTTGTATTAGTATACTGTCTCTCTGATACATGTTGATAAAACCCTTATGATGTTGGCTTGACTACTAGGACTATGATGCAGATCATACTAGTGGGGCTTGTCTAGTCCGCAAGCACATCCTTTAACAGTTCCTAGTCGAGAGAGTATAGAAATAGGGCATCGATATTCTAGAGTAGACTAGTGTGTACGTTTCTTGACCCTGTATGGGGCGATGGTTGATCCTACAACCATTGGTGTTTGACATCAAAGATTGTGGACAGGTGTTCATTAGAGAATGGGTACACCGAACAGGACTCGCCGAGAACTCCTAGATGGTACCATACCTATCGTCAGATAGCAGCTCTCTGGTGACACTTGTATAGGTTAGTCTGTAGACCCGAGATTATTATAGTGTATTATGTGGTCCCCACTGTGCTTTGATTTCCTCCCTACCACGGCTCAAAAGAGTCGTGAAAACAAGTGGATTTTGGGTACAGTCCCAAGTTGTTGGGATACGGCGGTGCCCCGGCCGTCAGACCGACGCCAAATGCGGAACAAAAACTTTTTACAGAACCGGCGCCACCGCAGCCCAAATACCCGGATCGTTCCATTAACCATAAACTAGCAAAACGTAAAAGGAGTTAAAAAGATTAAACCGATCGATCCGTGTCCTTCGGTCTTTAATCTCCGCACCAAGTTCCCCACTGCTGCGCCGACGAAGTCCGCTCCCCGATCACGCCCGTCGAAGTGGCACCACGTCTATGAATCTGTATACGGGCTCCCGCCTCAAGCCCGAGGCAACTCGGACATGAAGTTTGCTAGCCGACATGTCCAAGAATGAAGTAGAGAGAGTGTGGAATATTTTGTCTCAAGATACCCAAGCGATTGGGTGGAGGTAAATTGAGTTGCCATGGATGTAATATGAGCAAAAGATTTAGAAATGCTAAGATAAAAACAGCCCATCACGTAAGGTGCTCGGCCACTTGAAGAATTGGTGAAGCCAAGGCTCTCTGGAAAAATCCTCAAGTAAAGTGGTGGTGTGAAATAATATGAATGAATGAATTAATCAATGCAACTCCAAACAAACCCCTCGTAATAAATCCTCACTATCCAAAGCTCACAACCACTCACCACAAAAAAAAACCCTACATTTTGGAGCGGCCCCGGAATTACAGAAAACCCCCCGTCTCCAAAATCAACCACCTCATAAGGAAATGGGTGCCCATGCCTCTTAAATGCACACAAACAACCCCATACCCTTCTAGAAATACACACCATGCCGAGTCAATGATGGGCGGCCCCGGGTTTCGAAAATTGGCCAAAGAAATGGGTAAAAAGTCAAGGGTCAATGCTCACATAAATAAACAAAGAGGCTGATGTTTAAGACGGAAAAAGGAAACTGGCAACTCCCAAAATAATCCCGTAGCGAATTACGAGATTGGACCTCAACTGTAAATACATACCCGCATTTGTATTCCGACCAAATACAAATGCAATGAGACAAAAATATTCCTACAATTTAATACTAGGATCCAGCTTAAACCAAAGCCCGCTAGTATTATCCGTCCGATCATGATCCATGCACAGGTGCACGAATATGATCGAACCCTGCCATATATCCATATGGTCTCTACAACATTTCGTCCGAACTTGGGAAACTGTCTGTGGGGGACTCTAATGACTCATCAATACACTGGCACTGGGTATAACCACTAGCACGTCATAGGTACTAGCTGTACGTAACGGTTGCCCATGTATTGATCGGAAGGGAAGCTGATGAGCGAACTCATCCAGAAACCCTACTGAGCCTGACAGTGACAATATCCGTACAGTCTGATCCGTTTGTCTATGAGTATTGCATATAGGGCCTAGGGATCTGGTAAACGTCAGACCCCTAATAGCGGTATAAGTCGTGTCAGAGAGTAGCCCAGAACACCCTGAGATACTACTGGAATACCTACCAGTAAATCTCGATTACCCTGGCCAGAGATTTCGTGTAATGGCTCTCCTAAACACAGCGCGATCTCACCCCCAATACCGGAAGAGACAAATCCCCGACGATCTGCTCACTGCCTCCATGTGGCTCGGGACTGTACCCAACTAAAACCTGTTTGCACGACTCCTTTGAACCATGGTAGGGTAGTAATCAAAGCACAGTGGGAACTCACACGAGACAAATGACGATCTCAGGTCGACAGACTAACCTATACACATGTCACCTGAGAACTGCTATCTGACGATATGTATAATACCAACTAGCATGTTTCCGGCGAGTCCTGTCCGGTGTACTCATAACCCAATGAGCACCTGTATACATCTTAGGTGAACCAACTGACACCAATGGCTTATGAGATCGGCCACCGCCCCTTGTCGGGGTCTCGACTGTATACACTAGTCTACTCTGGAGTATCAATGCCCTGTCTCGAAACTCCCACGACTAGGGACACTTTAAGGATGTGCTTATAGACCCCCAGCTCCTACGTATATGATCGCCATCATACTGCTGGCAGTCAAGCAAGAAACCTATGGGCTCTATCAACATGCAATAGTGAACTAAAGTATGTACACGATGATAAAGACAAACCAGATAGCATACTATCATCTCGAGCAAGACTGTCCTATCGGTATAGGTCCTCCCTCAATCATTGCAATCACGTACCTGCGATCCAATAATTAACTTTGAGGGCACTATATCCAACAATCTCCCACTTGCACTCAAGGCTAATTATTGCGATTTCGCATACTCACAGCCCGTGTGATACCGAACACCCAACTTCTCTACTGATCAGTTTCACAAAGCTCGTTTGTAAAACTATTGTGTTCGAGAAATAGCCTCAGTGAGTGGATCCGCCCTGATGTTTCTTTCCATGTCTCTCTTTTTCTCAAGTTCGCGGAGAAAGCCATCTCCAGAAATGAGCAATACCTGTCTTAGAACATGTTTAGATATCTGATGGGACCCGGTTCATAAATGAACTCCAAATCCAGCAAACTTCTTAGACTTTATCGTCAACTGAATTTAATCAGTATCCTGCACCATGCCTCCCTCAGTATCCGCTTGGACCACATGTCCAAACTACTGCCCCTCGTCAGAGGGAAAACTATAACTCTGACAGTCACTCTGTCATCCGGGTCACCTTGGAAGCCTGGAATGATAACTGTCTCCCGAAGGAGGCTGTCGTTATCAAATCCCTAGAACAACTACTTATGTTCTAAAACTGCTTTCGAACGTTTCCCCAAGATTGGATTAATATCAACTTATTGCATCCAGTGCAAAAACAACCTCTGCTAAAGAGGTCACTCCCGGTGAAGGGATCTCGGCTCTTTCCCCGTAGTATGAGGTGCAGGATATTCTAACTGAATACCACGATGCAAAGCAAAAAGGCAATCGGCTATACTGAAGTTATTATCCTGACGCAAACTTCTGTCCAAGGGGTCACTCCCGGTGAAGGGTGTTGGAGATAGTGCCCTCAGAGTCAATTATTAGGTCACAGGTACGTGATTGCAATGATTGATGGAGGACCTATCCCGGTAGGACAGTCTTACTCGAGATGATAGTATGCTATCTGGTTTACCTTTATCATCGTGTACTGTTTTAGGTGACCTGACAAGTTGCTATTACACGTTGATAGAGCCCCTAGGATTCTTGCTTGACCACCAGCAGTATGAGGGCGATCATATAAGTTGGAGCTGGGGTCTATAAGCATATCCTTAAATGGTCCCTAGTCGTGTGAGTTTCGAGACAGGGCATCGATACTCCAGAGTAGACTAGTGTATACAGTCGAGACCCCGACGAGGGGCGGTGGCCGGTCTCACAAGCCACTGGTGTCAGTTGGATCACCTAAGATGTATACATGTGCTCATTGGGTTATGAGTACACCGGACCGGACTCGCCGGGAACATGCTAGTTGGTCTTATACCGGACGTCAGATGGCAGTTCCCTGGTGACATGTGTGCAGGTTAGTTCATCGACCTGGGGATCATCATTTGTCTCGTGTGAGTTCCCACTGTACTTTGATTACTACCCTACCACGGCTCAAAGGAGTCGTGCAAACAGGTTTTAGTTGGGTACAGTCCCGAGCCACATGGAGGCAGTGAGCGTATCTTCAGGGGTTCGTCTCTCCCGGTATTGGGGGTGAGGTCGTGCTGTGTCTAGGAGAGCCATTACATGAAGTCCTTGGCCAAGGCAAGGAGATTTACTGGTAGGTATTCCAGTAGTATCTCAGGGTGTTCTGGGCTACACTCCGACACGACTTGTACCGCTTTTGGGGGTCTGACTTTTACCAACCCCCTAGGCCCGCCATGCGATACTCATAGACGAACGGACCGGACTGTACGGATATTGTCACTGACAGGCTCAGTAGGGTTGTCGGGCTGAGTTCGCTCACAGACGTCCCTTTTAGTCAGTACCTGGTAGCCCGTTACGTATTGGCTTATACCTCTGACGTGCTAGTGGTTAAATCCACAACCAAGGTGTTGACGAGTCTTTAGAGTCCCCCACATTCAGTTACTCAGCTTTCGGGCGAAAGGTTGTAGAGGCCGTATGGAGATATGGCAAGGTCCGATCAGATACGTGCGGTATTGCACGGATCAGGATCGGACAGTTTGTACTATAGGCCGTATGGATATATGGCAGGGTTCGATCAGATACGTGCGGTATTGCACGGATCAGGATCGAACGGATATTACTAGCCGGCTTTGGTTTAAGCCGGATCCTAGTATAGTACAGTGTAGATTTTGTCTCATTGCATTTGTATTTCGGTCGGAATACAAATGCAGGTGTGTATGCACAGTATCGGGGTTTTCCTGTAATTTATTACGAGACCAGTTTTCTGGAGTTGCCAGTTTGCTTTCCGTTTCGGCCGATTTCCTTTGTATCGTTCATTGGCCGAAGATTGGTGGAGGAGGGCTTATTTGCATTGTTGCAAATAAGTTTTTGTGGAGGGGGTCTTTGCATATATTTGTATCATGATGGTTTCATGATGGAGCCCATCCTTTGACTCTTTCTTTTCCATCATGGCTTGACTTTGTAAATCATCATGGTTGTTGATGATGAGGTTGGTGGTAGGTGGTTGAGTGTGGGTTTTGATTTGGTGATCATTTCCTTTTGCATGATAGCCTTCTCTCTCTCTCCATTGTATCATTGGATGGCTCTCTTATTCTATCACCTCTCTCTCTCTCATTCTCACTCTCCCCCACCAAGAGAGGCCGGCCATTTTTGGGCAAGGGCTGTCCAAGTTTTTGAGGGTGGAAATCTTGTTCATTTGATGCTCCAAAAACCCCCCAAGTCCCTCCACATTGTTCTTGTATTATCCCTCCACCAAAATGGCACCTCCATGAACCCCAAAGTGAGACTTGAGTCCTACACAATATTCTACAGCGAATCTTGGGCACGTCGACTAGCCAGCTTCGTGCCCGAGTTGCCTCGGCATTGAGGTGGGAGCCCGTAAAAGAAGTAGGCGATGTGGTGCACTTCCGGCGACAAGGAGGAGACGGGACATTCCGCAGGAGATCGGGACGACGACGAGAAGACCGGAGGACTCGGATCTGTCGGTATATCTCTCTTCCCCTTCTTGTAGATAGCTAGGACTAGTTAGTGGTTCGATCCGGGTATTAGTGCGCGGCGGTTTGCCAGTTCAAGTAAAATTTAAAGTTTATCACCGCTTCCGCATTTGGCCGTCGGATTGACGGCCGGGGCGCCGCCGTGCACTTACAGTGGTATCAGAGCCTCGCCATTAACTTAGTCTAGCTTTGTGTAATGTGTTTGCATTTCCGATCGATCAAAAGTTCCAAAACCGAGTTTTTCAAAGCGACAGTTTTCTGTTGAAATTTTTTAGTCTCCAAAAATTTTTCAGGTTGCATAAAAGTACTGTGCTGAAAGATCTAAGACTACTGTAGAAATTCGAGACACTGATCTCTTCAGGGGAGCGCGGAACCGCGGCAGAACCCTACTTGTTGCCGCAGTTCCGCCATAGTATTGATGGATCAGTGTGTACAATTTTTCCAGTAGGCTTTATGGGTGAAAATTGGGGTTTTGGAATATTAATATTGGGCCCAGAATTTCCTGATCTGCTACAGTAATGCTTGGGGGCCCACTTGTTAAAATTTGATTGATCGGATATTTTAAACACATTATTTCACAGTATTTACATTATATCTGCGACCGTGAATGTCACTTGATCGGTAAATCCGGTCTAACTGCTATAGCCCGGTTAGACGGATTTGCGAACGTGACTTTCACGTTGATGTTCTGTTTTTGCTGTGATGTTGCGGATCGGTCGTGGGGGATAGCCTGGATGCAATGCTAGTACAGTTGTGGTTGTATTATGTACATTTGATATTGCGGGGCGAGCGTCCGACATGTGGACTGCCGTCACTGCCTGTTTGTATTATTATTTTGGGGCACGACCTGGTTGCGGTCGATGTACCCGTTGTATGTATATTTTACTTTCTGTACTAGGATTTCCCCGGGAAGGGGTGCACGGATAGCCGGGTTCTAGAGGGCAACAAGCCCGCATCTCATGGCATTGAGACGGAGGGGGCTTCACTCTTGGATTGGCGGGCTATTCGCCGCACTCGTAGGGGGTACAGGTTGACCCAGGAGGGGTGCCTGAGTTACCGGATTCCGTGAAGTGCTGGGTGGTCCATTCACGGTGCTGAAGAGGGCTGCCTCGCTTCAGGTTTTGGCGGGTAACTTGCCGCGCCCGTAGGGGTCTAGGATTTCATTGCACAGGCTATCCACACGACCAGGGGAACGTCGGGTTTCAGTAGTGGCTCTGTGAAACCCGGAGATCCCAGATATCTGTATTGTTTCTGTGATGCTGTACATTTTCTGTGATGTTGCATTTCTTATCACGCCTTGAGCGAATATAATATATTGGTATATATATTAGTAGATGTTGTATATGTTTTGCATCCGCGCTAGTCCAGTCCCCGCTCTGTCGTTAGTTAGCTAACCTAACGGGTAATGACGGGACCCAGTGGCGAATGCGGATGGCATATACGTACATCAGTATATTTTCGTTCTTTTTGGTGTGATCAATTGATGGGACTGCGTTGATTCGGATCAATGCAAGTTAAAAACAAACCTAATCTGATGTTGTTGGAACACTTTTCAAAAAGCTGTTATTGCAAGGACGTTCACTTTTGTTTTGCATCGTGGTATTCAGTTGGAATATCCTGCTCCTCAGTCGACGAGGCAAGGGCCGAGATCCCTTCACCGGGAGTGACCCCTTGGACAAAAAGTTTGCGTCAGGGCATTAACTTCACTATAGCCGATTACTTTTGCTTTGCACCGTGGTATTCAGTTGGAATATCCTGCACCTCATTCTACGGGGAAAGAGCCGAGATCCCTTCACCGGGAGTGACCTCTTTAGCAATGGTTTTCGTCACTATATTTTTAAAAGCTATCCGGTTCCTTCAACGATATCAAGTTCATTACGTTAAAGGTTTTCGCCAGAAACCATTCGTAGCCCTCCGTCGTTTCATATGGATAGTCAATAGTATTCAAGCTGTGTATGTTGGCCAAAGTCAAGGCACAGTGTTTGGTAGCTGTTGGTTATTCATATGCAGCATAGATAGATGCGTTGGTTTGGAACAGTCGTACTGCCATGTTGGCCAAAGTCAAGGGTATGTACGGGTGGATTCAAATTAACCTGGAGAATGACGGGTAGAACTTGACATGTGACTTATGATATGTTGGCCAAAGTCAAGGTCATAAGAGCATGGGGCAGAAATCACATCGGGAGTTTCAAAAGAACTGAAACTTGCCAGATATGCGCATACCTTCTGGAGTGTGATGACGTGAGCGGATTCCGTCACGTTATCATGCGATGATAGTTGGATCCCGATTCCCACTGATGAGTTAGTTTACTCCTCGGGTGACCCCGACTAATTCTTCTTTCAGGTTTGGAGGAGAATTTGAGGTACAGTGGGAGGATTCCAGATTAGATAAATTGGTAACCATTCTGATCTAGGTTAGAGTGCACGCTGAGTGTTTCTTTTCTCTCTCTCTTTGGCAGCGACCATTGACCCGACCCTAAGACTATGACTCAGTGACCAAGTTGACCGAACCTTCTTAAACACTGGCTTTTGGATTGTCAGAGTTGCAGACCTCATTGCCACTCCTACTTTTACCCTTTTCTCCAGGACACCCCGTATTACTACGAACGTCCACTTCCATTGGACAAAACCATCGTATGGTTAGATACGAACTCGAAAGAATTTATTCGAGGATGGTTTCCGGTTCTGGAGAAAACGGATAGGACTATTCAGTTGTCTTTTCCTTTTACCTTCTCTCAGGTTGCGAGTACTCCTTGGTTTAGGAGATAGTACACCTATTACGCAAATTGGATAGTCTTCTTCCAAACCTTAGGCTGGTGCCGACCGGTAGGGAATGAAGAAAACCAATTAGCCTAACGATGGTGTACAGAAGGTATTAAGTTAAGACAAATCAAGGGATTAGTAAGAGGGCAGAGTAAATTGCAACAGATATTCACGACCAAACCAAGTATTTCTTCGCCAATCCTAAATCACCTTTGTATTTCTCCAGGACACTCCGTATCACTACGAAGATCCACAGTTTATTGGATACTCCATCGTATAGTTATATACGAACTCGAAAGGAACTTGTTCCAGTTCCGGGATGGATTCTGGTTCAGGAGAAATAGGAATAAGATTTATTCAGGTGTCTTTTATCTTCACCTTCTCTCGCTTTGCGAGTGTTCCTAGGATTAGGACAGTACACCCATTATGCTTCTTGGATAGTCTTCTTCCAAACCATAGGCTGGTGCCGAACGGTAGGGAAGGAAGAAAACCATTTGGCCTAAAGGGGTGTGCAGAAGGTAAAGACTAAAGACATATGAAGGGATTTGGAGAGGTGGCAAAGAATTACACGGTTACAGTTGTGAATCTGGATAATGGAAGAGGCATTACTAGGAATACCAGGATACCCCATCGAAACATTTCAATGTTTCAGTCTCACTGTGTACTGTTAAAGGAAAACTGATTTCCCGATTAGACACTTGCTCCAGGGTCTGTATTTACCAGGTATGATTCTCACATCTGCATGGTTTTACAGATGATGAGTGGGAGTAGGTTATTGGGAATTGGGTGATCATCCTCATTATATCGGGATTCGTTGTAATCGGTGATATTTGAGGAGATCGCCTGGGTTGTTTGCCGGTCGGAAAATATTTGGTTTTGAATATCCGCTGTTATGCACCAATTTCAAATTGATATATCTGTACGTCTATTTTCATAGAGTGAGATATACCTTTCTGAAATTATGTCTACGACATTTACCTATATCATTGGATGGTTAGGTAAGGAGCATTAAGCAGCGGTGTAATTCTTCTTGACCATAAGTACAGTTTTCAACCTACGACACACAGTGAATGAGTTATCAGACTCAAGGGACTTATACAGAGTATTATATGTTGTCCAGGGTCCATCAGGACAGAGGGGTTGGTCCTCGTACTATATTCGGTTTACTTATGACTTCTCTAGTTTTTAGACCGGTGTTTCGTGGAAACACAGGGTCCGAATTTTGAGAAGTTACAGGTATTTGAATAGAGTAGAGAACCAGGTGTAGCAAGTATCGGGATTCTTCAAAGAGATCGAAGATGTAGATACTTGTGTATGGTATTCAGTTGATAGTAATGATAAAGAGATCTTGCTTCTTTTTCAGGTTACTCATAATTGGAAGCATTCCTGAGTTGAGTAACGCTGATCGGCCTCCTTCCATTTAGTTGACATGCACTGGGGACAGCTGCATGATTTGAATCTGGTCCAATTAAATCAGTGCCTCTGTTTCTATATGGGATATAGAACGGTTCATATCTTAACGGTGTTAAGGTACGGGGAGTTGTCCGGCTTATGATTAAAACCAGACACTGGACAACTCAAGGCATGATTCTGTAATGGCTGTTTGTGGGTTGACCCAGGCTATGACGAGGGTTGACTTTCTACCATCTGGATGAACAATAGCAATATTGTTCTAGACTCGCCACAGTTTTATTAAAAATGGATTTTTTCAGGAAAACGGTAGTGGGAGTATGGTAGAGCTGGAAGTGATTCCAGAACCACAAACGATTACTGAAGATTTGATAAGGAACCTAAAGATTCAATCTGGATTGACATTCCATTGGCCACTCCGCAGATACGGTGGGTAACTTCAGGCACCCGAGGGGTACTCCGGTAGCCTCAAGGACGGTGACAGGGAAGTTCTTGTTTACCCACACTTACCATTGCTGTTGTTCCAGGCTGCGAGACCCGGCGGGAGGATGAGTATAGCGTCGTTCTAAACTAGTTTTAGAAGTGTACGTCTATATGACTCTGCCAGAGGGTTGTCGTAGTCAGTGGGAGCAGCGGAAGCATTGGTGAATAGGTAGCTTATGTCTATTTATAGACTGAAGCACCAGTAGCGGAGATAGATCATCTATTTCTGACGTGACAGTCATAGGTTTGACTTCATCAGAATAGGGGATGGATCTGTTGAGAAGGTAGTAGGGTGTGATATCCTGGTATTTGGATGACATACACAGAGTAGGAAAAGAAACTCCTATACTACAATCGGTTATACTTTGGTCGTCACACAGTGGTTTCTCCACAAAGGAAATGGATTTTATATCAGACATACTGGTTACTAGATCTATGGTTTTAGATCTAGATTTGGGTGGTTTCCCAATCTGGGTACTTAGACAGCATTCTAAGGGTATTTAGAATGGACGACTCCTGGCACGGTAGTGTACCTGCAGGTAATGGAGTCACCCTCTCTAAAGGTGTCTTACAGACTAAAGTAGAGAGGGATGTGCATGATTGGCAGATCACTTGCTTAGGCAATTGAGTCAATCATGAGATGTCAAGTACCACACCAGATGTTGTTCTTGCACTAGATGCAATAAGTTGACATTGATCCAATCAAGGAGAAACAGTCAGAAGCAGTTTTAGAACATAAGTGCATGTTCTAGGGATATGATAACGACAGGCTCATTCGGGAGACAGTTATCATTCCAGGCTTCCAAAGTGACATGGACGACAAGGAGGTTGTCAGAGTTATAGTTTTCCTTCTGACGAGGGGCAGTATTTTGGACAGGTGGTCCAAGGCAATACTGAGGGTGGCATGGCGCAGGATACTGATTAAGTTCAGTTGACGATACAGTCTAAGAAGTTTGGATTTGGAGTTCATTTATGAGCTAGGTCCCATCAGACATCCAGACACATTCTAAGACAGATATTGCTCATTTCGGGAGATGGGTTTTCTCCGCGAACTTGAGATATAGAGAGACATAGAAAGAAACATCAAGGCGGATCCACTCACTAAGGCTATTCCTCGAACGCAATAGTTTCGCAAACGAGCTTTGTGAGACTGACTAGTAGAGGAGTTGGGTGTTCGGTATCACACGGGCTGTGAGTATGCGACATCGCAATAATTAGCCTTGAGTGCAAGTGGGAGATTGTTGGAGATGTGCCCTCAGAGTCAATTATTAGGTCACAGGTACGTGATTGCAATGATTGATGGAGGACCTATCCCGGTAGGACAGTCTTACTCGAGATGATAGTATGCTATCTGGTTTACCTTTATCATCGTGTACTGTTTTAGGTGACCTGACAAGTTGCTATTACACGTTGATAGAGCCCCTAGGATTCTTGCTTGACCACCAGCAGTATGAGGGCGATCATATAAGTGGGAGCTGGGGTCTATAAGCATATCCTTAAATGGTCCCTAGTCGTGTGAGTTTCGAGACAGGGCATCGATACTCCAGAGTAGACTAGTGTATACAGTCGAGACCCCGACGAGGGGCGGTGGCCGGTCTCACAAGCCACTGGTGTCAGTTGGATCACCTAAGATGTATACAGGTGCTCATTGGGTTATGAGTACACCGGACCGGATTCGCCGGGAACATGCTAGTTGGTCATATACCAGACGTCAGATGGCAGTTCCCTGGTGACATGTGTGCAGGTTAGTTCATCGACCTGGGGATCGTCATTTGTCTCGTGTGAGTTCCCACTGTACTTTGATTACTACCCTACCACGGCTCAAAGGAGTCGTGCAAACAGGTTTTAGTTGGGTACAGTCCCGAGCCAGATGGAGGCAGTGAGCGTATCTTCAGAGGTTCGTCTCTCCCGGTATTGGGGGTGAGGTCGTGCTGTGTCTAGGAGAGCCATTACACGAAGTCCTTGGCCAAGGCAAGGAGATTTACTGGTAGGTATTCCAGTAGTATCTCAGGGTGTTCTGGGCTACACTCCGACATGACTTGTACCGCTTTTGGGGGTCTGACTTTTACCAACCCCCTAGGCCTGCCATGCGATACTCATAGACGAACGGACCGGACTGTACGGATATTGTCACTGACAGGCTCAGTAGGGTTGTCGGGCTGAGTTCGCTCACAGACGTCCCTTTTAGTCAGTACCTGGTAGCCCGTTACGTATTGGCTTATACCTCTGACGTGCTAGTGGTTAAATCCACAACCAAGGTGTTGACGAGTCTTTAGAGTCCCCCACATTCAGTTACTCAGCTTTCGGGCGAAAGGTTGTAGAGGCCGTATGGAGATATGGCAAGGTCCGATCAGATACGTGCGGTATTGCACGGATCAGGATCGGACAGTTTGTACTATAGGCCGTATGGATATATGGCAGGGTTCGATCAGATACGTGCGGTATTGCACGGATCAGGATCGAACGGATATTACTAGCCGGCTTTGGTTTAAGCCGGATCCTAGTATAGTACAGTGTAGATTTTGTCTCATTGCATTTATATTTCGGTCGGAATACAAATGCAGGTGTGTATGCACAGTATCGGGGTTTTCCTGTAATTTATTACGGGACCAGTTTTCTGGAGTTGCCAGTTTGCTTTCCGTTTCGGCCGATTTCCTTTGTATCGTTCATTGGCCGAAGATTGGTGGAGGAGGGCTTATTTGCATTGTTGCAAATAAGTTTTTGTGGAGGGGGACTTTGCATATATTTGTATCATGATGGTTTCATGATGGAGCTCATCCTTTGACTCTTTCTTTTCCATCATGGCTTGACTTTGTAAATCATCATGGTTGTTGATGATGAGGTTGGTGGTAGGTGGTTGAGTGTGGGTTTTGATTTGGTGATCATTTCCTTTTGCATGATAGCCTTCTCTCTCTCTCCATTGTATCATTGGATGGCTCTCTTATTCTATCACCTCTCTCTCTCTCATTCTCACTCTCCCCCACCAAGAGAGGCCGGCCATTTTTGGGCAAGGGCTGTCCAAGTTTTTGAGGGTGGAAATCTTGTTCATTTGATGATCCAAAAACCCCCCAAGTCCCTCCACATTGTTCTTGTATTATCCCTCCACCAAAATGGCACCTCCATGAACCCCAAAGTGAGACTTGAGTCCTACACAATATTCTACAGCGAATCTTGGGCACGTCGACTAGCCAGCTTCGTGCCCGAGTTGCCTCGGCATTGAGGTGGGAGCCCGTAAAAGAAGTAGGCGATGTGGTGCACTTCCGGCGACAAGGAGGAGACGGGACATTCCGCAGGAGATCGGGACGACGACGAGAAGACCGGAGGACTCGGATCTGTCGGTATATCTCTCTTCCCCTTCTTGTAGATAGCTAGGACTAGTTAGTGGTTCGATCCGGGTATTAGTGCGCGGCGGTTTGCCAGTTCAAGTAAAATTTAAAGTTTATCACCGCTTCCACATTTGGCCGTCGGATTGACGGCCGGGGCGCCGCCATGCACTTACAAAGGGATCTCGGCCCTTGCCTCGTCGACTGAGGTGCTGGATATTCATAACCGAATACCACTGTGCAAAACAAAAGAGAACGTCCTTGCAATAACAGCTTTTTGAAAAATGTTCCAACAACATCAGAATAGGTTTGTTTAGCTTGCATTGATCCGAATCAATACAGTCCCATCAATTGATCACACCAATAAAGAACGAAAATACGATGTACGTATATGCCATCCACATTCGCCACTGGGTCCCCGTCATCACCCGTTAGGTTACTTAACTAACGACAGAGCGGGGACTTGACTGGCGCGGGTGTAAAACATATACAACATCTACTAGTATATATATCAATATATAATAATCGCTCAAGGCGTGATAAAATGCAACATCACAGAAATGTAATAAGCATCACAGAACAATACAGATAATCTGGGATCCCCGGGTTTCATAGAGCCGCTACTGAAACCCGACGTTCCCTTGGTCGTGTGGATAGCCTGTGCAATGAAATCCTAAACCCCTACGGGCGCGGCAAGTTACCCGCCAAAACCTGAAGCGAGGCAGCCCCCTTCAACAAAGTGAATGGACCACCCAGCACTTCATGCAATTCGGTAACTTGGGCACCCCTCCTTGGGTCAACCTATACCCCGTACGAGTGCGGAGAATAGCCCGCCAATTCTAGAGTGAAGCCCCCTTCGTCTCAAAGCCATAAGATGCGGGCCTATTGCCCTCTAGAACCCGGCTACCCGTGCACCCCTCCGCGGGGTAATCCTAGTACAGAAAGTAAAATATACAACAGGTACATCGACCTCAGCCCGGTCGTGCCCCAAAAGAATAATATACAAACAGACAGTGACGGCAGTCCACATGTCGGACGGTCGTCCCGCAATATCAAATGTACATATACAACCAAACTGTACTACCATTGCATCCAGGCTATCCACCACGACAAATATGCAACATCACAGCACAACACAGAACATCAACGTGAATGTCACGTTCGCAAATCCGTCTAAAAGGGCTATAGCAATTAGACAAGATTTACCGATCAAATGACATTCACGGTCGCAGATATAATGTAAATACTGTGAACTAACATGTTTAAAATTTTCGATCGACAAAATTTCCCGAAGTAGGCCCCAAGCACAATTCCCAGTACTCAGACAAATCTGGGCCCAAACAAAAAATACCAGAAACCACATTTCCAAGTCAAAAACCACCTCAGAAAATTTCGTGCACTGTGGCTACAGTACTGCGGCGGATCCGCGGCTAAAACGTGGGTACGGCCGTGGATCCGCCGCTCTACAGTGAAATCAGCCCACCAAATTTTCTCAATTCTCTTAGAAAACCCTGCCTGTTTTTCTGCAGCACACAAAATAATTTTTTGACCACATGAAAAATTCGACAGAAACTGATGACTTGGAAATGCAGTTTTTGAAAATTTCGTTCGAAACATGTTAGAGCAAGCTAGTAAAGGTTAATGGCGTAGCTCTGATACCATGTAAGACTACGGTAGCGCTCCGTCCGTCTTTCCGAGGCCAAAATGCGGAAACGAAAATTTTTCTAAACATGAAACCGGCGCTATCGTATGCTTAAAACCCGAATCGAACCATTAACCTACAACTAGCTATCTAGAGAAGGGATAGAAAGGCTATACCGATCGATCCGTGTCCTTCGGTTTTTTGCCACCATCCCAAGCTCCTCGCGGCATCTCCGGTCTTGATCTCCTCGCCGGAAAGGGCACCACATCTACGAGTCTTTTTACGGGCTCCCGCTTCATCCGAAGCAACTCGGGCACGAAGTGTGCTAGCCGACGTGTCTAAGATGTTGTAGAGAATGTTTGTGATCACTTTGTCTCTTGCATCCATGAGATGGATGGAGGTTAGAGATGAAGCCATTGATGGAAGTTTTGAGCTAGAGGAAGAAGAAGAAGAAGGAGCCTCTTTCTTTTCTTTTTGCTTTTTCTATGATGTAATAAAATGAGAGTGAGATTGATAATAAAACCCAAGAGCAAACCCCTCAAATGGCAGCCCTCTTTCTCTCTCCCTCTCATTTCATCCACCCATCAATCAAATAATGTGACACATGCACAAAGAAAGAGACCATGAGTCACCACTTGTGCATGTGTCACAATAAATACTCCAAATAATGATATCTAGCTCATAATAACCATCTGTAAACATTAACCCAAATGTTTACAACAATAAAAAGATACGGCAACATTTAAAGTAAACTCGTGACGGATCACAAGGATACCCCTCACCTGTATATACATACCTGCACCCGCATTCCGACTGAATGCGAATGCGATGAGACTAAAGTAATCCAACAAATCTAATACTAGGATCCGGCTTAAACCAAAGCCCACTAGTATGATCCGCCCGATCATGATCCGTGCATTACTGCACGTATATGATCGGACCCTGCCATATATCATACGGCCTCTACAACGTTTCGCCCGAAACTTGAGAAACTGTCTGTGGTGGACTCTAAAGACTCGTCAATACTTTGGCTGTGGATTTAACCACTAGCACGTCAGAGGTATTAGCCGTACGTAACGAGCTACCAGGTATTGACCAAAAAAGGAGGTCGATGAGCGAACTCATCCTGACACCCTACTGAGCCTGTCAGTGACAATATCCGTACAGTCCGGTCCGTTAGTCTATGAGTATCGCATGGCGGGCCTAGGGGGTTGGTAAAAGTCAGACCCCCAAAAGCGGTATAAGTCATGTCGGAGTGTAGCCCAGAACACCCTGAGATACTACTGGAATACCTACCAGTAAATCTCCTGCCTCGGCCGAGGGCTTTGTGTAATGGCTCTCCTAGACACAGCGCGATCTCACCCCCAATACCGGGAGAGACGAATCCCCTACCGATCCGCTCACTTGCCTCCATATGGCTCGGGACTGTACCCAACTAAAACCTGTTTGCACAACTCCTTTGAGCCGTGGTAGGGTAGTAATCAAAGCACAGTGGGAACTCACATGAGACAAATGACGACCTCAGGTCGATGAACTAACCTGTACACATGTCACCAGGGAACTGCTATCTGACGCTAGGTTTAATACCAACTAGCAGGTTCCCGGCGAGTCCTGTCCGGTGTACTCATAACCCAATGAGCACCTGTATACATCTTAGGTGAACCAACTGACACCAATGGCTTGTGAGACCGGCCACCGCCCCTCGTCGGGGTCTCGACTGTATACACTAGTCTACTCCAGAGTATCGATGCCCTGTCTCGAAACTCCCACGACTAGGGACCTTTTAAGGATGTGCTTATAGACCCCAGCTCCCACGTATATGATCGCCATCATACTGCTGGCAGTCAAGTAAGAATCCTAAGGGCTCTATCAATGTGTAATAGCGACCTGTAAGGTCACCTAAACCAGTACACGATGATAAAGATAAACCATGGTAGCATACTATTCTCTATCAACGTGCAATAGTGAACTACAATGTCACCTAAAGCATGTACACGATGATAAAGACAAACCAGATAGTATACAAACCTCTCGAGTAAGACTGTCCTACCGGTATAGGTCCTCCCTCAATCATTGCAATCACGTGCTTGCGATCCAATAATTGACTCTGACGGCACTATATCCAACACTTGGAAGCCTGGAATGATAACTGTCTCCCGAAGGAGGCTGTCGTTATCAAATCCCTAGAACAACTACTTATGTTCTAAAACTGCTTCCGAACGTTTCTCCAAGATTGGATTAATATCAACTTATTGCATCTAGTGCAAAAACAACCTCTGGTGTGGTACTTGACATATCATGATCAACTCAATTAACTAAGCAAGTGATCTGCTAATCATGCACATCTCTCTCCCCTTTAGTCTGTAAGACACCTTTAGAGAGGGTGACTCCATCACCTGCAGGTACACCACCATGCCAGGAGTCATTCATTCTAAAATACCTTTAGAATGCTGTCAAAGTACCAAGATTGGGAAACTACCCAAATATAGATCTAAAAACATAGATCCAGTAACCAGAATGCCTGATATTATATCCATATCCTATGTGGAGAAACTACTGTGTGACAACCACAATATAACCGATCGTAGTATAGGAATTTCACTTCCTATTCTGTGTATGTCATCCAAAAACTAGGACATTACACCCTACTACCTTCTTAACAGATCCATCCCCTATTTTGATGAAGTCAAAACCCATGACTGTCAAAATAGATGATCTATCTCCGCTATATTTGCTTTAGTCTATAAATAGACACAAGCTACTTGTCCACTACGCTTCCACTGCTCCCACTGACTACGACAACCCTTTGGCAGAGTCATATACGCGTACACTTCTAAAGCTAGTTTAGAACGACGCTATACTCATCGTCCTGCCGGGTTTTATAGTCTGGAACAACAGTAGTGTCAAGTTTGGGTAAACAAGAACCTCCCTTTCACCGTCCTTGAGGATACCGAAGTACCTCTCGGGTGCCTGAGGTTACCCACCATATCTGCGAAGTGGCTAATGGAATGTCAATCCTGATTGAATCTTTAGGTCCTATTAAATTTTCCGTAATCGTTTGCGGTTCTGGAATCTATTCCAGTTCTACCATACTCCCACTACTGTTTTCTGAAAAAATCCATTTTACTAAAACGGTGGCGAGTCAAGAACAATATCACTATTGATCTTCCAGATGGTAGAAAGTCAACTCTCGTCAAAGCCCGGGTTAACCCATAAACTGCCATTACAGAAACGTGCCTTGAGTTATCCAGAGTCTGGTTTTAAGCATAAGCCGGACAACTCCCTGTACCTTAACATCGTTAAGATACGAACCATTTTATATACGATATAGAAATAGAGGCACTGATTTAATTGGAACCAGAATCAAATCATGCATCTGTCTCCAGTGCATGTCAACTAAATGGAGAGAGGCCGATCAGCATTACTCAACTTAAGAGTGTATCCAATTATGAGTAACCTGAAAGAGAAACAAGTTTCTCAAAACCACTACTATCAACTGAATACCATACACAAGTATCTACATCTTCGATCACCTTGAAGAATCCTGATACTCGCGACACCTGGTTCTCTATTTTATTCTTGTACCTATAACTTCTCAACTTTAGACCTTGTATTTCTACGAAACACTTGTCCAAAAAACTTGAGAAGTCACAAGTAAACAGAATATAGTACGAGGACCAACCCTTTTGTCCTAATGGACACTGGACAACATACAATACTTTGTATAAGTCCCGTGAGTTGAATAACTCAAAACCTGTAAGTCGTAGGTTGAAAACTGTACCCAGGCGATTTCCTCAAATATCACCAATTGCAACGAATTCCGATATAATGAGGATGATCACCTAATTCCCAATAACTTACTCCCACTCATCATCTGTAAAACCATACAGATGTGAGAATCATACCTGGTAAATACATACTCTGGAGCAAGTGTCTAATTGGGAAATCAGTTTTCAATTAACAATGCATAGTGAAACTGAAACATAAAAATGTTTCGAAAGGGTATCCGGGTATTCTTAGTAATGCCTCTTCCATTATTCAGATTCATGACTATAACCGTATATTTCCCTGCCATCTCTTCAATTCCTTTTATTTGTCTTTACTCATTACCTTCTGTACACCATCGTTAGGCTAAGTGGTTTTCTTCCTTCCCTACCGTTCGGCACCAGTCTATGGTTAGGAAGAAGACTATCCAATTAGCATAATAGGTGTACTCTCCTAATCCTAGGAGCACTCGAAATCTGAGAAAAGGTAAGGATAAAAGACAACTGAATAAACCTTATTCCTATTTCTCCAGAACCAAAATCCATCCTCGAAAAAGTTCCTTCGAGTTTGTATATAACCATACGATGGATTTATCCAATGAAATTGGATGTTCGTAGTGATACGGGGTGTTCTGGAGAAATACAAAGGTGAATTAGGAGTGGCTATGAAATACGTGGTTCGGACATGAATGATAGCAGTCGCAATTTACTTTGCCCTCTTTCTAATCCATTTATTTTGTCTTTACTTATTACCTTTTGTACACCCAACTTAGGCTAATTGGTTTTCTTCATTCCCTACCTTTCGGCACCTTCCTATGGTTTGGAAGAAGACTATCCAATAAGCGTAATAAATGTACCCTCTCCTAATCCTAGGAGCCCTCACAACCTGAGAGAAGGTAAATGAAAAAGGCAACTAAATAATCCTATTCAATCTCTCCAGAACCAGAATCCATCCTCGAAGAAATTCCTTCGAGTTCGTATATAACCATATGATGGATTTATCCAATGGAAGTGGATGTTCGTAATAATACGGGGTGTTCTGGAGAAACTCAAAGGGTAAAAGAAGGAGTGGCAATGATGTATGCAACTCAGACGATCCAAAAGCCAGTGTTATAAGAAAAGTTCGGTTAACTTGGTCACTTAGTTATAGTCAAGGGTCGGGTCATGGTCGCAGTCAAAAAGAGAGAGAAAGAAAACACTCTGCGTGCACTCTAACCTGGATCAGAATGGTTAATCACTTTATCCAATCAGGAAACCTCCCATTGTTTTCTCAAATTCTCCTCCAAACCTGAAAGAAGAATTAGCCGGAATCACCCGAGGAGTAATACTAGTCATCAGTGGGAATCGGGATCCAACCATCATCGCATGATAACGTGATGGAAGCCACTCACGTCATCACACTCCAGAAGGTATGCGCAAGCCTGACAAGTTTCCTGTATGTTTGAAACTCCCGATATGATTTTTACCCCAAGCAGCTTATGACCTTGACGGATGCCAACAAATCATAAGTTGCAAGTTAAGTTCTACCCGTCATTGTCCTGATCAATTTAGACCCACCCATACTCGCCCTTGACGGATGCCAATAAGGCTGCACGACTGTCCTAGATTAATGCATATCCATGCTACAGAAAAGTAACACATAGCTACCGCACACTATGCCTTGACGGAAGCCAACAAACATAGCACGAATACTAGGCGCTGCTTTTCAGAAATGACGGAGGGCTACGGCTGGTTTTTGGTGAAAAACCTTTAGCATAATGAACTTGATATCGTTGAAGGAATCCAAGTAGTTTTATAAAAATATAGCGGCGAAAACCTTTGCTAAAGAGGTCACTCCCGGTGAAGGGATCTCGGCACTTTCCCCATAGAATGAGGTGCAGGATATTCCAAACTGAATACCACGATGCAAAGCAAAAAGCAATCGACTATAGTGAAGTTATTACCCTGACGCAAACTTCTGTCCAAGGGGTCACTCCCGATGAAGAGATCTCGGCCCTTGCCTCGTCGAATGAGGTGCTGGATATTCATAACCGAATACCACTGTGCAAAACAAAAGAGAACGTCCTTGCAATAACAGTTTTTTTGAAAATTTGGTTCCAACAACATCATATATAGGTTTGTTTTCCTTGCATTGATAAAAATCAACGCAGTCCCATCAATTGATCACACCAGAAAAGAACGAAAATATAATGTACGTATATGCCATCCGCATTCGCCACTGGGTCCCGTCATCACCCGTTAGGTTACTTAACTAACGACAGAGAGGGGACTGGACTAGCGCGGGTGCAAAACATATACAACATCTACTAGTATATATATCAATATATAATAATCGCTCCAGGTATGATAAATGCAACATCACAGAAAAGTAATAAGCATCACAGAACAATACAGATAATCTGGGATCCCCGGGTTTCATAGAGCCGCAAATGAAACCCGACGTTTCCCTGGTCGTGTGGATAGCCTGTGCAAAGAAAACCTAGACCCCTACGAGCGCGGAAAGTTACCCACCAAAACCTAAAGCGAGGCAGCCCTCTTCAGCAAAGTGAATGGACCATCCAGCACTTCACGGAATCCGGTAACTTGAGCACTCCTCCTTGGGTCAACCTATACCCCCTACGAATGCGGCGAATAGCCCGCGAATTCTAGAGTGAAGCCCCCTTCGTCTCAACGTCATAAGATGCGGGCCCGTTGCCCTCTAGAACCCGGCTATCTGTGCACCCCACCGCGGGGTAAGCCTAGTACAAAAAAGAAAATATATACAACGGGTACATCGACCTCATCCCAGTCGTGTCCCAAAAGAATAATATACAAACAGGCAGTGACGGCAGTCCACATGTCGGACGCTCACCCCACAATATCAAATATACAAATAAATCCAAACTGCACTACCATTGCACAGGAGCTATCCACCACGACAAATCCGCAATATCACAGCACAACACAGAACATCAACGTGAATGTCACGTTCGCAAACCCGTCTAAAAGGACTATAGCAATTAGACAAGATTTACCGCTCAAATGACATTCAAGGTCGCAGATATAATGTAACCACTGTAAACTAACACATTTAAAATCTCGATCGACAAAACTTCCCGAAGTGGGCCCCAAGTACAAATCCAGTACTCAAAATAAAATCTGGGCCCAAACAAAATATTCCATAAACCCCAATTCCAAGTAGAAGACCACCTTAAGAAATATGGTGCACTGAAGAAACTTGACTGCGGCGGAACCGCGGCCAAAACGTAGGTATGGCCGCGGTTCCGCAGCCTTACAATAAAATCACTTTCCCAAATTTCTATAGATGTCTTATAAAAGCCTGCCTGATTTTCTGACGTACCTAAAAAAAATTTTTAGACCACAAAAAAATTCGACAGAAACTTTGAACATGAAAATGCGGTTTTGGAAATTTTGTCCGATCGAGCTTTTAAACTGTAGGGTTGCTAGGCACACGCACAAGGGTCTACGAGGCATCAACCATGCCCGATTAAAAATTTAGTCGTGCCGAACAACCCAAAGCCGGATCTTTAAACTAGAGTTTATGCGAAAACAAACATGTTAAACACTTTAACACTAAGTGATAGGGATTACAACCTTTGTAAATCCGGTCCTTCACTTCTTAAGCTCCGTGTTGAGGTCCCTTCGCTGCGATCATCGTGTTCCGGACTCTCGAGAGGCTCCATGAAGAGAAAGATGCAGTCTTGCTTCCGATCTTCGATAACATAGATGATCTACCTTGAAGTTTCATTAACACAAGCTAACACTCACTAAATGAAGTGAACACTCTCATCTAAATGGCAAGGATAGATGAGGATGATGAAGTAGGATTTTTTCTCTCTTTTATAATCTTTTTCTCACACATTATCATCACTTGGAAAAAAGCTAGTAAGCTTTTTCCATGAAAAGAAGAAGGAAGAAGATGAAGAATGAATAATGAATTATTGCTTTGTGATGAATAATGAAAAGATGATAATGATGAATTATGCAACCATGGTTAACTAAACCATTGTAGAGATTTAACTAGGGCTAGGGTTTGGGTTGGGTTAAAGGTGAGTCATTTGAAAATATCAAGCATCATATCTTTTCCATGACAAAAGAAAAGCTTTTAGAAGCTACTAGAAGTCTTAACCCTAATCCAAACACTAACCATGTTTAAACTCCACTAAACATGTTGCATTAGTAATCATATCATGTTACAATATTATATATCACATATATAATATTTATTGTAACAAAATAAAATAACACAATTAACATATATCGCATATATATCAATGTATTACCCGAGTGAGAAAAAGAATCTTTTAGTGAGCTAATATTAGTTAATGTAATTTAATATATCATATATATTATTATACATTAAATTATCGAATCAACTCTTGATCCGACAATCCGGCTATATCGCATATAACCGACTAATACGATGACCTGGCTATATCACATATACCCGGCCAATATCTCATATCGCGAGAATCCAATACGGTATCACATACCGCATTATCCTCGATCCCGCACATATCACATATGTGCTCCTACTCCATTTTGCCTGAGTCAAGAAACCTCTGTGTGGGACTCTAAAAAATAGTCAATACGCCGGCAGTAGGTGATAATCATATCAAACACCCACAAGCTGCAAGCGGTCAGCTAAACGTAACAGCCACCCAGGTATTGAGCGCTCAGAAGATCAACAAGCAAGCCTGTACATTCTCCTGTGAATCCAGTCAGTAACACTGTCGTACAATCCGGTCTCGTCGTCTGATATGTTGCATATCTCACCTAGGGGTGGTAAAACGTCAGACCCCAGTAGCTTGATAAGTCGTGCCGATATGAGGTCTATAACAGTTCGAGAAACTACTGATAACACTTACCAGTAAATCTCAGCAACCCTGGCCATGGATTTGTAGTTATAGCCAATCGAACACAGCACATTATCAACTCCCTATACCGGAAGAGACGAATCCCCTCCTATCACTTATTGCCTCCATGTGATTCGGGACTGTACCCAAAAGCCACCTTTTTGCACGCCCTCTTAGACGTGGTATGATGGAAATCAAAGCACAGCAGGAATCACACAAGACTCTATGACGATCTCGGGTCAACAGACTACTCTGTACCAGTGTCACCGGAGAACTGCCATCTGACGTGAGGTATAATACCATCTGGGAGTTCTCGGCGAGTCCGTCCAGTGTACCCAGTCTCTACTGTGTTAGTTATATGTATGCCCTAAAGGCCATTACTATACATAGGATGTATATTGTAGTGGATGCTGGGACATATATAGGGAGGACTTTCTTGCTCGACATGATAGTATGCTATCTGGTTGATCTTTACCTTAACGTGTACACTGATTGTCTCCCTGTTACATGTTGGTAAAGCCCTTAGGATCTGTACTTGACTACCTGGACTATGATGCGGATCATACTAGTGGGGACATGGTAGTCCACAAGTACATCCTTCAAAGTCCCTAGTCGTGGGTGTATCGAGACGGGGCATCGATATACCAGAGTAGACTAGCGTATACCTTCTCGACCCATACAGATGGGCGATGGATGATCCCATATCCATTGGTGTTTGACATCAGAGATGATATACGGGTGCTCAGTGGAGACTGGGTACACTGGACGGACTCGCCGAGAACTCCCAGATGGTATTATACCTTACGTCAGATGGCAGTTCTCTGGTGACACTGGTACAGAGTAGTCTGTTGACCCGAGATCGTCATAGAGTCTTGTGTGGTTCCCACTGTGCTTTGATTTCCATCTTACCACGTCCAAGAGGGCGTGCAAAACGGTGGTTTTTGGGTACAGTCCCGAGTCACATGGAGACAATGAGCGATAGGAGGGGATTCGTCTCTCCCGGTATAGGGAGTTGATGTTGCGCTGTGTTCGATTGGCTATAACAGGAAATCCCTGGCCAGGGTTGCTGAGATTTACTGGTAAGTGTTACCAGTCATTTCTCGAATTGTTATAGACCTCATATCGACACGACTTATCGAGCTATTGGGGTCTGACGTTAACCACCCCTAGGCGAGATATGCGACATATCAGACGATCAGACCGGACTGTACGGTAGTGTTACTGGTTGGATTCACTGGAGTGTGAGCGGGCTTGCTCGTCGATCTTCAGATCGCTCAATACCCGGGTGGCCATTACGTTTAGCAGACCGCTTGCGGCTTGTGGGTGTTTGATATGATCATCGCCTGCTGCCGGCGTATTGACGAGTCTTTAGAGTCCTACACAGAGGTTTCCTGGCTCAAGCGAAACGAAATAGGAGCGCATATGAGATATGTGCGGGACCGAGAATAATGCGTGTATGTGATACCGTGTTATATTCTCGCGATGAATGTGTCGAATGGTTGTATGCGATATAACCTAGTTATCGAATCATGGATTGATTCGATAAGCCGATACATTGAATATTAGTCGGTTATATGTGATATGACCGGATCGTTAAATCAAGTGTTGATTTAATGATTTAATGTATAATTATATATTTGATATATTACTTTGCATTAACTAATATTGGTTCACTTTAAATGGATTTTCTCGCTCGGATGTGCGCATTATATATGTGATATGATTTTGTGCACATGCTTGTATCATGTTTGATAGTGCATGTAAAATTGGTTAAGTATAAAGAATTAAACCTTGGTTAATGAAATGGTTAGGGTTTATTATTTGCTTATTCATTTTATTCATTTATTTATTCTTTTGGAAAAAGAAAAGGAAATGATAAAATGGTGGCATTCTTTGAACTTTCATGAAGCTTCATGAATACTTTGACTTTGTGACCACTTTGTCTCATCCTTAACCCTAACCATTCCACTTAACCCTAATTAATTCTCTACACCTAACCATGGTTCTATTATGATAAGAATTCATTATTCTTTTCATTTTAGAATTAACTTATCATAACACTTTCTTCTTCTTCTTCATCTTCTTCATTGAAGAAAACCTTTCTTCATCAATGGTGATTGATGAAATAAAGTGAGAAATCCAATTCTAAAGTGTACCCACTTCCTATTTCTTCATCCTCTACCTCTTGCCAAGTAGTAGAGTGTGTTTCCTTCACAAGTTTTCTAGACTTGGTGAAGTTGGAGCTTGATCTAGCGATGCCTCGACGTAGATCATCTTCGGCATGGACATCGACGACCTAGCTCGCCATTTCTCCGACGAAGCCGACGCTAGAGCCCGGGAATTCATTTGGACAGCGAGGGGACTTCGTTGCGGAGCTATGGAGGTGGAGCACCGGATCTACAAAGGTTGTATTTCCGCATTCTTGTAGTTAAGTGTTAACTAGTTTATTGTTTCGCCTAGAAATCTAGCCAACGATCCGTTCTAGGGTTTCTCGGCACCGTTTAAATTTGAAATTGGTATGGTTGATGCCTTGTGAGACCTCATTAGGATGCCTAGGAACCCTACATACTGAGCACCCGTACACCATCCTTGATGTCAAACACCGATGGATATGGGATCATCCATCGCCTATCATATGGGTCAAGATGCGTATACGCTAGTCTATTCTGGTGTATCGATGCCCTGTCTCGGTACACCCTCGACTAGGAACAGTTATAAGATGTACTCGTCGACTACCGTGGCCCCACTAGTATGATCTCATCATAGTCCCAGTAGTCGAGTACATATTCTAAGGGCTTTATCAACATGTGACATAGAGACAAGCAGAGTACATGTTAAGATAAAGTACAACCAGATAGCATACTATCATGTCGAGCAAGAAAGTCCTTCCTATATATGTCCAAGCATCCATTACAATATACATCATATGTACAGTAATGGCCTCTAGGGCATACATATAACTAGCATAAACATGTTAGAACAAGCTAGTATACGGTTAATAGGGTGGCTCTGATACCATGTTAGGATACGGCGGCGTCCCGGCCGTCAGACCGACGCAAAATGCGGAACAAAAACTTTTTACAGAACCGGCGCCACCGCAGCCCAAATACCCGGATCGTTCCATTAACCGTAAACTAGCAAAATGTAAAAGGAGTTAAAAAGATTATACCGATCGATCCGTGTCCTTCGGTTTTTAATCTCCGCACCAAGCTCCCCGCTGCTGCGCCGAAGAAGTCCGCTCCCCGATCACGCCCGTCAAAGTGGCACCACGTCTATGAATCTGTATACGGGCTCCCGCCTCAAGACCGAGACAACTCGGACATGAAGTTTGCTAGCCGACATGTCCAAGAATGAAGTAGAGAGAGTGTGGAATATTTTGTCTCAAGATACTCAAGCGATTGGGTGGAGGTAAATTGAGTTGCCATGGATGTAATGTGAGCAAAAGATTTAGCAATGCCAAGATAAAAACAGACCATCACGTAAGGTGCTCGGCCACTTGAAGAATTGGTGAAGCCAAGGCTCTCTGGAAAAATCCTCAAGTGAAGTGGAGGTGTGAAATAATATGAATGAATGAATTAATCAATGCAACTCCAGACATGCCCCTCATAATAAATCCTCACTATCCAAAGCTCATAGCCACTCACCACAAACACCCCCCCCCCCCCACCCCACATTTTGGAGCAGCCACAAAATTGAAGGAAACCCCCCATCTCCAGAATCAGCCACCGCACAAGGAAATGGGTGCCCATGCCTCTTAAATGCACACAAACAACCACATACCCTTCTAGAAACACACACCATGCCAAAGCAATGATGGGCAGCCCCAGGTTTCGAAATTTGGCCAAGGAAATGGATCAAAAGTCAAGGGTCAATGCTCACATAAATAAACAAAGAGGCTGATGTTTAAGACGGAAAAAGGAAACTGGCAACTCCCAAAATAATCCCGTACCGAATTACGAGATTGCACCTCAACTGTAAATACATACCCGCATTTGTATTCCGACCAAATACAAATACAATGAGACAAAAATATTTCTACAATTTAATACTAGGATCCGGTTTAAACCAAAGCCCGCTAATATTATTCGTCCGATCATGATCCGTGCACAGGTGCACGAATATGATCGAACCCTGCCAAATATCCATATGGTCTCTACAACGTTTCGCCCGAACTTAGGAAACTGTCTGTGGGGGACTCTAATGACTCATCAATACACTGGCACTGGGTAAACCACTAGTACGTCAGAGGTACTAGCTGTACGTAACGGTTGCTCATGTATTGATCGGAAGGGAAGCTGACGAGCGAACTCATCCAGAAACCCTACTGAGCCTGACAGTGACAATATCCGTACAGTCCGGTCCGTTTGTCTATGAGTTAATCTTACTCCTTCGGGAGCCTCGTTACCTTTTTTGCTTTCTCACATTGACTTCTTTCTGCTTTTTCACTTCTCGCATATAGGGCCTAGGGGCTGGTAAACGTCAGACCCCCAATAGCGGTATAAGTCGTGTCAGAGAGTAACCCAGAACACCCTGAGATACTACTGGAATACCTACCAGTAAATCTCAATTACCCTGACCAGGGATTTCGTGTAATGGCTCTCCTAAACACAGCGCGATCTCACCCCCAATACCGGGAGAGATGAATCCCCGACGATCTGCTCACTGCCTCCATGTGGCTCGGGACTATACCCAACTAAAACCTGTTTGCACGACTCCTTTGAGCCGTGGTAGGGTAGTAATCAAAGCACAGTGGGAACTCACATGAGACAAATGACGATCTCAGGTCGACAGACTAACATGTACACATGTCACCTGAGAACTGCTATCTGATGATATGTATAATACCAACTAGCATGTTCCCGGCGAGTCCTGTCCGGTGTACTCATAACCCAATGAGCACCTGTATACATCTTAGGTGAACCAACTGACACCAATGGCTTGTGAGACCGGCCACCGCCTCTCGTCGGGGTCTCGACTGTATACACTAGTCTACTCTGGAATATCGATGCCCTGTCTCGAAACTCCCACAACTAGGGACACTTTAAGGATGTGCTTATAGACCCCAGCTCCCACGTATATGATCGCCATCATACTGCTGGTAGTCAAGCAAGAATCCTATGGGCTCTATCAACATGCAATAGTGAACTAAAGCATGTACACGATGATAAAGACAGACCAGATAACATACTATCATCTCGAGCAAGACTGTCCTATCGGTATAGGTCCTCCCTCAATCATTGCAATCACGTACCTGCGATCCAATAATTGACTTTGAGAGCACTATATCCAACACAAGTCACATGGAGGCAATGAGCGATAGGGGGTTTCGTCTCTCTCAGTATTGGGAGTTGATGTTGTGATATGCTCGATTGGCTATAACAACAAGTCCCTAGGCAGAGCTGATGAGATTTACTGGTAAGTGTTATCAGTAGTTTCTTGAAAGGTTATAGGCTACACATCGACATGACTTATCAAATTATTGGGGTCTGACGATTCCACCCCCGGACTCGATATGTGACATATCAGATGAAAAGACTGGATTGTATGGTAAATGTTTCTTATAGGCTCTATGGGAGTTTGGACAACTTTGCTTGTTGATTTTCTATTCGTTCAATATCTGGGTAGTCGTTACGTCCAGCTAGTACCGCTGACGGCTTGTGGGTATTTGATGTGATCATTACCTACTGTTGGCGTATTGACGAGTTTTTAGAGTCCCACACAAAGGTTTCCTAGCTCAAGCGAAACGAAATATGGCATATATGGAGATATATGCGGGAGCTTGATTAAATACGAGTATATGATACCGTATTCTAATCTAGCGATATTTGATATTAGTCAGGTTATATGTGATATAACCGGATTATTGAATCTAGTGTTGATTTATTGATATGTATATATATATTAGCCGGATTATATTTGATATAGCCGGATTATTGAATAAAGTGTTGATTTAATAATTTGATATATATATATATATTAACTAATATTGAATATAAGCCGGTTGTATGTGATATGACCGGATTATTGAATCAAGTGTTTATTTAATAGTATGATATACATATATATAATTAATATTAGTCGGTTATATATGATATAACCAGATCATTGAATTAAGTGTTGATTTAATAATTTGATATATATATATATAAACTAATATCAAGCTCACTAAAGTTTTTCTTCTCTTTATATATGTGTGTGTGTGTGTGTGTGTGATATATATAAATATATGTATATACTATTGTATCACGGTTGATGATACATAGAATTAGGATGTATGAGAATCACACATGAGATTAGTGATAAGTAGAAAATGGTTTGATTTATGAATTAAAGAAAATGGAAATGGGTCATTATTCTTAAGATTCTTGTAGAAGACTTGAAAAGCCATGACTCACCCCATTTTCTTTGTTTTATTCATCGATATTTTCCACTCATCTTATCACTCACCTCATGGTTCTCTATCTCTCTCTCTCTCTCTCTCTCTCTCTCTCAATCCAAGCTCATCCTCATCTTCATCTCACTCTCTAGGGTTTTTCTTGAGTTAAGAAAAGAAAAGGGAAATTATTCTAGTAAGCAAATCTCCTACTTCATCAACCTGCACTAATCGAGCCCATTAGATTAGGTTGTTTGCTTCACTAATACTTTGATTAGTAAGAGTGAGCTTGAATGAGAGAGACATCAAGGTGGATCATTTTCGGCTTCGAAGACTTCAAGCAAGCTCGATCCTATCTTCAAGTGGAATCAAAGAAGAGTTCTAGGGACCACTACTTAGAGCTTTAGAAATGAAGGACCGGTCTATAAAGGTTGTAATCCCTCTTCACTTTGTTTTAATATTATTTTCTTCCTACAAAACCTTAATTCTCTAGTTCGATTCTAGCTTAGTATGTTTAGACCTCTAGATTTTTTTAAATTGCATACTTGATACTTGTTGAAATCTAGTAGAAGTGCTAAGACAAACTTTCATGTTCTACTTGATTCTTGAAGTGGCTTCAAGTTGATGAAGCTTGAGAAGAATGTTTGGGCTTGGATTTGGAATAGGGAAATGAGAGAGTTGAGGGAGAGATATTTTGAGGAGGGAAATAAAGAGAAGGCTTGGTGAGCCCATGCCTTCCTATGCCTCCCTCCCTCCCTCTCCATAATTCATTTAAAACAAAAAAAATAAGGAAATGTTAACCATAGACTATGTTTACCCTAGCCACACCATACCATAATAATTATTATGTTATGTAGAAAAGAATGTATTAGTTTGGTTATTACAAAAATTTACAAATATCTATATATACTGAATTATGATAACCTAATTTAATAATTGGTATCATTTTAATAAAACTCGTATTAGTATTAATTAAATTGTAAAATAATCTTTAAAATTTTCTAAAATGTTACAGTTGCGTCTTGCACACTTGCCTAGACACCTCTCCAATAATACACCGTTAAGCAAGATTTTAAATATCAACTTTCCCTAAGGAATGTTCTTAGAGGTAAATTCTAGTAAATTAATGTAGGAATGCGAGATAAATGTTTTGTGATTTATGGGCCAAGGTTAACTTATCTTATTGGTTTATTTACCATTAAATTCTTATTTAGAATGCAATGTGCAATCAAATATATCCAATCAGTCAAAGCAAACAATTTTTTTTGTTTTTGTTTTAGGCACCGCAACATATACGGTTAGTTATCTTTTGCTTTTTGAGGCTTAACTTCAAAGAAAACCTGCATAAAATAGAATGTGGTGGAGACGACAGGTTTGAGGAGAGGGTTATAAAATCTCACCGAGAGGTTTTTGGCTAAGATGCCAATCTCAAAGTGAAGCTTTCGAACGTGTCAAATGTTGTGTATTGCTTTTGAATCAGGATTTGTTTAGTCCTTATCATTCTTATTTCTCCTTTCTGAAGTGCTCATGTGCTTCCCTCTTCAAAGAATCCGAATTTCTCCTCCTCAATGTGATCGTCTAAAATTACGAAAAATCGGAAATTTTCACGAGACGATGAATTGTTCATTAAAAAAGGATTTGCTAGTCAAAATTAAATTTGGAGCACAAAATACCAGATTCCAACAATAGAAAGCAAAGAATAAAAAAAATTTAGGTTGTCATATATATTTTTTGTTTTTTTTAAAGAATAGAAGTTAATGTTTTTTTTTTTGAAAAGAATACAAGTTAATTTATTTTGGTTGTTTTAATTTTAAAATTTTGTTTTGTTTTTTCTTTTTATTTTGAATTTTTTTTAAATTAGTTTTGTCGAAATTAGAATGCAAAAGAATAGAAGTAATATTTTTTTTGTTCTGATTTTTGAAATTTTTGTTTTGATTTTGGTTCTTAAAATATTTACAAAATAACCCGAATAGCATAATTATTAAACATCGTTTTCGCGGCAAATACGCCATTTTTGTTGAAGTCTTTTTCCGTGTATGTGAATATCAGATTTTAAAAATACGGAATCCTAGAATTTTGTAGTATTAAATATCGCAATCAACATTTTGCAATAAGCAAGTGATGAGTACGTTTCGTCCTCAGGAAAACAGACGGGCTATTAAAGAATTGTTTTTGGATTTGGTTTGTTTTATACAAGTTCAAAGAATTAAAGAATAATTTACAGAAATGAGAATCGGATACCAATGAATAGTTATAATCCATATAAATGAGAATCGGAAACCAAATGAATAGTTATAATCCATATAATTCTCCTTCAATTCATATCCTACCAAATACGGGTTGTCAATCCGTACTTAATATGTAAAAGTCCTTAACTAGCTACTAACTTGATGTTTGTGAATACGGAATATCAAATACGTACCGGTTAAAGTGGTGGAGTATAAAACGTCAAAACATACCATAGCTAGCAACCAATTTAAATTGTGCTAGAAACAAACTAAATAGATGTGGATTAGGAGATTAACGGATTGCGAGTATAGACAAGTATTTCATGCACAAATCCGTATCCATTGTTAGATAACTTGCGAGTATAGACTAGGCCTTCCAAGCGCAAGAATTATCACCTAGGTTCTCTTGTCCTTCCATTTCTTTAACTTATTGCTGATTACAATTGTGCTAATAACAAACTAAAGAGATATGTATTAGAAAAACGGATTGCGTGTATAGACAAGCCTTCCATACATAAATCCGTACTCTTGACTAGAAGTTTGTACAATTAGAGGTTAGGTCGTCCCTTTACAAGATTGTCACCTAGGTTCTCTTGTCCTTTCATTTTTTACTTTATTACTAACCATCATCTCAACCACGCACGACTTATTCCCATATCCGAATTTAAGTCCGGAATTGAGAGATTTGTGCTGGCTTGTGACGAAGTTCAACTCTTGATAATATTTGGATCAAAGAATAGTTAGTGAATCAAATCTTTCATTAAAATATCATCAACTCATTCCTAAAAGAATTACTAGCTAGGTATGAAAGAATTAAAAGAATCTCTAGCTAGGTATGAAAGAATTAAAAGAGCACACCAAAGAAAATAATTGCAATCATAAAAATAAGAATAAAAAGAAAACTCCATAAAAGAAACAAGAACTCTAAATGAGGCATGAATTAAAACTAAATTAAACTTACCAAATAAACACTTACTCTTAACTTGAAGACTTGCAAAGCTTGAAGAACAATTTTAATGGCTAGCTACAAACTAAAGTTGCACTAAAATATCTTGAACTATTACAATCTAGAGCTATCTCTATTTTTTTTCTATCTCCAATGCATGTCCATTGATCTGCTATTTATAGAAAAATTTCCAGAGAGACTTGACATTGCCATACACATGTAGGACCCACCATAGAAGCCGCCCTCTTTGCCGACAACAAATGGACAATATATGGCCGCAAGTTTGCGGCCATTTCCTTGACAGTAGCCGTAAAATTGCAGCCATATATTTGAATTAGGATCTCAAATTTCTCTGGTGATCTTGTTGCATTATTACCTCATTTTTGATGTATAAAGATTTGCACAATTCATTCCAGCTTGCTCTCGCATTTTTGGGTCAACAAAGTGGCTCGGTTTTACTGTTCTTCTTTACCATTCAACTCACACATGGTAATTTCTTCTCCACTCATTTTTGCTGCCTCAAATGAGTTCCTATTGCTGGCCAAGACAAGAGAGAAGTTTTCTTGTCCATCTCTAAAAGTTCATGGAGTACACATGGTTGATTAGAGTGGTTGTTGCACGTATTTTGATCATCTTTCTATCTGTCGGCCAATTGAACCTGAAAACGTATCAAATGTGCGTGTTTCATACCAATTGTGATCCATACCCTAACAAACCTGTGATCATGCACTAAATAGCAGTCTAGGGTTAATAACACTTATTTACTAATATATCGATACAAAATGGACGGTATTATATGCAAATAATCGTGATGAACAGTTTCTTGGACACCTTAGACCAAGTGGAAAAAATGGCAAAGGAAGTCATACAAATACTCTCCATCGACCCAAGCAATCAGCACACATATGATCAACTTCCGACTAATCTGGAAGGGAGCAACATTCATACCTCTGAGAATCGTCCTGATCACATAAGAAACTAGAAAACACGGTCCGATAACCAAGCATCATTCGTATAGACTAATGGCACCCTTTCGGGGATAAACGAAGGAAGAAAGAAAAGAAAAGGAGATTAACAGATAAGCATGAGGTTTGAGACTCCGGAAACCCTCAGTAAGGACGTGACCCTTCACCGCCGCAAATTACTGCCATCAAAGTGATTGATACAACACACTCCCCCACTAACTGACAAAATCCATTCTATTAAATACCGCACGCGCCCTCAACCCATTCAAAATCTTGATCCCAAGAGCAAGGGGCCTACAGTATGGGCTAATGATACACCATTAAATAAATTCAGGCTTCAAGGGAGCCCACTTGCCTTTAATGGGCCATATTTGATGGATGAGGACAAAGGCCTACTTGCCGTTCTATTACTTGACCGAGTTTCGGAAAATCGCAAAATTTTTTTGCTTTATTATCCTACTTCCTGTTCTTGTGTATTGTAAGCCTTTTTATTTTGCATCATTTTACAGAGTAGGGAAATCGCTAACTTTTCGCTTTAAAGAATGTTTGTATTGAAAAATAACTAAATTTATGATAGTTGTCATTTTTTCTCTTCACCGAAATCCTTCTTCTCAATATCTATCTTTTAATGAGTACAACAATATGAGGTGATGGCAACCACGACGAATTAGAAAGCTTGCAGATCAATACTCTCATTTTAAAATATATGCACATATTCCCATCAAAACTTTTTTAATTGCCTTGAAATCCAAAAACCTCTTCCCCCTCCCCTTCCAAAAGGAAAAAAACAAAACAAAATCAAACAACCAACCAAACTAAAGGAAACACAGACACATATTTCGGCACTAATAGTTTGAAACCGACCCAATCTATCTCTACTATATTAATGCCAAAGGAGAGCTGTACGAGCACATGCAAAAGAAACCTCTCTAATTTGCATTCATCTAAGCAGCGATGACATGTCAAGTTATTATGGCATGTGCAATGCACGTAATTAAATTAATAAGATATAGAAAAAAATATATTTGTTAGCTTTAGTCACGTGCTATTTCGGGTCGTGATACCAATTTTGTCACGACCCAAAGTTCGGCCCGTGACCGGCAAGCAGGTGTACGTGAAACATATGCATCATCGATAATAGTGCTGGTGTCCTAACAGCATGGTTTTAACACAACAATAAACATATTTAAACATGCAATGCGATGCGAACAGCAAGAATATGCGGCAAATGAATAATAAACACAATAGTGCAGAATCTACATCAATGTATCTATATCATACTGTTTTGCCATTTGAAAGAAGACGAATCGGGGTTTTTAGGAAAATAAGGGTTTCTGTGTTTTTAAGAAAAGATATGTCTTTTGAAAATATCTGTAAAATCCCTTTGCCTGCCTTTAAAAATATTCCCTATGATTCGAGACGATGAAGAAGATGGTGGCGACATCGACACCGACAAGTAAGATCAAGATGAGTAGATTATATCTACGGGGGAAGTCGGGTGGATAGCGTATAGCACCTCCGCAGTTCGATACATAGTATACTATATATATATATATATATATATATATATATATATGTATGTATATATGTATGTATGATAGCGTTATGTGTGACTTGGATATTCTAAATGTGATTAGGTGTACTATGAATAGATTAGGATTTAGAAGTCAACTAGTATAGTTTCCTAGTTGCGAACCCTAGAATAGGTTTACACCCACACACACACATGCTTGCTTGTTATACTTGTTAGTCTACGGTAGCGCCCCGGCCGTCTACAGACGCCAAATGCGGAACAAAAACTTTTTAACTGGCGCTATCGTATACTTTAACCCGGATCTGCCATTATTGCTAAACTAATAAACTGTAAAGAGTGTAGAAAGGTTATACCGAACGATCCGAGTCCTTCGTTCTTTAACCATCATCCCACGCTCCGTTGCGGCTGCTCCGATCTCGTCGATCTCCGATCTGCTCGTCCAGGTGGCACCACGTCAACGATTCTTTAAACGGGCTCCCGCCTCTGACTCGAGGCAACTCGGTCGTCAAGTTTGCTAAAAGAGACAACCAAGATTGATGTAGAGAATGAGTAGAAGACTTTGTCTCGTTACTTCCAAAGTTATGGACGAACGGTTAATGAAGTTGCCAATTGATTCGGGTGATGGAATGAAATGAGCAATGAAATTTTCATACACCTCAAAATCTATGATAATCTTTTTACCAAATGAAACATCAAGTGAGTGAGTGAGAGTGAGGAGGGGGCCGGCCATATATAGCAATGGGGGGTGAGTGTAGGAGGAGGGAGGTGACCATAAGAACAAATATCATGTGTGAACACAAAGTGTGAACACAAAGAAAGCAACCAATGAAAACTCAACACCATTCTAACCTAGTCACCTCTTCTAGAAACTTCTAGAACCTTCCACACTCATCTCAAGAAAAGATAAATCCGTCTTTAACCGAATACTAAAAGACGGCTGATAGAAAACTGGAAACTGGCAACTTCCAAAAGTGATCCCGAAACGAATTTCAGGATAACCCCGTAACTGTATAAATATACCCGCATTTGTATTACGACCGAATACAAATGCAACTGAGACAAAGATATTATATCTACTCAATATAATACTCGGATCCGGCTTAAACCAAAACCGACCAGTATCATCTGCCCGAAATATGACACGTGCGTAAACGCACGTGCATTTTCCGAACCCTGCAATAAAACCATACGGCCTCTACAACGTTTCGCCCGAACTTGGGAAACTGTCTGTGGGGAACTCTAATGACTCGTCAGTACCCTGGCAGTGGGTTTAACCACAAACCGTCAGCGGCACTAGTTATGCATAACGGTTGCCCATGGACTGACCTCAAGGGAGGCCGATGAGCGAACTCACCCGGAAACCCTACTGAGCCTAACAGTGACAATGTATATACAGTCTGGTCCGTTCGTCAATGAGTATCGCATATCTGCCTAGGGGGCTAGTAACGTCAGACCCCCAATAGCAGTATAAGTCGTGTCGGAGTGTAGCCCAATAACACCCTGAGATACTACTGGAGTACCTACCAGTAAATCTCCTGCCACGGCCGTGGGCTTTGTGTAATGGCTCTCCTAGACACAGCATGATCTCCCCCCAATACCGGGAGAGACGAATCCCCTGCCGATCCGCTCACGTGCCTCCATATGGCTCGGGACTGTACCCAAAAACTACCTGTTTGCACGACTCCTTTGAGCCGTGGTAGGGTAGAAATCAAAGCACAGTGGGAAATCACACGAGACAAATGACGACCTCAGGTCGATGAACTAACCTGTACACATGTCACCAGGGAACTGCTATCTGACGATAGGTATAGTACTAACTAGCAGATTCCCGGCGAGTCATGTCCGGTGTACTCATAACCCAATAAGCACCTGTATACATCTTAGGTGATCCAACTGACACCAGTGGCTTGTGAGACCGGCCACCGCCCCTCGTCGGGGTCTCGACTGTATACACTAGTCTACTCCGGAGTATCGATGCCCTGTCTTGAAACTCCCACGACTAGGGACAACAATTAAGGATATGCGTATAAACTACCCAACTCTCACGTATATGATCGCCATCATACTGTTGGTAGTAAAGCAAGATCCTAAGGGCTCTATCAAAGTGTAACATGTAATCAGTCACCTGAACATGTACACGACTGATAAAGGCAAACCAGATAGCATACTATCATCTCGAGTAAGACTGTCCTACCGGTATAGGTCCTCCGCAATCATTGCAATCACGTACCTGCGATCCAATAATTGACTCTGAGGGCACTATCTCCAACAATCTCCCACTTGCACTTAAGGCTAATTATTGCGATGTCGACTACTCACAGCCCGTGTGAAACCGAACATCCAACTCCTCTATTAATCAGTTTCACAAGGCCCGTTTGTAAAACTATTGTGTTCGAGAAATAGCCTCAGTGAGTGGATCCGCCTAGATGTTTCTTTCTATATCTCTCTTAATCTCAAGTTCACGGAGAAAACCATCTCCCGAATTGAGTAATACATGTCTTAGAATATGTCTGGATATCTGATGGGACCTACTTCATAAATGAACTCCAAATCCAAACTTCTTAGACTGTATCGATCACTGAACCTAATCAGTATCCTACACCAAGCATCCCACAGTATCCTCTTGGACCACCTGTCCATAATACTGTCCCTCATCAGAGGGAAAAACTATAACTCTGTCATCCATGTCACCTTTGAAGCCTGGAGTGATAACCGTCTCCCGAAAGAGGCTGCCGTCATCAAATCCGTAGAACATGCACTTATGTTCAAAAACTGCTTCCTTATGTTTCTCCAGGATTGGATTAATACAAACTTATTGCATCTAGTGCAAAAACAACATCTGGTGTGGTACTTGACATCTCATGATTGACTCAGTTGCCTAAGCAAGTGATCTGCCAATCATGCACATCCCTCTCCCCTTTAGTCTGTAAGACACCTTTAGAGAGGGTGATTCCATCACCTGCAGGTACACCACCATGCCAGGAGTCATCTATTCTAAAAACCATTAGAATACTGTCAAAGTACCCACATTGGGAAACTACCCAAATCCAGATCTAAAACCATAGATCTAGAAACCAGAATGTCAAATATTATATCCATATCCTGTCTGGAGAAACAACTGTGTAACGACCACAGTACAACCGATCGTAGTATAGGAATTTTACTTCCTACTCTGTGTATGTCATCCAAATACCATGACATCACACCCTACTACCTTCTTAACAGATCCATCCCCTATTCTGATTGAAGTCAAACCCATGACTGTCACATCAAAAATAGATGATCTATCTCCGCTATAACTGCTCTAGTCTATAAATAGACATAAGCTACTTGCCCACTAAACTTCCGCTGCTCCCACTGACCACAACAACCCTCCTACCGGGTCTCATAACCTGGAACAACAGTAGTGTCAAGTCTGGATAGATAAGAACATCCCTGTCACCGTCCTTGAGGCTACCGGAGTACCTCTCGGGTGTCTGAGGTTACCCACCATATCTGCGGAGTGGCTAATGGAATGTTAAACCTGATTGAATATATAGGTCCTATTAAATTTTCCGTAATCGTTTGCGGTTCTGGAATCACTTCCAGTTCTACCATAGTCCCACTACTGTTTTCTGAAAAAGATCCATTTTACTAAAACTGTGGCGAGTCAAGAACAATATCACTATTGATCTTCCAAATGGTAGAATATCAACCCTCGTCATAGCCAGGGTCAACCCACAAACAGCCATTACAGAAACGTGCCCTGAGTTATCCAGAGTCTGGTTTTAAGCATAAGCTGGACAACTTCCCGTACCTTAACATCTTTTAAGGTATGAACCATTCTATATCCAATATAGAAACTTTGGCACTTATTTAATTGGAACCAGATTCAAATCATACAGCTGTCTCCAGTGCATATCAACTTAATGGAAAGAGGCTAATCAGCATTACTCAACTTAGGAATCCATCCAATTATGAGTAACCTGAAAGAGAAACAAGTTTCTCAAAACCATTACTATCATCTGAATACCAATCACAAGAATCTACATCTTCGATCTCTTTGAAGAATCCTGATACTTGTGACACCTGGTTCTCTACTTTATTCTTATACCCACAACTTCTCAAAACTTAGACCTTGTATTTCTACGAAACACTTGTCTAAAAACTAGAGAAGTCATAAGTAAACAGAACATAGTACGAGGACCTACCCCTTTGTCCTGATGGACACTGGACAACATACAATACTCTGTATAAGTCCGCTGAGTCGAGCAACTCATAACCTGTGCGTCGTAGGTTGAAAACTGTACCCTGGCGATTTCCTCAAATATCACCAATTACAACGAATTCTGATATAATGAGGATAATCACCTAATTCCCAATAACTTACTCCCACTCATCATCTATAAAACCATACGGATATGAGAATGAAACCTGGTAAATACATACCCTTGGAGTAAGTATCTAATCGGGAAAACAGTTTTCCTTTAACAATGCACTGAAACATGAAAATATTTCGTAGGGGTATCCTGGTATTCATAGCAATACTTCTTCCATAATTCAATTCATGACTTCAACCGTATATTTTTTTGCCATCTCTCCAAATCCCTTTATTTGTCTTTAGTCATTACCTTCTGTACACCATCGTTAGGCTAAATGGTTTTCTTCCTTCCCTACCGTTCGGCACCAGCCTATGGTTTGGAAGAAGACTATCCAGTAAGTATAATAGGTGTACCCTCCTAAACCAAGGAGTACTTGCATCTTGAGAGAAGGTGATGATAAAAGACAACTGAATAATACCTTATTCTTTTAAAGGTGAAATAGGAGTGGCGATGATGTACGCGGTTTGGTCGTGAATGATATCAGTCGCAATTTACTTTGCCCTCTTTCTAATCCCTTTATTTTGTCTTTACATATTACCTTCTATACACCCTACTTAGGCTAATTGGTTTTCTTCATTCCCTACCTTTCGGCACCTGCCTATGGTTTGGAATAAGACTATCCAATAAGCGTAATAGGTGTACTCTCCTAAACCAAGGATCCCTCGCAACCTGAGAGAAGGTGATAATAAAAGACAACTGAATAAACCAATTCTATTTCTCCTGAACCTTGATCCATCCTCGAAGAAGTCCCTTCGAGTTCGTATATAACCATACGATGGATCTATCCAATGGAAGTGGATGTCCGTAGTAATACAGGGTGTTCTGAGAAATACAAAGGGTAAAAGAAGGAGCAGCAATGACTTATGCAACTCAGACAATCCAAAAGCCAGTATTTTAAGAAGGTTCGGTCAACTTGGTCACTGAGTCATAGTCTAGGGTCGGTCAAAGGTCGCTGCCAAAGAGAGAGTGAAAAGAAACACTCTGCGTGCACTCTAACCTAGATCAGAATGGTTATCACTTTATCTAACCCGGAAA
This sequence comes from Agapanthus africanus, assembly GCA_030015575.1. Lineage (NCBI taxonomy): Eukaryota > Viridiplantae > Streptophyta > Magnoliopsida > Asparagales > Amaryllidaceae > Agapanthus > Agapanthus africanus. Next base: position 303,233,274 of record CM057348.1, read on the forward strand.
TCTCCCACTGTCCTGTCAAATTCTCCTCCAAACCTGAAAGAAGAATCAATCGGGATCACCCGAAGAGTAAACCAACACATCAGTGGGAATCGGGATCCAACTCTCATCGCATGATAACGTGATGGAATGCATCCACGTTACTCATACTCCAGAAGGTATGCGCATACTTGGCAAGTTTCAGTTTCTTTAGAAACTCCCGATATGATTTTTGCCCCATGCTCTTATAACCTTGGCGTTGGTCAAAATGTCATAAGTCACATGCCAAGTTCTACCCGTCACTATCTTGTCAATTTGAACCCACCCGCACAAGCCCTTGACGTTGGCCAAAATGGCAGAACGACTGTCCCAAACCAACTCATCTATCTATGCAACAAATGAATACCCAACAGCTACCAAACACTATGCCTTGGCGTTGGTCAAAATACATAGCTTGAATACTACTGAATACCCAAAAGAAGTGACGGAGGGCTACGGCTGGTTTTTGGCGAAAAACCTTTAACGTAGTGAACTTGATATCGCTGAAGGAACCTGATAGCTTTTTAAAATATAGTGGCGAAAACTTTTTGCTAAAGAGGTCACTCCCGGTGAAGGGATCTCGGCTCTTTCCTCGTGGAATGAGGTGCAGGATATTCCATTGAATACCGCGATGCAAAGCAACTTGTAATCGATTATAGTGAAGTTATTACCCTCACGCAAACTTCTGCCCAAGAGGTCATTCCCGATGAAGGGATATCGGCCATTGCCTCGTCGAATGAGGTGCAGGATATTCACACCGAATACCGCTATGCAAAACAAAAGGAAACGCCTTTGCAATAACACCTTTTAAATTTGTTCCAACAACTCCAAACAGGTTTGTTTTACTTTGCATTGATCAGAATCAACGCAGTCCCATCAATCAATCACACCAGAAAAGAACGAAAATAAAATGTACGTATATGCCATCCGCATTCGTCACTGGGTCCCGTCATCACCCGTTAGGTTACTTAACTAACGACAGAGCGGGGACTGGACTAGCGCGGGTGTAAAACATATACAACATCTAATAGTATATAAACCAATATACAATAATCGCTCCAGGCGTGATAATATGCAACATTACAGAAAAGTAATAAGCATCACAGAAAAAATATAGATAATCTGGGATCCCCGAGTTTCACAGAGCTGCTGCTGAAACCCGACGTTCCCCTGGTCGTGTGGATAGCCTGTGCAATGAAACCTAGACCCCTACGGGTGCGGCAAGTTACCCGCCAAAACCTGAAGCGAGGCAGCCCCCTACAGCAAAGTGAATGGACCACCCTGCAATTCACGGAATCCGGTAGCTTGAGAACCCCTCCTTGGGTCAACCTGTACCCCCTACGAGTGCGGCGAATAGTCTGCCAATTCCAGAGTGAGGCCCCTCTGCCTCTCAAAGCCATGAGATGCGGACCCGTTGCCCTCCAGAACCCGGCTATCCGTGCACTCTGTCGCAGGGTAAAACCTAGTACAGTAATGAAAAATAGTACAACAGGTACATCAACCGCAACTGGTCGTGCCCCAAAAGAATATTATACAACAGGCAGTGACGGCAATCCACAAGTTGGACGCTCGCCCCGCAATATCAAATGCACAAATAAATCCAAACTGCACTACCATTGCACACTGCTATCCACCACGACAAATCCGCAACATCACAGCACAACACAGAATATCAACGCGAATGTCACGTTCGCAAACCCGTCTAAAAGAACTATAGCAATCAGACACGGTTTACCGATCAAATGACATTCACGGTCGGAGATATAATGTAAACACTGTAAACTAACATGTTTAAATTTCGATCGACTAAATATCAAGAAGTGGGCCCCACGAATATCTGCTGTACAGTAACAAAATCTGGGCCCAAAAGATATATACCAAAAACCCCAAATTCCAGAGAAGAAGACACTGTGCAAATTTGGGGGCATGATCACACAGAATGGCCGCGGATGCGCGGTCAAACCATAGGTTTGACCGCGATTCTGCGGCAGTCTTATCGAATCATGTGCCCAAATTTGTACGGTGTTCTTAAAAAACCCTGCACAGAATTCTGTGATATGTAAAATAATTTTTGGAACCCTTTAAAAATCAACAGAAACTGTGAAAATAGAATTTTGCGGTTTTCGATATCCGGTTCGATCGATATTTTAAACGTGTTAGCACAAGTTAGTAAAGCAAAATGGTGAGGCTCTGATACCACTGTTAGTCTACGGTAGCGCCCCGGCCGTCTACAGACGCCAAATGCGGAACAAAAACTTTTTAACTGGCGCTATCGTATACTTTAACCCGAATCTGCCATTATTGCTAAACTAACAAACTGTAAAGAGTGTAGAAAGGTTATACCGAACGATCCGAGTCCTTCGTTCTTTAACCATCATCCCACGCTCCGTTGCGGCTGCTCCGATCTCGTCGATCTCCGATCTGCTCGTCCAGGTGGCACCACGTCAACGATTCTTTAAACGGGCTCCCGCCTCTGACTTGAGGCAACTCGGTCGTCAAGTTTGCTAAAAGAGACGACCAAGATTGATGTAGAGAATGAGTAGAAGACTTTTTCTCGTTACGTCCAAAGCTATGGACGAACGGTTAATGAAGTTGCCAATTGATTCGGGTGATGGAATGAAATGAGCAATGAAATTTCCATACACCTCAAAATCTATGATAATCTTTTTACCAAATGAAACATCAAGTGAGTGAGTGAGAGTGAGGAGGGGGCCGGCCATATATAGCAATGGGGGGGTGAGTGTAGGAGGAGGGAGGTGACCATAAGAACAAATATCATGTGTGAACACAAAGTGTGAACACAAAGAAAGCAACCAATGAAAACTCAACACCATTCTAACCTAGTCACCTCTTCTAGAAACTTCTAGAACCTTCCACACTCATCTCAAGAAAAGATAAATCCGTCTTTAACCGAATGCTAAAAGACGGCTGATAGAAAACTGGAAACTGGCAACTTCCAAAAGTGATCCCGAAACGAATTTCAGGATAACCCCGTAACTGTATAAATATACTCGCATTTGTATTACGACCGAATACAAATGCAACTGAGACAAAGATATTATATCTACTCAATATAATACTCGGATCCGGCTTAAACCAAAACCGACCAGTATCATCTGCCCGAAATATGACACGTGCGTAAACGCACGTGCATTTTCCGAACCCTGCCATAAAACCATACAGCCTCTACAACGTTTCGCCCGAACTTGGAAAACTGTCTGTGGGGAACTCTAATGACTCGTCAGTACTCTGGCAGTGGGTTTAACCACAAACCGTCAGCGGCACTAGTTATGCATAACGGTTGCCCATGAACTGATCTCAAGGGAGGCCGATGAGCGAACTCACCCGGAAACCTTACTGAGCCTAACAGTGACAATGTATATACAGTCTGGTCCGTTCGTCAATGAGTATCGCATATCTGTCTAGGGGGCTAGTAACGTCAGACCCCCAATAGCAGTATAAGTCGTGTCGGAGTGTAGCCCAATAACACCCTGAGATACTACTGGAGTACCTACCAGTAAATCTCCTGCCACGGCCATGGGCTTTGTGTAATGGCTCTCCTAGACACAGCACGATCGAGCCCCCAATACCGGGAGAGACGAATCCCCTGCCGATCCGCGCACGTGCCTCCATATGGCTCAGGACTGTACCCAAAAACTACCTGTTTGCACGACTCCTTTGAGCCGTGGTAGGGTAGAAATCAAAGCACAGTGGGAACTCACACGAGACAAATGACGACCTTAGATCAATGAACTAACCTGTACACATGTCACCAGGGAACTGCTATCTGACGATAGGTATAGTACTAACTAGCAGATTCCCGGCGAGTCATGTCCGGTGTACTCATAACCCAATAAGCACCTGTATACATCTTAGGTGATCCAACTGACACCAGTGGCTTGTGAGACCGGCCACCGCCCCTCGTCGGGGTCTCGACTATATACACTAGTCTACTCCGGAGTATCGATGCCCTGTCTCGAAACTCCCACGACTAGGGACAACAATTAAGGATATGCGTATAAACTACCCAACTCTCACGTATATGATCGCCATCATACTGTTGGTAGTAAAGCAAGATCCTAAGGGCTCTATCAAAGTGTAACATGTAATCAGTCACCTGAACATGTACACGACTGATAAAAGCAAACCAGACAGCATACTATCATCTCGAGTAAGACTGTCCTACCGGTATAGGTCCTCCGCAATCATTGCAATCACGTACCTGCGATCCAATAATTGACTCTGAGGGCACTATCTCCAACAATACTATTACCTAGATGATGAGGATAGTGGATGATATTTGGAGAGGAGTCGATGAGATTGGGCATAGTGTCATGAGGTCGGTGATATGATGTGATTCGTATTTGGGATACAACATGAGATTTTAACGGGCCTTTGGACGTGTGTTTCACACACGCATTTATATTTATATAGATGGTATCGATTTGTACTAGACTTAGATCAGTACCCCAGATCATGAGATATGATAATAAGATACCAGATAATTGATGAGATGAATGTGATATTGACCCGTACCCAGCTTTTGGGATGCCGTACGATGATTTACCGTACGAGCTTTATATTGATGATAGATCCGCACTCATGACTCGGAGATGTCATATGATATTGTATCGTACGCGGTACCTTTGAGGCAGGATCACCGACTATTATATATATATATATATATATATATATATATATATATATATCGACTCAGATTTAGGTGGTTTCCATACCCCTCCTGATTGACTTGTTAGTTAGAGCTGTAGTTTTGCTAGTAGATATCAGGCTAGGCCGATGTCATACCTATTTCAAAAACTAACGAATCGGGAGTATTTTAAAGACAGACAAAGAGATTATACGGATATTTTCAAAGGACGCACATTTTCTTAAAAAACACCGTGGCCCTTATTTTACTAAAAAACCCCGATTCGTCTTATTTCAAATGGCAAAACTGTATGACATTTTTATATTGATGTAGATTCTTCACTGTTGTGTTTATTAGTCGATTTCTGCATATTCTTGCTATTCGCATCGCATTGCATGTGCAAATGTGTTTATTATTATATCAAAACCATACTGTTAGGACACCATCACCATTATCGATGATGCATATGTTTCACGTACACCTGCTTGCCGGCTCACACATTTTATCATCGATAATTGCCATGTCACTACACTGTAGGACTGTTGCATTCAGGATATGATCCCTTGCATGGAATACTTGTGTACATACATATTGTATACCCATACTTGCATACATAAGTATTTGCACATACATAGATGATTCTGGCTTGATTAGAGATTTGGGAACCACAGGATATATCTTAAAACTGTATTCATTTTAAAAGAGCGGTTTCCCTCAATATGTGCATATTACTATTCCATGTTGCATGATATACTGATATGCTTACATTTCTTCTATATGTCGCATACATCATGCTTTATGATTATACGCATTGAGATATGTTGTTTCCATGATATTTCTGGATTTGGGAACCATGGGTATTTCAGAAGAGAGTATGTATTACTTTAAAAACCCGGTTACCCTTGATATGATATTTCAGTGCGCCCACCATGAGTTTTATCGGTTCTGATGTATATATTTACCCCACGCGAGGAGGAGTCGTGAGCCGTGTGCGTGTACATGGTGGGGCCCGATATGGTACCCCGGAACAAGAAAGCGATGCTGTGTATACAGACGGTGAGCCTGGCAGAGGGACTACTACCTACCGGTGATATTATTTGGGCTCGGTGGATATCCGGAGGATACCGACCGGAGTCGAGAGATGATACGGGCCGATCCGGACTGACGGAGCTCGTGGGCCGATCCGGACTGACAAAGCCCGATATATGAGGATTTACGTGCCGATGCTGGGCACAGCTTTCATGATGTTTTCGAGTGTCGATGCTGGACACTCCGGTTCCATGATTTTGATGTGTCGCGAGGGACACATGTTGATTATATCCTCATACTTTCATGCATATGCTTTATGATATTTTCATGCATGATGTTTATTGTCATTGGGTGACACGTGGACGAGATCCACATATATATAGCTGATATTGATGACATTGATCGCATAGTTGGACGATATCCACATACTGTTAGACGTCATGATATAGTTGACACTGCTTACATTGATCATACCTCACATTATGATAGGTTGTTACCTGAGGCACTGGCACGAGTACTTGGTACTACACTTATGTATAGATGTTACCATTGCCACCTTTTTCATGCTACAGACTTATTCATTTTGAGGATATATTATTATTGATCGTATTAACCTAGGATTGTGTCATACATACGATTTCTGCTCTGTGATATTTTCTATTCATGAGTTAGCAACTCACCACCGTTGTGCCACAGTTCTTGCAGGTTTTGCCGTACAGGTTTCATTGCGGCTTTTCTGGCACACTGCTTCCTTCTGGGTGACTGCATTGGTAGGTGGGTTCACTCGCATCGTAACCACTCTTGTATTTATTGTATTCAGCTGTATCTAGTAATTCCATCAACCAAACTTGTATATTGTTTCAGACTTAGAAAACCAGTTGTGTATTATTTCGACTTTAGAGTCGCGCATTGTAATAGTATGGTTTTCATGCTGATTTTTGAGTTTCCTTTTTGAGTTTTGATTCTCGTCCTTCGGCGTTGTATATTATACTGCTTGCGTGGTTGTGACCATCGATTGACGAAGAGCTAGCTCCCGCTTGGGGATGCCTTTTATCATTGTGCATGTATTATTCTTGTTGTACCCCGTTCGGGGCCAGTATTTACAAAGGAAACTCTGCCGAAATTTTCAGAAAAGACTATAAATTTTAAAAATGCATATTCGGCTTACTTATTTAAAAACCTTGCTTTTGAAACATGTTTTCTTTACTTCTTAAAAACTAGTTTTCTTTATTTACTCCTTAAAATGGTTTTAGATTTCTGGGCTTTTGGCTTACTTGAATTAGATGAGGTTCTATAGGCTTCATATGATTCAAGGGCCAGTCACGTGCTATTTCGGGTCATGACAAAGTTAGTATCAAAGCGCTAGGTTAACCTTGGTTCGAGTCTAAGTTTGACTATGCGGAGCCTAGAGCGTTTATATATATACAGAACTTAGGCTTGACCTTACGGAACTTAGACTTAATCGAGGGGGTATTATACCCGAACTTTCGTCGCGTAGGATGACCCTTGGTTGATGGAGTAGGTAGCTTGAGTAGAGTGACGTACCGTACGTATATTCCGCGGCATACTTACGATACGCTATTCCGCTTAAGAAACCTTAGGATGTACATTTCCTTGTACAGTATCATATTCATTCCTATGATCTATCCTCATCGATATTGGTTATGATTTTGCTGCCACGATTACACGGGCAGAGAGAGCTACGGTTAGAGTTGCGTCAGTACGAGCTCGTCATGAATGAGGACTGACCAGGGCGTGATTCCAGAGACGTACGATTGCATAGAGGCGACGTTTTAGTGTGTTTTCGTGCCATGAGCGTTTGATGGATCGCTTTTTACGAGATTTCTCGGACGTGCAGATCAGCACCAGAGAATCAGGCTACTGCTAGAGGCCAGCCAGAATGTGATGATCATTGATATATCGCTTATTCATGATGATTGAGGTGTTGTTCAGCGTACAGACGAATGAGCCAGTTGTTGCTGCAGGTAACGAGGTATCGCCCAGATGATTGGAGCTACTGCAGCATGAGTATATACTTAGAGATATGATGGAAGGTCGCTAGTCGCCCGAGGATGAATGACTAGGACATGTGGTTCGTTCGCTTACCCTGATGCGAAGTCATCAGATAGATTGATTCCAGCTAGAGACGACTTCACGCAGACCCGTTGAGAGTCGATAGAGACGATCGAATGTCAGGAACCCGATTCCAAGTTTAAAGTATTCGGAAGACAATGCAAGTAATGCTATGGACCCTCTAGAAGAATGAAACCCTAACTCGATGTAATGACCATGGAACGCCTCCAAACCTTAGGGTTTGCGGCAGTTTAGCAGTGCCATTTGTGAGGCTTGGGTTTACCCTTCTACGGTTGGTCCACAGGTGTTGTGGAATGTATTGGAATACTATTAAACTGTACTCAAGCTGTTGATCTCTTGGGGGATTATGAGGTTTTGACAAATCGATCAGATGATTCCACATCATTCGGATATCATGTGATGGGATACATTGCTTGGGAGACTCCAGATACAAGTATAGCCGTTGGAGCACAGTCCATGCAGCCACGAGAAGACGAGTCCGAATCAGACGACATTAGAACAGAGTAGAGTAAAGAGTCCGCACGAGATTTCGACGAGATGGCGTTCCACTCCGCTGACATCAGAGATGCGATACACATGCAGAGGCGTTGTATATAGATATATCTTCCAGAAGGAGTTATGATGAGTATGCAGCCGTTCCGGAACAAGAAACAGATATAGTAACGGTGGTAAACTTCCGGGAAATTCGGCAGAAGCGAGATTTGAGAAAGACCTCGACAGGACCTTTCTGGAATACAATACGAGAAGACTTGGACCCAGGAGGGGTCATATTGCGCACACCGAGCAAGCCAGAGTTTGGCATCGTCGACGAGATAGTTGACCCGGTTCGGATAGAGGACCTCACCCAGGTGCCTAGTGAATTGATCAAGAACGGACGAGTACGGAGTATACCTCCACAAATTGGGACGAGTTCCTGAGGACGTGTTCGGCTAGATATCTTCCACCAAGTGATAAAGATACCGAGTTCGTGATTTCGAGTCCGTGTGAGAGACTTCGGATTGACCATAGCCGAGAATATTTGCAGTGCGCAGATAGAGACGTGATATCGAAGTGGACGATGATACAGACAAGTGGGACAAGAAGTTCGTACGAGATGCTGACGAGCTGTTGTTACTCCCCGTTAAGATTAAAGGTCGGATATGTCTACAGAGGCGTTGGGATACGCCCAGTTTCCAAGGAAATGCTGTGCTGAGGACGCAGATGTCCAGAGAGCGAGAAAAGGTTATGCCAGAGTACTAGCCTCCGTACAGTTCGGCATAGGCGAGATCAGAAGAGACCTTGAGCAGGATTCCTTCCAGGACACTGCTGCGATAAGATTTGCACCCAGAATCAGATATGTGATGTGTATTCAAAGGACCAGAGGTCGGCGCTAGCGACATGCTGCTTTACAATTGGTCATGGGGATTGACCGAGAAAAGACCAGAGAAGTGGCACGACGGAATCATCCCCGTTAGCACACCTGACAGGGCCGATGAGCCGATGGATTGCGAGATTGGTAATCCACAGAGAAGATAAGGACCCAGAGACAGAGGACGTCAGACCGTGAGCAAGAGGCAAGTAGATATCTTGCACTGCTAGAATGGGATGCACCGACACCTCCTCGACTTTGAAGGAGGACATATCGACGACAGTATTTATGATTTATGATTTTATGATTCGATTATCACGTATCCGTCACCTTGGATTTCGGTATTTTGGGCGATCTACTCGCATGATTTAGTCTTGATGACCGAGTTCCATGATATTTGTTTTCGTGCACCATGGCTGCACCTACTGGGTATTATTCATATTTGTGCACAGTTATTGCACCTGACTTCGATTTGATGTGATTCGATATGTTGATTTTGGTTTCATGCCTATATTATGCATGTGATTTGACTTATGCTTTCAGCATAGTTATCATGCACTTTTAGTGTTTTGATTTGATTTGTGCACGCTGATGCACATTGTCGTGAGATTATATACCGCGGTATACCTGATTTGGATTGAGCCATATTGTATACCGTCGATTTTTATATTGATATTGATGTTGTTTATTTGTCTCAGAACTTCCCCGGGTCATCCCAGATTTTCCTGCACGCTCAATTCCCTCACAAACCGACATTCACAGTTTCTGTTTTCAGTTCCAGGTTATATATTGTGTTTGGGTCTGGGTTTACATCATATCAGGGGTTCTATGGTCACTACTAGGACTAAATTGAACCACCACAACTCAATTTAGCCCTAACTCTCTCAAGAAAACTTCAAAGTTCACCAAACTTCGTCGGAATGATTTTAAACTTGAAATGAGGCTAAGGCACTTGAAACACTACAATAATTGTGAAAGGGTTTACCTCATTTAGCTCCCATGAATCCTCCACAGCGCCAAAATCGAATTTTTCTTGGTCCATTGGATAGCTGGAAGGCTTGTGAACCTTTTTTGTGAAATGTGTGTTGGGTTTTGAGTTGTTTTTCATGGAGTTTTGTGGGTTGAAGAGGGGGAGAAGGAGGGAGCAGCAGCAGCAGCAGAAAATGAAGAGGAGAGTAGAGGAAATAGTGAAGAGTAAAGTGATGGGGGCTGTTAGATGTATATGCCCTAGTGGCCAGTATTGTATATGTATACTTATGGATACTAAGGATATGTATGTACAGAACAATCTTGCTCGGTTTTATAGTATATTATTTGACTTGTCTTTATCGGGATATGTGTATTTATTGTTATTATATCTGATTTGCACATATTGATAAAGACTCGATACGGTAGTATACTATTGTGGTTTGTCTTTATCTTAACATGGCAAATGTCATACTCGTTATTACATATTGCGGTTACATGTTGATAAAGCCCCTAGGATCTTGCTTGACTACCTGCGTTGTGATGGCGATCATACTTGTGGGAGCAGGGTAGTCCATAAGCACATCCTTAAATGGTCCCTAGTCGCGTGAGTATCGAGACTGGGCACTGATACTCCAGAGTAGACTGGTGTGTACGTTTCTAGCCCCGTCGGGGGATAGTTGGTCCTGCAGCCATTAGTCTGATGCACCTAAGATCGTATACAGGTGCTCACTGGGTATGAGTACACTGGACGGACTCGCCAAGAACTTCTATATGGTACTATACCTATCGTCAGATGGAACTTCTCAGGTGACATGTGTACAGGTTAGTCTTTGGACCCGAGATCGGCATTTGTCTCGTGTGAGTTCCCACTAAACTTTGATCACTACCCTACCACGGCTCTACTGAGTCATGCAAACAGGTTTTGGTTGGGTTCAGTCCCGAGCCACATGGAGGCAGTGAGCAATTGTAGGGGATTCGTCTCTCCCGGTATAGGAAGTCGATATCACACTGTGATTCGATTGGTCAGGACCATAAGACCTTGGCCAAGGCACTTGGGATTTACTGATAAATTGATCAGTAGTTTCCCGGATTGGTCCTGAGCCACATCGGCACGACTTATCAAGTTGTTAGGATCTGACATTCACCATCCCCTAAACCCGGTATACGATACTCTTTGACGAAGAGACCGGACTGTACGGATATTGTCACAGATAGGCTCAGTAGGAGATCCGGACGAGTTTTCTCATCGGCCATCTTTTCTACAGGTACCTGGGTAGCCGTTACGTATAGCTAGTGCCGCTGACGTGCTTGTGGTTAAACCCACTGCCAGAGTACTGTCGAGTCTTTAGAGTCCCACACAGAGGGTTTCCCTGATTCAGGCGAAATGATGTAGTAGTCGTATTGGATACGTGCAGGGTTCGATCGATTGATGTATTTGGTACTCGGATTTTCGATCGAACAGTTTGTAATACTAGCCGGCTCGGGTTTGAGCCGGATTATTAAATCAAGTATTGATTTAATAATTTACGTATATGTATTTCGATATATATATATTCTAGTATTACGTTCTTCATGTTATTCTATCTCTTTTGGGCGTTCGGATTTTTATCTGATTGCCGGTATATTTATACAGTAGACTGAAATCCGTATTTACTACAGATTTCCTTCTAGAAGGTGGCCACCTCATTATGTATTTTCCTTTTATTTGATAATTGGAAATGAGGTGTAAAGTAAAGGGTATGGGAGGAAAAGAGGTGACCATGCTTCAATAGTAGTCAAATAAATTTATAATTCACCTTGGGTTTACTATTGAAGCATGGTTGCTATTGTTTAATGAAAGAAAATGGCATACAAAACCTATGTGTGTTATTTTCTCTCTGATGCTTGATTCATTTTTCCTCTTGAGCTCTCATCTCCTCCCTCCTTTAGCTTTCTCCTCCACCTTCATTTTCTTCCTCTTCACTATATTTCTCATGTGTTGAGATACAAGTGAAGAGGCTAGAAAGAGATAGAACACTTAGACATCCAAACTACATCCTAGATTACTTGGACTAGCATCCCAAGTTCTCTAGTTGCTCTTTTGACACTTTGCAAAGAGCTAGAGCCATGGATCATACTCCCCGGGTGGATCATCTACGACAAAAGGAGACCGGAGAACAAGCTAGATCCCGATAGACCGATAGAGCCGGATTTGGAGTTCAAGCAAGTTCAAGGCGCTTGCTAGGAGCTAAGGATGAAGAAAGAAGACCGAAAGACTTGGTTCGTTTGGTGAGGTTTCTACCATAATAGATAGCGCTTCTTCTTTTGCTATGTAGGTTTTATGGAAAGATCCGGTTAGGGTTTAGTCTAGTGCCATGTTTTTGTTCGTTTTAAAATTTTTGTTCCGTATTTGGTCACGAAAAATGGCCGGGGCACTAGGGTAACCCTTCATGGTATCAGAGCCACCCATAAAACCTATACTATCTTATTTAAACGTGTTTAGAATAACGATCGACCGAAAATTTCAAAAACTGCATTTCAAATCATGAGTTTTCTGTCGATTTTTAAACGTTCTCGAAAAATCAATTTTATGGTCTCAGAAAATCATGCAGGCGTTTTTAAGAACCCTGAAGAAATTTGGTCACGTGTTCCCTCTAAACCGCCGCGGATCCGCCGCGCAAACCCCCTATTGGCGGCGGTTCCACGGCCGTTTTGGGGCCCATGTGAACAAAATTTCTTCTAGGCCTCTTATTTTTGGAAATTGTGGTTTCTGAAATAATTACTTTTTGGGCTCAGATTTGTTACAGTATTGGTTTAATACTTGGGGCCCACTTGGAAAGTTTAGGCGATCGTAATTTTAAAATACGTATTTTTATTTTCAGTACATTCACTTTTATCTGCGACCGGGAATGTCACTCGATCGGTAAAACTCGTCTAACTGCTATATGTCCCTTTAGACGGGTTTTGCGAACGTGACATTTGCGTTGATGTTGTGTGCTTGTGCTGTGATTGTGGTTGGATTGTCGTGGTGGATAGCATGTTGTGCAATGTTAGAAATACATTTAATAATTTCATTTGTACATTTGTTACTGCGGGGCGAGCGTCCGACTTGTGGACTGCCGTCCTTGCCAGGTTGTATATTATTTTGGGGCACAACCGGGCTGAGGTCGATGTCACCGTTTGTACATATTATTTTATTATTTCTGTACTAGGATTACCCCACGGAGGAGTGCACGAATAGCCGGATTCTAGAAGGTAACGAGCCCGCATCTCTTGGCGTAGAGACGGAGGGGGCTTCTTTCTCATAGCATTGAGACGGAGGGGGCTTCATTCTAGAATTGGCGGGCTATTCGCCGCGCTTGTAGGGGTACAGGTTTTCATTGCACAGGCTATCCACACGACCGGGAACGTCGGGTTTTATTTGCGGCTCAAATGAAAGCCGGGGCTCCAAGATTATCCACCATTCTGTATTGTTATCTGTGATGTTGTTTATTATCATGCCTGGGACGAATGTTATATATACTTATATATATACTAGTAGATGTTGTATATGTTTTGCACCCGCACTAGTCCAGCCCCCGCTCTGTCGTTAGTTAAGTAACTTAACAGGTGATGACGGGGCCCCATGGCGAATGCGGATGGCATATACATACATTTTATTTTCGTTCTTTTCTGGTGTGATAGGTTACAAATTGATGGGACCGCGTTAATTTTGATTAATGCAAGATAATAAACCTAAAAGATGTTGTTGGAACCAAGCTTTAAAAACTGACATTACAGACGTTCTCTTTTGCTTTGCACAGTGGTATTGGAATACCCAGCCCCTCATTCGACGAGGCAAGGGCTGAGATCCCTTCACCGGGAGTGACCCCTTGAGTAAAAGTTTGCGTCAGGTTAATAACTTCACTATAGTCGATTATTTTTGCTTTGCATCGTGGTATTCAGTTTGGAATATCCTGCACCTCATTCGACGAGGAAAGAGCCGAGATCCCCTCACAGGGAGTGACCTCTTTAGCAAAGGTTTTTGCCACTATATATTTACAAAACTACTCAGGTTCCTTCAACGATATCAAGTTCATTACGTTAACGGGTTTTTCGCCAAAAACCCAGCCGTAGCCCTCTGTCATTTCTTATAAGTATTGCTTAGTATTCATGCTGTGTATGTTGACCTCTGTCAAGGCATAGTGAATGGTGGCTAAGTAATGCTTGTTTGTTGCATAGATATGCGATTATTTAGGACAGTCGCACGGTCATTTTGACCTCTATCAAGGGCTTGTGCGGGTGGGTCTAAATTAATTCAGGACAATGACGGGTTGAACTTGACTTGCGACTTATGACATGTTGACCTCTGTCAAGGTCATGAAGCTTCTTGGGGTAAAAATCACATCGGGAGTTTCAAACATACAGGAAACTTGCAGATTTAGCATACCTTCTGGAGTGTGGTGACTAGAGTGGATTCCATCTAGTGCATCACACAATGATAGTTGGATCCCGATCCCACTGATGAGTAGGATTACTCTCGAGAGATTATCACACTTAACAATCAATACTATAAACCAAGTAGGTGTCTAGAAAGGTGTTAGCGGGGCTACGCCTCCAGGGAAAGAGGTTATGGAATTAAGGAACTTCGCGAAAGCGTTGGAAAACCTCTCTCAAAGTACCAACACCAGCCTGGCTGAAAGGTTAAGCAAGTATTGTGATGTGCGATTAATCCTGACTAGTTCTTCTTTTAGGGTTTGAAGAAGAATTTGAGGAAACAGTGGGAGCCATCCTGGTTAGATAAATTAATTACCAATCTAATCTTGCAAGAGCGCACGCTGAGTGTTTTCCCTCTCTCTCTCTCCAGGTAGCAACCATTTCACGCCCTAATCAAAATAATAAAATGTATCGCTTGACCGATCCGAATTCTTATTCGGGGCTGGGGAACGTCGGTTCGGCTCTAACTTACGACAACTGTCATAAGTATGAGCATGGGAAAGAGGAAAGTTTGAATTCCTTGATAAACCCATCGAAGAAGAAACATACTGTTGCATCTTCTTCAGGTGTTCTTGTTATTGAGAACTGTTTTCCGGTCAGTCCTACCTCCTGGGTACTCGATACCGGATCAGGATCTCATATCTGTAATTTAATACAGGGACTGAGAAAAAGTAGGATAGTTGGACCTGCTGATATGTCCCTCAGAGTAGGGAACGGAGCACAAGTTAATGCTGCGGCCATCGGTGAATATCACCTAGTATTGCCAAATGGCAATACTATGATTTTGAACAATTGCTACTATGTGCCTTCCATGCTTTGCAACATCATATCAGTTTCTTTACTTGATAAAGATGGATATAACTTTGTTCTTGATAGAAATATCATGAACATTTACCTTGATAAGGTACTGGTTGCAGAAGGTACACTGTGTAATGGTATCTATGTTCTAAATCAGAACACGGTTCTCAATGTACAAAACACACGCAAGAGGAAGAGTTCAGATACGAACGAATCGTACTTGTGGCATTGTAGACTTGGTCATATCGGAGAGAAAAGACTAAGTAAGTTGCATAAATATGGACTCTTGAATACGTTCAAATTTTCATCTTATGAAACTTGTCAGTTTTGTCTCAAAGGAAAGATGACCAAATCTCCATTCACCGGACATGGAGAAAGAGCAGCAGAGCTCTTAGGACTCATACACAGTAATATGTGTGGTCCGATGTCTATACATGCAAGGGGTGGGTTCTCGTACTTCATCACATTCACTGATGATCTCTCTACGTTCGGATATGTGTATCTCATGAAACACAAATCTGAAGCTTTTGAGAAATTCAAAGAATTCAGAAAGGAAGTAGAGAACCAGATTGGCAAAAGTATTAAGATCCTCCGATCTGATAGAGGGGGGAGTACTTAAGTACGGAATTCAGGGACTTTCTAAAAGAGAATGGTATTCTCTCTCAGCTTACTCCTCCATATACTTCACAGCACAACGGTGTGTCAGAGCGGAGGAATCGTACCCTATTGGATATGGTTCGCTCCATGATGAGTAGTGTTGAGTTACCTCTTTCATTCTGAGGACTTGCGCTCGAGACAGCAGCTTACCTATTGAATCAAGTCCCATCCAAATCTATGCCTAAGACTCCATATGAAATATGGAGTGGAAAGAAACCATGTCTTAAAAGGGTTAAGATATGGGGTTGTCCGGTCTATGTGAAAACCCAGAATCCGGACAAACTTAAGGCACGGTCAGTTCTATGTAAGTTTGTAGAATATCCCACGCATTCAAATGGATATCTGTTCTACCACACCGAGGAACAGAAGGTGTTTGTTGCTCAGCACGCCACCTTTTAGAGTGGCAGTTTCTTGCAAAAGAAATTAGTGGGAGCACGGTAGAACTGGAAGAAATTCCAGAGGGACAAACTGCAACTGAAAATTTAGTGGAACCTCAGGATTCGATAACCCTGGATGAAGCTTAGCCACTCCGCAGATCTAGTAGGATTTCTCATCCGCCCGAGAGATACTACGGTTTTCTCATAGATGGGGATCGAGAGGATTGCATCTTGGAAGAAGATGATCCTACTAGTTTCAGGCAGGCCATTATCAGTAGGGACTCTGATAAGTGGCTGGATGCTATGCAATCTGAAATGGAGTCTATGTACACCAATAAAGTGTGGACCCTGGAAGTTGCTCCACCTGGGTAAAACCCGTTGGATGCAAATGGATCTACAAAAAGAAGTGTAGATGGGCAGGTGGAAACCTATAAGGCTAGACTCGTTGCAAAAGGTTTTCGTCAAAGACCAGGAGTGGACTATGACGAAACCTTTTCTCCAATGACTATGCTCAAATCCATTAGGACCATGCTTGCCATTGCTGCCTTCTATGACTATGAGATCTGGCAGATGGACGTAAAAATGGTTTTTCTAAACGGGAGCTTAGAAGAGTGCGTTTATATGGATCAGGCAGAAGGTTTTGTAGACAGTGGGAGCAGCGGGAAGGTGTGCAAGTTACTCAAATCCATTTATGGATTGAAGCAAGTATCGCGGAGCTGGAACATCTGTTTTGATGAGACAGTCAAGGACTTTGACTTCATCAAGAACGAAGATGAGCCTTGTATTTATAAGAAGATTGTAAGACGAACTGTCGTGTTCCTAGTCTTATACGTGGACGACATTCTTTTGATAGGAAATGACATTCCTATGCTACAATCGGTCAAGCTATTTTTATCACAAAGGTTCTCTATGAAAGACCTAGGTGATGCCTCGTACATTCTGGGGATCAAGATCTACAGAGATAGATCCAAGAGATTACTGGGACTTTCGCAGTCCAGGTACATAGAGACCGTACTAAAGAGATTTAGTATGGAAGATTCCAAGCGTGGTAACATACCCGCATTGCACGGAATCACCCTCTCCAAGGAGATGTCTCCCAAGACTGACGAGGAGAGGGTTCACATGAGCACTATACCCTATGCTTCGGCGGTAGGATCTATAATGTATGCGATGCTATGTACAAGACCAGATATAGCTTACGCGCTAAGCGTGGTGAGCCGGTATCAGTCAAACTCGGGTGAGAACCACTGGACAGCAGTAAAGAACATTCTCAAGTACCTGAGAAGGACTAAGGAGATGTTCCTGATTTACGGTAATGGAGACCTCAGGGTCGAGTCCTTTACCGACTCAAGCTTCCAGAGTGATAAGGATGACAACAAGTCTGTCTCGAGTTTTGTGTTTACTCTCAACGGAGGGGCGGTATGTTGGAAGAGTTCTAAACAGGATACCGTCACAGACTCGACGATGGAGGCTGAATACATTGCTGCAAGCGATGCCGCAAAAGAGGCGGTCTGGATAAAGAAGTTCATAGCTGAACTTCAGGTGGTTCCATCCATTGTTGATCCAATATCAGTGTATTGTGATAACAATGGGGCTATAGTTTTAGCGAAGGAACCACGGTCCCATCAGAAATCCAGGCACATCTTAAGGCGGTATCACCTGATCAGGGAGATCGTAGATCGCCAGGAGATCGAGATCCGGAGAGTGGATACGAAAGACAACACGGCGGATCCATTTACAAAGGCCCTTCCTCAAGTACAGTTCGAGCGACTTTTTAGGATGTTGGGTATGCGGTACGCCAGCAGCTGGCCTTAGAGCAGACGTTGGGTATTCGGTACGCCAATCACTGGCCTTTAGTGAAAGTGGGAGATTGTTGGATGTATATGCCGTAGAGGCCAGTATTGTATATGTATACATATGGATACTAAGGATATGTATGTACAGAACAATCTTGCTCGGTTTTATAGTATATTATTTGACTTGTCTTTATCGGGATATGTGTATTTATTGTTATTATATCTGATTTGCACATATTGATAAAGACTCGATACGGTAGTATACTATTGTGGTTTATCTTTATCTTAACATGGCATATGTCATACTCGTTATTACATATTGCGGTTATATGTTGATAAAGCCCCCAGGATCTTGCTTGACTACCTGCGTTGTGATGGCAATCATACTTGTGGGAGCAGGGTAGTCCATAAGCACATCCTTAAATGGTCCCTAGTCGCGTGAGTATCGAGACTGGGCGCTGATACTCCAGAGTAGACTGGTGTGTACTTTTCTAGCCCCGTTGGGGGATGGTTGGCCCCGCAGCCATTGGTCTGATGCACCTAAGATCGTATACAGGTGCTTACTGGGTGTGAGTACACTGGACGGACTCGCCGAGAACTTCCATATGGTACTATACCTATCGTCAGATGGAAGTTCTCAGGTAACATGTGTACAGGTTAGTCTTTGGACCCGAGATCGGCATTTATCTCGTGTAAGTTCCCACTAAACTTTGATCACTACCCTACCACGGCTCTACTGAGTCGTGCAAACAGGTTTTGGTTGGGTTCAGTCCCGAGCCACATGGAGGCAATGAGCGATTGTCGGGGATTCGTCTCTCCCGGTATAGGGAGTCGATATCGCACTGTGATTCGATTGGTCAGGACCATAAGACCATGGTCAAGGCACTTGGGATTTACTGATAGGTTGATCAGTAGTTTCCCGGATTGGTCCTCAGCCACATCGGCACGACTTATCAGGTTGTTAGGGTCTCACATTCACCATCCCCTAGACCCGGTATGCGATACTCTTTGACAAAGAGACCGGACTGTACGGATATTGTCACGGATAGGCTCAGTAGGAGATCCGGATGAGTTTGCTCATCGGCCTTCTTCTCGACAGGTACCTGGGTAGCCGTTACGTACAGCTAGTGCCACTGACGTGCTTGTGGTTAAACCCACTGCCAGAGTACTGTCGAGTCTTTAAAGTCCCACACAGAGGGTTTCCCTGATGTAGTAGCCGTATTGGATACGTGCAAGGTTCGATTGATTGATGTACTTGGTACTCGAATTTTCGATCGGACAGTTTGTAATACTAGCCAGCTCGGGTTTGAGCCGGATTATTAAATCAGGTATTGATTTAATAATTTACGTATATGTATTTCGATATATATATTCTAGTATTACTTTCTTCGTTTTATTCTATCTCTTTTGGGAGTTCGGATTTTTATCTGATTGCCCGTATATTTGTACAGTAGACTGAAATCCGTATATACTACAGATTTCCTTCTAGAAGGTGGCCACCTCATTATGTATTTTTCTTTTATTTGATAATTGGAAATGAGGTGTAAAGTAAAGGGTATGGGAGGAAAAGAGGTGACCATGCTTCAATAGTAATCAAATGAATTTATAATTCATTTTTGGTTTACTATTGAAGCATGGTTGCTATTGTTTAATGAAAGAAAATGGCATACAAAACCTATGTGTGTTATTTTCTCTCTGATGCTTGATTCATTTTTCCTCTTGAGCTCCCATCTCCTCCCTCCTCTATCTTTCTCCTCCACCTTCATCTTATTCCTCTTCACTACATTTCTCATGTGTTGAGATACAAGTGAAGAGGCTCGAAAGAGACAGAACACTTAGACATCCAAACTACATCCTAGATTACTTGGACTAGCATCCCAAGTTCTCTAGTTGCTCTTTTGTAGGGTTCCTAGGCACACTAATGAGGTCTCACAAGGCATCAACCATGCCAATTTCAAAAATTTCCGGTGCCTACAAACCCTAATACGGATCGTTAACTAGAGATTAGGCGAAAACAAGAACTAGTAAACTGCTTTACTAATAAGTGAACGGAAATACAACCTTTGTAGATCCGGTCCTCCACCTCCATAGCTCCGTGATGAAGTCCCTCCGCTGTACCCATCGGATCCCGGACTCTCGCGGTGGTTTCATTGAAGAAATGATCGGGCTAGGTCGTCGACTTCGATGCCGAAGATGATCTACGTCGAGGCAACACAAGATCAAGCTCCAACTTCACCAAGCCATGAAACTTATGAAGAAAACACCCAATACTACTTGACAAGTGGTAGAGGATAAAGAAATAGGAAGTGGGTTCACTTTAGAATTGGATTTCTCACTCTTTTTCTCATGTTGCCATTGATGGAGGCAAGGTTTCTTCTTTGTTGAAGAAGAAGAAGAAGAAAGAATATGATGAGTATTCTTTTAAAATAGAAAACAAAATGATACTTATCATAATCTCAACCATGGTTTAGTGTAGAGAATTAACTAGGGTTTAGTTGAATGGTTAGGGTTAGGACATGAAGACAAAATGATCACATAGTCAAAGCTTCATGAAGCTTCAACAACAAAACAAACTAAGCCACTATTTCATTTTTGCCCAAAATGAATTAATGAATAAATAAATAAATGAATAAGTA
Organism: Agapanthus africanus; assembly: GCA_030015575.1. NCBI lineage: Eukaryota > Viridiplantae > Streptophyta > Magnoliopsida > Asparagales > Amaryllidaceae > Agapanthus > Agapanthus africanus. The sequence continues at coordinate 303,254,096 of CM057348.1, forward strand.
AGTAAATCAAAACCCTAACAATTAACATAACCATGGTTTAATTCTTTACACAAACCCAAGTTTGCATGTATCATCAAACATGATACAATCTTGTGCACAAAAGTATATCACATATACAATGTGCACATCAAGTGAGAAAATCCATCTAAAGTGAACAAATACTAGTTAATGTAAAGTAATATATCAAATATATAATTATACATTAAATCATTAAATCAACACTTGATTTAACGATCCGGTCATATCGCATATGACCGACTAATATCCAATGTATCGGCTTATCGAATCAATCCTCGATTCGATAACTAGGTTATATCGCATACAACCAATCGATACATTCATCGCGAGAATAGAATACGGTATCACATACACGCATTATTCTCGGTCCCGCACATATCTCATATGCGCTCCTATTTCGTTTCGCTTGAGCCAGGAAACCTCTGTGTAGGACTCTAAAGACTCGTTAATACGCCGGCAGCACATGATGATCATATCAAACACCCACATGCCGCAAGCGGTCTGCTAAACGTAACGGCCACCCGAGTATTGAGCGACCAGAAGATCGACGAGCAAGCCCGCTCACACTCCTGTGAATCCAACCAGTAACACTTACCGTACAGTCCGGTCTCGTCGTCTGATATGTCGCATATCTCGCCTAGGGGTGGTAAACGTCAGACCCCAATAGCTCGATAAGTCGTGTCGATATGAGGTCTATAACAGTTCGAGAAACTACTGGTAACACTTACCAGTAAATCTCAGCAACCCTGGCCAGGGATTTCCGGTTATAGCCAATCGAACACAACGCAACATCAACTCCCTATACCGGGAGAGACGAATCCCCTCCTATCGCTCATTGCCTCCATGTGATTCGGGACTGTACCCAAAAACCACCGTTTTGCATGCCCTCTTGGACGTGGTAAGGTGGAAATCAAAGCACAGTGGGAATCACACAAGACTCTATGATGATCTCGGGTCAACAGACTACTCTGTACCAATGTCACCAGAGAACTGCCATCTGACGTAAGGTATATTACCATCTGGGAGTTCTCGGCGAGTCCGTCCAGTGTACCCAGTCTCCACTGAGCACCCGTATATCATCTCTGATGTCAAACACCAATGGATATGGGATCATCCATCGCCCATCTGTATGGGTCGAGAAGGTATACGCTAGTCTACACTGGTATATCGATACCCCGTCTCGATACACCCACGACTAGGGACTTTGAAGGATGTACTTATGGACTACCATGTCCCCACTAGTATGATCCGCATCATAGTCCAGGTAGTCAAGTACACATCCTAAGGGCTTTACCAACATGTAACAGAGAGACAAGCAGTGTACCCGTTAAGATAAAGATCAACCAGATAGCATACTATCATGTCGAGCAAGAAAGTCCTCCCTATATATGTCCAAGCATCCACTACATTATACATCCTATGTATAGTAATGGCCTCTAGGGCATACATATAACTAACAATCTCCCACTTGCACTAGGACCATCTGATAGCAGTGGTTGTAGTATCTCATACTCAACCATCCCATAAAAGTCTCTCTCTGGAAAATGGCCTTTGTGAGTGGATCCGCTGTGTTGTCCTCTGAGTCGTTCTCCTAACCTCGATCACCTTGGAGATCAACCATCTCCATGATCAGGTGACACTACCTTAGATTATGTCTGGGTCACTGATGGGACAGGCGTTCCTAGGCCAAAACCACACTTCCATTGTCACACAATGGTAGGAACCTAGTTCATCACATGAACCAATATACACCCAAACAGCCTCTTTGGTAGCATCTTAAGTAGCGATGTATCCTGCCTTTATCGTCTAGTAAGCCACGGTATTTAGCTTGGAACTCTTCCAACATACCGTCCCTCCACTGAGGGTAAAGAAAATGCTTGTGACTGACTTTCAGTCATCCTTATCACCCTGGAACACTTCCAGTGATTCTCCCCAGGATCAATTGATACCATCTCACTACATCTAGTGAGAATCCTAACATCCATTTAGATCTATCTCATAGATCCAAAACCCAGGATTTAGTAGGTATCACTTTGATCCTATGTGGAGAATCATTATGATAAGCGGAGATTGATCGAGCGTAGCATAGGAAACTCCTTCCCTATCAAGAGTATGTCATCCACGTACTCTACGAGGATCGTCACCATACTCCCTACTACCTTTTTGTTTATACAAGGTTCATCTACCATTTTGATGATGTCAAACTCTTTGACTAATACATCAAAACAGATGTTCCAACTCCGCGATGCCTGCTTTATCACATAAAACATCTTGCACACGTTTCCGCTGCTCCCACTGTCTACGAAGCCCTCTGACTGTGTACTTACAGACTCTCTTTTCTGAAACCATGTATCATTTTAGAAAAGCAGTCATGACACCCAACCACCAGATATCGTAGTCATGGTATGTAGCCGTGGCAAGTAGGATCTGGATGGACTTAAGCATAGCTACTTAGAAAAGGTTTCATCATAATCCACGTACTCTACGATGATGAAAACCTTTAACAAGTCTAGTTTTGAAAGTCTCAACTTTTCCATCTACACCTAGTAATCTTCTCAAGATATACTTGCTCCTAATGGGGATTTAACCCTTCAGATATAGCAACCAAAGTCCATACTTTGTTGGTGTATAAGGATTTCATCTCAGATCGCTAAGCATCCATCCATTCTTACAGAGTCCCACTCTTGATGGCCAGCTCGAAACTAGTTGGGTCATCATTTCATGATGTAATCCTCGCTCCTACTGTCATAGAGAAACAGAAGTATCTCTCAGGTGGGTGAGGAACCCTACTAGATCGGTGGAGAGGCTGAGGTTCGTTGGTAACTATTGAATCATTTGGTTCTTTCAAATAATCAGCTGCAGTTTGTATAGCTGGAACATTTCCAGTTCTACATAACAGATCTTGCCTCGAGCTTGTCCGGATTTTACTTTTTAGACATAGGCTGGACAACCCCAAATCTTAACTTGCTTAAGACATGTGCTCTTCCCATACCATAGCTCATATGGAGTGGTAGGCTGTGATCTGATTCAAACCCTATTCAATAGGTATGCAGTTTCTCAAGTGCATAACTCCCAAAAGGAAACAGGTAACTCAGTAGTACTCATCATAGAGCACACCATATCACATAGGGTGTTATTGCTCCGCCCCGATATACCATCGTGCTGTGGTGTATTCGGAGGAGTCATTCTGAGAGAGAATCTCATTCTCCTTTAGAATAGTCCAGGAATTCCGTGCTCAAGTATTCTTCTCTCTGATCTCATCAAAGGACATAATACTTATACCCGTATTGGTTCTCTACTTCTAACTTATATTCTTTGAATATCTCAAAAGGTTCGGACTTGTGTTTCAACAGGAACATATGTCTGAATCTAGAGAGATTATCAGAGAATGTAATGAAGTACAAAGAACCGGTCTTGGCATGTGTAGACGGGGGACCTTACATACATCAACATGTATCAGTCCCAAGAGTACACTAACTCTTTCTCTGCTTCCAATAAACAGAGCTGTGGTCATCTTATCTTTGTGACATGACCGGCAAGTTTTCACAAGATGTAAATTCAAACAGATTTAAATATGCATCTATGTGCAACTTAGCTAGTCGGGTCGCATTGATATGACCTAGTCTACAATGCCTCAAGAAGGATTCGTTCATTTCTGAACTCTTCCTCTTGAGTGTGTTCCGTATACTAAAGAACTGTAGTTTGATTTAGAACATCGATGCTTTTAGACAACGTGCCTGAACCGATCAACTTTTGATATAGGAAATGTTCAAAACATTATCCAATAATACAAAATTTTATCATTTCTTTACTAATAAAGAGACTGATATGATTTTGTATATCAGGTTCGGTATCTAATAACATTCGTTCAGAATCAATGTATTGGTAATACAGGGTGACAGTGACCAACAGACTTGGCTGCAACACTTGCCCCGTTTTCTGCCTCATGAAACTTATCACCCGTTCTCAGTTCTCTACCTTTCTGTAGCCCTATGTAACAGATTACATATCTGGGATCCTGATCCGGTATCAAATACCCAGGACGTAGAGGATACTGAGAAACTGTTCTTTGTAACGAACACACCCGAAGATGATGCATCATATGCACTTTCTTCGTTTGGGTGGCACGGGAAATCTGGTATTCCCCAATTTCCTGCTCTGTCTTATAACAATTACAAGTTGGAGCGGGAACAACGTTCCCCAGCTCAGTATAACAAGCAGGTTCGGTCAATACATCCGTATTATTATCTTGATTAAGGCGTGATATGGTCGCTAGCTGGAGAGAGAGAGAAGAAAACACTCAGCGTATGCTCTTGCAAGATCAGATTGGTTATTATTTTATCTAATCAGGATGGCTCCCACTGTTTTTATCAAATCTTCCTTCAAACCCTAAAAGGAAAGACTAGCCGGGATTAATTACACGCTACAGGTTCGCCAATCTTTCAGCCAGGCCAGTGTCGGTACTTTGAGGGAGGTCCCCCGTGCTTTCGCACGAACCTAATTAATGTAAACCTCGTTTTCCCAGAGGCGTAACCTCGTTAACACCTTTCTAGACACCTGCTTGATCGGCTAATTGTAATGTTTAAAACTCTCCCAGGAGTAACAATTACTCGCAGTGGGTATCGGGATCCAACTATCTCATAGAAGGTATGCAATCTCATTGCAAATTTCAACACTTGAAATTCCCGATAATATTTTGCCCCAAACGATCTATGACCTTGACAAGGTCAACAAACCATAGACCGTAAGTCAAGTTCAACCCGTCATTTCTTGATTGAATCAAACCCACCCGCACGACCCTTGACAAGGTCAACAAGGTCGTACGACTACCCTAACCCAATCTGCATCATATGCATAAGCAGATAAATACTGGTTAGCTACCGCACACTGCGCCTTGACAAGGTCAACAAACGCAGCACGAATACTAAACAGGACTTATCTGAAACGACGGAGGGCTATGACAGGTTTTTCTGAAAACCTATTGCGTAATGAACTTGATATCGTTGTAGGATCGAATGAATTTTGAAATGGAGTGTTTTTGAGGCTTTTCTAGTTTTGCTAAAGGGGTCACTCCCAGTGAAGGGATCGTCGGCCCTTTCCTCGTCGAATGAGGTGCGGGATATATCATATATATTGTAGGGTTCCTAGGCACGCTAATGAAGTCTCACAAGGCATCAACCATGCCAATTTCAAATTTTACGGGTGCCGAGAAACCCTAATACGGATCGTTGACTAGAAGTTTAGGCGATATACGAATCTAGTTAACAACTTAACTAAAGATAAGAAGTTACAACCTTTGTAGATCCGGATATCCACTTCCTTGGATCCACGTAGGCGTCCTCTCGCTGTCCATCTCGAATCACGGACTCAATCGTCAGCTTCATCGGAGAAATGGGCGGACTAGGTCGTCGGCTTCGTGCCGAAGATGATCTACGTCGAGGCATCACAAGTTCAAGCTCCGACTTCACAAATTTGTGAAACTTATGAAGGAAACACCCAAAACAACTTGGCAAGAGGTAGAGGGTGAAGAAATAGGAGGTGGGTTCACTTTAGAATTGGATTTCTCACTTTAGAACTCAAGTTGCCATTGATGGCATCAAGCTTTCTTTCTTGATGAAGATGATGAAGAAGAAGAAAGAATATGATAAGTGTTGATTTAAAATGAAAATAAATCAATACTTATCATAAGCTAACTAAGGTTAAGTGTAGAGAATAGACCATGGTAAATGGGAATGGTTAGGGTTAAGCATGAAGACAAATGGTCTCTTTAGTCAAAGCTTCATGAAGCTTCAACAAGCTTCATGATAAAAAGAAACCATTTTCTTTTCTTTTATCAATTTAAATAAATAAAGAATGGATAAATAAATAGATGAATAACACAAAACCCTAACCATTATCATAACCATGGTTTAATTCTTTGCACAAACCCAAGTAAGTATGTATCATCAAACATGATACAATCAAGTGCACACAAAAGCATATCATATATACAATGTGCACTTCAAGTGAGAAAATCCTTTTAAAAATGAACCAATACTAGTTAATGCAAATTAATATATCAAATATACAATTAATCATTGAATCATTAAATCAACACTTGATTCAATGATCCGGTCATGTCGCACATAACCGACTAGTATACAATGTATCGATTTATCGAATCAATGATTCGATAACTAGGTTATATCGCATACAACCAATCGAAACATTCATCGCGAGAATGAAATACGGTATCACATACATGCATTATTCTCGGTCCCGCACATATCTCATATGCGCTCCTATTTCGTTTCGCTTGAGCCAGGAAACCTCTGTGTAGGACTCTAAAGACTCGTCAATACGCCGGTAGCAGATGATGATCATATCAAGCACCCACAAGCCGCAAGCGGTCTGCTAAACGTAACGGCCATCCGGGTATTGAGCGATCAGAAAATCGACGAGCTAGCCCGCTCACACTCCTGTGAATCCAACCAGTAACACTTACCGTACAGTCCGGTCTGTTCGTCTGATATGTCGCATATCAAGTCTAAGGGTGGTAAACGTCAGACCCCAATAACCGATAAGTCGTGCCGATGTGAGGCTCATAACTGATCGAGAAACTACTGGTAACACTTACCAGCAAATCTCTGATCAGCCCTGGCCAGGGACTTCCCTGTTAGAGCCAATCGAGCACAGCGCAACATCAACCCCCAATACCGGGAGAGACGAAGCCCCTCCTATCGCTCATTGCCTCCATGTGACTCGGGACTGTACCCAAAGACCACCGTTTTGCACGCCCTCATGGACATGGTATGGTGGAGATCAAAGCACAGTGGGAATCACACAAGACTCTATGACGATCTCGGGTCTACAGACTAACCTGTACAAGTGTCACCTGAGAACTGCCATCTGACGTGAGGTATAATACCATCTGGGAGTTCTCGGCGAGTCCATCCAGTGTACCCAGTCTCCACTGAGCACCCGTATACCATCTCTGATGTCAAACACCAATGGATATAGGATCATCCATCGCCCATCTCATGGGTCGAGAAGCGTATACGCTAGTCTACACTGGTATATCGATGCCCTGTCTCGATACACCCACAACTAGGGACCTTGAAGGATGTACTTATGGACTACCATGTCCCCACTAGTATGATCTGCATCATAGTCCAGGTAGTCAAGTACACATCCTAAGGGCTTTATCAACATGTAACTATAAGACAGTTTAAAGAGACAAGTGTACATGTTAAGATAAAGAGTAACCAGATAGCATACTATCATATCGAGCAAGAAAGTCATCTCTATATATGTCCAAGCATCCAATATAATATACATCATCTGTACAATACTGGCCTCTAGGGCATACATACAACTAAAAATCTCCCACTTGCACTAGGGCCAGCTGCTGTAGTATCGCATACCGAGCATCCCGAAGAGTCTCTCAAACTGTATCTGGGGAATGGCCTTCATGAGTGGATCCGCCGTGTTGTTCTTCTTGTCAACCCTCCTGACCTCGATCTCCCGGCGATCAACTATCTCCCGGATCAGGTGATACCGCCTCAGAATATGCCTGGATCGCTGATGGGACCTGGGTTCCTTGGCCAAAGCCACCGCTCCATTGTTATCGCAATACAAAGGTATTGGATGCTCAATGGATGGAACCACTCCAAGTTCAGTAATGAACTTCTTGATCCAGACAGCCTCTTTGGCAGCATCGTTGGCAGCGATGTATTCAGCCTCCATCGTCGAGTCTGCCACGGTTTCCTGCTTGGAACTTTTCCAGCTAACCGCCCCTCCGTAAAGGGTAAAGACAAATCCCGACTGCGACTTAGAGTCGTCCTTATCACTCTGGAAGCTCGAATCGGTAAAGGACTCCACTTGGAGTTCTCCGTTACCATACACCAAGAGCATCTCTTTAGTCCTTCGTAAGTACTTGAGAATGCTCTTCACAGCTGTCCAGTGACTCTCTCCAGGATCAGCTTGATACTGTAGGGTTCCTAGGCACACTAAGGAAGTCTCACAAGGCATCAACCATGCCAATTTCAAATTTTACGGGTGCCGAGAAACCCTAATACGGATCGTTAACTAGATATATAGGCGAACACAAGCAACTAGTTAACAATTTAACTAAAAGAACGGAAATACAACCTTTGTAGATCCGGTCCTCCACCTCCTTAGCTCCGCAATGAAGTCTCCTCGTTGTCCAAATGGAAACCCGGGCTCTAGCGTCGGCTTCATCGGAGAAATGGGCGGGCAAGGTCGTCGGCTTCGTGCCGAAGATGATCTACGTCGAGGCATCACTAGATCAAGCTCCCACTTCACCAAGTCATGAAACTTGTGAAGAAAACACCCTATACTACTTGGCAAGAGGTAGAGGATGAAGAAATAGGAAGTGGGTTCACTTTAGAATTGGATTTCTCACTCATTTTCTCAAGTTGCCATTTATGGAGGCAAGCTTCTTCTTGTGAAGAAGAAGAAGAAGAAGATGAATATGTTATGATAAGTTATTTTCAAAATAGAAAATAAATGAATACTTATTATAATCCAACCATGGTCAAGTGTAGAGAATGAACTAGGGTTTAGTGGAATGGTTAGGGTTAAGCATGAGACAAATATGGTCACTTAGTCAAAGCTTCATGAAGCTTCAACTAGCATCCAAAGAAAGCCACCATTCATTTATTTTGCAAAATAAATAAACAAAATAAATAAATGATAAAGAAAAAGAATACCCTAACCATTACACAACCATGGTTTAAACTTTACACAAACTCAAGTAAGCATGTATCATCAAACATGATACAATCAAGTGCACAAAAGTATATCACATATACAACTTGTGAACTTCAAGTGAGAAAATCCATTTAAAGTGAACCAATACTAGTTAATGCAAAGCAATATATCAAATATATAATTATGCATTAAATCATTAAATCAACACTTGATTCAATGATCCGGTCATGTCGCACACAACCGACTAGTATACAATGTATCGATTTATCGAATCAATCCTTGATTCGATAACTAGGTTATATCGCATACAACCATTCGATACATTCATCGCGAGAATGGAATACGGTATCACATACACGCATTATTCTCGGTCCTGCACATATCTCATATGCGCTCCTATTTCGTTTCGCTTGAGCCAGGAAACCTCTGTGTAGGACTCTAAAGACTCGTCAATACGCCGGTAGCAGATGATGATCATATCAAGCACCCATAAGCCGCAAGCGGTCTGCTAAACGTAACGGCCACCCGGGTATTGAGAGATCAGAAGATCGACGAGCAAGCCCGCTCACACTCCTGTGAATCCAACCAGTAACACTTACCGTACAGTCCGGTCTGATCGTCTGATATGTCGCATATCTCGCCTAGGGGTGGTAAACGTCAGACCCCAATAGCTCGATAAGTCGTGTTGATATGAGGTCTATAACAGTTCGAGAAACTACTGGTAACACTTACCAGTAAATATCAGCAACCCTGGCCAGGGATTTCCGGTTATAGCCAATCGAACACAGCGCAACATCAACTCCCTATACCGGGAGAGACGAATCCCCTCCTATCACTCATTGCCTCCATGTGATTCGGGACTGTACCCAAAAACCACCGTTTTGCACGCCCTCTTGGACGTGGTAAGATGGAAATCAAAGCACAGTGGGAACCTGTTCAGACCATAATATTGCATTTATCATTCCCCTATTCTTATCCTTTTTATAAATAAACAGGTACTCTTGACGCACGTTTGTTGCATATTACAGGATACAGGTTTCTGGAGCAAATACAGTGAAAAAGACACAAAACAACATAAAAAGGGACTTTTGACCAACTATTAGACGAATCCTAGTCAACCCTAGACGAAGAACAGTACAAGGTCCAAAATGTCAAGTGAACGGTCAAAAGATACGAACAAGTTTTCACTGAAGATCTGGAGAAGACCCAGAAGCCCAACAGAGAAAATACATATAAAAATACAGAGCCCAAGAACCACTGAAGAAAGCCCAAAAGTTTGGCGGCCCAAGACCACCAAAGGGCCGCGGATCCGCGGCCCAAGCCAACCAATGCCGCGGATCCGCGGCCGTCTAATGCCCGTGTCGGTGGATTTTTCTTCTGTTGCCGCGACGGTTCGGGTGTTGGGATTTTTAGAGGTCAAATCAGTAATTGCGCATGTGCGAGACTCTGAAACCCTAATTCTCCTGTTTACTTATAAATTGTAATCTCAAAATTGTAAAACCCTATGCCTCTTTTCAATCAATAAATTTCAGAATTTCTGAGAGATAAATTCAGATCTGTTCTTCTTGTTTGGAGGGAGCCGTCAACTTAGGAAGGTATTTTATTTCTGTTTCTTTTAATTAAAATGTTTTCTCATCCCCTAATGAGCGAGTAATCTCCTCGCTTGTTAGGGTTGGCCTTAGGGAAAGAGTTGAGAGATGAGATCTCTCACCCCTTTCAATGCCACTTTCACCTAATGAATTAGAACTCCACGCATACGAGCACAACCGCTCCCTGCGGCATCCTACCCTTCGAGGTAACGATGAACCGTAGTATAAAGGGCCGGTTGCGCGCGTTTTCCGTGGGGGTTAGGGTAATTATCAACAAAGGAAGGATACAAATCTAGAGGAAGAAACATCTTCCCAAAAGATTTGGATCCACTTTATTAATAATTACATTAACATCTAATAGATCTAAAAAAGAAGGCATTGAAAGCGGTGAGGAAAAACGTTAATCTCCAAAACTTCCCCTAAGCCTAACCCTAGCAAGACTCTTAATTAGATTAATTAGATCCAGTTTTTATAGATTTTTATAAACCAATTGAAAACGACATTTTGAATCAACTCGTTAAAACACATAAAAGAAATTTACCCGTCTCTGTGGATCGACCCGTACTCACCGGCTAGCTGCGAAGCGACGCCGTTTCTGATTGCGGTAAACTCATATTTTTGACACTAATCAGAACCACACAAGACTCTATGACGATCTCGGGTCAACAGACTACTCTGCACCAGTGTCACCAGAGAACTGCCATCTGACGTAAGGTATAATACCATCTGGGAGTTCTCGGCGAGTCCGTCCAATGTACCCAGTCTCCACTGAGCACCCGTATATCATCTCTGATGTCAAACACCAATGGATATGGGATCATCCATCGCCCATCTGTATGGGTCGAGAAGGTATACGCTAGTCTACTCTGGTATATCGATGCCCCGTCTCGATACACCCACGACTAGGGACTTTGAAGGATGTACTTATAGACTATCTTTCCCCACTAGTATGATCTGCATCATAGTCCAGGTAGTCAAGTACACATCCTAAGGGCTTTACCAACATGTAACAGAGAGACAAGCAGTATACACGTTAAGGTAAAGAGCAACCAGATAGCATACTATCATGTTGAGCAAGAAAGTCCTCCCTATATATGTCCCAGCATCCACTACAATGTACATCCTATGTACAGTAATGGCCTCTAGGGCATACATATAACTAACAATCTCCCACTTGCACTAGGGCCATCTGTAGCAGTGGTTGCAGTATCTCATACTCAACCATCCCATAAAAAATCTCTCTCTGGGAATAGGCCTTCGTGAGTGGATCCGCCGTGTTGTCCTCTGAGTCTACTCTCCTAACCTGGATCACCCTGGAGATCAACCATCTCCATGATCAGGTGATACTGCCTTAGAATATGTCTGGATCACTGATGGGACGGGCGTTCCTTGGCATAAGCCACAACTCCATTGTCACACAATGGGAGGAACTAAGTTTATCTCATGAACAAATATACATCCAGACTACCTCTTTGGTAGCATCTCAAGTAGCGATGTATCCTGCCTTTATCGTCTAGTTAGCCACGGTATCTAGCTTGGAACTCTTCCAACATACCGTCCCTTTACTGAGGGTAAAGACAATGCCTGTGACTGACATTCAGTCGTCTGTATCACCCTGGAACCCTTCCAGTGATTCTCCCCAGGATCGATTGATACCATCTCACTACAACTAGTGAGTATCCTAATATCCAATTAGATCTATCTCATAGATCCAAAATCCAGGATTTAGGAGGTATCACTCTGATCCTATATGGAGAATCATTATGATAAGTGGAGATTGATCGAGCGTAGCATAGGAAACTCCTTCCCTATCAAGGGTATGTTATCCACGTACTCTACGAGGATCGTCACCATACTTCCTACTACCTTTTTGTTTATACAAGGTTCATCTACCATTTTGATGATGTCAAACTCTTTGACTACTTCATCAAAATAGACGTTCCAACTCCGCGATACCTGCTTTAACCTATAAAGCATCTTGTGCACGTTTCCGCTGCTCCCACTGTCTACGAAGCCCTCTGACTGTGTACTTATAGACTCTCTCTTCTAAAACATCATTTAGAAAAGCAGTCATGGCACCCATCCGCCAGATATCGTAGTCATGGTATGTAGCCGTGGCAAGTAGGATCTGGATGGACTTAAGCATAGCCACTTGAAAAGGTTTCATCATTATCCACGCCTGGTCGATGACGAAAAACTTTAACAAGTCTAGCTTTGAAAGTCTCAACTTTTCCATCTACACCAAGTAATCTTCTCAAGATATACTTGCTCCTGATGGGGATTTAACCCTTCAGATATAGCAACCAAAGTCCATACTTTGTTGGTGTACATGGATTCCATCTCAGATCGCTAAGCATCCAGCCATTCTAACAGAGTCCCACTCCTGATGGCCAGCTCGAAACTAGTTGGGTCATCATCTCATGATGCAATCCTTGCTCCCACTGTCATAGAGTAACCGAAGTATCTCTCAGGTGGGTGAGGAACCCTTACTAGATCGGCGGAGAGGCTGAGGTTCGTTGGAATCTACTGAATCCTTTGGTTCTATCAGCTGCAGTTTGTATGGCTGGAACATTTCCAGTTCTACATTACAGACCTTGCCTCGAGCTTGTCCGGATTTTGCTTTTAGACATAGGCCGGACAACCCCAAATCTTAACTAGCTTAAGATATGGGCTCTTCCCTTTCCATATCACATATGAAGTGGTAGGCAACTGATTTGATTCGAACCCTATTCAATAGGTATGCAACTTCATAAGTGCATAACTCCTAAAAGGAAATAGGTAACTCAGTAGTACTCATCATAGAGCACACCATATCACATAGGGTGCTATTGCTCCGCCCCGATATACCATCGTGCTATGGAGTATACGGAGGAGTAATGCTGAGAGAGAATCTCATTCTACTTTAGAATAATCCAGGAATTCTGTGCTCAAGTATTCTCCTCCCTGATCATATCAAAGGATATAATACTTATACCCGTTTTGGTTCTCTACTTCTAACTTATATTCTGTGAATATCTCAAAAGGTTTGGACTTGTGTTTCAACAGGAACATATGTCTGAATCTTGAGAGATCATCAGAGAATGTAATGAAGTACAAAGAACCAGTCCTGGCATATGTAGACAGGGGACCTTACATACATCAACATGTATCATCCCAAGAGTTTACTAACTCTTTCTCTGTTTCCAATAAACAGAGCTGGTGTCATTATATCTTTGTGACATGACTGGCAAGTTTCACAAGATGTAAATTCAAACTGATTTAAATATGCATCTGTATGTAACTCTAGCTAGTCGGGTCACATTGATCTGACCTAGTCTACAATACCTCAAGAAGGATCCGTTCATTTCTGAACTCTTCCTCTTGTGTGTGTTCTGTATACTAAAGAACTGTAGTTTGATTTAGAACATCAATGATTTTAGATAACGTGCCTGAACCGATCAACTTTTGATATAGGAAATGTTCAAAACATTATCCAACTATAAAAAATTTTATCATTTCTTTACTACTAAAGAGACTGATATGATTTTGTATATCAGGTTCGGTATCTAATAACATTCGTTCAGAATCAATGTATTTGGAATGCAAGGTGACAGTGACCAACAGACTTGGCTGCAACACTTGCCCCGTTTTCTGCCTCATGAAACTAATCACCCGTTCTCAGTTCTCTACCTATCTGTAGCCCTATGTAACAGATTACATATCGGGATCCTGATCCGGTATCATATACCCAGGACGTGAAGGATACTGAGAAACAGTTCTATATAATGAACACACCCGAAGATGATGCATTAGCATGCACTTACTTCGTTTGGGCGGCACAGGAATTCTGGTAATCCCCAATTTCCTGCTCTGTCTTATAACAATTATAAGTTGGAGCGGGACCAACGTTCCCCAGCTCTGTATAACAAGCGGGTTCGGTCAATATTCCGTATTATTATCTTAATTAAGGCGTGATATGGTCGCTACCTGGAGAGAGAGAGAAGAAAACACTCAGCGTGCGCTCTTGCAAGAATAGATTGGTTATTATTTTATCTAATCAGGATGGCTCCCACTGCTTTTTATCAAATCTTCCTTCAAACCCTAAAAGGAAAGACTAGCCGGGATTAATTACACGCTACAAGTTCGCCATTCTTTCAGCCAGGCCAGTGTCGGTACTTTGAGGGAGGTCCCCCGTACTTTCGCACGAACCTAATTAATGTAAACCTCGTTTTCCCAGAGGCGTAACCTCGTTGACACCTTTCTAGACACCTACTTGATCGGCTAATTGTAATGTGTAAAACTCTCCCAGGAGTAACTCTTACTCGCAGCGGGTATCGGGATCCAACTATCTCATAGAAGGTATGCAATTTCATTGCAAATTTCAACACTTGAAATTCCCGATAATATTTTGCCCCTAACGTGCTATGACCTTGACGAAAGCCAACAAACCATAGCCCGCTAGTCAAGTTCAACCCGTACATTTCTTGATTGAATTAAACCCACCCGCACGACCCTTGACGAAAGCCAACAAAGCCGCACGACTACCCTAATCCAATCGCATCGTATGCAGCAGATAAGCAGCATATAGCTACCGCACACTGCACCTTGACGAAAGCCAACAAATGCAGCACGAATACTATATACAACTTATCTGAAATGACGGAGGGCTACGACAGGTTTTTCTGAAAACTTATTGCGTAATGAACTTGATATCGTTGTAGAATCAAATGATTTTAAAATGGAGTGTTTTTGAAGCTTTTCTAGTTTTGCTAAAGGGGTCACTCCCGGTAAAGGGGTCGTCGGCCCTTTCCTCGTCGAATGAGGTGCAGGATATATCATATATATCACTGTGCAAAGCAAAAACTCTTAAAAGCAGTCAAAAGACAAACCGAGTGTGTAGCATCTGCCAGTTATTGCTAAAGGAGTCACTCCCGGTGAAGGGATCTCGGTCCTTTCCTCATCGAATAAGGTGCAGGATATATCACATATACCTCTGTGCAAAGCAAGAACTGTAGCTACCTGTTTTTATTTTGAAATTCGATTCTACAACATCTTAGGTTTCTTTTATTTCATTAATCATATTAATGAAGTCCCATCATTTAAGTACCTAAACATCACAGATAAATACGACGTACACTTATGTCATCCGCATTCGCCTCGATGTCCCCTCGTGCACCGTTAGGTTAGGTAACTAACGGCAGAGCAGGGCAGGGCTAGCGCGGGTGTAAAACATAAGTAACATCTATATATTATATCATATATACTATATACAGTATCCATCACAGAACATCACATGATCACATCACAGATATGGGAGCAGAAGAATCATATGAAATATTGGATATACTAGAACGTCCGTGTTTTCAATACGAGCCAGTATAAAACACGGATTCCACGGTCGCGATGAATAGCCAAACCCACACCCCTAGACCCCTACGAGAGCGGCAAGCAACCCTACCAATTCTAGAGTTAGGAGACCCGGACTCGACTCCTCGAGTTGGTCTCCCACTGGACTCCAGAACCCGGTTACTTGTGCTCCCTTCCTTGGGTCTATCCTAGTGTGGAAAAGTAAATAATATACAAAGGGTGACATCTTCCGCAACCTGGAAGTGCCCCAATAAAAGAATATTACATACAAGTTTTTACATGAATGAAAATGAAAACACTCATCTCACATAAAAAAAACCCGGCTATTCAAACACGACGATCCAATATAACATATCCAGCAACACATAACATCACATGTCATCAACGTAAGTAAATATGCGCATCCCAATTGTCGTTGACATATAGCAACGAAACCGGCGATATCACATATTACACTTACGGTCACAGAAAAGAAAGTGTAAAACTACAACAGTTGGAATCCGCAATCAACATAGACATCGCATGCCTAATCCAATGAATACCTTAGACATCACATGCCTAACAATTATAAACCCCGCATTTTAGTCTCAAAATCGAAAACACTTTTCAATATCAAGTCGGGTAATTCAACAAGATTCCCGACATCCTGATCGAATGCTCGTCGTAAACTTTAGTAGACGGCCGCACCCCCGATACCATCGACGAAGTGCACCAAGGCGGAACACCGCTACCGCGAGCACCCGAACGGATGCTTTCGGCGACGGGGTTCTCCTACAGTCACTTGGTCGGGGCTATGGAGCGAGGCTGTCTATTAAGTTTACCCGGCGAGTATCCGCGTACGCTACGTGATTGCGACGGACTTTTGATCACATCAAAATTCCGTGGAAACCGATCAAGTGAGACTAAACTGCTATGTTTATAACATTCATTCAGTTATCTCATAACTACTTGTGGATTCCAAGTATTGTATCACATTCCGGATAAATAGAAAATGTTAAACTTTTCGATCGAACAGTCAAACACCCAAGTTTTCCCGAAACAGATCAACACATGAAATAAGTCTAACAACATTCAGTTCGTGCCTCAGTACCAACGGTCCAGCCGTAGAAGGGTCAAGCCAACGCCTCACATGTGGCACGCCGTACTGCCCCAAACCCGAAGGTTCAAAGGGCAGTTCAAGACGGTCACATAATCGAGTTAAGGTTTGTTGTCTTCTAGAGGGACCATCGCGTTACTTGCACTACTTAGAATGTTATTAAACCACGGAAAGATCCAACACTTGGAAATTTCCCGACAGGGGAAAAGTTGGGTATTTATATCCGGTCGAACTTTTTAACATATTCTAAAATATCCGGAAAGCCATATAGACAAAATTAGACAATCCGATCGAAACACCGAGTCCCCAATACAACCCAGAAAACTCAACTCTTGAGTTCAGAAAAAAAAATATCCCAGGAAAACCAGCACTGCAAAATAGGAATTACTGTGCAAAATTCAATGGGAGAAGAGACAAAATGGCCGCGGAACAGCCGCATTAGCACGCTAATGCCGCGGTTCCGCCGCACTTTAGAAAGATCATTAGGTAATTTTTGCACCGTAATTCTTAGAATTTCCTGCTGAATTTTCTGCATATTTTTAATCCTCAAAAATCCCTGTTTTTGAAAAAAGTACAGAGAGCATGTTTGTGTTAGGGTTTCGGTTCGATCGGACTTCAAACGTCGTCTACACTTCGCCTAAGGCTCTAGCTAGGCTCTGATACCACTGTAGGGTTCCTAGGCACACTAAGGAAGTCTCACAAGGCATCAACCATGCCAATTTCAAATTTTACGGGTGCCGAGAAACCCTAATACGGATCGTTAACTAGATATATAGGCGAACACAAGCAACTAGTTAACAATTTAACTAAAAGAACGGAAATACAACCTTTGTAGATCCGGTCCTCCACCTCCTTAGCTCCGCAATGAAGTCTCCTCGCTGTCCAAATGGAAACCCGGGCTCTAGCGTCGGCTTCATCGGAGAAATGGGCGGGCAAGGTCGTCGGCTTCATGCCGAAGATGATCTACGTCGAGGCATCACTAGATCAAGCTCCCACTTCACCAAGTCATGAAACTTGTGAAGAAAACACCCTATACTACTTGGAAAGAGGTAGAGGATGAAGAAATAGGAAGTGGGTTCACTTTAGAATTGGATTTCTCACTCATTTTCTCAAGTTGCCATTTATGGAGGCAAGCTTCTTCTTGTGAAGAAGAAGAAGAAGAAGATGAATATGTTATGATAAGTTATTTTCAAAATAGAAAATAAATGAATACTTATCATAATCCAACCATGGTCAAGTGTAGAGAATGAACTAGGGTTTAGTGGAATGGTTAGGGTTAAGCATGAGACAAATATGGTCACTTAGTCAAAGCTTCATGAAGCTTCAACTAGCATCCAAAGAAAGCCACCATTCATTTATTTTGCAAAATAAATAAACAAAATAAATAAATGATAAAGAAAAAGAAAACCCTAACCATTACACAACCATGGTTTAAACTTTACACAAACTCAAGTAAGCATGTATCATCAAACATGATACAATCAAGTGCACAAAAGTATATCACATATACAACTTGTGAACTTCAAGTGAGAAAATCTATTTAAAGTGAACCAATACTAGTTAATGCAAAGCAATATATCAAATATATAATTATGCATTAAATCATTAAATCAACACTTGATTCAATGATCCGGTCATGTCGAACACAACCGACTAGTATACAATTTATCGATTTATCGAATCAATCCTTGATTCGATAACTAGGTTATATCGCATACAACCATTCGATACATTCATCGCGAGAATGGAATACGGTATCACATACACGCATTATTCTCGGTCCTGCACATATCTCATATGCGCTCCTATTTCATTTCGCTTGAGCCAGGAAACCTCTGTGTAGGACTCTAAAGACTCGTCAATACGCCGGTAGCAGATGATGATCATATCAAGCACCCACAAGCCGCAAGCGGTCTGCTAAACGTAACGGCCACCCGGGTATTGAGCGATCAGAAGATCGACGAGCAAGCCCGCTCACACTCCTGTGAATCCAACCAGTAACACTTACCGTACAGTCCGGTCTGATCGTCTGATATGTCGCATATCTCGCCTAAGGGTGGTAAATGTCAGACCCCAATAGCTCGATAAGTCGTGTCGATATGAGGTCTATAACAGTTCGAGAAACTACTGGTAACACTTACCAGTAAATCTCAGCAACCCTGGCCAGGGATTTCCGGTTATAGCCAATCGAACACAGCGCAACATCAACTCCCTATACCGGGAGAGACGAATCCCCTCCTATCGCTCATTGCCTCCATGTGATTCGGGACTGTACCCAAAAACCACCGTTTTGCATGCCCTCTTGGACGTGGTAAGATAGAAATCAAAGCACAGTGGGAACCACACAAGACTCTATGACGATCTCGGATCAACAGACTACTCTGTACCAGTGTCACCAGAGAACTGCCATCTGACGTAAGGTATAATACCATCTGGGAGTTCTCGGCGAGTCCGTCCAGTGTACCCAGTCTCCACTGAGCACCCGTATATCATCTCTGATGTCAAACACCAATGGATATGGGATCATCCATCGCCCATCTGTATGGGTCGAGAAGGTATACGCTAGTCTACTCTGGTATATCGATGTCCCGTCTCGATACACCCACGACTAGGGACTTTGAAGGATGTACTTATAGACTATATGTCCCCACTAGTATGATCTGCATCATAGTCCAGGTAGTCAAGTACACATCCTAAGGGCTTTACCAACATGTAACAGAGAGACAAGCAGTATACACGTTAAGGTAAAGAGCAACCAGATAGCATACTATCATGTTGAGCAAGAAAGTCCTTCCTATATATGTCCCAGCATCCACTACAATGTACATCCTATGTACAGTAATGGCCTCTAGGGCATACATATAACTAACAGATACCTGCTCACTACACTTAGTGAGTATGCTACATCGGGTCTGGTACATAGCATCGCATACATGATAGAGCCTACAGCCGAAGCATAGGGTATCCCTTGCATGCGAGCTCTCTCCAAATCAGTCTTGGGAGACATCTCTTTGGAGAGTGACTCCAGAGATCGTGGGCAAGTTCCCACGCTTGGATTCTTCCATACTAAACCTCTTTAGTATGGTGTCAATGTACCTGGATTGGGACAATCCCAATATCCGTTTGGATCTATCTCTATAGATCCTTATTCCCAATATGCAGGAGGCATCACCAAGATCTTTCATTGAGAATCTTTGTGATAAGAAGAGCTTGACCGATTGCAGCATAGGAATATCATTTCCTATCAAGAGTATGTCGTCCACGTACAATACGAGGAAGACAACCTTACTCTCTGCTACCTTCTTGTAGATACAAGGTTCATCTGGGTTTTTGACGAAATCAAACTCTTTGATAACGACGTCAAAGCAGATGTTCCAACTCCGCGATGCTTGCTTTAATCCATAAATGGATTTAAGCAGCTTGCACACCTTTCCACTGCTTCCACTGTCTACGAAACCCTCTGGCTGAGTCATGTACACGCACTCTTCTAAATCACCATTTAGAAAGGCGGTCTTAATATCCATTTGCCAGATTTCGTAGTCATGATATGCAGCGATGGCAAGCATGATCCGGATGGATTTAAGCATAGCCACTGGAGAAAAGGTTTCGTCATAGTCCACACCTGGTCTTTGACGAAAACCCTTTGCAACAAGTCTAGCTTTGAAAGTCTCCACTTTCCCATCTACACCAAGTTTCTTCTTGAAGATCCACTTGCTCCCGATGGTTTTACCCCTTCAGGAGCAACATCCAAAGTCCATACTTTGTTGGTGTACATGGATTCCATCTCGGACCGCATAGCATCCAGCCATTTCACTGATTCCCTACTCGTGATGGCCTGCTCGAAGCTAGTTGGGTCATCATCCTCCATGATGCAATCCTCGCTCCCACCATCCATGAGAAAACCATAGTATCTCTCAGGTTGGCGAGGAACCCTACTAGATCGGCGGAGAGGCTGAGGTTCATTAGGAGCTACTGAATCTTCTGGTTCCACCAAATCTTCAGTTATGGTTTGTGTATCTGGAACTTCTTCCAGCTCTACCACTTTGCCACTAATTTCTTTTTCAAGGAATTCCTTTTCTAAAAAGGTGGCATGTTGAGCAACAAACACTTTTTGTTCCTCACTGTGGTAGAAAAAATACCCATAGGAGTTCTTTGGATATCCCACAAACTTGCAAAGAACTGACCGTGCCTCGAGCTTGTCCGGATTTTGTCTTTTGACATAGGCTGGACAACCCCATATCTTAACTCGTTTAAGATATGGCCTCTTCCCACTCCATATCTCATATGGTGTGGTAGGTACAGATTTAGATGGAACTTGATTCAATAGGTATGCTGCTGTCTCCAGTGCATATCCCCAGAAGGAAATAGGTAACTCAGCTGTGCTCATCATAGAGCGCACCATATCTAATAGGGTGCGGTTCCTCCGTTCTGATACACCGTTGTGCTGTGGTGTATATGGAAGAGTCAGCTGAGAGAGAATCCCATTCTCTTTTAGGAAGTCCAGGAATTCATTGCTCAAGTATTCACCTCCTCGATCAGATCGTAGAATTTTACTTTTTCCGGTTTGGTTCTCAACTTCTTGTTTATATTCTCTAAATTTCTCAAAAGCTTCTGATTTGTGTTTCATCAGGAACACATATCCGAATCTAGAGAGATCGTCAGTGAATGTAATGAAGTATGAAGAACCATCCCTGGCATGTGTAGACATGGGACCGCATACATCACTATGTATCAGTCCCAAGAGTTCGGTAACTCTTTCTCCGTGTCCCATAAACGGAGTTTTAGTCATCTTGGCTTTGAGACATGACTGGCAAGTGTCATAAGATGAAAATTCGAATGGTTTCAAATATCCATCCTTATGCAACTTAGCCAGTCGTGTCGCATTGATGTGACCCAGTCTACAATGCCACAAGAAGGATTCGTTCATTTCAGAACTCTTCCTCTTGTATGTGTTTGTTATACTTAGAACTGTGGATTGATTTAGAACATAAATGCCATTGCACAACGTGCCTGATCCAACCAACTTTTGGTTACGGAAAATGTTCATAACATTATCCTGTGATAGAAAATTATATCCTCTTTACTTAATAAAGAAACTGATATAATGTTGCATATCAGGTTCGGCATGTAATAGCATTCGTTCAGAACCAATGTATTACCTGTTGGTAATGCAAGGTGATATTCCCCGACAGTGTTAGCTGCAACTATTGCACCATTTCCAACTCTAATGTCTTTATCACCTTCTCCAAGTTCTCTACCTTTCCTAAGCCCATGTAACTGATTACATATATGGGATCCCGACCCGGTATCTAATACCCAGGACGTAGAGCAAATGGAGAAACAGTTCTCTGTAACGAACACACCCGAAGAAAATGCATCATCATGTACTTTCTTCATTCGGGTGGCATGGGAATCCTGGTATTCCCCTATATCCTGTTCAGTTCTATAACTCTTATAGGAAAGAACGGAACCAACGTTCCCCAGCACAGTATAACATGCGGGTTCGGTCAATACATCCAAATTATTATCTTTATTAGGGCATGACATGGTCGCTACCTGGAGAGAGAGAGAAGAAAACACTTTAGCGTATGCTCGTGCAAGATCAGATTGGTTATTATCTTATCTAATCAGGATGGCTCCCACTGGTTTTTATCAAATCTTTCTTCAAACCCTAAAAGGAAAGACTAGCCGGGATTAATTACACACTACAAGTTCGCCAATCTTTCAGCCAGGCCAGTGTCGGTACTTTGAGGGAGGTCCCCCGTGCTTTCGTACGAACCTAATTAATGTAAACCTCGTTTTCCCAGAGGCGTAACCCCGTTGACACCTTTCTAGACACCTACTTGATCGGCTAATTGTAATGTGTAAAACTCTCCCAGGAGTAACTCTTACTCGCAGTGGGTATCGGGATCCAACTATCTCATAGAAGGTATGCAATCTCATTGCAAATTTCAACACTTGAAATTCCCGATAATATTTTGCCCCAAACGATCTATGACCTTGACAAGGTCAACAAACCATAGACCGTAAGTCAAGTTCAACCCGTCATTTCTTGATTGAATTAAACCCACCCGCACGACCCTTGACAAGGTCAACAAGGCCGTATGACTACCCTAACTCAATCTGCATCATATGCATAAGCAGATAAATACTGGTTAGCTACCGCACACTGCGCCTTGACAAGGTCAACAAACGCAGCACGAATACTAAACAGGACTTATCTGAAATGACGGAGGGCTACGACAGGTTTTTCTGAAAACCTATTGCGTAATGAACTTGATATCGTTGTAGAATCAAATGAAGTTTTGAAATGGAGTGATTTTGAGGCTTTTCTAGTTTTGCTAAAGGGGTCACTCCCGGTGAAGGGATCGTCGGCCCTTTCCTCGTCGAATGAGGTGCGGGATATATCATATATATCACTGTGCAAAGCAAAACTCAAAAACAATCAATAAGCAAACCGAGTATGTAGCATCTGCCAGTTATTGCTAAAGGAGTCACTCCCGGTGAAGGGATCTCGGTCCTTTCCTCATCGAATAAGGTGCAGGGTATATCATATATACCGCTATGCAAAACAAGAACTGTAGCTACCTGTTTTATTTAAAATTTGATTCTACAACATCATTTGGTTTCTTTTCTTTCATTAATCACATTAATGAAGTCCCATCATTTAAAAACCTAAACATCACAGATAAATACGACGTACACTTATGCCATCCGCATTCGCCTTGATGTCCCCTCGTGCACCGTTAGGTTAGGTAACTAACAACAGAGCAGGGCAGGGCTAGTACGGGTGCAAAACATAAGTAACGTCTATATAATATATCATATATACTATATACTGTATCTATCACAGAACATCACATGATCACATCACAGATATCGCAGCAGAAAATATCATATGAAATATTGGATATACTAGGACGTCCGTGTTTTCAATACGAGCCAGTATAAAACACGGATTCCACGGTCGTGATGAATAGCCAATCCCACACCCCTAGACCCCTACGAGAGCGGCAAGCAACCCTACCAATTCTAGAGTTAGGAGACCCGGACTCGACTCCTCGAGATGGTCTCCCACTGGACCCTAGAACCCGGTTACCTGTGCTCCCCTCCTTGGGTCTATCATAGTGCAGAAAAGTAAATAATATACAAAGGGTGACATCTTCCGCAACCTGGAAGTGTCCCAATAAAAGAATATTACATACAAGTTTTTTTACATGAATGAAAATGAAAAGCACTCATCTCACATAAAAACCCCCGACTATTCAAACACGACAATCCAATATAACATATCCAGCAACACATAACATCACATGTCATCAACGTAAGTAAATATGCGCATCCCAATTGTCGTTGACATATAGCAACGAAACCGGCGATATCACATATTACACTTACGGTCACAGAAAAGAAAGTGTAAAACTACAACAGTTGGAATCCGCAACCTCTTTAGACATCGCATGCCTAATCAAAATGAAATACTTAGACATCACATGCCTAACAGTTATAAACCCCGCATTTTAGTCTCATTATCGAAAACTCTTTTCAATATCAAGTGAAACTAAACCGCTAGATTTATAACATTCATTCAGTTATCTCATAACTGTTTGTGAATTCCAATTATTGTATCCCATTCCGGATAAATAGAATATATTAAACTTTCCGATCGAACATTCGAACACCCAAGTTTTCCCGAAACCGTTCAACACATGAAATAGGTTCAAAGACATTCACTTCATGCCTCGGTACCAACGGTCCAGCCGTAGAAGGGTCAAGCCAACGCCTCACATGTGGCACGCCGTACTGCCCCAAACCCGAAGGTTCAAAGGGCAGTTCAAGACGATCACATAATCGAGTTAAGGTTTGTTGTCTTCTAGAGGGACCATC
This sequence comes from Agapanthus africanus, assembly GCA_030015575.1. Lineage (NCBI taxonomy): Eukaryota > Viridiplantae > Streptophyta > Magnoliopsida > Asparagales > Amaryllidaceae > Agapanthus > Agapanthus africanus. The sequence goes on from CM057348.1 coordinate 303,278,744, forward strand.
GCGTTACTTGCACTACTCAGAACGTCCTTAAACCACAGAAAAATCCAACACTTGGAAATTTTCCGGCAGGGGAAAAGTTGGGTATTTATATCCGGTCGAACTTTTTAACATATTCTAATGTTATCCGGAAAGCCACATAGACAAGATTTGATAATCCGATCGAATCGTCGATTCCCAATACAACCCCAGAACACTCAACTCTTGAGTCAAATTAAAAATTCCCAGAAACTTCAGCATAATAAAATAGTAATTACTGTGCAAAATGGGAGTGATGATGTCATCATATTGCCGCGGAACCGCCGCAGAAGCCAGGCTTCTGCCGCGTTTCCGCCGCACTATTTACTGTTCATGGGATAAATTTTGCATCGTAATTCTTAGATTTCTCTGCTGAATTTTTTAAGCATTTTTAATATGGAAAAATCCCATATTTTAGAAAAAGTCCAGAGAGCACTTGGGTTTTAGGGTTTCGGGTTCGTTCGAGTTTCAAACGTCGTCTAGACTTCGCCTAAGGCTCTAGTTAGGCTCTAATACCACTGTAGGGTTCCTAGGCACGCTAATGAAGTCTCACAAGGCATCAACCATGCCAATTTCAAATTTTACGGGTGCCGAGAAACCCTAATACGGATCGTTGACTAGAAGTTTAGGCGATATACGAATCTAATTAACAACTTAACTAAAGATAAGAAGCTACAACCTTTGTAGATCCGGATATCCACTTCCTTGGCTCCACGTAGGCGTCCTCTCGCTGTCCATCTCGAATCACGGACTCAATCGTCGGCTTCATCGGAGAAATGGGCGGACTAGGTCGTCGGCTTCGTGCCGAAGATGATCTACGTCGAGGCATCACAAGTTCAAGCTCCGACTTCACAAATTTGTGAAACTTGTGAAGGAAACACCCAAAACAACTTGGCAAGAGGTAGAGGGTGAAGAAATAGGAGGTGGGTTCACTTTAGAATTGGATTTCTCACTTTAGAACTCAAGTTGCCATTGATGGCATCAAGCTTTCTTTCTTGATGAAGATGATGAAGAAGAAGAAAGAATATGATAAGTGTTGATTTAAAATGAAAATAAATCAATACTTATCATAAGCTAACTAAGGTTAAGTGTAGAGAATAGACCATGGTAAATGGGAATGGTTAGGGTTAAGCATGAAGACAAATGGTCTCTTTAGTCAAAGCTTCATGAAGCTTCAACAAGCTTCATGATAAAAAGAAACCATTTTCTTTTCTTTTATCAATTTAAATAAATAAATAATGGATAAATAAATAGATGAATAACACAAAACCCTAACCATTATCATAACCATGGTTTAATTCTTTGCACAAACCCAAGTAAGTATGTATCATCAAACATGATACAATCAAGTGCACACAAAAGCATATCATATATACAATGTGCACTTCAAGTGAGAAAATCCTTTTAAAAATGAACCAATACTAGTTAATGCAAATTAATATATCAAATATACAATTAATCATTAAATCATTAAATCAACACTTGATTCAATGATCCGGTCATGTCGCACATAACCGACTAGTATACAATGTATCGATTTATCGAATCAATGATTCGATAACTAGGTTATATCGCATACAACCAATCGAAACATTCATCGCGAGAATGAAATACGGTATCACATACACGCATTATTCTCGGTCCCTCACATATCTCATATGCGCTCCTATTTCGTTTCGCTTGAGCCAGGAAAGCTCTGTGTAGGACTCTAAAGACTCGTCAATACGCCGGTAGCAGATGATGATCATATCAAGCACCCACAAGCCGCAAGCGGTCTGCTAAACGTAACGGCCATCCGGGTATTGAGCGATCAGAAGATCGACGAGCTAGCCCGCTCACACTCCTGTGAATCCAACCAGTAACACTTACCGTACAGTCCGGTCTGTTCGTCTGATATGTCGCATATCAAGTCTAGGGGTGGTAAACGTCAGACCCCAATAACCGATAAGTCGTGCCGATGTGAGGCTCATAACGGGTCGAGAAACTACTGGTAACACTTACCAGCAAATCTCTGGTCAGCCCTGGCCAGGGACTTCCCTGTTAGAGCCAATCGAGCACAGCGCAACATCAACCCCCAATACCGGGAGAGACGAAACCCCTCCTATTGCTCATTGCCTCCATGTGACTCGGGACTGTACCCAAAGACCACAATTTTGCACGCCCTCATGGACGTGGTAAGGTGGAGATCAAAGCACAGTGGGAATCACACAAGACTCTATGACGATCTCGGGTCTACAGACTAACCTGTACAAGTGTCACCTGAGAACTGCCATCTGACGTGAGGTATAATACCATCTGGGAGTTCTCGGCGAGTCCATCCAGTGTACCCAGTCTCCACTGAGCACCCGTATACCATCTCTGATGTCAAACACCAATGGATATGGGATCATCCATCGCCCATCTCATGGGTCGAGAAGCGTATACGCTAGTCTACACTGGTATATCGATGCCCTGTCTCGATACACCCACGACTAGGGACCTTGAAGGATGTACTTATGGACTACCATGTCCCCACTAGTATGATCTGCATCATAGTCCAGGTAGTCAAGTACACATCCTAAGGGCTTTATCAACATGTAACTATAAGACAGTTTAAAGAGACAAGTGTACATGTTAAGATAAAGTGTAACCAGATAGCATACTATCATATCGAGCAAGAAAGTCATCTCTATATATGTCCAAGCATCCAATATAATATACATCATCTGTACAATACTGGCCTCTAGGGCATACATACAACTAACATATATCACTGTGCAAAGCAGAAACTATAGAAGCTATCAAAAGACAAACCGAGGGGTGTAGCATCTGCCAGTTATTGCTAAAGGGGTCACTCCTGGTGAAGGGATCGTCGGCCCTTTCCTCATCGAATAAGGTGCAGGATATATCATATATACCGCTGTGCAAAGCAAGAACTGTAGCTACCTGTTTTATTTTTGAAATTCGATTCTACAACATCTTTGGTTTCTTTTCTTTTCATTAATCACATTAATGAAGCCCCATCATTTAAGCACCTAAACATCACAGATAAATACGACGTACACTTATACCATCCGCATTCGCCTCGATGTCCCCTCGTGCACCGTTAGGTTAGGTAACTAACGGCAGAGCGGGACAGGGATAGCGCGGATGTAAAACATAAGTAGCGTCTATATAATATATCATATATACTATATACAGTATTTATCACAGAACATCACATGATCACATCACAGATATCGCAGCAGAAGAATCATATGAAACATTGGATATACTAGGACGTCCGTGTTTTCAATACGAGCCAGTATAAAACACGGATTCCACGGTCACGATGAATAGCCAAACCCACACCCCTAGACCCCTACGAGAGCGGCAAGCAACCCTACCAATTCTAGAGTTAGGAGACCCGGACTCGACTCCTCGAGTTGGTCTCCCACTGGACTCCAGAACCCGGTTACTTGTGCCCTCCTCCTTGGGTCTATCCTAGTGCGGAAAAGTAAATAATATACAAAAGGTGACAACAACTGCAACCTGGAAGTGCCCCAATAAAAGAATATTACATACAAGTTTTTACATGAATGAAAATTTAAAACACTCATCTCACATAACCCCCCCCCCCCCGGCTATTCAAACACGACGATCCAATATAACATATCCAGCAACACATAACATCACATGTCATCAACGTAAGTAAATATGCCCATCCCAATTGTCGTTGACATATAGCAACGAAACCGGCGATATCACATATTACACTTACGGTCACAGAAAAGAAAGTGTAAAACTACAATAGTTGGAATCCGCAAGCTCTTTAGACATCGCATGCCTAATCAAATGAATTCCTTAGACATCGCATGCCTAACAATTATAAACCCCGCATTTTAGTCTCATTATCGAAAACTCTTTTCAATGTTAAGTCGGGCAATTCATCAAGATTCCCGACATTTTGATCGAATGCTCGTCGCAAACTTTAGTAGGCGGCCGCACCCCCGATACCGTCGACGAAGTGCACTAAGGCGGAACACCGCTGCCGCCAGCACCCAAACGGATGCTTTCGGCGACGAGATTCTCCTACAGTCGCTTGGTCGGGGCTATGGGGTGAGGCTGTCTATTAAGTTTACCGGCGAGTATCCGCGTACGCTACGTGATTGCGACGGACTTTTGATCACATCAAAATTCCGTGGAAACCGATCAAGTGAGACTAAAGTGCTATGTTTATAACATTCAAATCAGTTATCTCATAACTGCTTGTGAATTCCAATTATTGTATCACATTCCGGATAAATAGAAAATGTAAACTTTCCGATCGAACAATCGAACACCTAAGTTTTCCCGAAACAGCTCAACACATGAAATAAGTTTAAAAACATTCACTTCGTGCCTCAGTACCAACGGTCCAGCCGTAGAAGGGTCAAGCCAACGCCTCACATATGGCACGCCGTACTGCCCCAAACCCGAAGGTTCAAAGGGCAGTTCAAGACGGTCACATAATCGAGTTAAGGTTTGTTGTCTTCTAGAGGGTCCATCGCGTTACTTGTACTACTTAGAACATTCTTAAACTACGGAAAAATCCAACACTTGGAAATTTCCCGGCAGGGAAAAAAGTGGGTATTTATATCTGGTCAAACTTTTTAACATATTCTAAAATTACCCGGAAAAAACACACTGACAAAATTAGACAATCCGATCGAAACACCGAGTCCCCAATACAACCCAGAAAACTCAACTCTTGAGTATAATTTAAAAATTCCCAGAAAATACAGCACTAATAGATAGGAGTTACTGTGCAAAAACTAATGTAAGAAACGACCGTACGGCCGCGGAACCGCCGTATTAGGCACGCTATTGCCGCGGTTCCGCGGCTATTTGATCGAATTGGAGGTTCCGTTTTGTACAGTAATTCTTAGCAACTCCTGCTGAGTTTTATGCATATTTTTAATTCTTAAAAAACCCAGTTTTAAAAAAATGTACAGAGAGCAAATTTGTGTTAGGGTTTCGGTTCGATCGGACTTCTAACTCCGTCTACGCATCGCCTAAGGCTCTAGCTAGGCTCTGATACCACTGTAGGTCAGGCAGCAACCCCATCCAATGGGGTCGCCGTGGCACCAACGGGTCCCTCAGCAGCTACTTTTTACGCATGCCCCCTCACGAGGACTACAACCCGCCGGAACACCTTCCGGTCTCGGGACACCCTAGGGGTAAGAGCCTATGCTTCGCCACACTGTCACACAGAGAGAACCCCCCATAGGTCGACATCCAATGCCTAGTAGCTCTGATACCACTGTAGGGTTCCTAGGCACACTAATGAGGTCTCACAAGGTATCAACCATGCCAATTTCAAAAATTTCCGGTGCCTACAAACCCTAATACGGATCGTTAACTAGAGATTAGGCGAAAACAAGAACTAGTAAACTGCTTTACTAATAAGTGAACGGAAATACAACCTTTGTAGATCCGGTCCTCCACCTCCATAGCTCCGTGATGAAGTCCCTCCGCTGTACCCATCGGATCCCGGACTCTCGCGGTGGTTTCATTGAAGAAATGATCGGGCTAGGTCGTCGACTTCGATGCCGAAAATGATCTACGTCGAGGCAACACAAGATCAAGCTCCAACTTCACCAAGCCATGAAACTTGTGAAGAAAACACCCTATACTACTTAGCAAGTGGTAGAGGATGAAGAAATAGGAAGTGGGTTCACTTTAGAATTGGATTTCTCACTCTTTTTCTCATGTTGCCATTGATGGAGGCAAGGTTTCTTCTTTGTTGAAGAAGAAGAAGAAGAAGAAAGAATATGATGAGTATTCTTTTAAAATAGAAAACAAAATGATACTTATCATAATCTCAACCATGGTTTAGTGTAGAGAATTAACTAGGGTTTAGTTGAATGGTTAGGGTTAGGACATGAAGACAAAATGGTCACATAGTCAAAGCTTCATGAAGCTTCAACAACAAAACAAACTAAGCCACCATTTCATTTTTGCCCAAAATGAATTAATGAATAAATAAATAAATGAATAAGTAAGTAAATCAAAACCCTAACCATTAACATAACCATGGTTTAATTCTTTACACAAACCCAAGTTTGCATGTATCATCAAACATGATACAATCTTGTGCACAAAAGTATATCACATATACAATGTGCACATCAAGTGAGAAAATCCATCTAAAGTAAACAAATACTAGTTAATGTAAAGTAATATATCAAATATATAATTATACATTAAATCATTAAATCAACACTTGATTTAACGATCCAGTCATATCGCATATGACCGACTAATATCCAATGTATCGGCTTATCGAATCAATCCTCGATTCGATAACTAGGTTATATCGCATACAACCAATCGATACATTCATCGCGAGAATAGAATAGGGTATCACATACACGCATTATTCTCGGTCCTGCACATATCTCATATGTGCTCCTATTTCGTTTCGCTTGAGCCAGGAAACCTCTGTGTAGGACTCTAAAGACTCGTCAATACGCCGGCAGCAGATGATGATCATATCAAACACCCACAAGCCGCAAGCGGTCTGCTAAACGTAACGGCCACCCGGGTATTGAGCGATCAGAAGATCGACGAGCAAGCCCGCTCACACTCCTGTGAATCCAACCAGTAACACTTACCGTACAGTCCGGTCTCGTCGTCTGATATGTCGCATATCTCGCCTAGGGGTGGTAAACGTCAGACCCCAATAGCTCGATAAGTCGTGTCGATATGAGGTCTATAACACTTCGAGAAACTACTGGTAACACTTACCAGTAAATCTCAGCAACCCTGGCCAGGGATTTCCGGTTATATCCAATCGAACACAGCGCAACATCAACTCCCTATACCGGGAGAGACGAATCCCCTCCTATCGCTCATTGTCTCCATGTGATTCGGGACTGTACCCAAAAACCACCGTTTTGCATGCCCACTTGGACGTGGTAAGGTGGAAATCAAAGCACAGTGGGAATCACACAAGACTCTATGACGATCTCGGGTCAACAGACTACTCTGTACCAGTGTCACCAGAGAACTGCCATCTGACGTAAGGTATATTACCATCTGGGAGTTCTCGGCGAGTCCGTCCAGTGTACCCAGTCTCCACTGAGCACCCGTATATCATCTCTGATGTCAAACACCAATGGATATGGGATCATCCATCGCCCATCTGTATGGGTCGAGAAGGTATACGCTAGTCTACACTGGTATATCGATGCCCCGTCTCGATACACCCACGACTAGGGACCTTGAAGGATGTACTTATGGACTACCATGTCCCCACAAGTATGATCCGCATCATAGTCCAGATAGTCAAGTACACATCCTAAGGGCTTTACCAATATGTAACAGTGAGACAAGCAGTGTACACGTTAAGGTAAAGATCAACCAGATAGCATACTATCATGTCGAGCAAGAAAGTCCTCCCTATATATGTCCAAGCATCCACTACATTATATATCCTATGTATAGTAATGGCCTCTAGGGCATACATATAACTAACATCTTTTGACACTTTGCAAAGAGCTAGAGTCATGGATCATACTCCCCGGGTGGATCATCTACGACAAAAGGAGACCGGAGAACAAGCTAGATTCCGATGAACCGATGGAGCCGGATTTGGAGTTCAAGCATGTTCAAGGTGCTTGCTAGAAGCTAAGGATGAAGAAAGAAGACCGAAGGACTTGGTTCGTTTGGTGAGCTTTCTACCATAGTAGATAGCGCTTCTTCTTTTGCTATATAGGTTTTATGGAAAGATCCGGTTAGGGTTTAGTCTAGTGCCAAGTTTTTGTTCGTTTTGAAATTTTTGTTCCGCATTTGGCCACGAAAGATGGCCGGGGCACTAGGGTAACCCTTCAGGGGCTTGGTCCAAGGTGTTGACCCCTTACCCTCTCATTCTCTCTCTTGCTCATACTTATTATTATATTCTTTTCCTTTTTTCCTTTTCTTTTCTTTTCCCCTCTCTAATAAATCAACAACCATGATATAAACATGAAGGAAAGCCATAAAAATAAATAACAAGTGTAAAAATGATATGGTACATGTTTTGCACAAAACAAGGTTAAAATCCGATTAGCGATTTCTAATCGCGATTAGCACTAAATTAGCATATAATTAATCATAAAAACTTAAAATTTTCATAATTCACATAAAACACCCTCTTTTAAGTAATTTCTATAATTTTCAAAAAATTTCCCAATTTATCGGTATTTAATTATACCGCCTTATTAAAATATTCAATATTTTATTATTAAATTATAAAAATTTCCCAAAAATAATATTTTATTTTTTTGAAATGCAGCTTTTTAGTCTAAATCACTTTATTTTTTGTTTAGAAATATCTAAAATATTTTTAGTTAAAATAATAACGATTTTAAAAATTATTCAAGATAGGTAACTTATCAAGTTTTACAAAAATAAAATTACAGCGAAAAACTTTTAAAATCTATATTATTTTAACTAATTCCTTTTATAAAAATCCACAAATCTTTGTCATGTTAAAATATACGTGCATCGCACCTCCTAAATACCGGTATAGTATATAATTAGAGCATATAATATCGTTATGCATCCACGTACATGGTACACACAGTATCCTGCCAACTTTTTTTTGACAGTAAGAGCAGGATTCAGTGAGTCCCTCCAATGAAAAAATTATTAAAAAAACAAAGCAATACAGAAAAAACAACTGTAGCGTTTACATCACCAGGGGCAAAATGCCTACACTGCCCACCAGTAGCAAGAGGAAAAATAAAAGAGAAAGAAAAGGGAAGAAAGCAACTGGAACAAGAGGAGAGGGATCTGGGTGCATGCTGTTATGAAATAATGGCATTGGTGCTATCATGCCTATGAGTGGAAAATAGAAAGGTCCATGAGTGTTGTGTTTGCTTGATGGATGATATATGGTTTAGATTCTCCAAGCATGGAAAATAATAGCATCAACGAGCTCAATCCCGTTGAAGATCAATTCTCAGAGATAGCCAAACAAAGTAAAATCATCACCACTGTTAAAACCAACAAAACTACTGTTTCTCCTTTAAAAAAAGGTTTTAATTAACGCTACAGAAACAAATAGTACATGGGGGAAAAATATACAAACAAGAATTAGTAGTTTATTTCGCAGAATAGATACTACTGCCGTATAATCAAGCAAACGCTGAAGGAAACGATCAAACAAACCTACATAAAGAAAAGGATCCACACTGATATTCAGAAATCCATTAATATGATCCAATTGCCAGCAGAAGCACATGCATGATAAAATATGATCTAAATAATTCACATGATCCAATTGCCAGCAGAAGCACATGCATGATAAAATATGTTCTAAATAATTCACATGATTGGACGAGAAAAATGATCTAAATAATTCACATGATCCAATTGCCAGCAGAAGCACATGCACGATAAAATATGTTCTAAATAATTCACATGATATAAATAATTCACATGATATAAATAATTCACAGCAATAACTCAGCAGGTCTAATCATCAGTTCCTCCTCAAGTATTTTGCTTAAATTCAACTAGAATTCATGCATATGCTGTATAAGATATACAAAAGCATATATCGACCATCAGTTTATATTGAACATGCAACGAGTAATAATTCAAATCTACAGAAAAATATTAGTCAAACAATTAATCAAAAATCTATGACCTCCTTGTATGATACCAACTCTTTGTATATCGTTTTGCTTGAAACTACTTCCGTTCATTCAGTATTCTAACAACCTCGGCTTTCGCCAGGTGAATCAAAAACACAATTGCAAGAGAGTTTGAACTGATTAACATAAAAAATACACTGTTCCATCCTCTGCTTGAAATATAACCAGTAAGCAAAGGCCCAAGTGCAGCACCAAAAGAGCCAGTACCATCTATAATGGCTGTAACAGTAGCCAAAGCTCGAGAATTTCCTTTAATTATCTCTTGAGTACCAAGATCAGCCGCAACAGCTGTGGTAATCAGCGAGTAGGGACCGTTGACAAAAAACCCAGAGAGGAACATCAAGCCAATGTTGTAAGAATTTGATATACTTCCAAACAGCCGGTAAAGAATAAGGGCAGGTATTGAGAAAAAAAGGAAGACGATTGATGTAGTTGCACGTGCACTAAGCCCATCCGAAATGAACCCTGCAGAAATTCCACCGAATACCCCTCCAAAATCAAATATTGTCGAAAGGATTCCTGCAGTTTTGTGAGACAATTGCTTGCCAGCAACATCTGCAATAACAGAAAGACATTATATATGGGTTACCTCATAACCTCAGCAAATTTTAAAATACAAAAGTAAAATGTATAGTGCAGTATTCTTTGATTTTGTGTTCGATACTTGAAAATTTCAAACTTCAGTGTTTTACTAGTTAATGAAGCATATAATCCTTACTTTAGGATTAATCAAATATCTATAAACTTAATTAATTGGATTGCGGCCTTGCAATTTTGCATGTGTATGTGAGCATGAGCACGCATTTGCATCCATGCACATATGAGGGTGTGCGTGTGTGTGTGTGTGTGTGTGTATTCTTGCGGCTGTATGTGTTAATTTGTGTGAGCATTCACACGGACCAACTTGAATAAGATCACCAGACACCTGAGAAAGTTGTGGGGAAGGGAAAAACTGGACTTCCTACCTAGATAGTTGGTCGGAGATCATGCAAATATTGGTGAGCCGGAGTCTAAAAAAGAAACGTATTATAGAGAATACTTCCACGCCAAAGAAAGTGGAATAGTTTGTCATATCGATAAGCTCTTGAGAGCAGCTGTCAACATACTACTCTATAATAGTGGTTTTCCTATTCGAAAAAGAGCAAATATCAATTGACCTGTAATGTCTAAGTCAGCTTTTGACAATAATGGTGATCATCATAATAAAATATATATTAATTGATGAACATCCTTCATCATCAGCTTACAGTTATTTGCGTAAGTGTGATTCATTAACCCCATGCAGCCTGAAATTTCTTATGCTAGGCAGTTTGTTCATTTGCTATTCCTTAGATACGCCTCCAATTTGTTGCTTAATTTGTAAATACATGGGATTTCAGTTGATATAAAACAAATGGAAAGAGGAAGAGACGTGAGAGCTATCAGGAGTGCGATTTCCGGTGAGATTCCGGCGTCTCTCCGGCAAGAGTTATATTAGGTAAAAATTTAGTTTTTATTGCTCCTTTGGCTTTTGTAGTTGCGATGGAAAGGGAATCGAGGCTTGCTGAGGGACATAGCAATAGGGAAAGTGAATCTTTTGTTGAGGAAAGGCTATCGAAACCGGAGTTGGTCTCCGGTGAGGATAGGCGAGGATAAGCAAAGCTATCAAATACGGAGTTGGTCTCCGGTGAGGATAGGCGAGGATAAGCAAAGCTATCAAATACGAAGTTGGTCTCCGGTGAGGATATCGAAGCCGGAATGGGTTTCTGGTGAGGATAGGCGACAAAAGTAGATCATGGAAAGAAGTGGCATCAGCCTACTTTCTTCTTCGTAGCTCTATGGATTCGAGAAGAAGTTTTGCCAGAGGGAAGTGGGCATCTCATCACTCTTCATCAAGGGATGATAAGGTGGATGATAGAATGAGATGTCATAGGTCTCCTCAAAAGAGCTTGGGAGCTTCAGGAGTTAGGGTTGTTGGAAGAGGCAAACATCACTATTAAGAGCTTAGGATCTCAACAAGGTGGTGCTGACAATGGAAGGAAATGCCATGGGTTTTCCCAAAAGAGCTTGGGGGTTCGAGGATCTAGTGAGGTTGAGGGAAAGAAATATCATAGGTCCTCCCATATGATCTTGGGAGATCATGGAGTTGATGTTGATGATCAAAAGAAATATCATAGGTCTTCCCATAAGAGCTTGGGTGCTCAAGGAATTTTGAGAAGGTTAGTTTGTGGAAGAAGGATCAAAGAAGTACAGAGCTTACACCTCAGGAGATGATGGTGTCTTCATGCTTGAGGAGGTAGAGAGAAATCATCAGAAAATGAGGACTCATCGCAAACACCATCAAAGCGCTTCGTCAGGTGAGGTGAGGCTCTTTGACGGCGATGGATGCGAAACGGCCCAAAGCTCATCTCCATCGGTTGGAGGTGGTTGCACAGGGAGGAGAATCGATGGAAAAAGTTAGCGCGGCTAACTTCAAGACGCCCATGAACGGAAAAGGCTTAGCGGCGATGGTGAGTCTGTAGTTAGGAAAAAACGACAAAAAAAGCCGGGTCGAGGACATTGGCTCGCTGAATCGAGCGAAGAATCGAAGCCAACCGGTCCAAACCGGTTTCAACAAGGTCCTATTTTCAATCAACATGTCAGCGCAAGCGGGCCAGACTAGCGGTCAAAAAATTTCAAACAAATGGGGCCAAAAAGAGCAGGGAAAGCATGCAGGCACGAGCCTGATACATGCAGCTTTCGCAGGTGCAATATATCATATGTTTCCATGTGGACCTAATGGAAAGTCGGAAACTTTGTGAAGGTGGCGACAGCGACAACGGTTCTCATGGGCATGCAATAGGACAAAAAATGTAAGGTTGGTGAGCTTATTGGTGATGGGCCTTCTATAATAAGGCATGGACCCTCTCAAATAGGCTTGGTGGCCTATGATGGACCTTATGGGAGTCTGAGAGGTTCACAAGAGCTACACTGGGCTAATGCAGACCTGAATTTGAAATTATGGAGGAGAGCTCAATGTGTATAGTTTTTTCACAATTAAAATACTACCATGAAGAATTCCCTATGTATTTCAGGGGTTGCATCCGTGAGAGCGCAAGAGAGCAAGGTTGTTGAGGCAGGATCGGATCAGGCTGGGGACGCAGATATGGTAGACACGGTAAGGCAGTCATAGAGGAGGCCTCAGGTCATCACATCCAGGGGGATGAGTGGGCTCAAGGAGGAGCATAGGAGGCCAAGGGTGGTTATTTATAGGGTTTAAGAGATGTAGCAGAATCGGTTGTGTAGGGGTTGGTTTCTTGGATCAATAGTTTTCCTATTCCTTTTGTTTTTCTTTTCTTATGTATCAGTTTCGTTAAACTATCTTTAATGAAACGCAGGGGCAGTTGCTTTCGTTTTAATCAAGAATAAATAAAAATCGGAAACCACTCATGGAATACATGTTGCAAAAATAATAAGCACTTTGCTTTATTAAGTGGACATCATGGGAAAAACGTATCTATGCAAACAGCATGAAGAACTCAATTAACAATAACAAGTCATTTACCATGAACATTGAAAATATATTCATTTTTTGTTGGCATTTACCAGAATACAGGCCATCTACCATGCACATTAACAAATGCAAGCTCGTGATCTTTTCCGGTTAGAATTTATACAATTTCAATTTATCAGGTAAATAAGCAATATAGTCCTTTTCGGTCTTTGGCTTTTAAGCCTTAGAGTTGAACTACACACACACATATGGGAGTGATCCTTTGCAAACCGGTCCGCGTTTTTTAAAAACGGGAACTCCCGATCTACGACATATTTAGGGGAGTGATCCATTGCAAACCGGTCCGCATTTTTTAAAAACGAGAACTCCCGATCTACAACATATTTTAGCGATCTAAACCATTCAAGTTGATCATCCTACCCTCAAATATATGTGTATGAAAATCAAGGAATTTAAAGACCTCTAACCTATGCATTGAATGAAATTTATGTTGCATTATCGAAATACGTTCATTTTTGTACCCATCGATGCATAGGCTAGAGGTCTTCAAATTCTTTGATTTTTCATACACATAGATTTAAGTGTAGGGTGATCAACTTGAACGGATCGGATCATTAAAATATGTCGTAGATCGGAAGTACCAGTATTTAAAAAACACGGACCACTCCCCTATATAGAGAGGAAAATGTATATGAGATGACAGCCCTTTTTTAACATATCCTCTATGTTTTTCATTAATCCAAACCGATTATCTTGATGTACGTATCATGAAACCCCTATGTACAAAAAATCTCGGGATTTGAAAACCTCTAAAACGTTCATTAAGCGGATAGAAAAATCAACGGCTTATCGGTAGTAGAAAAATATGGTCTCTTGATGGGCGAGTTAGGGTTTCATGATACGCAGAACATGACCAGTTTGGATCAGTGAAATACATGGGGTACGTGTGTTTTGGAGCGTGGGGCCTTTATGGAAAAAGGGCCACCACCTCATGCCCCTTTTTCTCTGTGTGTGTTCTTTTTTCCTTCTTTTAAGCCTTTTCATAGTGCATGAAAATTTGAAGGCTGCCAACTGGTTATCTAGAATCAAGATAAGTTCTTTTTTGTCATAGTTTTTTTAACGAGGAACTCGGCGTTTATTTGAAAAAGATTGATCAATCGTCAAACTGTCAAATCTTTCCTTGGAGCAATGCTCATAGCCGACCCTATTTAGATGGGTAAAGGCTTAGATGATGATGATGATGATTTCATATAGAAAATGATGGTATAATATTTCTACACATAACATTTGTCTAATAATGACATGATTATGGATAGATCTCTAAATCATAGAAAGTATGAATTTACATAACCATAAGATTCTTGTTGAAAGCCAAGCTTAAGACTATAAGGAACATGCACTGAATAGCTTTATGGTCAGTAGCATTATACAAATTGGACTCGATTTTTAAATTAGTACCGAGATAAACCAAAATTAATTTAAATTTCTTGCCAAATCCTTGAATCTCCTAACGCGGAAAAATTTTAAACCAATAAAGAGAATTCCTCACTACAAAATAAGAACACATTTTCTATAGACTAACCCACTTCACCGTAGATACATAACTAATATTTTAAAGATATAAACTATTGACCAACTGAATTTTCCGTGATGGGCTAATTTGATAGGTGTTGTCAATTTTGGGACATCAAAATCCCTTTTTGTAATAGTTTAGATTATTTGATATTGAAGAGTCTAGGTCCAACAAGCAATTTCTTCATTGTTTAAGAAAATAGATCCATGATCCTTGTGGTCGTAAAGACTAATGAAGATTTAGAGCATAGTTGCCAGAAAACTAATTATAGAATTGGCAGCGTATTTCCTACAAAAGCTCTCCATGACAAATATATCAGAGATTTGGAAAATTGTATGAATGAAAGCTACCCTCCTGCTTAGGCTTTTCCTGCTTTTATAACCCCTTGCATATCTTTCTAATTACAATAATATCTCCTTAAATTACTGTCTAATTGATACTCCGAGAAATAGTATGATACAAATATATGTGCAGAAATTATTCCCTGATTTTATGCCTAATTAGGATATACTACACATTGTTGACTTTGGCAAGATGGGTCAGCTTAAGGTAGGTGTGATTTGTTCTTTTGACACCCTCCCTCAAATTGATGCGCCGTTGAACAAAGCATCAATTTGGACATAAGAAATCGATGTCGATTTACATTCATTGGTTTCGTAAAAATATATGCAAGTTGTAAAGTAGACAAAACATGAGGCAGAGAAATGGTTGATCAAATGAGCTCATCACGTATGGCATGACAATCCACTTCAATATACTTTGTCCGTTCATGAAAAATTGGATAGGGCGGCCGCGGGTCAGCTTGCTTCCCAGCAGACTGCCACTGCCGCTTTGGATGGCCGAAGTCCGTAATGGCCGGCGTCATGGTGGCGTCGCAGATTTCAGGAAGCTGCAGCCTGCAGTTTTCACAGGAATGGACGGTCCACTGGATGCTGAGCGGTGGATCATAGATATGAAGAACCTACTATCGGCTGCTAAAGTTCCGGAGGAGGATCAAGTGGATATCATTAAAATTCAACTGCAAGATGTGGTTAGGATATGATGGCTTGCAAAGGAAAGCCGCTTGGAGCAACCTATTGCCTGGACTGATTTCTCGGTCGCTTTTCTCGAGAAGTTTTTCCCCAAGTCAGCCCGAGTGGAGATGGAACAGCAGTTCATTAACCACCGACAGGGAGACGCACCGTCGATGAGGTAGCAGCTGAGTTCACCCGGTTTAGCCGTTTCGCTCGTTTTATGGTGGCCCGGAAGGAGAACCGGACCAAGAGGTTCATGCAGTGCCTCATCTTGGAAATTCAAGCGTGATTAGCGTCACATGAGCTGGAGACATACTCTGAGGTACTGAACGCAGCCGCAGGATTGAGGCTGTATGGATAAGAGGAAGAGGTTTCAGGCAGGAGGACTGAGACGCTCGGTTGGCCAGACTTCAGGAGGGACCCCGGTCCGATCGGATGGAGGGATTCCAGTTAGGCAGCATGATGGGATTCAGATGAAGCGTGCCGCCGTCTCACAGCAGAGGAAAGACCTGGTTTGCAACTACTGCAAGAAACCGGGGTATATTCAGAGAGATTGTCGCAGGTCCAATGTCAGTGTTTGATCAGTAGGGCTAGCGATCACGAAATTGGAAGTTACCCTATGAGATCGGAGCTCAACGGATCCAACCAATGTTAGTGATATATGTCCCAGAGGCCATTATTGTATAGTACTGGATTGTATATTATATTTTGAAAACTTGGAATATATTCATATATAACAGTCTTGCTCAATATGATAGTATGATATCTGATTTAAGTCTATCTTAATATGTGTATATGTTTCTTTTAGCATATCGGTAATACATATTGATAGAGCCCTTAGGATCTTTGCTTGACTACCAGCGTTGTGATGGCAGTCACACTAGTGGGGGCTGGGTAGTCTATAAGCACATCCTTAAACATTGTCCCTAGTCGTAGGATTATCGAGACTGGGCATCGATACTCCAGAATAGACAAGTGTATACGCTTTTTATCCCCGTCAGGGGAGATGGCCTCGCCCGCGGCCATTGGTATACGGTACCAAAGATAGTATACAGGTGCTCATTGGGACGGATTCGCTTGGAACTGTTGGTTGGTATTATACCTATCGTCGAATAGCAATTCTCCGGTGACATGAGTACAGGCTAGTCCGTTGACTTGACATCACTATTTGTCTCGAGTATGTTCCCACCTTATTTAGATTACTACGCTACCACAGCTCTAATGAGTCATGCAAACAGGTGGTAGTTCGGTGCAGTCCCGAAGCACTTGAAAGCAGTAGGAAATAGAAGGGATTCGTCTCTCCCGGTATTGGGAGTTGATATCGCGCTGTGTACGGTTGGCCAATACTAAAGGTTCATGGCCAGGACAAATGAGATTTACTGGTAGGTACACCAGTAGTTTCTCAGGTTGTATTGGACTCCACACCGACACGACTTGTTGCGCTATTAGGGGTCTGATGTTTACCATCCTCTAGATCCGATATGCGATACTCTTAGACGAACAGACCGGACTGTACGGAGAACGTCACCTATAGGTTGAGTAAGAGTTTGGACAAGTTGTTTTGTCAATCTTCCTTTCGACAGATACCCAGGTAACTGTTACGTACAGCTAGCGTCATTGACGTACTTGTGATTAAACCTACTACCGGCGTATTGTCGAATCTTTAGAGTACCATACAGAGGGTTTTCCGGTTCAGGCGAAACGGTATAGTTTTCTTATAGTGATACACTCGGGTGTTCGATTGAACACGTGTATTTATACACGTGTTTTAATCGGACGGTTTAGTAGTACTAGCAGGTTTGAAAGACAGCCAGTTTTGATGCTAGTATTATATTGCTCTCTTTTAGATGTTTGTATTTTAACACGAATATGGTATTTATACGAATACGTGTATTTGGAAAAACACGGGTATTTATGCTTTGATACAAATACGTGTATTTCTTTCTAAATATGAATACGCGTATTTTGTATTTTCAGTACAAATACGGTATTCGTATTTTGGTAGAAATACAGTATACATATTTATTATAAATACAAGTTTTTGTATACTTGATTATACACATACAAGTATTAGTATGTATGTATACCATGGTGAGATGGCCATTCTCTACACTCATCTCTTCTAGGGTTTACAAGAAGCGTGTGAACTTGTGACTCGCACTAGTAAGTCACAAGCCTAGTCCCTCTTTTTGATTACTTTATTTTATAAAGTATATAAAGAGATAAGTGAGTTTGAAAGAGGTTGATGTTTCTCTGGTGTAAGATATTTTTTTCCTCTAGTAGCCATCTTCTTTTTCTTCCTCCTCATTTTCTCTTCTTGAATTTTGTGGATTAAAAAAAAAGCATCTTGTTTCATAAACTACACCCTTCTAAGTATCTTGTCCTAGCAAGACTCAATCTTTAGTTGCTTCGGTTGAAACTATCACTTGAATCATAATTCTCGGGTGGATCGTCTTTGATGCGGGAACTTCGACTTCGTGAGCTCGATCCTAACACCTAGGAGCTTGAGGAGTGAACCTTTCAAGACCCGAATGATCGTCTACAAAAGTTGTAATACTAACTCAGTAGCTAAAACTCTAGTTAGTGTTGGTTTAGTTTAGTGTTTGGGCTTGTATTCTAGAGTTTTAGTGTATTGTGCTCAAGATTTTTAAAGTTTTTGATTCCGCAAAGCGGTAGAAGTCACGGCAAGGAGCACCATACACTTACAACCAACAGCTGAGAGTTTCATCAGGCCCTGTTCAGATAGGGTCGCCACTCATTCCCCGGCAGCAACTTTTCAATCAGAGCCGAGGCAACGCAGGCCGTAATCAAAGGCGGGCCTTTACCCTGACGGCCGAGTAAGAGGTGTCGGAGAACGTCATCATAGGTAGTATTTCAGCCTGTTCAGTTCCTGCTAAAATATTATTTGATTCCGGGGCTTCCCACCGTTTCATGTCCACTACTTTCACCACTACACATTCTATACCACACAAAGCTTTGACCCGAGGCTAGGACATACACACTGGCAATTGAGTGATTGTATCCAGCCGAGAGTGCAAACTCTATCCTGTAGTGATTTGCGGCAGGGAACATTTTGCTGAGTTCCTACTGATCAGGACCAAGAATTATGACATTGTCTTAGGGATGGATTGGTTGGACACATTCTATGCACAAATTGATTCTCAGGCCAAAACCGTGACCTTCCGTACCCTTAACCACCCAAAGTTCGCGTTTCGTGGGGACGGTGAGTCCCTGGGACCTACAGAGTTTAAGGCAAAGCCGGCGAGCAGCACCTTAGCTTTGATGGAGGTAGAAGAGAGCCCAACGCAGGTAATAGTTCGAGAGTTCTTGGATGTCTTTCCTGAGGACCAAGTCCACCCCCGTCACAAGTTTTGGGGTTCTCGATTGATTTGATCTCAGGAACGGCATTACTTTCTAAGGCCCTATATAAGATAGCGCCAGCCGAGTTGGCCGAGTTAAAAAAGCACATAGAGGACCTTTGGAGCAAAGGATTCATATGCCCAACAGCTTCACCTTAGGGCACTCCTGTCCTCTTAGTGAAGGACGGTTTTTTATGCATGTGTGTCGATTACTATGAGCTCAACCGAATCACGATCAAGAAAAAATACCCCATTCCCTGTATTGATGATCTGATCGATCAGCTCAATGGTGCCCGAGTATTCTCAAAACTGGATCTTCAGTCGGATATCACCAAGTCAGGTTTTAAGGCGGAGAATATATGCAAAACAGCCTTTAGAACCCAGTACGGCCGCTATGAGTTTCTAGTGATGCCATTTGGCATTGCTAACGCTCCGGCCGTGTTCATGAACTTGATGAACCGTGTTTTCTTGCAGTACCTCGACCAGTTCGTCGTAGTCTTCATCGACGACATTTTCGTGTACTCGAAAAGCAAGGAGGAGCACGTCGAACATCTGAGAATCGTGTTTGCAGGTGTGAGGCAGGAACAGTTGTATGCTTAGCTAAGTAAGTGTGAGTTCTCGCTCGACCAAGTTCAGTTTCTGGGACATATCGTTTCCGGAGACAGTATATCCAGAGACCCGGCGAAGATTGAAGCAATTAAGGATTGGCCGACTCCGAAATCGGAAGCAGAGATCATGAGTTTCTTAGTACTCGTTGGTTACTATCGACGATTTGTCCAAGATTTTGCCGGAGCGGCTGAGCCCATGACAAGGCTTACTCGGAAGTTAGAATCGTTCGTCTGGTCAGAGGAATGCACCCGAGCGTTCGACCTGTTGAAGCAGAAGCTTACCACAACCCCGATACTAACCATGCCAGATGGGTCCGGAAGATTTGTGATTCACGGTGATGTTTCCGGGAAAGGGTTAGGCTACGTTCTGATGCAGCATGGTCAAGTAGTGGCGTACGCCTAGCGCCAATTAAGAACGCACGAGAAGAATTATCCGACTCATGACGTAGAGTTGGCCGCGATTATTTTCACTTTAAAGATTTTGAGGCACTATCTTTTGGAAGAGCGGGTTGAAGTCTATACGGACCAGAAAAGCCTGAAATACGTGTTCACGCAAAAGAAGGTCAGACAATGCAGGTGGTTGGAGCTTATGGCCGACTACGATCTCGATTTGAAGTATCACCCCAGGAAAGTGAATGTGGTGCCTGATGCCCTCAATCGGAGGCCCGCGGCTTTGTTGACTTGCCAGAAGGATATTCTAGATGATCTTCAGAGGTTTGATCTAAAGGTGGTTATGCCGGGGATACACGGGCAGTATTGGCAATTACAGGTGCAGCCCTCTTTAGTGGATCGGATCAAGGCTGCGCAGACTGGAGACCCATAGCTACAAAAGTTCCAGAGTCAAGTAGAGGCCGGATTGATGACGGACTTGTTAATCCACGATGATGGTTCCTTGAGATTCGGCAGTCGGTTTTGTGTGCCAAAGGGCGAAGTTCGATAGGAGGCATTGATCGAAGGGCACTGTTCAGCTTATTCGGTGCACCCAGGTGTTAGTTATATGTATGCCCTAGAGGCCATTATTGTACATATGATGTATATTATAGTGGATGTTTGGACATACATAATGAAGACTTTCTTGCTCGACATGATAGTATGCTATCCGGTTGCTCTTTATCTTAACATGTACGCTTATTGTCTCTCGAGCATTTAAGATGTGTACTTGACTACCGGGATTATGATGTAGATCATACTAGTGGGGACACGGTAGTCCGTAAGTACATCCTTCAATTGTTCCTAGTCGTAGGAATATCGAGACAGAGCATCGATATTCCAGAGTAAACTAGCGTATACGCTTCTTGACCCATATGATGGGCGATGGATGATCCCACATCCATTAGTGTTTGACATCAAAGATGGTATACGGGTGCTCAGTGGAGACTGGGTACACTGAACAGGACTCGCCGAGAACTCCTAGATGGTATTATACCTCACGTCAGATAGCAGTTCTCTGGTGACACTGGTACAGGTTAGTCTGTAGACCCGAGATCGTCATAGAGTCTTGTGTGATTCCCACTGTGCTTTGATTTCCAACTTACCACGTTCAAGAGAACGTGCAAAACGGTGGTTTTTAGGTACAGTCCTGAGTCACATGAAAGCAATAAGCGATAAAAGGAGATTCGTCTCTTCCGGTATTGGAGGTTGATGTTGCGCTATGCTCGATTGGCCATAACAGGAAATCCCTGGCCAGAGTTGCTGAGATTTACTGGTAAGTGTTATCGGTAGTTTCTCGAACCATTATGGGCCTCACATCGGCATGACTTATCAAGGTATTGGGGTCTGATGTTTACCACCCACAGGCGAGATATGCGACATATCAGATGAAGAGACCAAACTGTACGGTAGTGTTACTGATTGGATTCGCAGGAGTATGAGCAGGCTTGCTTGTTGATCTTCTAATCGCTTAATACCCGGGTGGCCGTTACGTCTGGCATACCGCTGACGGCTTGTGGGTAACTGATACGATCATCACCTACTGTCGGCGTATTGACGAGTCTTTAGAGTCCTATACAGAGGTTTCCTGGCTCAGGCGAAACGAAGTAGGAGCACATGTGTGATATGTGCGGGACCGAGATTAATACGAGTATGTGATACTGTATTCTATTCTCGCGATACATGATATCGGTCGGTTATATGTGATATAGCCAGGTTATCGAATCAAGTGTTGATTCAATAAGTTGATACAAAAAATATTAGTCGGTTATATATGATATAACCGGATTATTAAATCAAGTGTTGATTTAATAATTTAATGTATCATTATATATTTGATATATTAATTTACATTAACTAATATTAGCTCACTTAAGCATTTCTTTTTCTCACTTGTGTACACTTAATATATATGTGATATATATTATTGTGTCATGCTTGTTGCTACATGCTACATGGGTGTATGAGACTCACACCATGCTTATGATAATGTGGGGTTTATTTATTTAAAGTAAATCACTAATTAGTTGGAAATTAGTCACACGGTTTGAGCTTAGTGGAAGCTTGTAGAACCATTGACTTAGTCCACTAATTTTGTTTTACATTAGATATTTATCAACCCAACCATTACCTTAAGCCATGGTTAAGTCTCAACATAAGTTAGTATGAGATATTATCTCATCCATGGTTGCTATTCTCTCTCATGAGATTCATTCTAGACTTGCTTCTCTCCATGGTTGTTTTTCTTCATCTCCTTCCTCAAGCTCTCTAGCTTTTTGGGAGGTAAAGAAAATTAGTGAGAAAAATATTTCTAAAGTGAGCAAAATTCCTACTTCATCAACCTACACTAGATTAGCCATTTAGTTTAGGTTGTTTGCTTCACTAATTCCTAATTAGTGAAGAGATAGCTTGAGTTAGTGTCTCCTCGACGTAGATCATTTTCGGCCTCGAAGACTTCAAGCAAGCTTGTTCATTTCACCTTATGGAGGTTTACTAGAGTCCGGAAGATCACTACTTGGAGCAAAGGGACTACTACACGGAGCTTTTGAAGTGAAGGACCGGTCTACAAAGGTTGTATTCCTTATTCACTTAGATGTAAAGATATTTACATTCATATTTCATCTAATTCTCTAGTTAAGATTCTAGGTTAAGGTTCTTTAGCATGCCAAATTTTTGAAAACGGGATTGTCGATGCCTCCTGAAACCCAGTGGCGGTGCTACAGAACTAAGCAGTGGTATCAGAGCCATGCTAGAGAATTAGACGATATTAGAATTACGAAACCGAAACAACTCCGAAACAATCGAAACATAACCCAAGTTTTTGTCGAATTTTTCAGTGTCTAAAATCTTTTAAGCAATTGCAGAATGTTACATGAGATGTAACATAAACACCACACAAATTCGAACCCCATCCGCCGGATTTGACCCGGCGAAATGAAGGTTTTAACCGGCCTAGCAGGTCTTTGTGATGATTTTGGGCTTCGTTTTTGTTCTGTGTTCCAGTCTCTGGGGTTTGGTGTTTCAAGTGTTGCTTGTTTTTACTGAGATTGCATGTGATGTTATCTTTATGTAAAGGCAATACGGAGTGCTTCGTAGTCGTAATTCTAACATCGTTTCGGGTAATCTTGACGACGTTAAAAAGTTCGAACGAATATCAATAACCCATTTTCTCCCTCGCTGGAAATTTTCCAAAAGTTGGATTTTTCCAGGTTTAAAATCTTCAGAAAATCATGCAAGTAATTCTATGGACCCTCTAGAAGAACGAAACCCTAACTCGATTCTATGACCGCCGGAACCGCCACCAAACCCTAAGATTTGCGGTAGTTACGCGGCGCCATGGGTGAGGCAGGGGTTGGCACTTCTATGGTTGGTCCATAAATACTGTGGCATGTTCTGAGTATTTTTAAAAACTGTGCTCAAGTGTTGAGCTCTCTGGGAAATTTTGGGTGTTTGTTGATTCGATCGAAATGTTTAACATCATCTAGCTATCTGTGATTATGATACAATATTTGAAATGCAAAAAGATTAGTTTTGTGAAAACTAGTTTGAATTTTATAACTCTTAACAATTTAGTCTCATGTGATCAAGTTGTCGGGAATTTTGTTGAATTGCCCGACTTGTTATTGGAAAGTGTTTCAATAACGAAACTAAAATGCGGGGTTTATAATTGTTAAGCATGCGATATCTAAGGAATTCATATGGTTAGGTATGAAATCCGAAGTATGTGATACATTGGGTTTATGATGTCTAAGGTAGTTGCGGATTCCAATTGTAATATGCGGGGTATCGCCGGTTTCGTTGCTATATGTCAACGACAATTAGGATACGCATATTTACTTACGTTGATGACATGTGATGTTATGTGTTACTGGGATATGTTATATTGGATCGTCGTATTTTGAATAGCCGGGGGTTTTTATGTGAGATAAGAGTTTTCATTTTCATTCATGTAAAAACTTGTATGTAATATTCTTTTATCGAGGCACTTCCGGGTTGAGAATAATGTCATCATTGAAGTATATTATTTACTTTTCCGCATTAGGATAGACCCAAGATGGGGAGCACAAGTATCGGGTTCTAGAGTCACAGTGGGAGACCATCTCGAGGAGTTGAGTCCGGGTCTCCTAACTCTAGAATTGGGAGGGTTGCTTGCCGCTCTCGTAGGGGTCTAGGGATGTGGGTTTGGCTATTCAACACGACTGTGGAATCCGTATTTTTTACTGGCTTAGTTTAAAATACGGAATTTCTAGTACATCCAATATTTCATATGTTGACTTCTGCTGCTGATATTCTGTGATGTGATCACTTTATATGCGTGAGACGAATGCTTTATTATTATCTATATCATATATAATAAACGTTGCTTATGTTTGACACCCGCGCTAGTCCCGTCCCGCTATGCCGTTAGTTAAGTAACCTAATGGTGCATAACGGAACACCGTGGCGAATGCGGATGGAATAAACGTACGTTGTATTTTTGTTTCTTCTGTGATGCTTAGGAAGCATAAATGATGAGACTTCATTAATGAGATTAATGAAAATAAAGAAACCTAAAGATGTAGATTCAATTTTTCAAAAAGGGTAGCTCTAGTTCTTACTTTGCATAGTGATATTCCTTGTAGAATATTCATCATCTCATTCGATGAGGAAAGAGCCGAGATCCCTTCACCGGAAGTGACCTCTTTAGCGAAACTGGCAGATGCTACAACCCACTCGGTTTTGTTTTTGATTGCTTCTCTAGTTCTTGCTTTGCATAGTGGTATTCATGAATATCCAGCACTTCATTCGATGAGGAAAGAGCCGAGATCCCTTCACCGGGAGTGATCTCTTTAGCAAAACTAGCAAAATCCTCA
The DNA here is from genome assembly GCA_030015575.1 of Agapanthus africanus. NCBI lineage: Eukaryota > Viridiplantae > Streptophyta > Magnoliopsida > Asparagales > Amaryllidaceae > Agapanthus > Agapanthus africanus. The sequence goes on from CM057348.1 coordinate 303,303,707, forward strand.
AAAACATTCCTTTTTCAAAATCACTCAATTCTACAACAATATCAAGTTCATTACGCAAAAGGTTTTCTTAAAAACCTGTCGTAGCCCTCTGTCATTTCAGATAAAGACTATTTAGTATTCGTGCTACGTTTGTTGGCCTTCGTCAAGGTGTAGTGTGCGGTAGCTGATTAGTGCTTATCTGCTAAAAGCATGTGATGCGATTGGATTAGGGTAGTCATACGACTTTGTTGGCCTTCGTCAAGAATCGTGCGGGTGGGTTTAATTCAATCATGAAATGTACGTATTGAACTTGACTAGCGGCCTATGGTTTGTTGGTCTTCGTCAAAGTCATAGGAAGGTAGGGGTAAAATATTATCGGGAATTTCAAGTGTTGAAATTTGCAATGAGATTGCATACCTTCTATGAGATAGTTGGATCCCGATACCCACTGCGGGTAAGAGTTACTCCTGGGAGAGTTTTGCACATTACAATTAGCCGATCAAGTAGGTGTCTAGAAAGGTGTTAATGGGGTTACGCCCCTGGGAAAACGAGGTTTATTTTAATTAGGTCCGTGCGAAAGCACGGGGAACCTTCCTCAAAGTACCGACACTTGCCTGGCCGAAAGATTGGCGAACTTATAGTGTGTAATTAATCCCGGCTAGTCTAACCTTTTAGGGTTTGAAGGAAGATTTGATAAAAACAGTGGGAGCCATCCTGATTAGATAAAATAATAACCAATCTGATTTTGCAAGAGCATACGCTGAGTGTTTTCTTCTCTCTCCTGGTAGCGACCGTGGCATGACTTAATCAAGATAATAATATGGATGTATTGACCGAACATGCTTGTTATGCTGAGCTGGGGAACGTTGGTTCCGCTCTTCCTTATAATTGTTATAAGTCTAAGCAGGAAATAAGGGGATATCCGGATTCCTACGCGACCCAATCGAAGAATGAGCATGTTGATGCATATTCTTCAAGTGTGTTCGTTACAGAGAACTGTTTCTCAGTACACTCTACGTCCTGGGTATGAGATACCGAAACAGAATCCCACATATGTAAGATATTACGTAGGCTAAAGACAGGTAGACAACTGAGAATAGGTGATCATTCTCTAGAGTAGGGAATAGTGCAAATGTTGCCGCCAAAGCAGTTGGCGAATATCACCTTGTATTACCAAATGGTAAATACATTGATTCTGAACAAATGTTATTACATGCCGAACCTGATATACAATATTACATCAGTTTCTTTATTAAATTAAAGAAGGATATAATTTTGTATTGGAGAATAATGTTGTGAACATTTTTCTGAATCAAGAGTTGATTGGATCATGCACGTTATATAATAGCATATACGTTCTAAATCAAACCACAGTTCAAGGTATATAGAACACACATAACAGGAGTAGTTCAGAAATGAACGAATCCTTCTTGTGGCATTATAGATTAGGTCATATCAATACGACATAACTAGCTAAGTTACATAAGAATGAATATTAGAATCTGTTCGAATTTTCATCTTATGATACTTGCCAGTCTTGTCTCAAAGGTAAAAATGACCAATACTCCGTTTACTGGAAACAGAGAAAGAGTTACTGAACTCTTGAGACGGATACATGATGATGTATACGGTCCTATGTCTATAATTGCCAGAGTTGGTTCTTTGTACTTCATTACGTTCATCGACCATCTCTTAAGATTCGGACATATGTTCATGTTGAAACACAAGTCTGAAACTTTTGAGAAATTCAAGAAATATAAGCTTGAAGTTGAGAACCAGACGGGTAGAAATATTAAGTTCTTCGATGTGATCGGGGAAGAGAATACTTGAGCACGGAATTCCTGGATTATTTAAAAGAAAATAGGATTCTCTTTCAGCGTACTCCTCCGAGTACACCACAACACAACGGTGTATCGGGACGGAGGTATCGCACTCTATGAGATATGGTGCGCTCTATGATGAGTACTGTTGAGTTACCTATTTTATTTTGGAAGTTATGCACTTGAGAAGCTGCATACCTATTGAATGGGGTTCCATCCAAATCAGTGCCTACCACTCCATATAAGATATGGAATGGGAAGAGACCATCTCTTAAACGAGTTAAGATATGGGGTTGTTCGGCCTATGTTGAAAAGCAAAATCCGGACAAGCTCGAGGCAATGTCAGTTCTGTATAAGTTTGTTGGATATCCCGAACATTCGCGAGGGTATATCTTCTACCACACTGAGGAGCAAAAAATGTTTTGTTTCTCAGCATACCACCTTTTTAGAAAAGGAATTTCTTATGAAAGAAATTAGTGGTCATGAGGTAGAACTGAAAGGAGTTCCAGCTAGACAAGCTAACAGCTGATGATTTAATGGAACCAAAGGATTCAATAGTCTCCAACGAACCTCAGCCTCTCCGCGAATCTGGTAAGATTCCTCATCCTCCTAAGAGATACCGTGGTTTCCTCGGTGACGGTGGGAGAGAGGATTGCATCATGGTAGATGATGACCCAACCAGGTTCAGGCGGGCCATCACGAGTGGGGACTCTGTAAAATGGCTGGATGCAATGCGATCTGAGATGGAATCCTTGTACACCAACAAAGTATGACTTTGAAAGTTGCACCTAAAAGGGTAAAACCCATCGGGAGCAAGTGGATCTTGAGAAGATTCTTGGTGTAGATGGAAAAGTTGAGACTTTCGAAGCTAGACTTGCAGTAAAAGGTTTCCGTTAATAACTATGTGTGGATTATGATGAAACATTTTCTCCAGTGGCTATACTTAAATCCATCAGGATTAAAGCACGCATCGCGGAGTTGGAACATCTGTTTTGATGTGGCAGTCAAAGAGTTTGACTTCATCAAAAAGGTAGATAAATCTTGTATATGCAAGAAGGTTATAGAGAGTAAGGTTGTCTTCCACGTATTGTACGTAGATGACATACTCTTGATAGGAAATAGGTTTCATATGCTACACTCGGTCAAGCTCCTCTTATCACGAGGATTCTCCATGAAAGATTTGGATGATACCTACTACATCTTGAGGATTAAGATCTATAGAGATAGATCTAAGTGGATGTTGGGAGTGTCCCAAATCCAGGTACATTAACACCATACTAAAGGGGTTTAGTATGGAAGATTCTAAGCATGGTGGTTCGCCCACTTACTCAGGAATCACTCTCCAAAAAGATATCTCCCAAGACTGATTTGGAGAGAGCTCGCATACAAGGGATACCTTATGCTTCGACAGTAGGCTCTATCATGTATGCGATGTTATGCACCTGACTAGATATAGCTGACTCACTAGATGTAGTGATCAGGAATCAATCGGATCTTGGAAGAATCACTGGACAGCTGTGAAGGACATTCTTAAGTACTTGAGAAGCACTGAAGAAATGTTCTTGGTGTTTGGTAACGGTGAACTCCAGTGGAAGTCCTTTACCAATTCGAGCTTCCAGAGTGATAAGGTCGACTGAAAGTCAGTCTCGGACTTTGTCTTTACCCTCAGTGGAGGGACGGTATGTTGGAAGAGTTCCGAGGTATATACCGTGGCAAACTAGACGATAAAGGCTGAATACATCGCTACCACCGATGCTACCAAAGAGGTTGTCAGGATATTCCTTGTTCATGATATGAACATGATTCCTACCATTGAGCGTCCAATAACTGTTATTGTGACAACAATGGAGTTGTGGCTTTGGTCTAGGAACCCCGGTCCCATCAGCGATCCAGACATATTCTGAAATAGTATCACCTGATCAGGGAGATGGTTGATCTCCAGAGAATCGAGGTTAGGAGAATTGACACGAAGGATAACATGGCGGATCCACTCATAAAGGCCTTTCCCTAGAAAGACCGTTATAGGACGTTGGGTATGAGATACTACAACAACTGACCCTAGAGCAAGTGGGAGATTGTTAGTAATATGTATGCCCTAGAGACCATTATTGTACATATGATGTATATTATAGTGGATGCTTGGACATACATAGGGGACTTTCTTGCTCGACATGATAGTATGCTATCTGGTTGCTCTTTATCTTAACATGCACACTTATTGTCTCTCTGTTGCATGTTGATAAAGCCCTTAGGATGTGTATTTGACTACCAGGATTATGATGTAGATCATACTAGTGGTGACACAGTAGTCCGTAAGTACATCCTTCAATTGTTCCTAGTCATGGGAATATCGAGACAGGATATCGATATTCCAGAGTAGACAAGCGTATACGCTTCTTGACCCATATGATGGGCGATGGATGATCCCACATCCATTGGTGTTTGACATCAAAGATGGTATACGGGTGCTCAGTGGAGACTGGGTACACTAAACAGAACTCGTCGAGAACTCTTAGATGGTATTATAACTCACGTCAGATAGCAGTTCTCTAGTGACACCGGTACAAATTAGTCTGTAGACCCGAGATCGTCATAGAGTCTTGTGTGATTCCCACTGTGCTTTGATTTCCAACTTACCACGTTCAAGAGAACGTGCAAAACGGTGGTTTTTGGGTACAGTCCCGAGTCACATGGAAGCAATGAGCGATAGGAGGGGATTCGTCTCTCCCGGTACTGGGGGTTGATGTTGCGCTATGCTCGATTAGCCATAACAGGAAATCCCTGTTCAGGGTTGCTGAGATTTACCGGTAAGTGTTATCAGTAGTTTCTCGAACCGTTATGGGCCTCGCATCGGCATGACTTATCAAGCTACTGGGGTCTGACGTTTACCATCCCCAGATGAGATATGTGACATATCAGATGAAGAAACCGGACTGTACGGTAGTGTTTCTGATTAGATTCGCAGGAGTATGAGCAGGTTTGTTGATTTTCTGATCGCTCAATACCCGGGTGGCCGTTACGTCTGGCACACCGCTGACGGCTTGTGGGTAACTAATATGATCATCACCTACTGCCGGCGTATTGACGAGTCTTTAGAGTCCTACACAGAGGTTTCCTGGCTCAGGCGAAACGAAGTAGGAGCACATATGTGATATGTGCGGGACCGAGATTAATACGAGTATGTGATACCGTATTCTATTCTCGCGATATGTGATTTCGGTCGGTTATATGTGATATAGCCGGGTTATCGAATCAAGTGTTAATTCGATAAGTTGGTACAAAAGATATTAGTCGGTTATATATGATATAGCCGGATTATTAAATCAAGTGTTGATTTAATAATTTAATGTATCATTATATATTTGATATATTAATTTACATTAACTAATATTAGCTCACGTAAGCATTTCTTTTTCTCACTTGTGTACACTTAATATATATGTGATATATATTATTGTGTCATGCTTGTTGCTACATGCTACATGGGTGTATAAGACTCACACCATGTTTATGATAATGCGGGGTTTATTTATTTAAAGTAAATCACTAATTAGTTGGAAATCAGTCGCATGGTTTGAGCTTAGTGGAAGCTTGTAGAACCATTTGACTTAGTCCACTAATTTTGTTTTACATTAGATATTTATCAACCCAACCATTACCTTAAGCCATGGTTAAGTCTCAACATGAGTTGGTATGAGATATTATCTCACCCATGGTTGCTATTCTCTCTCATGAGATTCATTCTAGACTTGCTTCTCTCCATGGTTGTTTTTCTTCATCTTCTTCCTCAAGCTATCTAGCTTTTTGGGAGGTGAAGAAAATTAGTGAGAAAAATATTTCTAAAGTGAGTAAAATTCCTACTTCATCAATCTACACTTGATTAGCCATTAAGTTTAGGTTGTTTACTTCACTAATTCCTAATTAGTGAAGAGGCAGCTTGAGTTAGTGTCTTCTCGACGTAGATCATCTTCGGTCTCGAAGAATTCAAGCAAGCTTGTTCATTTCACCTTGTGGAGCCTTACTAGAGTCCGGGAGATCACTACTTGGAGCGAATGGACTACTACACGGAGCTTTTGAAGTGAAGGACCGGTCTACAAAGGTTGTATTCCTTGTTCACTTAAATGTAAAGATGTTTACATTCATATTTCGTCTAATTCTCTAGTTAAGATTCTAGATTATGGTTCTTTAACATGCCAAATTTTTGAAAACGGTATGGTCGATACCTCCCGAAACCCAGTGGCGGTGCTACGGAACTAAGCACCAAGGAGCACCAAGATGTACAGGGATTTGAGACGGCATTTTTGGTGGAATGGCATGAATAGGGAGATCGCTCGCTTCATGTCGAAATGCTTGGTGTGTCGCAGATGAAGGCCGAGTATCAGAGAGTGGTCGGTCTCTTGCAATCACTGCCTATTCCTCAGTGGAAGAACACATCACCATGGACTTTGTGACGGCTTTACTACGGAGTCTCAAGGACAACGACATCTGGGTCATAGTCGATTGTCTCACAAAGGCGACTCATTTTCGAGTGGGGTAATCGACGGAGACTTTGACAGAAAAGTACATGCAGGAGATTGTGAGGCTGCATGGAGTGCCCGTCAGCATCTTATCAAATCGAGACTCCATGTTCCTCTCCCAGTTTTAGAGATTGTGGGAGAGTTTGAGTACACGCATCAAGTTCAGTACGGTTTATCACTCTCGGACAGACGGACAGTCCGAGTGCACCATGCAGATACTCGAAGATATGTTGAGAATTTACATGCTAGATTTCAAAGGGTCGGGGATCACTTACACTTGGTGGAGTTTTCCTATAATAACAGCTATCAGGCGAGCATTCAGATAGCCCCGTTCGAGGTGCTCTATGGACGGATGTGCCGCTCCCCGCTTTGCTCGGATGATATGGGGGGCGGAAACTGTTAAGATCTGAGCTCATGGTCCAGACAATCGAGAAGATCCAACTGATCAAGAACCGTATCAAGACTGTGCAAGACCGCCAGAAGAGTTTGGCGGACACCAGTTGGAGACGGCTAGAGTCCAAGATTGGCGACCATGTTTTCTTAAAGATTTCGCCGACTAGAGGGGTGATTAGATTTGGCAGTCGTGGGAAGCTCAGTCCCCGATTCATCGGACCCTTCGAGATTGTGGAGCTATTGGTGAGGTGGCCTACCGCCTGGCTTTACCTCCTTTAGCAAGCGTACACAACGCATTCCACGTTTCTCAGCTAAGTCGGTACGTTCGAGACGACAGTAATGTCCTAGACTACTCTGAATTGACCCTAAGCACCGATCTCTCATATGAGGAGCAATCTATGGCCATCATAGACTGCAAAAAGAAAGTGTTGAAGATGCAGATCATTCTTTTAGTTCTTATGTCTTGGGATGGACGCTCATGCGGGAGTCCACTTGGGAGCGTGAGGATGAGATTCTTCAGAAGTACCCCCATCTGTTTCCTTGATCCTTGTATTTAACTCTTTTAAATTTCAGGGACGAAATTTCTTTTGTAGTTGGGTATCGTATAACACCCAGGATTTAGAAATCCCGATACAATAATCATTTAAATGTATTCTTTAATTCCATGCACAGGTAACATGGCAGATAACATATCAGTTAAATATCAGCTTGAGAATCAACATGAGTCGGCTCAAAATATGCTTGAGACGGCACATGAATCCTTCATAATAGCATATTCTTCTCTGTTCCCTTGAGACAACTCATGATCACTTTTGAGCCGGCTCAAATGTTTCTTGAAACGGCTCACAATATGCCTAGAAAATCATATTCTTTTGTCTCTTTGAGCCGTCTCACCATTCTTTTGAGCCGGCTCAAACTGAAATTTATTGCATCCCTGAGATCTCGTAAGATCTTTTCACGAGTGTAACCGACCGAACCTATATAAAAACCCTCGCCTACAACCATCGAAACCCTAACCCTGCCGCCTCCTTTCCTCTATCTCAATCGCAATTTTCTCCTCGTCTCCCGTCCCAACCCCAAAATCAAGAAACCCATCTCTGCTTGCTCCTCTCTCTGCTCAACTACCGAGAACCCCCATCAAGAGCAACGTTCGCTCTCACCATCGTCACCGAGATCCAAGTCGAGAACGTTGTAGCCGTCATTTCGAGATCCCACAAACATCATAAGGCAAGTACACTTGCTCCCGTTTTATTGGCCGATGCGACATCGATTGATTCCTCGTTAAATTCGCTAGTTTTACAAGAAAAGCATAGAATCGTAACGTTGTGAATTTTGATAATATGTGAACCCATGCTTGTCGTATACATGGTTCGAACCCTTAAGATCTTAGCACGCCCATTAATCAAAACCTTGAAATCATGTTTAAATTTGTGTTTGGTTTGTTGATAAATACACTTGCAGAATATAAATTCTTGTGTTCGAACTAAATTTTCGTTGCAGTATGATTTATGGATATTCTTGTTTATAGTTATTGATGCGACCATATTATACCCGTTATCGACATGTATGAAAAACCCATTGACATGCTATACATATTCATGCCTCATAATGTTTAAACAATAAAACGTGATCACCGACTAGAATACCGAGAGATGCATATCAATTAGTGATGGATTGATTCATGCCACCGGCATAAATTCATGATTTCATGATTCATGACTATGTGATTCGTGTTTTTGTGATTTCATGATTAGTGATTAATTGTGATACGTGCCGATAACCGTTTCAGTCGGTATTCGAGATCTAGTGATCGAGTTTTATTGTCATTTTTAAATTTAGAAACACGGAGGATTGGGTAAATTGAAAGTTGGAATTTGGACCCGGATTCTGAGAGATTCTAGTGTTAGAGATTGGCCAGTCGAACACCTAGTTGGCCCAGGGATGATGTGTTGACATCATTCATGTGATAGTGACGTATACGATTATGCCTAGCGGCAGGCTCAGGATCGGCTCCGTACACAGTGGGCCATGGTCCTGAGTATGTACGGGATATCCTCCAAGGTTAGAAAATACTTCCCACCAATCAATTTCAAATTTACGTGATACTAGTTTAGGTTTAGCGGTAGTGACATTTAAGACCCGACATGACTTACTATTATACATATTCTTATTGTTGTTGTACCAGTATTTGTATATGCATGCGGGCTTTTCACAACATTTGCATTTTCATGTTATTACACATACTTTTACATTTGAGTACTTATTGGGTGTTCTGATCCCCCTGCAACCTGCCACCTCAGGTTCAGAGATAGACGCGCCGACAGAGCAAGATCAGGAAAACTTTTATGAGCTAGCCGAGCAATGGTTTATTTTAGGTTTCTCTTTTGTTTCATTTTGTGCTTAGTTTGTGAGCCCCTCGTGGGACATAAAACCTATGTATTTCCTTTTTCAGATTTGGATCTTTATTTGAATCTATTATTATTCTGTGAACCCCATCTTTGTATTCCTTATTGTTTTATGCAGCCTGACTATGTTGCGTTTTCTCCTTTTATTAGTGTACATCTTTGTCATTATGTTAACATGTATAATTTAGAAGCCATAGCATGACTACGGAAGGATCTTTCCTCGTCGTGGGTGTGTGGCTGGCCTTCGTTACCTTCCGTATTTTAGGAAACGGGGCGTAACATATACACTTTAGAAGTACCATAATCGGTATATAAGCATTTTAATTGGAGTGAGAATAAAATAAATACCAATTGATACAAAATCTCATATCTTTTTTTCCTATTTTTACACGCCGTTTCTCTCTAGCGTGCTCAAGTCAACAGAGGTTAGGTTTTCCAGCTGTTCGATTTCGACAAACTACAAGATTTGGATTTCGAAACTTCAAAAATTAAAGGTTTCAGATGTGATCGACCTCAAAATATCAAGATCTAAATCGATTTCGAACAATCCTAGGGTTTTCTTATTTCGATTTCGAGTAGTTTTAGAATTTCGAATTTGAATTTCTAATTCGATTTCGACTACACTAGGCTTAGGTTACAATCTTATAGGTGCTTTTTATGATTTTGTTGTTTTCTTTGTACTGATTTTGTTGGTTCTTCTAGTTACAATCAATATTTATTTTTAAAACAAATTCTAATAACAATAGGATTTTCTTCACAATCAATTTGCAATTTCAGTTGTTTATGCCTTACATAATACTAATTTAGGCATTTACAAGTGCAAAAGAAACATAAATAGTTAGAACTCTACAACAACAAATGAGACTTTTATCCCAAGCATGTGGGGTAGGCTACATGAACCAATATGAAAATCACGCCGGGTCCGGCACATGAATCCTCCGCCTCCACTCACTCCTATCGAACAATATACTTTCATTGAGTCCTTTGACAACCATATCGTTTCGTATCACCTCCATCCATGTTTTCTTCGGTCTCCCTTTTGCCCTTTTGCCATTGCCCATATCGAGAGTATCTATTCGTCGAACCGGTGCTTCCATAGGTCTGCGTCGCACATGACCAAACCATCTTAGCCGGTTTTCCCGCATCTTCTTCTCCACAGGAGCTACACCAACTTTGGCACGAATATCCTCATTTCGCACCTTATCTTTTCTAGTGTTACCGTACATCCAACGAAGCATGCGCATCTCCGCTACGTGCATCTTCTGTGTATGATGCTTCTTAGGAGCCCAGCATTCTGTACCATATAATAAGGCAGGCCGAATAGCGCTCCGATAAAACTTCCCTTTCAATTTTAACGGAACGTTACGATCACACAAAATCCCTATTGCACTCCTCCATTTCAACCAACCAGCTTGGATCCTTTGATTAACATCACTATCGATCTCCCCATTCTTTTGGATGATGGAACCTAGATATCTAAACTAGTCGCTCGGTAATATCTCTTGCCCTTTCAATGTTATACCAATATGGTTTTGACTTCTCTGGTTACTAAATTTGCAATGCATATATGCTGTCTTGGACCTGCTCGATCTGAATCCCCGAGATTCTAATGTTTGCCTCCATAATTCTAATTTGGCATTAACCCCTGCTTTCGTCTCATTTATTAGAACAATATCATCAGCGAATAGCATACACCAAGGTACCTCATCTTGGATAGTTCTAGTAAGCTCATTCATCACGATGGTAAATGGACTTAATGCAGATCCTTGATGTAAACCAATTGTAATCGGAAAATTACTCGTTAAACTGCCGCAAGTTATGACATTTGCCACTACTCCACTCCATCGTACATATCCTTGATTATATCAATATACTTGACGGGAAACCCCTTCTTCATCATTGCCCCCATAATACCTCTCTAGGTACCTTGTCGTACGCTTTTTCTAAATCAATAAATATCATATGTAAATCTCTTCTCCTCTCTCGAAAACGGTCGACAAGTTGACGAAGCAAATGAATAGCCTCTGTCGTCGATCGTCCAGGCATGAACCCAAACCGGTTCTCTGTTATCTTAATATCCTTCTTTAGCCTGTGTTCAATCACTCTCTCCCAAAGTTTCATGGTGTGACACATAAATTTTATTCCACGGTAGTTTAAGCAACTTTGAATGTCACCCTTGTTCTTGTAGATAGGTACAAAGATACTTTTCCTCCATTCATTTGGTATCTTTTTTGTCTGCCAAATCTTATTAAACGGATCTGTCAGCCATTTAACGTCTATTTCTCCTAAGCATCACCAAATCTCGATAGGAATCCCGTCAGGACCAACCGCTTTTCGTAAACTCATTCTGTTCAAAACATCTTTAACCTCAGGTAGTCTTATTTTACGCGTGAAATCACGGTTTATATCTTGAGATTGAATGACAAGTCCATCCAAATTCTTAGTAAAGCTCTCATTGAACAATTTGTCAAAATAATCTCTCCATCTTTGCTTGATATTCTCATCTCGAACTAAAACCTTCTGATTTTCATTTTTGACAAATAGTTAGAACTCTATTAAAATTATTATTTATTGACGAGAAATAAGAAAATTGATGAAAACATTATTTTTCTGATTTCTGAGCAGTCTGAGAGGCTGCTAAAGCGGCCAGGCTTCTTGACGGCTCCGCTTTTTATTCCTCTTTTAAAAGATTACAGTAGACCATTACAGTATTCACTTTTCAGCTTGTTAATAACTCTTAGGATAACACATTTCTCGCAGAAACGACAACCAATGATGGAATTCAAGGTTCTTATCACTAAGGTACAGGTTGTCTAAAGATACCATCATCACATTTGGCCTCCATTCCAAAGTTGAAGGATTTATCCCCATGTTGGTCAGTTTGGTAGCTTGTAGGCTCTACCTGCTCCACTTTGAAAAATTGCTCGCAACATCCTCTTCACCATCTTACTCATTATTAGTATCATAAGTCGTCATTCTGCACAACCCCAGACACAATTTTCCTTATTATACGAGAAGAGTTTTAAGAGTCATTCAATTAGGTAAATTGCAACTTCCCCTCTTTTACATTATTGCCTTCAATGCCTGACAGAATAATCAGTTTAAAATCCAGTTTGAATTCTGAATATGCTCCATCACAGCCAAGTATTTCCAACTCAGATATCACATGGACCCATCATAGGTCTAGAGCTACTTGCAGGATTATGAGCTTCCTTCAAGCATACTTGGAATCTAAGATGCATCATTGGCACACCATATGCATTTTATTTCTTAGTAAACCTTCATGCTGTAAATCAAGCACATGCACCTCACAAGCATATAGGGCATGGTAACTCCTCCATTCCTTGTAATACTTGAGTTTAAGAAAATACTAGCCTGAATTTTGGTAATATTTTGTTTACTATTTTATTCTCTTTTGACACATATATAACTATATAGGGTTTCCAGGCTCATCTTTCTCAAAGCATGTCAATGAACAATCGTGACTTCTTCAAGAATTCTTTCAAACATACTTAATCCAAGATTGTGATGTAATTCCCTCCTCAAGAATAGTGTCTCCAATACTTGGGGATAACTTTGTTTATTTTAAAAAATTTACTTTTTTCTCACATAAATCATGGTTATAAGATTTCTAGACTAACTCTTAATTGCTCTTGAATGTAAGCAAGAACAAAATCAATGATTTATTTCAATCATTCTTTCATATTTCTAGCATATGTAATCTACCAATATTGGGTGCATATCATATAATATGTATGTTTACATGGCCATGGACATCTTGTCTCAAATTCAGATATCCTTGGTTGAGCATCACATTAACTCATTGTTTGACTTATTTGAAATACCATCTTATAGACTTATAAAGCTACCATCAATTGGCTCAGGCCCAATGTTGGAATTCATTTTATGTTTTCTCAATTGCTTGGCAGCATCATTTTTTTCATAGCTAGCCAATGAATAGTTCCTATAAGAAATGTTGGTGCTAAATATGGCCTCCTAGTTCCTACAAGAGTAGCGCAATGCAAAAAAAAATATGTAGTCGACTTGATGGTAACATAAAGAAGCTTTTGAACGAATCGTTCACTCAACAATCTGGAAGAGCAAAGGAAACACATAACCCTCCAAATCACAAATGATATATTGCATAGGATGGGTTGATAAATGATATTTTGAACACAAGGCATAAACAACAAGGATAGACGGGCAGTGCATAACAAGGGCCGTCGTAGTCAAATTATATAATGCATAGGATGGGTTAGATGTATTCAATAGAATTTTCATCCGAGCACTAGTATCTAGCATAAGTTTTAACTTTGTATTATCTGCAAAATTAGCTAATTCAGTATAAAAAGAAATCCTGAAAATTGCTGATAGATAAGACTTACGAGTGTGCCGGATGTAGAATGGCAACCAATACAGAAAAGTATATGCCACCAGTTTCGAAAAGAACAAGCAGAAGGCAAATGGAGCAACACCCGGTAACCTCCATGCCTCCAACAACCCAATGGCCCTCTCCTCCTCATCCTCATCCGTCTCCAACTGATCTCTCTCTCCCTTCCCCTTTCCAAGAAGCCCTGAATCCTCTCTCCCATTTTCATCCCCACCAACATGGCTGCCACCATTCACATGATCAACTTCCATGTTCTCCATCTCAACCTCTTCGAACCCTGCATCCCTCGGGCTCACCACCAAGAACTCATGGACCACCACCCCGACAACCCCAAGCACAACCCCAGGCACCGCGAACGACCACCCCCACCCGAACTCCAGCACGGCAGATGCCATCACCGATCCGACGATGTTCCCAACAGATGTATGCGAGTTCCACAACCCCATGATCAGCCCCTTCTTGTCGGACCTCCCGAACCAGTTCCCCACCACGGCGACGACGCAGGGCCATGATAAAGACTGAAAGAGGCCGGAGAGGGCCTGGAGGATGAGGAAGAAGGGGAGGGAGTGGAGGTTGAGGAAGAAGGGGAGGGAGAGGAGGAGGAGGGAGAGGGCGGAGAGGAGGGAGGAGGAGAGGAGGAGGGGACGGAGGGGGAGGCGGTCGGCGAGGGAGCCGGAAAGGAGGAGCATGGAGAGGGAGTAGGAGGCGAGGAAGGAGAGGTCGAGGAGGCCAAGGAGGTGGTGGGCCCCGCCGCCGCCGCCGCTGAATGGGGGCCAGGAGGAAGAGAGGACGGACTTGGCTATGGAGAGGGGCTTGCGAGAGGCGTGGAAGGCCGCGTAGGAGAGGAAGGTGAGGCCCAGCGACCGGATCTGGTGGGAGACGAAGCAGGAGCGTGGCTGCTGATACTGATGCTGCTGCTGCTGTTGGGCCATTGAGATGATGATGCTGGGATTGGTAATAGGAGAAGAAGGATCCTTGACATTAGGGTTAGGGTTTCATGTGATTTGATTGTTAATGAATAATAGGGAATGAAACTATGAAGCGTTGGGTTGAAGAAAGCGTGAACAATGGTGGGGTTGGGGGTTGGATCCGAGTAGTCTGATTCCGGGAACGTGAGCATGGCATAGGATTAAAGACCATGGATTCTTTTAAAAAAAAAAAAACTGGCACCAAGTAATATATAAAAACCGGAAGTAAAGCTTACTTTATGTGGAGGTAGAGATATTGACAGAGGTTGGGAGTTATATTATGGTGATAGGTTTGATCGTATTTGGCATGCTTAATTCCAACTCGTTTTTTGGAGCATGAGAAACAATAAAAAGTATAGTTTATTTAATATTTTTTTTTATTACTTCCATAAAGTAATGATATAATAATATAAAAAAATACTTTCTTGTTTGTTTTTCTTAGAAAAGAAACATAAGAAATTGCTTCATTTTTTGCTTCTTTCTTCAAATAACATATAAACAAACACTAGAAATAATATTTAGGTTTAGTTCCATAATAAATTTTTTAGAAGCTACTTCATCATTACGTCCGGTACTTCCGACAACCAAACGGGTCCCTAAAAAAACTTGGAATGTTAGAGTTCTCTGTGATAGGAGCACGGGTTATTTGTCGGGATGAGTTTTCTGTA
Organism: Agapanthus africanus; assembly: GCA_030015575.1. NCBI lineage: Eukaryota > Viridiplantae > Streptophyta > Magnoliopsida > Asparagales > Amaryllidaceae > Agapanthus > Agapanthus africanus. The sequence continues at coordinate 303,318,847 of CM057348.1, forward strand.
GCTAATGTGAAAGTGTTTATTACCACCACCACAGGGTTTTACCAGCATCAAGCATGCCAATTTTTTAAAAAAAATGGATGTTAATTAACACTAAACAAGAATCGAAACTGGATGATTAGGGTTTAACTATGATATAACAAAAACTTTATACTAAGAGAAAAAGTCTGCAACCTTTGTAGACCGTGTCCTTCTCTTCTCAAGCTCCGTATAGTAGTCCACGCGACTCTACTAGGCTCCACTTGAAGTTGGATCGAGCTTCCTTTGCGATCTTCGTGCCGAAAATGATCCACCTGAAACTTCGCTAATCCAAACTACCTCTTTACTAAACTCTTTAATGAAGTAAACGCACTATACTTAATTGCTAATCAAGTGAAGGATGCTGAAGTAAGGGTTTTGTTTGCTCCCTAGGGTTCTCACAAGCTCAAGGGTTCACAACTCATGTGAGGGATTGAGTTTAGAGGTGGAGGTGAAAAAGATGGAGAGAGCTAGAGAGCAAAAGAGCTCAAGTGAAGAAAAAGAACTAGTGTAGAAAAAGTACGAAGAATGGCTTAATCAAAATACCTCACTTATTGAAATATGGAATTAAAACCATTAAAAAACAGCAACCATGCTTCTATAGTGACTACAAATGAAAAAATAAAATGATCAAGCCATGCTCCCCCATTCCACAAAAAGTCTCCCCATTTTCCATCTCTTTTTCTATTTTCTCAAAATAGAAAATCTATGCCAAGCTTCTTTTAATATATATAGATATAGATATAGATATATAGATATATAAATATATATATATATATATATATATATATAGAGAGAGAGAGAGAGAGACACACACACACATCAAATATATATATTAAGAAAATTATTAGTGAGCAAATAATATTAATTAATATATAATTATATCAAATATATATCATATTATTAAATAAATACTTGATTTAATAATCCAGTTATATCACATATAACCGACTAATATCATTTATCTGTATATCACATTATCAAATCAACACTTGATTCAATAATCTTGTTATATTACATATAACCTAATTGATATCAAATAACCGTCAGATTAGAATACGGTATCACATACTCGTATTTAATTAAGCCCCCGCACATATCAGCATATGTGCCCTATTTCGTTTCGCTTGAACTAGGAAACTTCTGTGTGGGACTCTAAAGACTCGTCAATACGCCAGCAGTAGGTAATGATCACATCAGTTACCTACGAGCCGTCAACGGTAATAACTGGACGTAACGGCTACCCAAGTATTGAGCGAATAGAAGATCAACAAGTAAGTTTGTCAAAACTCTCATGAATCCTATAAGTAACACTAATCGTACAGTCCGGTTTCTTCGTCTGATATGTCGCATATCGAGTATGGGGGTGGAATCGTCAGACCCCAATAACTTGATAAGTCATGCCGATGTGTGGCCTATAATGGTACAAGAAACTATTGATAACTCTTACCAATAAATCTCATCAACAGCCCTGGCCATGGACTTCCTGTTATAGCCAATCGAGTATGGCGCAACATCAACTCCCTATACCGGAAGAGACGAAACCTCTCATATCGCTCATTGCCTCCATGTGACTCAGGACTGTACCCAAAATCCACCTGTTTGCATGACTCGTTTGAGCCATGGTAGGGAGGAAATCAAAGCACAGTAGGAACCACACAAGACTCTATGACGATCTCGGGTCTACAGACTAACCCGTACCAGTGTCACCAGAGAACTGCTATCTGACGATAGGTATAGTACCATCTAGAAGTTCTCGGCGAGTTCTGTTCGGTGTACCCATTCTCTAATGAGCACCTATGTACAATCTTTAATGTCAAACACCAATGGATATGATATCAACCATCGCTCCCTACGGGGTCAAAAAACATACACACTAGTCTACTCTGGAATATCGATACCCTGTTTTGATACTCCTTCGAGTAGGAACTGTTAAAGGATGTGCTTGTAGATTACACAAGTCCCAGCAGTATGATCTGCATCATAGTCCTGGTAGTCAAGCCAACATCCTAAAGGCTTTATCAACATGTATATGAGAGACAATATAATATACCAGTGAACATGTTAAGATAAAGACAACTAGATAGCATACTATCATGTCGAGCAAGAAATTCATCTATATATATGTCCAAGCATCCACTATATCATACAATAATGGCCTCTAGGGCATACATATTCCTAACAATCTCTCACTTACACTAAGGTCAGTTGTAGTATCTCATACCCAACATCCCAAAAAGTCTCTCGAATTGCATCTGGTGGAGGGCTTTCGTGAGTGGATCTGCTATGCTATCCTTCGTGTCAACTCTCCTGACCTCGATCTCCCGGCGATCTACTATATCCCTGATCAGGTGATACCGCCTAGGAATATGTCTGGATCTCTGATAGGACTGGAGTTCATTGGCCAAAACCACAGCTTCATTGTTATCACAATATACATGTATTGGATGCTCAATGGATGGAACCACACCAAGTTCAGCTATGAACTTCTTCATCCAGACAGCCTCATTGGCAGCGATGTATTTAGCCTCCATCGTCGAGTCTGCTACGGTATCTTGCTTAGAACTCTTCCAACATACCGCCCCTCCATTGAGGGTGAAAACAAAACCCGAGACCGATTTACTGTCGTCCTTATCACTCGGGAAGCTCAAATCGGTAAAGGACTCCACCTGGAGTTCACCGTTACTATACACCAAGAACATCTTTTTAGTGCTTTTCAAGTACTTAAGAATGTTCTTCACAGTTGTCCAGTGCTTTTCCCCAGGATCTGATTGATACATGCTCACTACACCTAGTGAGTATGCTACATCCGATCTGGTACATAACATCGCATACATGATAGACCCGACCACCGAAGTATAGGGTATCGCTTGCATGCGAGCCCTCTCCAAATCAGTCTTGGGAGACATCTCTTTGGAGAGAGTGGTTCCTGAACAAGCAGGTAAATTACCACGCTTAGAATATTCCATACTAAACCTCTTTAGTATGATGTCTATATACCTGGATTGGGACAATCCCAACATCCGTTTAGATCTAGCTCTATAGATCTTTATCCCCAAGATGTAGGAGGCATCACCTAGATCTTTTATGGAGAACTTGTGTAATAAGAAAAGCTTGACCGAGTGTAGCATAGGAACATCATTTTCTATCAAGAGTATGTCATCCATGTACAATACGAGAAAGAAAACCTTACTCTCTATAATCTTCTTGTATATATATGGTTCATCTACATTTTTTATGAAGTCAAACTCTTTGATAGCTTCATCAAAACAGATGTGCCAGCTCCGCGATGCCTACTTTAATCCGTAGATTGATTTAAGCAGCTTGCACACGCTTCCGCTGCTCCCACTGTCTACAAAGCTCTCTGGCTGTGTTATGTACACGCTTTCTTCTAAATCACCATTTAGAAAAGCGGTCTTGACGTCCATCTGCAAGATTTCGTAGTTATGGTATGCAGCAACGGCAAGCAGGATCCTGATGGACTTAAGCATAGCGACGGGAGAAAAGGTTTCTGAAAGTGAATGTTAGCACCACCACTGGGTTTTACGAGCATCAAGCATGCTATTTAAAAAAATTTCGGGGTTCTAATCAACACCAACCAAGATCTTAAATTAGATGATTAGGGTTTAACTATGATATCATAAAAAATAGCTAAGAGAAAGGTGGCTACAACCTTTGTAGACCGTGTCCTTCTCTTCTCAAGCTCCGTGTAGTAGTCCACGCGATTCCACTAGGCTCCACTTGAAGGTTGAACGAACTTGCTTCAATGACTTTCGTGCCGAAGATGATCTACCCGAATTCCGCTAATCCAAGCTATCTCTTCACTAAACTCTTTAGTGAAGGAAACACACCACACTTGAGTGCTAATCTAGTATAGGATGGTGAATTAGGGGTTTTGTTTGATCACTAGGATTCTCACAAGCTCAAGGGTTCACAACTCATGTGAAGGATTGAGCTTGGCGGAGGAGGTGAAGAAAATGGAAAGAGCTAGAGAGCAAAGAGCTCAAGTGAGGAAAAATAACTCAAGTGAAGAATGAAGTGTAGAATGGCTCTTTAAAGCTCACACATTATTGAAGCATAAAATTTTCAACAATTAAAAATTGTAACCATGCTTCAATAGTGCAAGCAAATGAATAAAATAAATGACAAAGCTATGCTTGCTCATTCCACAAAATGTCTCCCCATTTTCCACCTCATTTTTTTCTATTTTCCAAAATTAGAAAATCCATGCCATGCTTCGTATAATATATATATATATATATATATATATATATATATATATAATGAAGAATAATTAGTGAGCTAATAATATTAGTTAATATATAATTATATCAAATATAAATATATATCATATTATTAATTCAACACTTGATTTAATAATCCGGTTATATGTGATATAACCGACTAATATCATTTATCTGTATGTTACATTATCAAATCAACACTTGATTCAATAATCCGGTTATATCACATATAACCTGACCGATAACAAATAACCGCCAGATTAGAATACGGTATCTCATACTCGTATTCAATCAGGCCCCCGCACATATCAACATATATGCCCTACTTCGTTTCGCTTGAACCAGGAAACTTCTATGTGGGACTCTAAAGACTCGTCAATACGCCAGCAGTAGGTGATGATTACATCAGTCACCCACAAGCCGTCAGCGGTACTAGCTGGACGTAACGGCTACTCAGGTATTGAGCGATTATAAGATCAACAAGTAAGCTTGTCCAAACTCCCATGAAGCCTATAGGTAACACTTACTGTACAGTCCGGTCTTTTCTTCTGATATGTCGCATATCGAGTCTGGGGGTGGAATCGTCAGACCTCAGTAACTTGATAAGTCATGCCGATGTGTGGCCTATAACGGTACGAGAAACTATTGATAACTCTTACCAGTAAATCTCATCAACAACCCTGACCAGGGACTTCCTGTTATAGCCAATCGACCCTAGAGCAACATTAACTCCCCATACTAGGAGAGACGAAACACCTCCTATCGCTCATTGCCTCCATATGACTCGGGACTGTACCCAAAATCCACCTGTTTGCACGACTCCTTTGAGCCGTGGTAGGGAGGAAATCAAAGCAAAGTGGAACCACACAAGACTCTATGACAATCTTAGGTCTACAGACTAACCTGTACCAGTGTCACCAGAGAACTGCTATTTGACGATAGGTATAGTACCATCTAGGAGTTCTCGGCGAGTCCTGTTCGGTGTACCCATTCCCTAATGAGCACATGTATACAATTTTTGATGTCAAACACCAATGGATATGGGATCAACTATCGCCTCCTACATTGTCAAGAAACGTACACACTAGTCTACTCTGGAATATCGATACCCTGTCTCGATACTCTCGACTAGGAACTGTTAAAGGACGTGCTTGTAGACTACAGAAGTCCCAGTAATATGATCTGCATCATAGTCCTGGTAGTCAAGCCAACATCCTAAGGGCTTTATTAACGTGTATTAGAGAGACATTATAATAATACAAGTGTACATGTTAAGATAAAGAGCAACCAGATAGTATACTATCATGTCGAGCAAGAAAGTCATCTATATATATGTCCAAGCATCCACTATAATATACATCAATGTACAATAATGGCCTCTAGGGCGTACATATCCCTAACAATCTCCCACTTGCACTAAGGTCAGTTGTTGTAGTATCTCGTACCCAACATTCCAAATAGTCTCTCAAATTGCGTCTGGGGGAGGGCCTTTGTGAGTGGATCCACTGTGTTATCCTCCGTGTCAACTCTCCTGACCTCGATCTCCCAGCAATCAACTATCTCTCGGATCAGGTGATACCGCCTAAGAATATGTATGGATCTCTGATGGGACCAGGGTTCCTTGGCCAAAGCCACAGCTCCATTGTTATCACAATACACAGGTATTGGATGCTCAATGGATGGAACTACACCAAGTTCAGTGTTCATCTCAGAAAACTGCAATTTAATACCGCTCATTATTTATCTATTTTGTTATTCATCGGTGTTATTAACCAGTGTCTGCTCAGTAATTATAGATTACAGGTATTCGTAATAAAAACTGGAAACAAACTCAATATCATGGATATAGCGTTTGGGAGCCGACACTACAAACAGAACAGGAAACCGACCGATATTCAAAAAGCTTTTGCAAAATAAATGTGTGCACACAATTTTTGTCCAACACATACAAGTGTACACATGCCTCTTTGATGGCTTAGACCATGGTGGGGCTGCCTTGGCACACACAAATGATGGCTTGTGCAAATAGGGGGACATGGGTAATAAATGCTAAAAGTATTGATGTGATACATTGCTTCAAGTTCCCTCCAAATCTCTGAATGCAAACCAGGTTATTTTAGACAAATCAAACAGCACCAGGATGATGTTGGAGTAGACACAAGACCACCACATCAATACGAGCCCATGTGCTCGGATTTTGTCCGGCCACACCCTCAAGAAATCCGAGCTCGCCGGCCCCCTTGCCCCGTTTGTCCCCATCTTTCTTCTGTCCCTCCCTTGCAGTCACATCACATTATTTTTATTACTTGTTTAATCTTTTTTGGTGCCTATAAAAGCCTGATCAGTGAGCAAGGGAAAGGCTCTCACATGCTCTCACATAGATACATACTTTTTGATAGTTTCTTTTGTTTTTGGTTTAGGCTTAAGAGTGGGTGGGATTTAACTTGGTCTCTTCTTTTTCTTCCCTCTTGAAGCTTTCTCTTGAGAGCTTCGTTATGGAGGTTGAACAAGTTACCAATCTCGTGTAGCTCTTCTTCAAGTGTTAATAAATTTGTTGTTTCTTTTATTACTTGCTTCTTATTCTTATTTGCTTTTCTTTTTATCATGCTTAGCTAATCTCTTTGGTGGTGGTAATGGTAAGGAAGTGAGATGAAAGGCTTTACCTTCCTCCTCCTCCTGTTTATGTTTAATTTGCTTAACATGATTATAACTTAAGGATTGTTTTATATAGTGATGTGATATGGTATTTTGAAATCATGGTTACTTTGTAACCTCTTCATATACCATATTCACTCCCCTTCCCTATTTCACAATGTTTAAGTTAAAATCAAATTGGTGTTAAGTTTGCTAAGTTTGGATACGGTATTTTGTGACCGAGTGCTTGACAAACCCTCGGTTTTCATATACCCTATATTATCACAAACCCTTAGCAAAATTAACACTAAAACTATTTTCTCTCACTCGCTACTTTGTGTTTTTGATGTTGTCGTATGCTTGCTAACCTTTGTGTTTAGTGTTGATACCTTAATCTTGAACATACAAACGGTAAGTGAACAAAACGGACTCGATTCGTGTTTTGCGGCGAATATCGAAATTTGATGATTTGTGCTTCGCAACCGCCTTGACAAGTCATACTTCATGTCGGGATCGACGTAAGGACGGACAACTCATGATCAAGGGAGCGTCGAAGGAATCGTCGCGATTCGACTTTCCGAACCAAAACCACAACCACTTCTTCCTTAAACTTGTTTTCCTTGTTTTCTTTGTTTTTGTATTCTTTATTTTAGTGACAAACAAACCCATTCGTTATTTGTTGAACCTTAAATAACAAGACCTAATACATAATACCCTGCGGATCGACCCGTACCTGCCGGCTTGCTACAACGCGCCGTGCACTTGCGGTTTATAAATTTTAAAATGAGAACGATCTCGCATGCGCATTCCATTTCCTTAAAATCATATCCGTTTCCAAAATATACGCGTTTGCGCGCGCGGGCGAGTTCCCAACAAGTTTTTGGCGCCGTTTCCAAGGAGTTGGTAGTTATTAGGAATTGTTATTTCTGGTTCTTACTAACAAAACTAACTTTTAACTCAATTTTTTTCAAAACTAACAATATGAATTTTTTAAACTTATTCTCTGTCCTTCAGACCTGCTAACACCCTGATATTTATTTTAAAAATAAAGTTATATCATAAGAGCACTTAGGTAGCCTAGAGAACTCACACAAAATTCGAGCACAAACAAACTTCATTTTGCCGGCGACGTCAATGAAAAATCCGAGCTCGCCGGCCCAATGAGGGTGTTTTTGATTTTTTCTTTTTATGTGATCTCCAGTGTGTTGTCAGTACTCTACTGGTATTGTTTGATTTTTATAATTTTGAGTGTGCAGGAATTGGGGCAGATATATCACTTTTTGACACTAAATATCGTATTTTCCGACATTTCAGGTTTTTCACGGAATAACGACTAGCGATCGTGCGGAGCGAGGTTCAAACTAAATTTCAAGACGTTAGTGAAGTATAGTGCCAAAGATCCGGGTAGTTTGACCCGCGCAAGCGAACAATCAAAGACTCGGATCACTTTCAAAGAGGTTTCCTTAACCAAATCACATCGGTACGTATTTCCTAACATCTTGAAACCGACGCATTCCACTATTCTATCTTCTGCAGGATTCTTCGCACAATTTTGCCACCAATTGCACAGAGAACTAACCGTATTTGTTACAGCGCTTAAACTTAAACAAAAAAAGAATTGCTTAATTGCTTTATTTTTTTTGAATTCTTTTATTGATTGCGCATTTGCATCTTAATACGGATTTAAGGGCACGACCAAACAAGAAACGGTAAATGATTTTATCACCTTTTTGCCGTAGCCCACAAATCACAAAACTGCATTCTTGAATACCCACAGTAATTTAAAATCAACTAGAACTTTGACTTTAAGGACTTCGCGCTCATTAGGAGAAGTTGACTGTGTTTAGAACACCGCTTAACGATATATCGATCATGGGGTGTCTAGGCAAGTGTTCAAGAGAAATGGTTATCTAATTAAGGAACTTCGCGAAAGCGTTGGATAACCTCCCCTTCTCTCTTGCACTTACCTGGTTTCGTGATCCGTATATCTTGAGCCCGTTTCTCGACACAATTTTACTTCAACATTCAGGTTCTTGAGCAGGTTTAGTTGACTAGCATAACATAGACTGCTTGGGGTGTGATATTCTTTATTTTTGTGACTTTTGTGAATTCTTGTTAATATGGGTGATACACGATTTAATTCAATTTTTCACGATTCTTATTCTTTTGTTCATACTCAGTCCCAATTCATTTGTTCAAATTGCTACAATTCTTCCCACATTCATGAAAATTGTCCTTTTCTAGGGGGTGACCAACCATCCCAGATTTTTTATAACGGCCACCCACCTAACACTCTTGAACCCAGTCCCACTTTAACCATAGACCAAATGATTGAAAATTTAGAGAAAGAGGTCGACAGATTGACTGCTTTAGCATCACCAGCATCACCACCCCTCCAACCTGAAACAATTGAACCATCATTAGGGAATGATAGTGAGATGAATGCTAGGTTGACCACTTTAGAGAAGGGTATTGAAGTAATGACTGCGGTCAAGAATCAACCAGCTTCTACACTAGCCCTGTTCTTACAACAGTCTGAGCAATTGTTTCTTGCTCAAGCTCAATCATTGGCTAGAATAGAAGAACACGCAAAATATTTAGCTGTGAGGATTTTAGGGAGTGAACACAGTCAATCGGAACCCAATAATGTTAGTATCTGTCATCTAGGAAGTCACCCGACTGAGATAAATGATCAAACAAATTTTGATGATTTCATAGATGATGATACGATTGAATTGACTGAGTATTATCAGGACACACAAGAAAACCCTCCAAGTCAGTCCGATGATTTTTGTACTCCAATTTTAAATGAGAGAGCTTGTGAATTTGTTGGGTATGGTTTGGATAGATTGTTTAAAGAAATCAATGATCAGGAACCCACAATTTTTGTATCACCTAGTGATATTGTTTCGGAAGAAACGTTAGTGTGGGAACCTATTTTTTTAGATGACATACACATACCCATATGTGAATGTGATGAGGGAGAAATTGTATTGGGAGAGTTAGTAAACTATAGTGATAAGAATAGGATTGTGAAAAATCATAGGGAGGAAGACATCATTGAAAAACATTCTTTCATGTCGAGTTTTGAGGAGATATTTGCTGATGAACTTGATATTCTTGGTGGGTTTGAGTTAGGATCAATTTGGGAACATCCTAAGAACCTTTCTTTTGCCGAACTTTTTGCGGATGAACTCCAGTTTTTAAACGAACTTGACTTCGTAACTCAACATGCGCTTTTTGAACATTCAATTCATTCAGAAAACATTTCTTTGACCTCTTCAAAATTTCATCTTCACCTTCAACATCTTCTGATCCCTACTTTTACACGTCCATGCCCTTCACTAACATCTAACATATACTTTTTATTTTTCTTTTTCTTTTTTTTATACATATTCTTTTACCATCCATTGCATTATATAGACAAAATCTTTAAATGACCTGTATTAATTTCTGGACTAACCCAATCTTTTAACATGTAAATGATGTAATTAGTCTTAGGTTTTTTTTCTTTTTTTTGGAATAAAATTCTCACCCTGATGTCTAAGTCTAGGTACCGAAGACGGGGGCAACGATGAGGACATCGTAAAACGCAGATTTGGGGGTGAGCATTGCGTTTAGTTGCTGTATCATGTGTATATTCTGCATTGCATACATATTAAAAACCCATAAAAATTGAAAAAAATTCCTAAAAATATAAAAACTTTGTCATATTAGCTAGCGGGGGAACTTAGATTTGAAGTCTAACGGTGCGGTTAATAAGTTTGAAATAACTAAATCCTTTTCTGTGAGACTGACGACCCAAAAAATAACCCTCCCTTGTGTTTAACCATAGCTGATATATGTCTTTTATAACACATGACATGTGTCGTATGTGTTTGAGAGTTTGATTAAAGTCTGACATGTTTGAAAAACTTTTAAAAATTGATAAATATCTTTAGGATCAAACAGGTTTGTTCTGAGTTAAGCAATATCAAGAATAGTTCAAGATATGATGGATTTTATAGATGTTTTAATAGAAGCTATAAGTCTGAAAAATAACCCATCTGGAATCTTGTTGGAGTAATTACACACCTTATCCACATGTAACGTCTTCAGGATTTAAAAGAAAAAGCAGGCTATATCTCCATTTTCACTGAATTCAGAATATTTTAAATAAAATGAGTATTTTGTTTTGTGACCTTGGTAACTTGGGTAATTAAGTCCTTGGGGTATTTCCACACCTAATGCCCTAAAACCATCTGGTTTGGGAGTCATTGACCTAAAGCTCGCTAAGTTTCCAATCGCCAAATAAAATAAGTTAAGCAAGTGTTCTCTCCGAGTTAAAATTCCTCATGGTTCTTTGTGGGAGAATAATCTTGGCGAAGACGAGTTTTTCTATTAAAACAGTTTTTTCACGGAGATATGAAGGTTTGTATTTATAAAGACGTTTTGCACGATAACTTTGGTGTGTATGAACAAAAACAGGTGAAAGGTAGGAGTGAAAAATAAGACTTAGGTTCTCTGTTAAAAGCAATATAAATTCTAACTTGAAACCTAACTGGAGAATGAAACTTGAGAAAATCTTAAACTCCTTTCAAATTCGTGTGATCCTTTAGAAGTTTATCCTGGTCCGTAATTATGACATGATGACCCTAATCAAGGTTCTTAAAACCTTATGGACACTATCCGCACAATCACGTAAAGACACGTATGAGCTTATGTTAAACAAATTGTGAGGAGTGAAAAATAGGGTTTAACATTTCTGACTTGGGTAATAGAACTTCTAACTTTGATCTTTAACCTTAAGATTAGAATCAACAGTTTCTCTACAACGCTGACTTGACTGGATTTTGTAGGTGTAATCCGCTGAAAACCCTCAGGAGACAACACTCCTCCTCCAGGGGACACCTAGAAGTTTAACGGCATGTTGCACATGCTCAGTGCAATCGCGTTCCCTGCGAAAGTAAGGCTAGGATTTTTTGTATTGCTCAGGATAAGTAATAGATAAGTTTGGGGGTATTTGTTCATCTCAGAAAACTGCAATTTAATACCGTTCATTATTTATCTATTTTGTTATTTATCGGTGCTATTAAGCAGTGTCTGCTCAGTAATTACAGATTACAGGTATTCATGATAAAACACTGGAAACAAACTCAACATCACGGATATAGCGTTTGGGAGCCGACACTGCAAACAAAACAGAAAACCGACCGATATTCAAAGAGCTTTTGCAAAATAAATGCGTGCACACAATTTTGGTCCAACACATACAAGTGTGCACATGACTCTTTAATGGGTTGGACCATGGTGAGGCTGCCTTGGCACACATAAATGATGGCTTGTGCAAATGGGGGGATATGGGTAATAAATGCTAAAAGTGTTGTTGTGATACATTGCTTCAAGTTCCCTCCAAATCTCTGAATGCAAATCAGGTTATTTTAGACAAATCAAACAGCACCAGGATGATGTTGGAGTAGACACAAGACCACCACATCAATACGAGCCCATGTGCTCGGATTTTGTCCGGCCACACCCTCAAGAAATCCGAGCTCGTCGCCCCCTTGCCCCGTTTGTCCTCATCTTTCTTCTGTCCCTCCCTTGCAGTCACATCACCTTATTTTTATTACTTGTTTAATCTTTTTTGATGCCTATAAAAGCCAGATAAGTGAGTAAGGGAAGGGCTCTCACATAGATACATACTTTTCGATAGTTTCTTTTGTTTTTGGTTTAGGCTTGAGAGTGAGTGGGATTTAACTTGGTCTCTTCTTCTTCTTCTTCCCTCTTGAAGATTTCTCTTGAGAGCTTCATTATGGAGGTTGAACAAGTTGTCAATCTCTTATACCTCTTCTTCAAGTGTTAATAAATTTGTTGTTTCTTTTATTACTTGCTTCTTGTTCTTATTTGCTTTTCTTTTTATCATGCTTAGCTAATCTCTTTGGTGGTGGTAATGGTAAGGAAGTGAGATGAAAGGCTTTGCCTTCCTCCTCCTCCTGTTTATGTTTAATTTGCTTAACATGATTATAACTTAAGGATTGTTTTATATATTGATGTGATATGGTATTTTGAAACCATGGTTACTTTGTAACCTCTTCATATACCATATTCACTCCCCTTCCCTATTTCACAATGTTTAAGTTAAAATCAAATTGGTATTAAGTTTGCTAAGTTTGGATACGGTATTCTGTGACCGAGTGCTTGACAAACGCTCGGTTTTCATATACCCTATACTATCACAAACCCTTAGTAAAGTTAACACTAAAACTATTTGCTCTCACTCGCTACTTTGTGTTTTTGATGTTGTCGTATGCTTGCTAACCCTTATGTTTAGTGTTGATACCTCAAACTTGAACATACAAACGGTAAGTGAACAAAACGGACTCGATTCATGTTTTGCGGTGAATATCGGAATTTGATGATTTGTACTTTACAACCGCCTTGACAAGTCATGCTTCATGCCGGGATCGACGTAAGGTCGGACAACACATGATCAAGGGAACGTCGAAGGAATCGTCGCGATTCGACCATCCAAGCCAAAGCCACAACCACTTCTTCCTTAAACTTGTTTTCCTTGTTTTCTTTGTTTTCGTATTCTTTATTTTAGTGACAAACCAACCCATTCGTTATTTATTGAACCTTAAACAACAAGACCTAATACACAATTCCCTGCGGATCGACCCATACCTGCCGGCTTGCTACAACACGCCGTGTACTTGCGGTTTATAAATTTTAAAATGAGAACGATCTCGCGTGCGCATTCCATTTCCTTAAAATTGTATCCGTTTCCAAAACATACGCATTTGCGAGCGCGGGCGAGTTCCCAACATCCGGCTATGAACTTCTTCATTCAGACAGCCTCTTTGGCAGCACCATTGGCAGCAATGTATTTAGCCTCCATCGTCGAGTCTGCTACGGTATCTTGCTTGGAACTCTTTCAACATACTGCCCCTCCATTGAGGGTAAAGACAAAACCCGAGACCGAATTACTGTCGTCGTTATCACTTTGGAAGCTCGAATTGGTAAAGGACTCTACTTGGAGTATACCGTTACCATACACCAAGAACATTTCTTTAGTCCTTCTCAAGTACTTAAGAATGTTCTTCACAGCTGTCCAGTGTTTCTTCCCTGGATCTGATTCATACCTGCTCACTACACCTATCGAGTAAGCTACATCCGGTCTGGTACACAATATCGCATACATGATTGACCTGACTGCAGAAGCATAAGGTATTGTAAGTGCACGGCGGCGCCCCGGCCTCCATCCCGAGGCCAAATGCGGAAGCGATGGTTAACTTTAATTTTTCTTGAACCGGCACCACCGCGCACTAAAACCCGGATCTGGCCATTAACTAGTCCTAGCTAACTATAAGATGGGGAAGAGAGATATACCGAGCGATCCGTGTCCTTCGGTCTTCTCGTTGTCGTACCGATCTCCCGCGGAATCTCCAGTCTCCACTTCGTCGCCGGAAGGGCATCACGTCGCCGGCTTCTTTTACGGGCTCCCACCTCTATACCGAGGCAACTCGGGCACGAAGTTGGTGAGCCGACGTGCCCAAGGTTTGCTGTAGAATGGTGTAGTGAGCTATGTCTCATTTTGGGGTTACTTGAAGTCGCCTTTTGGTGGAGGAAATGAAGTGAACCTTTTGGAGAGGGAACTCGGGGATTTTGCAAGCAAATAAGACCAAAAATCCCCCATGAAAATTTTGGGACAGCCCCCACCTTGAAGTGGCCGGCCTCTTCTTGGCAAGAGAGTGAGTGAGGGAGGGAGAGCAAAGTCATGATATCAAGAAATGATTACAAGTAAATCCAACACTCATACAACCATCATAATCCATCATCATCACCAAAAAGTCATGCCATCATGACACTTCAACACTAGCCATGATGACTATAGAAGTCAAGGTCAAAGAAAAGCTATCATGATACAACAATATGCAATCACCCCCTTCCACAAATGCTTATTTGCACAATTGCAAATAAGCCCTCCTCCACCAATCTTCGGCTATTGAAAGATACAAATGAAAATGGCCGAAACGGAAAGCAAACTGGCAACTCCGGAAAACTGGTCCCGTAATAAATTACAGGAAAACCCCGATACTGTGTATACACACCCGCATCTGTATTCCGACCGAAATACAAATGCAATGAGACAAAATCTACATTGTACTATACTAGGATCCGGCTTAAACCAAAGCCGGCTAGTATTATCCGTCCGATCCTGATCCGTGCAATACCGCACGTATCTGATCGAACCCTGCCATATACCCATACGGCCTCTAGTACTAACCGTCCGATCCTGATCCGTGCAATACCGCACGTATCTGATCGAATCGTGCCATATCTCCATACGGCCTCTACAGCGTTTCGCCCGAAAACTTGAGCAACTGAATGTGGGGGACTCTAAAGACTCGTCAACACCTCGGTTGTGGATTTAACCACTAGCACGTCAGAGGTATAAGCCAATACGTAACGGGCTACCAGGTATTGACCAAAAGGGACGTCGATGAGCGAACTCATCCTGACACCCTACTGAGCCTGTCAGTGACAATATCCGTACAGTCCGGTCCGTTCGTCTATGAGCATCGCATGGCGGGCCTAGGGGGTTGGTAAAAGTCAGACCCCCAAAAGCGGTACAAGTCGTGTCGGAGTGTAGCCCAGAACACCCTGAGATACTACTGGAATACCTACCAGTAAATCTCCTGCCTCGGCCGAGGGCTTCGTGTAATGGCTCTCTTAGACACAGCGCAACCTCACCCCCAATACCGGGAGAGACGAACCCCTGAAGATCCGCTCACTGCCTCCATGTGGCTCGGGACTGTACCCAACTAAAACCTGTTTGCACGTCTCCTTTGAGCATGGTAGGGTAGTAATCAAAGTACAGTGGGAACTCACACGAGACAAATGACGATCCCCAGGTCGATGAACTAACCTGTACACATGTTACCAGGAAACTGCTATCTGACGTCAGGTATAAGACCAACTAGCATGTTCCCGGCGAGTCCTGTCAGGTGTACTCATAACCCAATGAGCACCTGTATACATCTTAGGTGAACCAACTGACACCAGTGGCTTGTGAGACCGGCCACCGCCCCTCGTCGGGGTCTCGACTGTATACACTAGTCTACTCTGGAGAATCGATACCCTATCTCGAAACTCCCACGACTAGGGACCTTTTAAGGATGTGCTTATAGACCCCAGCTCCCACTTATATGATCGCCCTCATACTGCTGGTGGTCAAGCAAGAATCCTAGGGGCTCTATCAACGTGTAATAGTGACATGTCAGGTCACCTAAAGCATTACACGATGATAAAGATAAACCAGATAGCATACTATCATCTCAAGTAAGACTGTTCTACTGGGACAGGTCCTCCCTCAATCATTGCAATCACGTGCCTGTGATCCAATAATTGACTCTGAGGGCACTATCTCCAACAATCTCCCACTTGCACTCAAGGCTAATTATTGCGATGTCGCATACTCACAGCCCGTGTGATACCGAACGCCCAACTCCTCTACTAGTCAGTCTCACAAAGCTAGTTTGCGAAACTATTGCGTTCGAGAAATAGCCTCAGTGAGTGGATCCGCCTTGATGTTTCTTTCTATGTCTCTCTATATCTCAAGTTCGCGGAGAAAGCCATCTCCCGAAATGAGCAATACCCGTCTTAGAATGTGTCTGGATGTCTGATGGGACCTAGCTCATAAATGAACTCCAAATCCAAACTTCTTAGACTGTATCGTCAACTGAACTTAATCAGTATCCTGCGCCATGCCTCCCTCAGTATTGCCTTGGACCATCTGTCCAAAATACTGCCCTTCGTCAGAAGGAAAAACTATAACTCTGACAACCTCCTTGTCGTCCATGTCACCTTGGAAGCCTGGAATGATAACTGTCTCCCGAATGAGGTTGTCGTTATCATATCCCTAGAACATCCACTTATGTTCTAAAACTGCTTCCAACTGTTTCTCTAGGATTGGATCAACATCAACTTATTGCATCTAGTGCAAGAACAACATCTGGTGTGGTACTTGACATCTCATGATTGACTCAATTGCCTGAGCAAGTGATCTGCCAATTATGCACATCCCTCTTCCCTTTAGTCTGTAAGACACCTTTAGAGAGGGTGACTCCATCACCTGCAGGTACACTACCGTGCCAGGAGTCGTCCATTCTAAATACTCTTAGAATGCTGTCTAAGTACCCAGATTGGGAAACTACCCAAATCTAGATCTAAAACCATAGATCCAGTAACCAGTATGCCTGATATAATGTCCAAGTCCCATGTGGAGAAACCACTGTGTGACGACCAAAGTATAACCGATCGTAGTATAGGAGTTTCTTTTCCTATTCTGTGTATGTCATCCAAATACCATGACATCACACCCTACTACCTTCTCAACAGATCCATCCCCTATTCTGATGAAGTCAAACCTATGACTGTCACATCAGAAATTGATGATCTATCTCCGCTATATCTGCTTTAGTCTATAAATAAACATAAGCCGCCTGTCCACCAATGCTTCCGCTGCTCCCACTGACTACGACAACCCTCTGGCAGAGTCATATACACGTACACTTCTAAAGCTAGTTTAGAACGATGCTATACTCATCCTCCCGCCGGGTCTCACAGTCTGAAACAACAGCAATGGCAAGTGTGGGTAAACAAGAACTTCCCTGTCATCGTCCTTGAGGTTACCGGAGTACCTCTTGGGTGCTTGAAGTTACCCACCTTATCTGCGGAGTGGCCAATGGAATGTCAAACCAGATTGAATCTTTAGGTTCCTATCAAATCTTCAGTAATTGTTTGTGGTTCTGGAATCACTTCCAGTTCTACCATACTCCCACTACTGTTTTCTGAAAAAATCCATTTTTAATAAAACTGTGGCGAGTCAAGAACAATATCACTATTGATCTTCCAGATGGTAGAAAGTCAACACTCGTCATAGCCTGGGTCAACCCACAAACAGCCATTACAGAAACGTGCCTTGAGTTATCCAGAGTCTGGTTTTAATCATAAGCCGGACAACTCCCCGTACCTTAACAATGTTAAGATATGAACTGTACTATATCCAATATAGAACCAGAGGCACTGATTTAATTGAACCAGAATCAAATCATGCAGCTGTCTCCAATGCATGTCAACTAAATGGAAGGAGGCCAATCAGCGTTACTCAACTTAGGAGTGCTTCCAATTATGAGTAACCTGAAAGAGAAGCAAGTTCTCTTAGCTATCAACTGAATACCATACACAAGTATCTACATCTTCGATCACTTTGAAGAATCCCGATACTTGCTATACCTGGTTCTCTACTCTATTCAAATACCTATAACTTCTCAAAATTCGGACCCTGTGTTTCCACGAAACACATGTCTAAAAACTAGAGAAGTCATAAGTAAACCGAATATAGTACGAGGACCAACCCCTCTGTCCTGATGGACCCTGGACAACATACAATACTCTGTATAAGTCCCTTGAGTCTGATTACTCATTCACTGTGTGTCGTAGGTTGAAAACTGTACTTATGGTTAAGAAGAATTACACCGCTGTTTAATGCTCCTTACCTAACCATCAACTGATATAGATAAATGTCATCGACATAATTTCAAAAAGGTATATCTCACTCTATAAAAATAGACGTACAGATATATCAATTTGAAATTGGTGCATTATAACGGATATTCAAAACCAAATATTCGCCGTCCGGCAAACAACCCATGTGACTTCCTCAAATATCACCAATTACAACGAATTCCGATATAATGAGGATGATCACCTAATTCCCAATAACTTACTCTCACTCTTCATCTGTAAAACCATACAGATGTGAGAATCAAACCTGGTAAATACATACCCTGGTGCAAGTGTCTAATTGGGAAATCAGATTTCTTTAACAGTACACAGTGAAGCTGAAACATTGAAATGTTTCGTAGGGGTATTCTGGTATTCCTAGTAATGCCTCTTCCAGATTCACGACTGTAACCGTATAATTCTTTGCCAACTTTCCAAATCCCTTTATATGTCTTTAGTCATTATCTTCTGCACACCCCTTAGGCCAAATGGTTTTCTTCCTTCCCTACCGTTCGGTACCAGCCTATGGTTTGGAAGAAGACTATCCAATAAGCATAATGGGTGTACTGTCCCAATCCTAGGAACACTCGCAATGCGAGAGAAGGTGAAGATAAAAGACACCTGAATAAACCTTATTCCTATTTCTCCTGAACCAGAATCCATCCCCGAACTGGAACAAGTTCCTTTCGAGTTCGTATATAACCATACGATGGAGTATCCAAATATCTGTGGATCTTCGTAGTGATACGGAGTGTCCTGGAGAAATACAAAGGTGAAGTGGGAGTGGTAATGAAATATTTGGTTTGGTCATGAATATCAGTCGCAATTTACTTTGCCCTCTTACTAATCCCTTTCTTCGTCTTTACATAATACCTTCTGTACACCATCGTTAAGCTAATTGGTTTTCTTCATTCCCCACCGTTCGGTACCAGCCTAAGGTTTGGAAGAAGACTATCCAATTTGCGTAATAGGTGTACTATCTCCTAAACCAAGGAGTACTCGCAACCTGAGAGAAGGAAAAAGGAAAAGACAACTGAATAGTCCTATCCGTTTTCTCCAGAACCTGAAACCATCCTCGAATAAATTCTTTCGAGTTCGTATCTAACCATACGATGGTTTTGTCCAATGGAAGTGGACGTTCGTAGTAATACGGGGTGTCCTGGAGAAAAAGGGTAAAAGTAGGAGTGGCAATGAGGTCTGCAACTCTGACAATCCAAAAGCCAGTGTTTAAGAAGGTTCGGTTAATTTTGGTCTCTGAGTCATAGTCTTAGGGTCGGGTCAATGGTCGCTGCCGAAGAGAGAGAGAAAAGAAACACTCAGCGTGCACTCTTACCTAGATCAGAATGGTTACCAATTTATCTAATCTGGAAACCTCCCACTGTCACCTCAAATTCTCCTCCAAACCTGAAAGAATAATTAGTCGGGGTCACCCGAGGAGTAAACCAACTTATCAGTGGGAATCGGGATCCAACTATCATCGCATGACAACGTGACGGAATCCGCTCACGGTATCACACTCCAGAAGGTATGCGTATATCTGGCAAGTTTCAGTTCTTTTGAAACTCCCGATGTGGATTTTTGCCCCATGCTCTTATGACCTTGACGAAGGCCAACAAATCATAAGTCACATGTCAAGTTCTACCCATCATTGTCCAGGTTGATTTGAACCCACCCGTACAAGCCCTTGATGAAGGCCAACAAGGCTATACGACTGTCCCAAACCAACGCATCTATCTATGCAGCAGAAAGGTAACAAGCAGCTACCATACACTATGCCTTGACGAAGACCAACAAACATAGCATGAATACTACGTGCTACCCGTCTGAAACGACGGAGGGCTACGAATGGTTTCTGGCGAAAATCTTTAACGTAATGAACTTGATATCGTTGAAGGAACTGATAGCTTTAAAAAATATAGTGACGAAAACCTTTTCTAAAGAGGCCACTCCCGGTGAAGGGATCTCGGCTCTTTCCCCGTAGAATGAGGTGCAGGATATTCCAACTGAATACCACGATGCAAAGCAAAAGTAATCGGCTATAGTGAAGTTATTGCCCTGACGCACACTTCTGTCCAAGGGGTCACTCCCGGTGAAGGGATCTCGGCCCTTGCCTCGTCGACTGAGGAGCAGGATATTCCAACTAAATACCACGATGCAAAACAAAAGTGAACGTCCTTGCAATAACAGCTTTTTGAAAAATGTTCCAACAACATCAGAATAGGTTTGTTTTTAACTTGCATTGATCCGAATCAACGCAGTCCCATCAATTGATCACACCAAAAAGAACGAAAATATACTGATGTACGTATATGCCATCCGCATTCGCCACTGGGTCCCGTCATTACCCGTTAGGTTAGCTAACTACCGACAGAGCGGGGACTGGACTAGCGCGGATGCAAAACATATACAACATCTACTAATATATATACCAATATATAATATTCGCTCAAGGCGTGATAAAAATGCAACATCACAGAAATGTACAGCATCACAGAACAATACAGATATTTGGGATCCCCGGGTTTTACAGAGCCGCTGAAACCCGACGTTCCCCTGGTCGTGTGGATAGCCTGTGCAATGAAATCCTAGACCCCTACGGGCGCGGCAAGTTACCCGCCAAAACCTGAAGCGAGGCAGCCCCCTTCAGCAACGTGAATGGACCACCCAGCACTTCACGGAATCCGGTAACTTGGGCACCCCTCCTGGGTCAACCTGTACCCCCTACGAGTGCGGCGAATAGCCCGCCAATTCTAGAGTAAAGCCCCCTCCGTCTCAATGCCATGAGATGCGGGCTTGTTGCCTTCTAGAACCCAGCTATCCGTGCACCCCTCCGCGGGGCAATCCTAGTACAGAAAGTAAAATATACATACAACGGGTACATCGACCGCAACCTGGTCGTGCCCCAAAATAATAATACAAACAGGCAGTGACGGCAGTCCACATGTCGGACGCTCGCCCCGCAATATCAAATGTACATAATACAACAAAACTTGTACTAGCATTGCATCCAGGCTATCCCCCACGACCGATCCGCAACATCACAGCAATACACAGAACATCAACGTGAAAATCACGTTCGCAAATCCATCTAACCGAGCTATAGCAGTTAGACAGGATTTACCGATCAAGTGGCATTCACGGTCGCAGATATAATGTAAATACTGTGAACTAATGTGTTTAAAATATCCGATCGATCAAATTTACCAAGTGGGCCCCCAAGTACTACTGTAGCACATCAAGAAATCTGGGCCCAAAAAATAACATTCCAGAAAACCTATTTTCCACTCAGGAGGCCTCTGTAAAAATTTGGCACACTGATCTGCATATACTGCGGCGGAACCGCGGCCCAAGCATGGGTTTGGCCGCGGTTCCGCGGTCTTATGGAGCGATCACGTGATCAAATTTCTACAGAATTCTTATAATTCCCTGCACATCATTCTGAGACAACCTGAAAAATTTTTGGACTCCAAAAAATTTCGACAGAAACTGATGTGAAGAAAAACACGGTTTTTGGAAAATTGTTCAATCGGAAATGTAAAACACATTAGACAAAGCTAGACTATGTTAATGGCGAGGCTCTGATACCACTGTAAGTGCACGGCGGCGCCCCGGCCTCCATCCCGAGGCCAAATGCGGAAGCGATGGTTAACTTTAATTTTTCTTGAACCGGCACCACCGCGCACTAAAACCCGGATCGGGCCATTAACTAGTCCTAGCTAACTATAAGATGGGGAAGAGAGATATACCGAGCGATCCGTGTCCTTCGGTCTTCTCGTTGTCGTCCCGATCTCCCGCAGAATCTCCAGTCTCCACTTCGTCGCCGGAAGGGCACCACGTCACCGGCTTCTTTTACGGGCTTCCACCTCTATACCTAGGCAACTCGGGCACGAAGTTGGCGAGCCGACGTGCCCAAGGTTTGCTGTCGAATGGTGTAGTGAGCTATGTCTCATTTTGGGGTTACTTGAAGTCGCCTTTTGGTGGAGGAAATGAAGTGAACCTTTTGGAGAGGGAACTCGGGGATTTTGCAAGCAAATGAGACCAAAAATCCCCCATGAAAATTTTGGGACAGCCCCACCTTCAAGTGGCCGGCCTCTTCTTGGCAAGAGAGTGAGTGAGGGAGGGAGAGAAAAGTCATGATATCAAGAAATGATTACAAGTAAATCCAACACTCATACAACCATCATAATCCATCATCATCACCAAAAAGTCATGCCATCATGACACTTCAACACTAGCCATGATGACTATAGAAGTCAAGGTCAAAGAAAAGCTATCATGATACAACAATATGCAATCACCCCCTTCCACAAATGCTTATTTGCACAATTGCAAATAAGCCCTCCTCCACCAATCTTCGGCCATTGAAAGATACAAATGAAAATGGCCGAAACGGAAAGCAAACTGGCAACTCCGGAAAACTGGTCCCGTAATAAATTACAGGAAAACCCCGATACTGTGTATACACACCCGCATCTGTATTCCGACCGAAATACAAATGCAATGAGACAAAATCTACACCGTACTATACTAGGATCCGGCTTAAACCAAAGCCGGCTAGTATTATCCGTCCGATCCTGATCCGTGCAATACCGCACGTATCTGATCGAACCCTGCCATATACCCATACGGCCTCTAGTACTAACCGTCCGATCCTGATCTGTGCAATACCGCACGTATCTGATCGAACCGTGCCATATCTCCATACGACCTCTACAGCGTTTCGCCCGAAAACTTGAGCAACTGAATGTGGGGGACTCTAAAGACTCGTCAACACCTCGGTTGTGGATTTAACCACTAGCACGTCAGAGGTATAAGCCAATACGTAACGGGCTACCAGGTATTGACCAAAAGGGACGTCGATGAGCGAACTCATCCTGACACCCTACTGAGCCTGTCAGTGACAATATCCGTACAGTCCGGTCCGTTCGTCTATGAGCATTGCATGGCGGGCCTAGGGGGTTGGTAAAAGTCAGACCCCCAAAAGCGGTACAAGTCGTGTCGGAGTGTAGCCCAGAACACCCTGAGATACTACTGGAATACCTACCAGTAAATCTCCTGCCTCGGCCGAGGGCTTCGTGTAATGGCTCTCCTAGACACAGCGCGACCTCACCCCCAATACCGGGAGAGACGAACCCCTGAAGATCCGCTCACTGCCTCCATGTGGCTCGGGACTGTACCCAACTAAAACCTGTTTGCACGTCTCCTTTGAGCGTGGTAGGGTAGTAATCAAAGTACAGTGGGAACTCACACGTGACAAATGACGATCCCCGGGTCGATGAACTAACCTGTACACATGTCACCAGGAAACTGCTATCTGACGTCAGGTATAAGACCAACTAGCATGTTCCCGGCGAGTCCTGTCCGGTGTACTCATAACCTAATGAGCACCTGTATACATCTTAGGTGAACCAACTGACACCAGTGGCTTGTGAGACCGGCCACCGCCCCTCGTCGGGGTCTCGACTGTATACACAAGTCTACTCTGGAGAATCGATACCCTATCTCGAAACTCCTACGACTAGGGACCTTTTAAGGATGTGCTTATAGACCCCAGCTCCCACTTATATGATCGCCCTCATACTGCTGGTGGTCAAGCAAGAATCCTAGGGGTTCTATCAACGTGTAATAGCGACATGTCAGGTCACCTAAAGCAGTACACGATGATAAAGATAAACCAGATAGCATACTATCATCTCAAGTAAGACTGTTCTACTGGGACAGGTCCTCCCTCAATCATTACAATCACGTGCCTGTGATCCAATAATTGACTCTGAGGGCACTATCTCCAACAGGTATCGCTTGCATGCGAGCCCTCTCCAAATCAGTCTTGGGAGACATATCTTTGGAGAGAGTGATTCCTTAGCATGTGGGTAAATTACCACGCTTAGAATCTTCCATACTAAATCTCTTTAGCATGGTGTCTATGTACCTGGATTAGAACAATCCCAACATCCGTTTATATATATCTCTATTGATCTTAATCCTCAGAATGTAGGAGGCATCACCTAGATCTTTCATGGAGAACTTGTGTGATAAGAAGAGCTTGACCGAGTGTAGCATAGGAACATCGTTTCCTATCAAGAGTATGTCATCCACGTACAGTACGAGGAAGACAACCTTACTCTCTACAACCTTCTTGTATATACAAGGTTCATCTACGTTTTTGATGAAGTTAAACTCTTTGATAGCTTCATCGAAACAGATGTTCCAACTCTGCGATTCCTGTTTTAATCCGTAAATTGATTTAAGCAGCTTTCACATGCTTCCGCTGCTCCTACAGTCTATGAAGCTCTCTGGCCGTGTCATGTACACGCTCTCTTCTAAATCACCATTTAGAAAAGTGGTCTTGACGTCCATCTGCTACATTTCGTAGTCATGGTATGCAGCAATGGCAAGTAGGATCCTCATGGACTTAAGCATAGCGACATGAAAAAATGTTTCATCATAGTCGACACCAGGTCATTGACGAAATCCTTTTGCTACAAGTCTAGCTTTTAATGTCTCAACTTTTCCATCTACACCAAGTTTCTTCTTAAAGATCCACTTGCTCCCGATGGGTTCTACCCCTTCAGGAGCAACTTCCAAAGTCCATACTTTGTTGGTGTACATGGATTCTATCTTAGATCGCATAGTATCTAGCCATTTCACAGAGTCTCCACTTGTGATGGCCTACTCGAAACTAGTTGGGCCATCATCTTCCATGATGCAATCCTCGCTCCTACCATCTATGGGAAAACCGTATTATCTCTCAGGTGGATGAGGAACCCTACTAGATCTGCGTAGTGGCTGAGGTTCGTCGGGGACTATTGAATCCTCCGGTTCCACCAAATTGTCAGTTACAGTTTGTGTAGCTGGAATTTCTTCCAGTTCTACCTCATTACCGCTAATTTCTTTTACAAGAAATTCCTTTTCTATAAAGATGGCATGTTGAGAAACAAACACTTTTTGTTTCTCAGAATGGTAGAATATATTGTTGGGGTAAAAATTTACACCCCGGTTGACCGAGTCAAAGTCAAGGTCAACCCCCAAGCTAGGTGGGCCTAAGCCCGGGTCAAGTGGGCCCATGCCCAGGTCGAGTCCGAAACATGAAGCGGCCGACCCTCCCCATGCTAAATATAAATCATGTCATAAATAATTTTTATGTAATTTTTTATGCATGAATGTAAACAAAATGGGCATAAAGCCAATATTTTGTAAGCCCATGGCTTATGTGCAAAAATGAAATGGCACATGAGCCATGGGATGGCAAAAAGCCATTTTGTGAAGCCCAAGGGGCTATGTGTAAAATGTATGGCCTATAAAGGCAAAGATAATGAAAATATCTAAGAACTTTTCTCTCTCTCCAAAAACTTTCCAGATCTGAGATCTTTCTTCCTTCTTCAAGGTTCCAAAACCTTCTTCTTTTTTTGAATTAAATCAAGAGTTTTACTCCTCCTTTTTCAAAACAAAATAGTTTTTCATCACAAAACCCACAAAGGGGAACTTGGATCTGTCATCAGATCTCAAAAGGGAGAGATTTTGAGATCTCACATCTCTTGATCTTCAAGATCCAGCTTAACAGAGGAGGAAGAAGAAGAACATCTTTCATTAAACCCCCAAAGAAAAGAATACATTCAGGAGTCCAACTCCTCTCTGATTTCTCTTTTGAGAAATCTTTTTTTTCGAGGCTAAAAGCCTCTTATCCTCGCCGGCGCGCAGCGCTCATGCGCAAAGCGCCCACGTGCCGACACGTGGCGCGCGCGCTTGCGCACCTACGCGCTTGCGCAAGTGCGCAAAGCGCCCGCGTGCCGACACGTGGCGCGCGCGCTTGCGTACCTGTGCGCTTGCGCAAGTGCGCAAAGCGCCCGCGTGCCGACACGTGGCGCGCGCGCTTGCGCACCTGCGCGCAGCGCTCTTGCTCAAAGCGCCCACGTGCCGACACGTGGCGCGCGCGCGCCTGAGCGCACAGCACCTAAGCGCACAGTGCTCAAGGCGCTGGCCCCACGCATCCCTTAGATGCCTTTTCCCCCTCTTTTTATGTACATACATATACATATACATATGTATACAAATTCACACATATACATACTCCGCAACATTCTCCCCCTCCAAAAAATTTTTCGGGCCGGGGCGCTGCCCCGAACCCCGCAAGGGGGCTGCTAGCCCCCTTGACCCCCAGCCCGCTATCCGGGTAGCGGGACCCCCGTAAAAACTCTGCGTGGCTCCCGATATATCCAAAACCCCCCTTTCAAAACAGAACACACGTACACTGCACATTGAGTTCGCATGCCCTGTTTAACCCGTTAATCGGAGGTTCCCTAGCCCCAAAGGCGAGGGGTAATTAACGGCAGCTTAGTCCGCGGCTGCCGGAGATTCGGATCCCCACAATCATTAAACCCCCGCCTACCCTAGGCAGGGGGAATCTGTAGTACGCCTGACAAGCGTGCGCGTATTCCCATCTCAATGGGGTGACGAAAAACACCCTTCAGATTCTGGCACGCCCGGTGGGACCAATCTCTCCTCCCATATTTCGGGTTAAGCGTTCATGCGAACTCAATCAATATACGTACCTATATTTATACTAAAAATAATGCTTTTTTCATGCAGGATTTTCAAGCGATCACCTTTCAACAATGTCTCCGATGATGAACTCAGCTCCCGTCTCCTACACAATGAAGATAGACTCCAGGACGGTCCTCCCGGCCAGTCTCGAGCGACAATGGGAGGAGCCGCTGCTACCATTCGGCTCTATTCTGTTCATGCCAGTTGGCACCATCCCAGCTCCTCAAGCCCCGGTGGCAGACAAACCGGTCTCGAAAGGCAGGAGACCAAATGTAGTGATCTCAAGGGCGCCCCAACCCAAACGCAAGTCGGTGTCTGAACGATTTTCCTTGGCCCCAGCTGGGGGCAAGGCCATCGACACCAATAAAGCTACAACGCGTCCTGAGCAAGCTCCAGCGGTGCCCTTGACCACTGCTCGATCGGGTGTCTTCTCTAAGCTCCCCTCTGATCAACTCACAATGGCTTCCCGGGTAGCAGATGCCGGCCAAGCCTTCAAAATCGAGAAGCTGAGGGAGAAAAGGCTCAGATATAGAGCCAACAAAAGGGCTAGGGCTACTGCCAGGCTAAACCTCATGAGGTTCGAAGAACAGGGTTACCCCGCCAAAGATGAGGGGATGGCTCAATGTGTTATCCACACTGTCTACGTGGTGGGCACGCGCAGCAAGAGCAAGGACGGGGCTACCACATCTCAAATCCAATCTGGCTTTAATGTGGTTGCCACTTCCCAAGAACAGCCGCCTCCG
Organism: Agapanthus africanus; assembly: GCA_030015575.1. NCBI lineage: Eukaryota > Viridiplantae > Streptophyta > Magnoliopsida > Asparagales > Amaryllidaceae > Agapanthus > Agapanthus africanus. The sequence continues at coordinate 303,346,571 of CM057348.1, forward strand.
CTGGATGATGAAAACCCTCTCGATGAGGCTGATAGGCAGAGGGAGCCCTCAATTCATGAGGAGTCAGGCTCGGAAAGCGAAGATGAGCCAACTTTCCGTCCTAAGACCACAGAGCAGCAACTTCTCCAAGAGCTCCGAAAACAGCTCAGAAGCAAAGATAAGGAGATGGCCAAGCTCTACTCAAAGATCGACGACTTGACAAATGTCGTCTTACGGCTTACGGCCCAACTTGCCTCTCAGCCGCCCAATCAAGCACAGGGCTCAGCTCATGAACCGGGAAACGGTGTCCCAAAGCAACCGACGCCTATTCACTCAAATCCAAAAGTGGGCGGACCTCATGAAAGTCAATCGCATCCTATCTCAGGAAATGTCTTGGCTACCGATGACAGTAGCCCGCTAACTCAAGATCAAATCATGGATATGGTTGCCAGCAAAGTCAAAACATTGGTGGCCGAAGCCGAAGCGCAAAAAGATATCAGCAGTAGTGGGAGACCATATCCTGCTCAGTATGATCTGGTGGAATTTCCTAGCGGCTATGTCATCCCTAAATTCGGAAGATTCGATGGGATGGAAAATGCGAATCAACACATCGCCCACTTCAAAGCCTCTTGCGGGAATACTGGGGGCAATGATGCGCTTCTCCTCCGCCAGTTCGTTAATAGCCTGACCGATGTTGCTTTCGACTGGTACGCGAGCATACCAGATGGCTCCGTTACTACTTTCGTCCAAATGGAATCTTTGTTTCGACAAAGGTTCTTGAGCGTCAGCGATAAGATCACCATTGCCGAGCTCGTAAGGACCAAGCCCAAGAACAACGAAAGCAACACGGATTTTATAACCCGATGGCGCAATCTCTCCGTCAAATGTGAACCACCGATAGAGCAGGACCAATCTGTCAGTCTCCTCGTCGGGAATCTCAACAATTGGATGGCCCCGTTTCTATGCACCGCGGGTCTCAAAACATTCCAAGAGCTGACCAGGAAAGTTCAGATGCTGGAGTGCTCAAAGCAGGAGTCCTCCTCGGATTTCCAAAATAACAATAGGTCATGGAGAAACCGAAAGGACGATAATCGCAAAGGCGGAGATCCCGACGATTCTGAATCTTTCAATGCTTCGGCTAACCGAAATAAGCAAGGGTTGAGCGGGCCTAATGCCAACCAGCTTCGGAAGCCAATGTTCGGAGAGGGGGGAGAATCTCCACTGAAAGAGAAGCTGGATAAGGTCTATTCCTTCAGAAGGGACAAAATCCGTAAAATATTCAAAGACGCCCTGAAGAACGGTCTACAACTGCCAGAGTCAAAAAGACCGCAGGAAGCGAATAGGACCGACGACCCCAAATACTGCCCCTATCACAGAGTGATAGGCCATGCCATTGAGGACTGCTTCGTCTTCAAAGATTGGGTCGAAAAGCAATACAAGGCAGGAGAGATAGAACTGTCCAAAGGCGTGTTAACAAACAGTCAAGCTGCAACCGCCAATTTCATACAAACGAAGACCGAAGTTCTTCGTGAAACCGATTCTCTCAGGCATCTGCCTTTCTCTGAAAACAATCGACCGCCACGTCATTAAACTGGGAACAATCGACCTCTAAGTCGTTAAACTGGAAATGTAAAAAAAAAATGTAAATAAAAAAAATGTGTAAATAAAAGAAAAATAAAGAAAAGCCGAAATGATGGGGCAACTCGCAATAAAAATCAGTGAGTAAAAATGAAAATGAAAATAAAGCCGAAATGATGGGGCAACCGCGAATAAATAGCCGAAATGATAGGGCAATCGCGACCTTCGCGATAAGAAAAGCTGAAATGATAGAGCAATCGCGGTAAAACAAAAACAAAAACAAAAAAACAACAAAACAAAGCAATGGTGAATGATGAGTCGCTCTTGGTACTATATTCCAGTGTAGCGATACTGACGCCAACAAAAATTCAAATTTCCAAAATTCTCCCAGCCCTACGGCCAGTCCCCAAATTGACTACCGTATACAATCCACGGGCTCAAATAATTCTCAGCATACCCATGCCCCACCGCAACCACCAGTTACGCGGCTGGTCTCCGCCTTTGGAATTATGCTTCATTGGAAAGACCCACTCATGTGTCCTCACGATGCATGAGGAGAACAAACCTTCGTGAGATCCTTACGACTCACCAAGGAAAAACACACTTAGGAGTCCTCACGACTCTTAAGGAGAAAATACACCTGCGGGATCCTTACGACTCGTAGGGAGAAAATGCTTTTATGGGACCCTCACGGCCCATAAAATTGAAAAGTCTTAGGTGATAGGGATCCAAACCTGTCTCCTAAGCCATCGCTCCCCATACCCCAAAAGGCGAATGATGAGTCGCTCCTGGTACCATATTCCAGTGCAGCGATGCAGACGCCAACCCAAATTCCAAATCCCATACCCCAACGGCGAATGATGAGTCGCTCCTGGTACCATATTCCAGTGCAGCGATACAGACGCCAGCCAAATTTCAAATCCCAATCCCCAAGTGGCGAATGATGAGTCGCTCCTGGTACCATATTCCAGTGCAGCGATACAGACGCCAGCCAAATTTCAAATCCCAATCCCCAAGTGGCGAATGATGAGTCGCTCCTGGTACCATATTCCAGTGCAGCGATGCAGACGCCAACCAAATTCCGAATCCCATACCCAAATGGCGAATGATGAGTCGCTCCTGGTACCATATTCTAGTGCAGCGATGCAGACGCCGACAAAATCTCGAAATATTTTTTTCGGCCCTACTGTCTGGATCATACATCCTGCAAAACCGTATACAATCCACGGGCGTAAAACGATCCCAATCTCTCCCAAGTCCTCCCGGGGCAAATGATGAGTTGCTCCTGGCATTATTCCAGTGCAGCAATGCAGATGCCAAACGAAAAAAAAACCAAATCCAAATCCTCTCGGGGCACATGATGAGTTGCTCCTGCCATTATTCCAGTGCAGCAATGCAGATGCCAAACAAACCAAATCCAAATCCTCTCGGGGCACATGATGAGTTGCTCCTGGCATTATTCCAGTGCAGCAATGCAGATGCCAAATAAAAACCCCAATTCCCAAATCCTCTCATGACAAATGATGATTCGCTCCTGGTACCATATTCCAGTGTAGCGATGCTGATGTCAACCCAAATCAAATCAAACCAACAACCTCTACGGCGGAATCATGCTCTGTCCCAGAATTTACCCCGTATCGAAATCATGCTTCGCCTCGGTATACCTGCCTTCCTGTCGGAATTATGCTTCGGCTCGGAATCAACCAACGACCTCCTCGTCGGAATTATGCTCCGCCTCGGAATCAAGTCAACCAGAAAGCTCTGCGTCAGAATTATGCTTAGTCTCAGAATGCACCCCGTGTCGAAATGATGCTTCGCCTCGGTGTACCTGCCTTCCCTGTCGAAATTATGCTTCGTCTCGGAATCAAGTTAGCCAACAAGTTCTACGCCGGAATCATGCTCCGTCTCAGAATATATCCCGTGTCGAAATCAATGCTTCGCCTCGGAATATTTGCCTTCCTTGTCGGAATTATACTTCGCCTAGGAATTTACCTCTGCATCGAAATCATGCTTCGGTCAGAATGTCTGCGGCACTTCGGAATGATGCTCCGTACCCCTGGAATCATGCTCCGCTCTTCGGAAAGATGCTCCGAACTCTGGAATCATGCTCCGCCCTTCGGAACGATGCTCCGAATCCTGGAATTATGCACTCCGAACTCTGGAATCATGCTCCGCTCTTCGGAACGATGCTCCGAATCCTGGAATTATGCTCCGCTCTTCGGAATGATGCTCCGAACCCTGGAATCATGCTCCGCTCATCGGAATGATGCTCCGATCCCCTGGAATCATGCTCCGATCATCGGAATGATGCTCCGATCCCTGGAATTATGCTCCGCAAATCGGAATGATGCTCCGATCCGTGGAATTATGCTCCACAAATCGGAATGATGCTCCGATCCCTGGAATTATGCTCCGCGGATCGGAATGATGCTCCGATCCCCTGGAATTATGCTCCGCTCTTCGGAAAGATGCTCCGAACTCTGGAATCATGCTCCACCCATCGGAATGATGCTCCGATCCCCTGAAATTATGCTCCGCTCTTCGGAATGATGCTCCGAACCCTGGAATCATGCTCCGCTCATCGGAATGATGCTCCGATCCCCTGGAATCATGCTCCGATCATCGGAATGATGCTCCGATCCCTGGAATTATGCTCCGCAAATCGGAATGATGCTCTGATCCGTGGAATTATGCTCCACAAATCGGAATGATGCTCCGATCCCTGGAATTATGCTCCGCGGATCGGAATGATGCTCCGATCCCCTGGAATTATGCTCCGCTCTTCGGAAAGATGCTCCGAACTCTGGAATCATGCTCCACCCATCGGAATGATGCTCCGATCCCCTGAAATTATGCTCCGCTCTTCGGAACGATGCTCTGATCTCTGGAATTATGTTCCGCGAATCAGAATGATGCTCCGATCCCCGGGAATCATGCTCCCTGGGATGATGTTCCGCCCCTGGAATGATGTTCTAACTCGAAGTCCAACTTCAAGATCCATCAATTTCATGCACACAACTCAAATGGGCGGTGTGCATTTATTGATGGGGGGCAATTTGTTGGGGTAAAAATTTACACCCCGGTTGACCGAGTCAAAGTCAAGGTCAACCCCCAAGCTAGGTGGGCCCAAGCCCGGGTCAAGTGGGCCCATGCCCAGGTCGAGTCCGAAACATGAAGCGGCCGACCCTCCCCATGCTAAATATAAATCATGTCATAAATAATTTTTATGTAATTTTTTATGCATGAATGTAAACAAAATGGGCATAAAGCCAATATTTTGTAAGCCCATGGCTTATGTACAAAAATGAAATGGCACATGAGCCATGGGATGGCAAAATGCCATTTTGTGAAGCCCAAGGGGCTATGTGTAAAATGTATGGCCTATAAAGGCAAAGATAATGAAAATATCTAAGAACTTTTTTTTCTCTCCAAAAACTTTCCAGATCTGAGATCTTTCTTCCTTCTTCAAGGTTCCAAAACCTTCTTCTTTTTTTGAATTAAATCAAGAGTTTTACTCCTCCTTTTTCAAAACAAAATAGTTTTTCATCACAAAACCCACAAAGGGGAACTTGGATCTGTCATCAGATCTCAAAAGGGAGAGATTTTGAGATCTCACATCTCTTGATCTTCAAGATCCAGCTTAACAGAGGAGGAAGAAGAAGAACATCTTTCATTAAACCCCCAAAGAAAAGAATACATTCAGAAGTCCAACTCCTCTCTGATTTCTCTTTTGAGAAATCTTTTTTTTCGAGGCTAGAAGCCTCTTATCCTCGCCGGCGCGCAGCGCTCATGCGCAAAGCGCCCGCGTGCCGACACGTGGCGCGCACGCTTGCGCACCTGCGCGCTTGCGCAAGTGCGCAAAGCGCCCGCGTGCCGACACGTGGGGCGCGCGCGCTTGCGTACCTGTGCGCTTGCGCAAGTGCGCAAAGCGCCCGCGTGCCGACACGTGGCGCGCGCGCGCTTGCGCACCTGCGCGCAGCGCTCTTGCGCAAAGCGCCCGCATGCCGACACGTGGCGCGCGCGCGCGCTTGCGCACCTGCGCGCAGCGCTCTTGCGCAAAGCGCCCACGTGCCGACACGTGGCGCGCTTGCGCCTGAGCGCACAGCACCTAAGCGCACAGCGCTCAAGGCGCTGGCCCCACGCATCCCTTAGATGCCTTTTCCCCCTCTTTTTATGTACATACATATACATATACATATGTATACAAATTCACACATATACATACTCCGCAACATTCTCCCCCTCCAAAAAAATTTTCGGGCCGGGGCGCTGCCCCGAACCCCGCAAGGGGGCTGCTAGCCCCCTTGACCCCCAGCCCGCTATCCGGGTAGCGGGGCCCCCGTAAAAATTCTGCGTGGCTCCCGATATATCCAAAACCCCCCTTTCAAAACAGAACACACGTACACTGCACATTGAGTTCGCATGCCCTGTTTAACCCGTTAATCGGAGGTTCCCTCGCCCCAAAGGCGAGGGGTAATTAACGGCAGCTTAGTCCGCGGCTGCCGGAGATTCGGATCCCCACAATCATTAAACCCCCGCCTACCCTAGGCAGGGGGAATCTGTAGTACGCCTGACAAGCGTGCGCGTATTCCCATCTCAATGGGGTGACGAAAAACACCCTACATATATATCTATAAGAATCTTTTGGAAATCCTACAAACTTGCACAAAACAGACCTTGCCTCGAGCTTGTCCGGATTTTGCCTTTTAACATAGGCCGGACAACCCCATATCTTAACTCGTTTAAGAGATGGTCTCTTCCCATTTCATATCTCATATGGAGTGGTAGACACAGATTTGGTCGGAACCCTATTCAATAGGTATGCAGCTGTCTCAAGTGCATAATCCCAAAAAGAAATAGGTAACTCAGCAATACTCATCATAGAGCGCACCATATCTAATAGGGTGCGATTCCTCCACTCCGAAACTCCATTGTGCTATGGTGTATACGGAGGAGTAAGCAGAGAGAGAATCCCATTCTCTTTTAAGTAGTCTCAGAATTCCGTGCTCAAGTATTCTCCTCCCCGATCAGATCAAAGGATTTTTATACTTTTACCCGTCTGGTTCTCAACTTCGTTCTTATATTTCTTGAATTTCTCAAAAGCTTCAGACTTATGTTTCAACAGGAACACATGTCCGTATCTTTAGAGATCATCGATGAATGTAATAAAGTATGAGGAACCATTCCTGGCATGTGTAGACATATGACCGCATACATCAATATGTATTGTAGGGTTACCTAGCACGGCAGCAAGGTTTCGGGAGGCATCGTCTATGCCAAATTCAAAAATTTGCCGTTCTAGCTAACCCTAACTTTGAATCGTTAACTAGAAATCGACGGAATAACATATGTAAACACTTTACATCCTAAGTGAGCAAGGAATACAACCTTTGTAGACCGGTCCTTTACTTCAATAGCTCCGTATAGTAGTCCATTCGCTGTGATCAAGAAGTCCCAGACTCTGGAGAGGCTCCGATGAAGAAACGAACATGCTTGCTTCGAAGTCTTCGAGGCCGAAGATGATCTACGTCGAGGAGACACTAACCCAAGCTATCTCTTCACTAATCATGGAATTAGTGAAGAAAACACCCTATACTAAATGGCAAGTAGTAGAGGATGATGAAGTAGGAATTTTGCTCACATTAGATTTCATATTCTCACAAATTTTCATCACAAACTCAAACCCTAGAAAACTCTTTTCTCTTTGAGCTCATGAAAAAGATGAAGAATTATCAAGAGAGAATGAATTATTGTTGAGGTTAAAAATGCAACCAAGGGTTAAGCATGTCATGCTTAACCCGTGTAGAGACTTAACCATGAGCTAGGGTTAAAGCTAGGTTAACAAATATCTTAAGGTAGACAAAAAGGGTGGACAAAGTCAAAGAAGCCTACAAGCTTCTTGCAAAATATCAACCATGACTAATTCCACAATTTTTGAATTTCCTTAATAATAAACATAAACCCTATCTAACCCTAGCATGGTTCAAGTCTCATAAACCCTAGTTGCATTTGTAACCTAGCATGATACATTTAACATATATCACACATATATATCAATGTATCCAAAGTGAGAAAAGAAATCATAAGTGAGCTAATACTAGTTAATGTAATGTAATATATCAAATATATAATTATACATTAGATTATCAAATCAACTCTTGATTAAATAATCCGGCTATATCACTTATAACCGACTAATATCATATGAATCAACTTATCGAATCAACACTTGATCCGATAAACCGGCTATATCATATATAACTGACCGATATCTTATATCGCGAGAATAGAATACAGTATCTCATATCGTATCAATCTCGGTCCCGCACATATCACATATGTGCTCCTACCCCGTTTCGCTTGAGCCAGGAAACCCCTGTGTAGGACTCTAAAGACTCGTCAATACGCCGGCAGTAGGTGATGATCATATCAAACACCCACAAGCCGCAAGCGGTCTGCTAAACGTAACGGCCATCCGGGTATTGAGCGATCAGAAGATCAACAAGCAAGCCTGCTCACACTCCTGCGAATCCAATCAGTAACACTACCGTAAAGTCCGGTCTCTTCGTCTGATATGTTGCATATCTCGTCTAGGGGTGGTAAACGTCAGACCCCAGTAACTCGATAAGTCATGTCGATATGAGGCTCATAACGGGTCGAGAAACTACTGATAACACATACCAGTATATCTCTGAAGCAGCCTTGGCTAAGGACTTCTTGTTATAGCCAATCGAGCACAGCGCAACATCAACTCCCAATACCGGGAGAGAAGAAACCCCTTCTATCGCTCATTGCCTCCATGTGACTCCCAAAAGCCACCATTTTGCACGTTCTCTTGAACGTGGTAAGGTGGAAATTAAAGCACAGTGGGAATCACACAAGACTCTATGACGATCTCGGGTCTACAGACTAACACCAGTGTCACCAGAGAACTGCCATCTAACGTTAGGTATAATACCATCTGGGAGTTCTCGGCGAGTCCGTTCAGTGTACCCGGTCTCCACTGAGCACCCGTATAATGTCTCTAATGTCAAACACCAATGGATATGGGATCATCCATCACCCATCTACATGGGTCGAGAAGCTATACGCTAGTTTACTCTGGTATATCGATGCCCTGTCTCGATACACCTACGACTAGGAACATTTGAAGGATGTACTTAGCGACTACACTGTCCCCACTAGTATGATCTGCATCACAATCCTGGTAGTCAAGTACTCATCCTAAGGGCTTTATCAACATGTAACATAGAGACAATCAGTGTACATGTTAAGATAAAGAGCAACCAGATAGCATACTATCATGTCGAGCAAGAAAGTCCTCCATATATATGTCCAAGCATCCACTACAATATACATCGCATGTACAGTAATGGCCTCTAGGGCATACATATAACCAACAATCTCCCACTTACACTAGGGCCATCTGTTGTAGTATCCAATACCTAACAATCAGCATTGGTTGAAGTATCCCATACTCAACCATCCCACAAAAGTCTCTCCTGGGAATAGACTTTTGTGAGTGGATCCTCCATGTTCTCCTCTGTGACTACTCTCCTAAACTCGATCTCCCTGGAGATCAACCATCTCCATGATCAGGTGATACTGCCTAAGAATATGTCTGGATCATAGATGAGACGGGGTTTCCTAGGCCTAAGCTACAACTCCATTATCACACAATGGTGGGAACGAAGTTCATCTCATGAACTTATATACATCCAGACTACATCTTTGGTAGTATCTCTTGTAGCAATGTATCCAGCTTTTATCGTCTAGTATGCCACGGTATCTAGCTTGGAACTCTTCCAACATACCGTCCCTCTTCTGAGGGTAAAGACAATGCCTGTGACTGACATTCAGTCGTCCTTACCATCCTGGAAGCTATCCAGTGATTCTCCCAAGGATCGATTGATACCATCTCACTACACCTAGTGAGAATCCTAACATCCACTTAGATCTATCTCATAGATCCAAAACCCAGGATTTAGGAGGTATCACCTTGATCCTATATGGAGAATCCTTATGATAAGAGGAGATTGACCGAGTGTAGCATAGGAAACTCCTTTCCTATCAAGAGTATGTCATCCACGTACAATACGAGGATCACCACCATACTCCATACTACCTTTTTGTATATACTGTTGGATGTATATGCCCTAGAGGCCAGTATTGTATATGTATACATATGGATACTAGGGATATGTATGTACAGAACAATCTTGCTCGGTTTTATAGTATATTATTTGACTTGTCTTTATCGGGATATGTGTATTTATTGTTATTATATCTGGTTTGCACATATTGATAAAGACTCGATACCGTAGTATATTGTGGTTTGTCTTTATCTTAACATGGCATATGTCATACTCGTTATTACATATTGCGGTTACATGTTGATAAAGCCCCTAGGATCTTGCTTGACTACCTGCGTTGTGATGGCGATCATACTTGTGGGAGCAGGGTAGTCCATAAGCACATCCTTAAATGGTCCCTAGTCGCGTGAGTATCGAGACTGGGCACTGATACTCCAGAGTAGACTGGTGTGTATGTTTCTAGCCCCGTCGGGGGATGGTTGGTCCCGCAGCCATTAGTCTGATGCACCTAAGATCGTATACAGGTGCTCACTGGGTGTGAGTACACTGAACGGACTCGCCGAGAACTTCCATATGGTACTATACCTATCGTCAGATGGAAGTTCTCAGGTGACATGTGTACAGGTTAGTCTTTGGCCCCGAGATCGGCATTTGTCTCGTGTGAGTTCCCACTGAACTTTGATCACTACCCTACCACGGCTCTACTGAGTCGTGCAAACAGGTTTTGGTTGGGTTCAGTCCCGAGCCATATGGAGGCAGTGAGCGATTGTCGGGGATTCGTCTCTCCCGGTATAGGGAGTCGATATCGCACCGTGATTCGATTGGTCAGGACTAAAAGACCTTGGCCAAAGCACTTGGGATTTACTGATAGGTTGATTAGTAGTTTCCCGGATTGGTCCTGAGCCACATCGGCACGACTTATCAGGTTGTTAGGGTCTGACGTTCACCACCCCTAGACCCGGTATGCGATACTCTTTGACGAAGAGACTGGACTGTACGGATATTGTCACGGATAGGCTCAGTAGGAATTCGGATGAGTTTGCTCGTCGGCCTTCCTTTTCGACAGGTACCTGGGCAGCCATTACGTACAGCTAGTGCCGCTAACATGCTTGTGGTTAAACCCACTGCCAGAATACCGTCGAGTCTTTAGAGTCCCACACAGAGGGTTTCCCTGATCCAAGCAAAACGATTTAGTAGCCATATTGGATACGTGCAGGGTTCGATCGATTGATGTACTTGGTACTCGGATTTTCGATCGGACAGTTTGTAATACTAGCCGGCTCGGGTTTGAGCCGGATTATTAAATCAGGTATTGATTTAATAATTTACGTATATGTATTTCGATATATATATTCTGGTATTACGTTCTTCATGTTATTCTATCTCTTTTGGGCGTTCGGATTTTATCTGATTGCCGGTATATTTGTACAGTAGACTGAAATCCGTATTTACTACAGATTGTAAGTCTACGGTAGCGCCCCGGCCATCAATCCGAGGCCAAAATGCGGAAACGAAAACTTTTTCTTAAACTTGAAACTGGCGCTATTGTATACTTTCACCCCGGATCGAACCATTAACCTATAACTAACAACTAGAGAATGGTTAGAAAGGCTATACCGATCGATCCGTGTCCTTCGGTCTTTGGCCACCATCCCAAGCTCCTCGCGGAATCTCCGATCTCCTCGTCGGAAAGGGCACCACATCAATGAGTCTTTTTACGGGCTCCCGCTTCTTCCGAAGCAACTCGGATACGAAGTTTGCTAGCCGACGTGTCCAAGGTGAAGTAGAGAATATGTGTGATCACTTTGTCTCTTGACACTCTAGGATTTTCAACACATGAGATGATTAGAGTGGAGGTAGAAGATGATGCCATGGTGGAGGTTGTGAGCAAGAAGAAGAAAGAAAAGAGAGGAGCTTTTTCTTGTGATGTTGTGTTGAATTGTTGTGAGAGCTAGAATGAATAATACAAGAGCTCACCTCAAGCCATATGGCTGCCCTCTCTCTCTCCATCCATCAATTCAACACAATCAACAAATCCTAATGTGACATTAGCACAAATAAAGAGACCATGAGTCACTAAACATGTCTATGTCACATTAAATACTCCTCATGATGAAATCCACTCACAATTTCCACCATTTATAAACATTAACCCAAATGTTTACAACAATAAAAAGATATGGCAACATCTAAAGTAAACTCGTGACGGATCACAAGGATACGCCTCACCTGTATATACATACCTACATCCGCATTCCGACTGAATGCAAATGCAATGAGACTAAAGTAATTCAACAAATCTAATACTAGGATCCGGATTAAACTAAAGCCCACTAGTATGATCCGTCCGATTATGATCCGTACACGACTGCACGTATATGATTGAACCCTGCCATAATACCATACGGCCTCTACAACGTTTCGCCCGAAACTTGAGAAACTGTCTGTGGGGGACTTTAAAGACTCGTCAATACTTTGGCTGTGGATTTAACCACTAGCACGTCAGTGGTACTAGTTGTACGTAACGGGCTACCGGGTATTGACCAAAAGGGAGGTCGATGAGCGAACTCATCCTGACACCCTACTGATCCTGTCAGTGACAATATCCGTATAGTCCGGTCCGTTCGTCTATGAGTATCGCATGTCGGGCCTTGGGGTTGGTAAAAGTCAGACCCCCAAAAGCGGTACAAGTCGTATCGGAGTGTAGCCCAGAACACCCTGAGATACTACTGGAATACCTACCAGTAAATCTCCTGCCTTGGCCAAGGACTTCATGTAATGGCTCTCCTAGACACAGCGCGATCTCACCCTCAATACCGGGAGAGACGAAACCCCTGCCTATCTGCTCACTGCCTCCATGTGGCTCGGGACTGTACCTAACTAAAACCTGTTTGCACGACTCTTTTGAGCCGTGGTAGGGTAGTAATCAAAGCACAGTGGGAACTCACACGAGACAAATGACGATCTCAGGTCGATGAACTAACCTGTACACATGTCACCAGGGAACTGCTATCTGACGCTAGGTATAAAACCAACTAGCATATTCCCGGCGAGTCCTGTCCGGTGTACTCATAACCCAATGAGCACCTGTATACGTCTTAGGTGAACCAACTGACACCAATGGCTTGTGAGACTAGCCACCGCCCTTTGTCAGGGTCTCGATCCGTATACACTAGTCTACTCTGGAGTATCGATGCCCTGTCTCGAAACTCCCTCGACTAGGGACCTTTTAAGGATGTGCTTATTGACCCCAGCTCCCACGTATATGATCGCCATCATACTGCTGGCCATCAACCAAGAATCCTAAGGGCTCTATCAACATGCAATAGTGACCCGTAATGTCACCTAAAGCATGTACATGATGATAAAGATAAACCAGATAACATACTATCATCTCGAGTAAGACTGTCCTACCGGCACAGGTCCTCCCTCAATCATTGCAATCACGTGCCTGTGATCCAATAATTGACTCTGAGGGCACTATATCCAACAATCTCCCACTTGCACTCAAGGCTAATTATTGCGATGTCGCATACTCACAGCCCGTGTGATACCGAACACCCAACTCCTCTACTGACCAGTCTCACAAAGCCCGTTTGCAAAACTATTGCGTTCGAGGAATAGCCTCAGTGAGTGGATCCGCCCTGATGTTTCTTTCTATGTCTCTCTTTATCTCAAGTTCGCGGAGAAAGCCATCTCCCGAAATGAGCAATACCTGTCGTAGAATATGTCTGGATATCTGATGGGACCTAGTTCATAAATGAACTCCAAATCTAAACTTCTTAGACTGTATCGTCAACTGAACTTAATCAGTATCCCGCACTACGCCTCCCTCAATATTCGCTTGGACCACCTATCCAAACTACTGCCCCTCGTTAGAGGGAAAACTATAACTCTGACAGTCATTCTGTCATCCAGGTCACCTTGGAAGCCTGGAATGATAACCGTCTCCCGAAGAAGGTTGTCGTTATCATTTCTTCAGAACATCAGCTTATGTTCTAAAACTGCTTCCGAATGTTTCTCCAGGATTGGATTGATATCAACTTATTGCATCTAGTGCAAAAACAATATCTGGTGTGGTACTTGACATCTCATGATTGACTCAATTGCCTAAGCAAGTGATCTGCCAATCATGCACATCCCTCTCCCCTTTAGTCTGTAAGACACCTTTAGAGAGGGTGACTCCATCACCTGCAGGTACACTACCGTGCCAGGAGTCGTCCATTCTAAAACACCTTTAGAATGCTGTCTTAGTATCCTGATTGGGAAACTACTCAAATCTAGATCTAAAACCATAGATCTAGTAACCAGAATGTCTGATATTATATCTATATCCTATGTGGAGAAACCATTGTGTGACAACCAAAGTATAACCGATCGTAGTATAGGAATTTCACTTCCAACTATGTGTATGTCATCCATATACCGGGACATCACACCCTACTGCCTTCTTAACAGATCCATTCTCTATTCTGTTGAAGTCAAACATATGATTGTCACATCAGAAATAGATGATCTATCTCCGCTATATCTGCTTTAGTCTATAAATAGACATAAGCTACTTGTCCACTATGCTCCCGCTACTCCCACTGACTGCGACAAGCCTCTGGCAGAGTCATATACACGTACACTTCTAAAGCTAGTTTAGAACGACGCTATATTCATCCTCCTGCCGGGTCTCATAGTCGGGAACAACAGTAGTGTCAAGTCTGGGTAAACAAGAATCTTCCTGTCACCGTCCTTGAGGATACCGAAGTACCTCTCGAGTGCCTGAGGTTACCCACCATATCTGCGGAGTGGCCAATGAAATGTCAAACCTTATTGAATCTTTAGGTTCTCATCAAATTTCCAGTAATCGTTTGTGGTTCTGGAATCACTTCTAGTTCTACCGTACTCCCACTACTGTTTTCTGAAAAAATCTATTTTACTAAAACTGTGGCGAGTCAAGAACGATATCACTATTGATCTTCCAGATGGTAGAAAGTCAACCCTCATCATAGCCCGGGTCAACCCACAAACTGCCATTACAGAAACGTGCCTTGAGTTGTCCAGACTCTGGTTTTAAGCATAAGCCGGACAACTCCCCGTACCTTAATATTGTTAAGATATGAACTATTCTATATCCAATATAGAAACAGAGACACTGATTTAATTGAAACCAGATTCAAATCATGCAGCTGTCTCCAGTGCAGGTCAACTAAATGGAGAGAGGCCGATCAGCATTACTCAACTTAGGAATACATCCAGATATGAGTAACCTGAAAGAGAAGCAAGTTCTCATAATCATTACTATCAACTGAATACCATACACAAGTATCTACATCTTTGATCACCTTGAAGAATCCTGATACTTGCAATACCTGGTTCTCTACTTTATTCATATACCTATAACTTCTCAAAACTTAGATCTTGTATTTCTATGAAACACATGTCTAAGAACTAGAGAAGTCACAAGTAAACAGAATATAGTACGAGTACCAACCCCTCTGTCCTAATGGACACTGGACAACATACAATACTATGTATAAGTCCCCTGAGTCTAATAACTCATTCCCTGTGTGTCGTAGGTTGAAAACTGTACTTATGGTTAAGAAGAATTACACCGCTGTTTAATACTCCTTACCTAACCATCTATAGATATAGGTAAATGTCATGGACATAATTTCAAAAAGTGATATCTCACTTTATAAAAATAAACGTACAGATATATCAATTTGAAATTGGTGCATAACAACGGATATTCAAAACCAAATATTTGTCGTCCGGCAAACAACCCAGGCGATTTCCTCAAATATCACTAATTACAACGAATCCCGATATAATGAGGATGATCACCCAATTCCCAATAATTTACTCCCACTCATCATCTATAAAACCATACAGATGTGAGAATCAAACCTGGTAAATATATACCCTGGAGCAAGGGCTAATTGGGAAATCAGTTTTCTTTTAACAATACACAGTGAAACTAAAACATGTAAATATTTCGAAGGGGTATCCGGGTATTCCTAGTAATGCCTCTTCCATTATCAGATTCACAACTGTAACCGTATATTTCTTTGCCATCTTTCCAAATCCCTTTATATGTCTTTAGTCATTACCTTCTGTACACCACCTTTAGGCCAAATGGTTTTCTTCCTTCCCTACCGTTCGGCACCAGCCTATGGTTTGGAAGAAGACTATCCAATAAGCATAATGGGTGTACTCTCCTAATCCTAGGAGCACTCACAACGCGAGAGAAGGTAAAGATAAAAGACAACTGAATAAACCTTATTCCTATTTCTCCTGAACCAGAATCCATCCCCGAACTGGAACAAGTCCCTTCGAGTTCGTATATAACCATACGATGGAGTATCCAATAAACTGTGGATCTTCGTAGTAATACGGGGTGTTCCGGAGAAATACAAAGGTGAACCAGGAGTGGCGATGAAAATCTTGGTTTGGTCGTGAATAGCAGTTGCAATTTACTTTGCCCTCTTTCTAATCCCTTTATTTTGTCTTTACTAATTATCTTCTGTACACCTTTTAGGCTAAATGGTTTTTTTCATTCCCTACCATTCGGCACCTTCTTATGGTTTGGAAGAAGACTATCCAATAAGCGTAATAGGTGTACCCTCCTAAACCAAGGAGTCCTCGCAACCTGAGAGAAGGAAAAAGGAAAAGACAATTGAATAGTCCTATTCATTTTCTCCAGAACCGGAAACCATCCTCGAATCTGGAACAAGTTCTTTCGAGTTCATATATAACCATACGATGGTTTTATCCAATGGAAGTTGATGTTCGTAGTGATACGAAATGTTTCGGAGAAAAAGGGTAAAAGAAGGAGTGGCAATGAGGTGTGCAACTCAGACAATCCAAAAGCCAGTATTTAAGAAGGTTCGGTTAACTTGGTCACTGAGTCATAGTCTAGGGTCGGGCCATGGTCACTGCCAGAGAGAGAGAGAAAAGAAACACTCAGCGTGCACTCTAACCTAGATCATAATGGTTATCAATTTATCTAATCAGGAAACCTCCCACTGTAACCTCAAATTCTCCTCCAAATCTGAAAGAAGAATTAGTCGGGATCACCCGAGGAGTAAACCAACTCATCAGTGAGAATCGGGATCTAACTATCATCGCATGATAATGTGATGGAATCTACTCACATTAGCACACTCCAGAAGGTATGCGCATGCCTGGCAAGTTTCAGTTTCTTTAGAAACTCCCGATGTGATTTTTACCCCATGCTCTTATGACCTTGACTTTGGCCAACAAATCATAAGTCACATGTCAAGTTCTACCCATCATTATCCAGGTTAATTTGAACCCACCCGTACCTACCCTTGACTTTGTCCAACAAAGCAGTACGACTGTCTTAAACCAACGCATCAATCTATGCAACAGAAAGGTAACAAATAGCTACCATACACTATGCCTTGACTTTGGCCAACAAATATAGCATGAATACTAAATGCTACCCGTCTGAAATGACGGAGGGTTACGAATGGTTTTTGGCAAAAAACCTTTAACGTAATGAACTTGATATCGTTGAAGGAACCGGATAGCTTTTTATAAATATAGTGGCGAAAACCTTTGCTAAAGAGGTCACTCCCGGTGAAGGGATCTCGGCTCTTTCCCCATAGAATGAGGTGCAGGATATTTCAACTGAATACCACGATGCAAAGCAAAAAGTAATCGACTATAGTGAAGTTATTACCCTGACGCAAACTTCTGTCCAAGGGGTCACTCCCGGTGAAGGGATCTCGGCCCTTGCCTCGTCGACTGAGGTGCTGGATATTCATAACCGAATACCACTGTGCAAAACAAAAGAAAACGTCCTTGCAATAACAGCTTTTTGAAAAATGTTCCATCAACATCAGAATAGGTTTGTTTAGCTTGCATTGATCCGAATCAATGCAGTCCTATCAATTAATCACACTATAAAAGAACGAAAATATGATGTACATATATGCCACCCGCATTCACCACTGGGTCCCGTCATCACCCGCTAGGTTACTTAACTAACGACAGAGCGGGGACTGGACTAGCGCGGGTGTAAAATATATACAACATCTACTAGTATATATATCAATATATAATAATCACTCAAGGCGTGATAAAAATGCAACATCACAGAAATTTAATAAGCATCACAGAACAATACAGATAATCTGGGATCCCCGGGTTTCCTTTGAGCCGCAAGTGAAACCCGACGTTCCCCTGGTCGTGTGGATAGCCTATGCAATGAAATCCTAGATCCCTACGGGTGCGGCAAGCTACCCACCAAAACCAGAAGAGAGGCAGCCCCCTTCAACAAAGTGAATGGAGCACCCAGCACTTCATGGAATCCGGTAATTTGGGCATCCCTCCTTGGGTCAACTTATACCCCCTACGAGTGTGGTGAATAGCCCGCCGATTCTAGAGTGAAGCCCCCTCCGTCTCAAAGCCATGAGATGCGGGCTCG
This sequence comes from Agapanthus africanus, assembly GCA_030015575.1. Taxonomy (NCBI): domain Eukaryota; kingdom Viridiplantae; phylum Streptophyta; class Magnoliopsida; order Asparagales; family Amaryllidaceae; genus Agapanthus; species Agapanthus africanus. The sequence continues at coordinate 303,364,664 of CM057348.1, forward strand.
TTGCCCTCTAGAACCCGGCTATCCGTGCACCCCACCGCGGGGTAATCCTAGTACAGAAAAGAAATATATATACAATGGGTACATTGATCTCAGCCCGGTCGTGCCCCAAAAGAATAATATATAAACAGGTAGTGACGGCAGTCCACATGTCGGATGCTCGCCCTGCAATATCAAATGTACAAATAATACCAAACTATACTAACATTGCACCAACCTATCCACCACGATAAATCCACAACATCACAGCACAACACAGAACATCAACGTGAATGTCACGTTCGCAAATCCGTCTAAAAGGGCTATAGCAATTAGACAAGATTTACCGCTTGAATGACATTCACGGTCACAGATAGTAATGTAAGTACTGCGAACTAACTTATTTAAAATTTAGATCGACAAAATTTTCCGAAGTGGGCCCCAAGTACAATTCTAGCACTCAAAATAATCTGGGCCAAAACTAAAAATTCCAGAAACCCCAATTCCTAGTTAAAGACCACTGTAGAAAAACTAGTGCAGAGAAGCCCCTTAACCGCGGCGGAACCGCGGCCAAAACGTCGGTATGGCCGCGGTTCCGCGGCATTACTGTAGGATCACTTTGCCAAATTTCAACAGTGTTCTTAAAAAAGCCTGCCTGATTTTCTGAAACACTCAAAATAATTTTTCGACGACAAAAAAATTTCGACAGAAACTGCATAAATTGGAATCGCGGTTTTGGAAATTTTGTTCGATCGATATTTTAAACATGTTAGAACAAGCTAGTAAAGGTTAATGGCGTGGCTCTGATACCATGTAAGTCTACGGTAGCGCCCCGGCCGTCAATCTGAGGCCAAAATGCGGAAACGAAAACTTTTTCTTAAACTTGAAACTGGCGCTATCGTATACTTTCACCCCAGATCGAACCATTAACCTATAACTAGCAACTAGAGAAGGGTTAGAAAGGCTACACCGATCGATCCGTGTCCTTCGGTCTTTGGCCACCATCCCAAGCTCCTCGCGGAATCTCCGATCTCCTCGTCGGAAAGGGCACCACATCAATGAGACTTTTTACGGGCTCCCGCTTCGTCCGAAGCAACTCGGACACGAAGTTTGCTAGCCGACGTGTCCAAGGTGAAGTAGAGAATGTGTGTGATCACTTTGTCTCTTGACACTCTAGGATTCTCAACACATGAGATGGTTAGAGTGGAGGTAGAAGATGATGCCATGGTGGAGGTTGTGAGCAAGAAGAAGAAAGAAAAGAGAGGAGCTTTTTCTTGTGATGTTGTGTTGAATTGTTTTGAGAGCTAGAATGAATAATACAAGAGCTCACCTCAAGCCATATGGCTGCCCTCTCTCTCTCTCCATCCATCAATTCAACACAATCAACAAATCCTAATGTGACATTAGCACAAATAAAGAGACCATGAGTCACTAAACATGTCTATGTCACATTAAATACTCCTCATGATGAAATCCACTCACAATTTCCACCATTTATAAACATTAACCCAAATGTTTACAACAATAAAAAGATATGGCAACATCTAAAGTAAACTCGTGACGGATCACAAGGATACCCCTCACCTGTATATACATACCTGCATCCGCATTCCGACTGAATGCAAATGCAATGAGACTAAAGTAATTCAACAAATCTAATACTAGGATCCGGCTTAAACCAAAGCCCACTAGTATGATCCGTCCGATCATGATCCGTGCACGACTGTACGTATATGATCGAACCTGCCATAATACCATACGGCCTCTACAACGTTTCGCCCAAAACTTGAGAAACTGTCTGTGGGGGACTCTAAAGACTCGTCAATACTTTGGCTGTGGATTTAACCACTAGCGTGTCAGTGGTACTAGCTGTACGTAACGGGCTACCAGGTATTGACCAAAAGGGATGTCGATGAGCGAACTCATCCTGACACCCTACTGAGCCTGTCAGTGACAATATCCGTACAGTCCGGTCCGTTCGTCTATGAGTATCGCATGTCGAGCCTAGGGGGTGGTAAAAGTCAGACCCCCAAAAGCGGTACAAGTCGTGTCGGAGTGTAGCCCAGAACACCCTGAGATACTACTGGAATACCTACCAGTAAATCTCCTGTCTTGGTCAAGGACTTCGTGTAATGGCTCTCCTAGACACAGCGCGATCTTACCCCCAATACCGGGAGAGACGAAACCCCTGCCTATCCGCTCACTGCCTCTATGTGGCTCGTGACTGTACCCAACTAAAATCTGTTTGCACGACTCCTTTGAGCCGTGGTAGGGTAGTAATCAAAGCACAGTGGGAACTCACACGAGACAAATGACGATCTCAGGTCGATGAACTAACCTGTACACATGTCACCAGAGAACTGCTATCTGACGCTAGGTATAAAACCAACTAGCATGTTCCCGGCGAGTCTTGTCCGGTGTACTCATAACCCAATGAGCACCTGTATACGTCTTAGGTGAACCAACTGACACCAATGGCTTGTGAGACCAGCCACCGCCCCTTGTCGGGGTCTCGATCTGTATACACTAGTCTACTCTGGAGTATCGATGCCCTGTCTCGAAACTCCCTCGACTAGGGACCTTTTAAGGATGTGCTTATAGACCCCAGCTCCCACGTATATGATCGCCATCATACTGCTGGCCGTCAAGCAGGAATCCTAAGGGCTCTATCAACGTGCAATAGTGACCCGTAATGTCACTTAAAGCATGTACACGATGATAAAGATAAACCAGATAGCATACTATCATCTCGAGTAAGACTGTCCTATCGGCACAGGTCCTCCCTCAATCATTGCAATCACGTGCCTGTGATCCAATAATTGACTCTGAGGGCACTATATCCAACACAGATTTCCTTCTAGAAGGTGGCCACATCATTTTGGATTTTCCATTTATTTCATAAATGGAAATGAGGTGTAAAGTGAAGGGTATGGGAGGAAAAGAGGTGACCATGCTTCACTAGTGGTCAAATGAATTTATAGTTCATTTTGGGTTTACTATTGAAGCATGGTTGCTATTGTTTAATGAAAGAAAATGGCATACAAAACCTATGTGTGTTATTTTCTCTCTCATGCTTGATTCATTTTTCTCCCTTGAGCTCTCATCTCCTCCCTCCTCTAGCTTTCTCCTCCACCTTCATCTTCTTCCTCTTCACTACATTTCTCATGTGTTGAGATACAAGTGAAGAGGCTAGAAAGAGATAGAACACTTAGACATCCAAACAACATCTTAGACTACTTGGACTAGCATCCCAGTTCCTCTAGTTGCTCTTTTGACATATTGCAAAGAGTTAGAGCCATGGATCATACCCCCCGGGTGGATCATCTACGACAAAAGGAGGCCGAAGAACAAGCTCGATCCCGATGGACCGATGGAGCCGGATTTGGAGTTCAAGCATGTTCAAGGCGCTTGCTAGGAGCTAAGGATGAAGAGAGAAGACCGAAGGACTTGATTCGTTTGGTGAGGTTTCTATCATAGTAGATAGCACTTCTTCTTTTGCTAAGTAGGTTTTATGGAAAGATCCGGTTTTAGGGTTTAGTCTAGCGCCAAGTTTTACTCGCAAGAAAATTTTTGTTCCGCATTTGACCACGTGAGTTAGCCGGGACGCTAGGGTAACCCTTCATGGTATCAGAGCCATCCCATAAAACCTATACTAGCTTGTTTAAACGTGTTTAGAATAACGATTGACTGAAAATTTCAAAAACCGCATTTCAATTCATGTAGTTTTTGTCGATTTTTAAACGTGCTCGAAAAATCAATTTTATGGTCTCAGAAAATCATGCAGGCTTTTTTAAGAGGACAGAAGAAAATTGGTCACGTGATCTCTCTAAACCACCGCGGAACCGCCGCGAAAACCCCCTATTGGCGGCTGTTCCGTGGCCATTTTGGGGCCCACGTGAACAAAATTTCTTCTGGGCCTCTTATTTTTGGAATTGTGGTTTCTGGGAAAATTATTTTTGTTAGTTATATGTATGCCCTAGAGGCCATTACTGTACATATGATGTATATTGTAGTGGATGCTAGGACGTATATAGGGAGGACTTTCTTGCTCGACATGATAGTATGCTATCTGGTTACACTTTACCTTAACGTGTATACTGTTTGTCTCTCTGTTATATGTTGGTAAAGCCCTTAGGATGTGTACTTGACTACCTAGACTATGATGCGGATCATACTAGTGGGGACATCGTAGTCCGTAAGTACATCCTTCAAAGTCCCTAGTCGTGGGTGTATCGAGACGGGGCATCGATATACCAGAGTAGACTAGCGTATACCTTCTCGACCCATACAGATGGGCGATGGATGATCCCATATCCATTGGTGTTTGACATCAGAGATGATATACGGGTGCTCAGTGGAGACTGGGTACACTGGACGGACTCGCCGAGAACTCCCAGATGGTATTATACCTCACGTCAGATGGCAGTTCTCTGGTGACACTGGTACAGAGTAGTCTGTTGACCCGAGATCGTCATAGAGTCTTGTGTGGTTCCCACTGTGCTTTGATTTCCATCTTACCACGTCCAAGAGGGCGTGCAAAACGGTGGTTTTTGGGTACAGTCCCGAGTCACATGGAGACAATGAGCGATAGGAGGGGATTCGTCTCTCCCGGTATAGGGAGTTGATGTTGCGCTGTGTTCGATTGGCTATAACAGGAAATCCCTGGCCAGGGTTGCTGAGATTTACTGGTAAGTGTTACCAGTAGTTTCTCGAACAGTTATAGACCTCATATAGACACGACTTATCAAGCTATTGGGGTCTGACGTTTACCACCCCTAGGCGAGATATGCGACAGATCAGACGATCAGACCGGACTGTACGGTAGTGTTACTGGTTGGATTCACTGGAGTGTGAGTGGGCTTGCTTGTCGATCTTCAGATCGCTCAATACCCGGGTGGCCGTTACGTTTAGCAGACCGCTTGCGGCTTGTGGGTGATTGATATGATCATCACCTGCTGCCGGCGTATTGACGAGTCTTTAGAGTCCTACACAGAGGTTTCCTGGCTCAAGCGAAACGAAATAGGAGCGCATATGAGATATGTGCGGGACCGAGAATCATGCGTGTATGTGATACCGCATTTCATTCTCGCGATGAATGTGTCGAATGGTTGTATGCGATATAACCTAGTTATCGAATCAAGGATTGATTCGATAAGCCGATACATAGGATACTAGTCGGTTATGTGCGACATGACCGGATCATTGAATCAAGTGTTGATTTAATGATTTAATGCATAATTATATATTTGATATATTACTTTGCATTAACTAGTATCGGTTCACTTTAAATGGATTTTCTCACTCGGGTGTGCGCATTCCATATGCGATATGATTTTGTGCACTTGATTGTATCATGTTTGATGATACATGCTTTTTGGTTAAGTGTAAAGTATCAAACTATAGTTAAGTGGATGATTAGGGTTTTTGATTTCCTTATTTATATATTAATCTTTTTCTTTTTGGAAAAAGAATAAGCAAATGAGAAAATGGTGGCAATTTTTGTTTTGTTCATGAAGTTTCATGAACACTTTGACTTTGTCACCATTTTGTCTCATGTTTAACCCTAACCACTCCACTAACCCTAGTTCACTCTCTACACTAAACCATGGTTTCAAGATGATAAGTATTCTTTTATTTTCTTTTTGAAAAATAACTTATCATAACTTTTATCATCTTCTTCTTCTTCACTTCAAGAAGAAAGCTTCCCTCATCAATGGTGATTGATGAATTAGAGTGAGAAATCCAATTCTAAAGTCTACCCACTTCCTATTTCTTCATCCTCTACCTCTTGCCAAGTAGTAGAGTGTGTTTCCTTCACAAGTTTTCATGGCTTGGTGAAGGTGGAGCTTGATCTAGTGATGCTTCGACGTAGATCATCTTCGGCACGTCGTCGATGACCTAGCCCGCTTCTTCTCCGATGAAGCCGACGCAAGAGCCCGGATTTCGATTTGGACAGCGAGGATACTTCGTTGCGGAGCTATGGAGGTGGAGAACCGGATCTACAAAGGTTGTATTTCCGTTCACTTAGTTAAAGTAGTTAACTAGTTGCTTTTTCGCCTAGACATCTAGCCAACGATCCGTTCTAGGGTTTCTCGGCACCGTTTAAATTTGAAATTGGCATGGTTGATGCCTTGTGAGACCTCTTGAGAGTGCCTAGGAACCCTACAGTTGTATCAGAGCCTAGCTAGAGCCTTAGGCGAAGTCTAGACGGAATTTGAAACCCGAACGAACCCGAAACCCATCTCAAAAAATGCTCTCTGTCCTTTTTTCAAAAACGTGGATTTTTCCAAATTAAAAATTGCTAAAAAATTCAGCAGGGAAAAATAAGAATTACGATGCAAAATTTTTTCGATGAACAGTATTTATTGCGGCGGAACCGCGGCAGAAGCCTAGCTTCTGCGGCGGTTCCGCGGCTATCTGGTGACGTCATCCCTCAATCTTTGCACAGTAATTCCTGATAAATTATGCTGAGTTTTCTGGGAATTTTTAAAATTTATTACAGAGTTGAATTTTCTGGGTTGTTTTGGGGATTCGGTGTTTCGATCGGATTGTCAAACTCTGTCTATGTGTCTTTTCGGATGATTTTTGAATATGTTAAAAAGTTCGACCGGATATAAATACCCAACTTTTCCCCTGCCGGAAAATTTCCAAGTGTTGGATCTTTCCGTGGTTTAAAGACGTTCTAAGTAGTGCAAGTAACGCGATGGACCCTCTAGAAGACAACAAACCTTAACTCGATTATGTGACCGTCTTGAACTGCCCTTTGAACCTTAGGGTTTGGGGCAGTACGGCGTGCCACATGTGAGGCGTTGGCTTGACCCTTCTACGGCTGGACCGTTGGTACTGAGGCACGAACTGAATGTTGTTAGACTTGTTTCATGTGTTGATCTGTATCGGGAAAACTTGGGTGTTCAAATGTTCAATCGGAAAGTTTAACATTTTCTAATTATCTGGAATGGGATACAATAATTGGAATTCACAAAGAGTTATGAGATAACTAAATGAATGTTATAAACATAGCAGTTTAGTCTCACTTGATCGGTTGCCACGGAATTTTGATGTGATCAAAAGTCCGTCGCAATCACGTAGCGTACGCGGATACTCGCCGGGTAAACTTATTAGACAGCTACATCCCTTAGCCCCGACCAAGTGACTGTAGGAGAACCCCGTCGCCGAAAGCATCTGTTCGGGTGCTCGCGGCAGCGGTGTTCCGCCTTGGTGCACTTTGTCGACGGCGTCGGGGGTGCGGCCGCCTACTGAAGTTTGCGACGAGCATTCGATCAGGATGTCGGGAATCTTGTTGAATTGCCCGACTTGATATTGAAAAGAGTTTTCGATAATGAGACTAAAATGCAGGGTTTATAATTGTTAGGCATGTGATGTCTAAGTAATTCATTTGGTCAGGCATGCGCTGTCTGAGGTGGTTGCGGATTCCAACTGTTGTAGTTTTACACTTTCTTTTCTGTGACCGTAAGTGTAATATATGATATCGCCGGTTTCGTTGCTATATGTCAACGACAATTGGGATGGACATATTTACTTACGTTGATGACATGTGATGTTATGTGTTGCTGGATATGTTATATTGGATCGTCGTGTTTGAATAGCCGGGGGTTTTTATGTGAGATGAGTGTTTTTCATTTTCATTCATGTAAAAACTTGTATGTAATATTCTTTTATTGGGGCACTTCCAGGTTGCGGAAGATGTCACCGTTTGTATATTATTTATTTTTCCGCACTAGGATAGACCCAAGGAGGAGGGCACAAGTAACCGGGTTCTGGAGTCCAGTGGGAGACCAACTCGAGGAGTCGGGTCCGGGTCTCCTAACTCCAGAATTGGTAGGGTTGCTTGCTGCTCTCGTAGGGGTCTAGGGGTGTGGGTTTGGCTATTCATCGCGACCGTGGAATCCGTGTTTTATACTGGCTCGTATTGAAAACACGGACGTCCTAGTATATCCAATATTTCATATGTTTCTTCTGCTGCGATATCTGTGATGTGATCATGTGATGTTCTGTGATAGATACAGTATATAGTATATATGATATATTATATAGGCGTTACTTATGTTTTACACCCGTGCTAGCCCTGCCCCGCTCTGCCGTTAGTTACCTAACCTAACGGTGCACGAGGGGACATCGAGGCGAATGCGGATGGCATAAGTGTACGTCATATCTATCTGTGATGTTTAGGTATTCAAATGATGGGACTTCATTAATGTGATTAATGAAATAAAAGAAACCTAAGATGTTGTAGAATCGAATTTCAAAATAAAACAGGTAGCTACAGTTCTTGCTTTGCACAGCGGTATATATGATATATCCTGCACCTTATTCGATAAGGAAAGGACCGAGATCCCTTCACCGGGAGTGACTCCTTTAGCAATAACTGGCAGATGCTACACACTCGGTTTGTCTTTTGATTGCTTTTAAAAGTTTTTGCTTTGCACAGTGATATATATGATATATCCCGCACCTCATTCGACGAGGAAAGGACCGACGATCCCTTCACCGGGAGTGACTCCTTTAGCAAAACTAGGAAAGCCTCAAAAGCACTCCATTTTAAAAATCATTTGATTCTACAACGATATCAAGTTCATTACGCAATAGGTTTTCAGAAAAACCTGTCGTAGCCCTCCGTCATTTCAGATAAGTACTAGTTAGTATTCGTGCTGCGGTTGTTTGGCATGCGTCAAGGCGTAGTGTACGGTAGCTAACTAGTGCTTATCTGCTAGCATACGATGCGATTGGATTAGGGTATTCGTACGGCGTTGTTTGGCATGCGTCAAGGGTCGTGCGGGTGGGTTTAATTCAATCAAGAAATGTACGGGTTGAACTTGACTAGCAGACTATGGGTTGTTTGGCATGCGTCAAGGTCATAGCGAGCTAGGGGCAAAATATTATCGGGAATTTCAAGTGTTGAAATTTGCAATGAGATTGCATACCTTCTATGAGATAGTTGGATTCCGATACCCGCTGCGAGTAAGAGTTACTCCTGGGAGAGTTTTATACATTACAATTAGCCGATCAAGTAGGTGTCTAGAAAGGTGTCAACGAGGTTACGCCTCTGGGAAAACGAGGTTTACATTAATTAGGTTCGTGCGAAAGCACGGGGGACCTCCCTCAAAGTACCGACACTGGCCTGGCTGAAAGATTGGCGAACTTGTAGTGTGTAATTAATCCCGGCTAGTCTTTCCTTTTTGGGTTTGAAGGAAGATTTGATAAAAAGCAGTGGGAGCCATCCTGATTAGATAAAATAATAACCAATCTATTCTTGCAAGAGCGCACGCTGAGTGTTTTCTTCTCTCTCTCTCCAGGTAGCGACCACATCACGCCTTAATCAAGATAATAAAACGGATTATTGACCGAACCCGCTTGTTATACTGAGTTGGGGAACGTTGGTCCCGCTCCAACTTATAATTGTTATAAGACCGAGCAGGAAATTGGGGATTACCAGAATTCCCGTGCCGCCCAAACGAAGAGAGTGCATGCTGATGCATCATCTTCGGGTGTGTTCATTACAGAGAACTGTTTCTCAGTATCCTTTACGTCCTGGGTATGTGATACCAGATCAGGATCCCAGATATGTAATCTGTTACATAGGGCTACAGAAAGGTAGAGAACTGAGAACGGGTGATAAGTTTCATGAGGCAGAAAACGGGGCAAGTGTTGCAGCCAAGTCTGTTGGTCACTGTCACCCTGTATTACAAATACATTGATTCTGAACGAATGTTATTAGATACCGAACCTGATATACAAAATCGTATCTATCTCTTTATTAGTAAAGAAATGATAAAATTTTGTAGTGTTGGATAATGTTTTGAACATTTCCTATATCAAAAGTTGATCGGTTCAGGCACGTTATCTAAAAGCATTGATGTTCTAAATCAAACTACAGTTCTTTAGTATACAGGACACACACAAGAGGAGGAGTTCAGAAATGAACGAATCCTTCTTGAGGTATTGTAGACTAGGTCATATCAATGCGACCCGACTGGCAAAGTTACATGTAGATGCATATTTAAATCAGTTTGAATTTACATCTTGTGAAACTTGCCAGTCATGTCACAAAGATTAGATGACCATAGCTCTGTTTACTGGAAGCAGAGAAAGAGTTAGTATACTCTTGGGATGATACATGTTGATGTATGTAGGTCCCCTGTCTACATATGCCAGGACTGGTTCTTAATACTTCATTACGTTCTCTGATAATCTCTCAAGATTCAGACATATGTTCCTGTTGAAACATAAGTCTGAACCTTTTGAGATATTCACAGAATATAAGTTAGAAGTAGAGAACCAATACGGGTAAAAGTATTATGTCCTTTGATGAGATCGAGGAAGAGAATACTTGAGCACGGAAATCCTGGATTATTCTAAAGGAGAATGAGATTCTCTCTCAGCATTACTCCTCCGTATACACCATAGCACGATGGTATATCGGGGCGGAGCAATCACACCCTATATGACATGGTGTGCTCTATGATGAGTACTACTGAGTTACCTATTTCCTTTTGGGGAGTTATGCACTTGAGAAGATGCATACCTATTGAATAGGGTTCAAATCAAATCAGTTGCCTACCACTTCATATTTGATATGATAAGGGAAGAGCCCATCTCTTAAGTTAGTTAAGATTTGGGGTTGTCCAGCATATGTCTAAAAAGCAAAATCTGGACAAGCTCGAGGCAAGGTCTGTTATGTACAACTGGAAAGGTTCCAGCTATACAAACTGCAGATGATGGTTTGATAGAACCGAAGGATTCAATGGTAACCAACGAACCTCAGCCTCTCCGCCGATTTAGTAGGGTTCCTCACCCACCTGAGAGATACTTCGGTTTCTCTATGACAGTGGGAGCGAGGATTGCATCATGAGATGATGACCCAACTAGTTTCGAGCTGGCCATCAGGAGTGAGACTCTGTAAGAATGGCTGGATGTTTAGAGATCTGAGATGGAATCCTTATACACCAACAAAGTATGGACTTCGGTTGCTATATCTGAAGGGTTAAATCCCCATCAGGAGCAAGTATATCTTGAGAAGATTACTTGGTGTACATGGAAAAGTTAAGACTTTCAAAGCTAGACTTGTTAAAGGTTTTCGTCATCGACCAGGCATGGATAATGATGAAACCTTTTCCAGTGGCTATGCTTAAGTCCATCCGGATCCTACTTGCCACGGCTACATACCATGACTACGATATCTGGTGGTTGGGTGCCATGACTGCTTTTCTAAAATGATGTTTTAGAAGAGTGCGTCTATAAGTACACAGCCAGAGGGCTTCGTAGACAGTGGGAGCAGCGGAAACGTGTGCAAGATGCTTTATAGGATAAAGCAGGCATCGCGGAGTTGGAACATCTGTTTTGATGTGGTAGTCAAAGAGTTTGACTTCATCAAAATGGTAGATGAACCTTGTATATACAAAAAGGTAGTAGAGAGTGTGGTGTTGATCCTCGTAGAGTACGTGGATGACAAACTCTTGATAGGGAAGGAGTTTCCTATGCTACGCTCGATCAATCTCCGTTTATCACAAGGATTCTCCATATAGGACCAAAGTGATACCTCCTAAATCCTGAGTTTGGATCTATGAGATAGATCTAATTGGATGTTATGATTCTCACTAGTAGTAGTGAGATGGTATCAATCGATCCTGAGGAGAATCACTGGAAGGGTTCCAGGGTGATAAAGACGACTGAATGTCAATCACAGGCATTGTCTTTACCCTCAGTAAAGGGACGGTATGTTGGAAGAGTTCCAAGCTAGATACCGTGACATACTAGACGATAAAGGCTGGATACATCGCTACTTAAGATACTACCAAAGAGGCAGTCTGGATGTATATTTGTTCATAAGATGAACTTAGTTCCTCCCATTGTGTGACAATGGAGTTGTGGCTTATGCCAAGGAACGTCCGTCCCATCAGTGATCCAGACATATTCTAAGGCAGTATTACCTGATCATGGAGATGGTTGATCTCCAGGGGATCGAGGTTAGGAGAGTAGACACAGAGGACAACACAGCGGATCCACTCACAAAGGCCTGTTCCCAGAGAGAGACTTTTATGGGATGGTTGAGTATGAGATACTACAACCACTGCTACAGATGGCCCTAGTGCAAGTGGGAGATTGTTAGTTATATGTATGCCCTAGAGGCCATTACTGTACATATGATGTATATTGTAGTGGATGCTAGGACGTATATAGGGAGGACTTTCTTGCTCGACATGATAGTATGCTATCTGGTTACACTTTACCTTAACGTGTATACTGTTTGTCTCTCTGTTACATGTTGGTAAAGCCCTTAGGATGTGTACTTGACTACCTGGACTATGATGCGGATCATACTAGTGGGGACATGGTAGTCCGTAAGTACATCCTTCAAAGTCCCTAGTCGTGGGTGTATCGAGACGGGTCATCGATATACCAAAGTAGACTAGAGTATACCTTCTCGACCCATACAGATGGGCGATGGATGATCCCATATCCATTGGTGTTTGACATCAGAGATGATATACGGGTGCTCAGTGGAGACTGGGTACACTGGACGGACTCGCCGAGAACTCCCAGATGGTATTATACCTCATGTCAGATGGCAGTTCTCTGGTGACACTGGTACAGAGTAGTCTGTTGACCCGAGATCGTCATAGAGTCTTGTGTGGTTCCCACTGTGCTTTGATTTCCATCTTACCACGTCCAAGAAGGCGTGCAAAACGGTGGTTTTTGGGTACAGTCCCGAGTCACATAGAGACAATGAGCGATAGGAGGGGATTCGTCTCTCCCGGTATAGGGAGTTGATGTTGCGCTGTGTTCGATTGGCTATAACAGGAAATCCCTGGCCAGGGTTGCTGAGATTTACTGGTAAGTGTTACCAGTAGTTTCTCGAACAGTTATAGACCTCATATCGACACGACTTATCGAGCTATTGGGGTCTGACGTTTACCACCCCTAGGCGAGATATGCGACAGATCAGACGATCAGACCGGACTGTACGGTAGTGTTACTGGTTGGATTTGTAAGTGCACGGCGGCGCCCCGGCCGTCAATCCGACGCCGGAATGCGGAAGCGGTGATAAACTTTAATTTTGCGGACTTAGCAAACCGGCACCACCGCGCACTTAACACCCGAATCGTAACCATTAACAAGTCTAAGCTAACTAGAAGATGGGTTAGAGATATACCGACGATCCAAGTCCTCCGGTCTTCTCGTCATCGTCCCGATCTCCTGCGGAAGCTCCGGTCTCCACCTCGTCGCCGGAAGTGCACCACATCGCCTACTTCTTTTACGGGCTCCCACCTCAATGCCGAGGCAACTCGGGCACGAAGCCGGCTACTCGACGTGCCCAAGGTTCGCTGTAGAATATGTAGTCCTCAAGTCTCACTTTTGGGGTTATGGAGTTGCCTTTTGGTGGAGGTATGAAACATGAACTTTTTCTAGGTGAACTTGGGGATTTTTCTAACATGAAATGAACAAAAATCCCCATGAGAAATTCTTGGACAGCCCCATATCAAGAGTGGCCGGCCAAGTCTAGAGGAGAGAGTGAGAATGAGAGTGTGTGCAAAAGAAAATGAGTGGAGCAACCATCATATCCAAGAGAGAGAGAGAGGAATGGTTATGATGCAAAAGGGAATGATTACCACAAATCCAACACTCAACACCACCATCATCACCTCACAAAGTCCAACCATGATGAGAAAGGAAAAGTCAATGATGTTGCACATCATGAAAACCATCATGATACCAATATAAGCAAAGACCCCCTTCCACAAAAGCCTATTTGCAACAATGCAAATAAACCCTCCTCCACCAATCTTCGGCCAATGAACGATACAAAGGAAATTGGCCGAAACGGAAAGCAAACTGGCAACTCCAGAAAACTGGTCCCGTAATAAATTACAGGAAAACCCCGATACTGTGCATACACACCCGCATTTGTATTCCGACCGAAATACAAATGCAATGAGACAAAATCTACACTGTACTATACTAGGATCCGGCTTAAACCAAAGCCGGCTAGTAATATCTGTCCGATCCTGATCCGTGCAATACCGCACGTATCTGATCGAACCCTGCCATATAACCATACGGCCACTAGTACAAACTGTCCGATCCTAATCCGTGCAATACCGCACGTATCTGATCGGACCTTGCCATATCTCCATACGGCCTCTACAACCTTTCGCCCGAAAGCTGAGTAACTGAATGTGGGGGACTCTAAAGACTCATCAACACCTTGGTTGTGGATTTAACCACTAGCACGTCAGAGGTATAAGCCAATACGTAACGGGCTACCAGGTATTGACTAAAAGGGACGTCTGTGAGCGAACTCAGCCCGACAACCCTACTGAGCCTGTCAGTGACAATATCCGTACAGTCCGGTCCGTTCGTCTATGAGTATCGCATGGCGGGCCTAGGGGGTTGGTAAAAGTCAGACCCCCAAAAGCGGTACAAGTCGTGTCGGAGTGTAGCCCAGAACACCCTGAGATACTACTGGAATACCTACCAGTAAATCTCCTTGCCTTGGCCAAGGACTTTGTGTAATGGCTCTCCTAGACACAGCACGACCTCACCCCCAATACCGGGAGAGACGAACCCCTGAAGATACGCTCACTGCCTCCATGTGGCTCGGGACTGTACCCAACTAAAACCTGTTTGCATGACTCCTTTGAGCTGTGGTAGGGTAGTAATCAAAGTACAGTGGGAACTCACACGAGACAAATGACGATCCCCAGGTCGATGAACTAACCTGCACACATGTCACCAGGAAACTGCCATCTGACGTCTGGTATATGACCAACTGTAACACCTGAGGTCGGGGTTAGTAGTGATTAAGTGTTAATGTGGGGTTTTTGGCAAAAAGTTTACCAAAAACGGGTTTCTTAAAAACTATCTGGTTTATAGTTATTTTTGTGAAATTTTACCTCAACCACTCACACTTGTGCACGATAGTTAGGGGTAAGAATAGGAGATGCCGTATTTTGAGCTTGTGAATCGTTGTGCTAAGTTAACCATGGTGGTCTAAACTTTCTTGGTTTTGTTTGGTGTTGATTGAGAGGTTGTAGTTTTAATTTGGTTTAAGATTGGGGTTGTCGTAAGGAGAGGTTATGATGGACCTTGATTGTTTCACACTTCCTTCTTTTCAAAACCTCATTTGTCTCTCAAACTCATCGTATATACACACACACACCAGCAATTTTCAGCTGATTCCAACAGCCAAAATCAGCACCAGCAGCTCCCATCATTATCACAACACAATCCCCTGCTTAAATTCAGCAATCGGATCTCATAGCATCAGCCCTCCACCCTATACAGCTACTAAACTATCACATCAGCCAAAGATTCAATTTAACCAATCAGCCACCCAAGTTTTCAAACTCAGCAGCACCAAATTCAGCCTTGAGGTCAGCTATGGCTGCTACCACAGCCACCTAACACCATGGAAATTCAGCTGAGGATAGCCCATCATTGCATCAGCCCCCCTACCACTCTACAACTGCACCAAGTCACATCAGCCCCAAGTTTTCAAACTTCATCAGCCATTTTTCAACAGCAACAGCTGTTACATCAGCCCCAAACTCTTTACATAAACCCTCCCCCATAATCACGCAACCCTTCCCACAATCATACTACCATCCCTGCTGCTGCTACTACTTCAAACAGCAACAAAAACAGCAATAACACCATCAGCTAGCAGCCCCAGCAACCCATTTTCTTGCATCAGCCCATTTTCATAACACCAGCCCTTGCATTTTCTTGCATCAGCCCTTGCTGCACCAGCACCAGCCCTTGCTGCACCAGCACCAGCCTCATACCACACCATATCAACATCATACCACACTACACAACACCTCACACCACACAACAACAACAACAACAACAACAATCAGCAACAGCAACAGCAACACATTTGTTTTTCAGCATCAGCATCAGCATCAGGCAACTCTGAGAACTCCAGCTCCGTTCCAGCCACGTTTGATGCGCCTACCCTCTTCTTCTCCTCCTTCTCCCTTGTTGCAAGGTCCTTAGAGGGTATATCTCCTAAACATTTCGTATATTACGTAGATTAGGTGCTTGATTAGCTAGTTGTTACGATATATAGAATTTTCATGCTAGAATTGTGTAGTGATGCTAGATTTAGCGATTTTAGAGTGTTTGTAGTTTAATGAGCCATCTTTAGTGTTAACTAACCTGTTAAAGCCAAGAAGTATCATTAAAATTGGATGGTTAGCCTAATTTGCTAAAATTGCGATAATCTAGCTTAATCGGTGTCCGTATCTTACGTAAAAGTGATATTGGGTGTTTTATGGAGATTTTGAGAAAAGTAAGAATTGTGTTAGCTAGAATAAACTTCTTAGGTCCTAGTGAGGCCAGCCAACCAGAGAAATTCCCCAGATTTCATGTAGAAACCCGATTTACCCGACTTGGCGTATTTTGGCAGTTTTAGTGATTTTTAGCCTTTCTGAAATCTGCTGTTGACCCGATCACTACAGAATAATTCTAGAGAATACTGCAGCATGGTGAGAGGAATAGGAACACACACCCAGAGTACGGGGACCCACCTCCCCAACTTGGCCGCCGGTTTTCTCTTTCTGGCCGCAAATTGCGGCCAGAGTAGGGGGTAGGGTGTTGTATTTTTTGGTTTAGGGTCATGATGGGTAGGTTAGTCTGTTGGTATCTCTGACTTTTCAAGTTTGGCCCTGAGGCAAAATCTGGAACTAGTTACGTGTTTTCGATGTTTTAAGACTTGTGCGATACGCGCGTGATACGCGTGATTCTGTGGCGCGCTGCGCGACACAGCGTGTCAGTTCTGATTCAGGTAGGTTTGTGCGCGTCGCGTCGCATCGCGTCGTGTGCACACGCGTTTGGTTTCACGCACGCGTATCCCTTTTTGTTGATATATTGCGTTTTGCATGACTTTTCCTTATATGGTGACTCATGTGAATTCTAGGTTCGCCGGCAGGAACTTCAAGCGCAGCTGAAAAAGGAAAACAGGTGGTCGGACACACTTAGCACAGGACCACTGGTGAGTAGATTTAACATCTACGGGGGACAATCGTTTGGATGGCGCAAGTCGCCCGATAGATTTAGTAGACTTGGTATTACTGGTAACATTGGAGTAAAAATGATAAAACTTGCATGTTAATTGTTGTAGTTAATAATTATATGGTGTTCCATATACGCAGATTTATTATAGGACACATGCACCATTACCAGGTTTTATATGTTGCACGAGCACTATTCATGTGAACACACACACCCTGGTAATTTCCATGTCACGACACTAAATAACTTTAAATCTGAAACATGTTAACTGCTTAGAAATGCGACATTGAAATAAGTACTTAAATTGATACCATAAGCATTCATAATCATCGGCATATGTATTTATGATAATTTCATGAGATTTATGATATTTCTGGATTTTGGGGGAAAGCCGCAAGATTTCAAATGATATTTGTTAAAAATAAAAGCTGCGGTTTTCTAGTGATGTAAAGTGTCGTCCACCATGAGTTTGCTGTGGTTTTTGAGACCCGTTTCGAGGAGGTGGATGAACCGTCTCGGGTACATGGTGGGCCCGGTATGGTACCTCGGGGCAAGAAGATCGCAGATGATGGCGTTGAGCCTGGCAGGGGACGGATTACCTACCGGTGATTTCATTTGGCACGGCGGATATCCAGAGGATACCGACCGTGGCTGCTGGATTGAGATGTGGATTTTGATGTGGATCAGCCGGATGGCTGAGGCCAGAGATACGGGACATGGATATATGAGATTTGGTCAGTTTTGAGGTGTCGTTGCTGGACACGGATTTTACTGTTTTTCCTGGATATTATTCTTGATGTTTAAAAAGGGGAGTTTCAAAACAACGGAAGAATAATTCTCATACACACTTGATTGTATTTTCATGTGGCATACATACCTGTTATCACCTCCATGTGACATATATACTTGCTAGTATACTGTTGATGCATACACACCTGCTGGTACATATAGTTATACCTGTTTTTAGGGATGTCAGGATACTTGTGTGCATGCATACGATAGCCTTAGTAAATGTTATCTATTACTCACGAGCTGGCAACTCACCCCCGTTGTGCCACAGCTTTTCTGCAGGCCCATTCCATCAGCACTGTAGCGGCGGATACCTTTGCTTCATTTGTACTTCTTGCCTGGACTAGAGGCTTTTGCTCATAGGTGGGTTATTATCAGTTTGTATCACCTTATATATGCTCATTGTATCTAGAGTACCCCATCTACTGCTATCTACAGTTCCACTGTCGCTACTGTATCTACGACTACTGTTGTTGCTACTACTGTTGCCATTACTGCTACTATCATTTCAGTTGTACCTGTTTTATTCGGATGACTGTATATTGACCTAGATGTGAGATTGTGAGACTTGAGGATTTATTTATGATGTATCTGGGTCGAGCTCACTTGAGTCGACATGTTATTCCTCATGCACTGATTTCTTTTATATTCTGCTGGAAATTTTGGAATAAGGGCAAATTGATTAAGTAATGAGGTAAAAGCTTAAATTAATTGGTTTTCCTTTCACTCTAAAAATCTTATTTGGTTTTGTATTCTGGGCTTCGGCTTACTTATTTTACGGACGCCTTGAGACGTTTCGTAACTTAAGTGCCTGTCGCGTTCCGTACTTTTCGGGTCGTGACAAAGTTGGTATCAGAGCGATAGGTTTCACCTTTCTGAGTGTAGGATGACCCTTAGTAGATGGAGTAAGTGACTTAAGCAGGGTGGCGTAGCGTACGTATGTCCGCGGCATACTTGCGTTGCGGTACTCCGCCTAGGTGACTTTAGGATATACTTGCTTGAAATTCCTTCTTCAATTCCGTGTATCCTACGATCTTATTCATGTTCCTGTACCAGCTACTATGCCGCCAAAGACTACCAGAGCACAGAGGGCTGCCGCCCGAGACGAGATTCGAGCTGGCTCATCCGAGACTAGGACTGAGTAGGGTAGTATGCCTACACCACAGGAACAAATCGATCTGCCTTCCCCAGGCCGTATGGATAGACTCGAGACTGGTATGGAGGAGTTGCGACAGATGATGGGGAGTATGCAGGAGCTACGTCAAATGGTAGGATCCTTCGTTGCGGCCAGTCATGCACCGAGGCCGGAGGACGTACCCACTGCATCCCAGACTACTGTGATACCTGCTCCTACTACTACCACCGCGACCATTCCGGTTTCGCTACAGGAGTTCATGAGGCTGAGACCTCCAGTTTTTACGGGTACCGATGTAGCGGAGGACCCGCAGACGTTCCTTGACAGCTTGGCTAGGATCTGCCGTTCGCTGAGATGTTCCGATGACCGCTGGGTAGAACTTGCGAGTTTCCGACTAGAGGGTCTCGCACAGATATGGTGGGAGTCCGTTCTGAGAGGTCGAGCTGCAGGTATACCGCCCATGACCTGGACTGAGTTCACAGCAGTTTTTCTTGCCCGATTCCTTCCGGAGAGCGTTCGCGACGTCAGAGCTCGTAGTTTCGAGGCCTTGGTCAAGACACCAGGGATGACGGTGTCTGAGTATGACGTTCAGTTTACACAGTTGTCCCGATACGCTCCGTATCTGGTGGATACCGAAGCAAAGAGAGTGAAGAGGTTTATACAGGGACTGGATGCCCAGTTATATCTTGCCATTGGCGCCCAGCATTTCGATACCTATTCGGCAGCTATGAATACAGCATTGCGGATGGAGGCACGTATTTCAGCAACTTCGGCTGTTACCGGGCCGAAGAGGATTCGCACTGGCATGCCAGATCAGAGGCAGCATACCAGATTCCTTCCAAGAGATAGGACCGGCAGAGGATTTGGACGAGGTCATCTATATGGATCGTATACACAGGGACATCAGTCGTCGCCAGGATGCTTCGGGTGCGGAAGTCTGCACCATCGTGTTAGAGACTGTCCAGCAAGGCGACAGGGAGCGACGACAGTTCCGCATGTGACTCTACCTCCATCACCGCCCCCTCCTCAGAGAGCCCTACTTCCTGCCACAGGCAATGCTCCACGCCAGTTAAGTGTACCCAGAGGCCGTGGACGTGGCGCACCGATCCAGAGAGGACGAGGAGGCAGAGGCCGAGGCCGAGGTCAGCCCGCTATCGGAGGAGGTCAGGCCCGAGTTTTTGCATTAACACCCCAGGATGCGCAGGCATCCAATGCCGTCGTCACAGGTACTCTATCAGTTTGTTCTGTTGATGCACATGTGTTATTTGATCCCGGATCCACGCACTCTTATGTTTCCACACACTTTGTACCGAGTTTGGGTAGAGAGTCCGGTTTGCTTGATCAACCACTTGTTGTGACCACTCCTATGGGAGAGTCCTTTGTTGCTAGGCACGTTTTCCGATCCTGTACCGTTCTTATTGGCGAACGAGAGCTGCCTGTCGACTTGATCCTTCTGGAGATGTTGGACTTCGACATTCTTTTGGGCATGGATTGGTTAGCCACGTGCTATGCGTCGGTGGACTGCCGTGAGAAGACAGTTAGATTTTGTTTTCCCGGCGAGTCAGTTTTTGTTGTGAAGGGGGACCGTGGTGCCGCCCCTCACATATTGATTTCTTCTCTTCACGCTAACCAGCTATTGAGGAAGGGATGTCAGGGATTCTTAGCTTATGTCAGTGATACTAGAGCTACAGATGTTCCATTGGACCAGGTTCCGGTTGTTTGTGAGTTCCCTGATGTTTTCCCTGATGAGCTTCCTGGACTACCGCCTGAGCGCGATGTCGAGTTCTGTATTGATTTAATTCCTGGCTCGGGACCTATTTCTATACCGCCTTATCGAATGGCCCCGGCGGAACTTAGTGAATTGAAGGTTCAGCTGCAAGAATTGTTAGATAAGGGACTTATTCGACCTAGCGTTTCACCATGGGGTGCTCCGGTCCTGTTTGTCAAGAAGAAGGACGGAAGTTTGCGCTTATGTATCGACTACCGCCAGCTGAACAAGGTTACCATACGGAACAGATATCCGTTGCCACGCATAGATGATTTATTCGACCAGCTTCAGGGTGCGGGTTATTTTTCAAGGATCGACTTACGATCAGGATATCACCAGCTGCGAGTCCGACAGGAGGATGTACCAAAGACAGCCTTCCGTACACGCTATGGCCACTATGAATTTCTGGTGATGTCGTTCGGACTCACCAACGCCCCCGCAGCATTCATGGATTTGATGAACCGTACATTCAGGCCGTATCTTGACTTGTTCATCATCGTGTTCATCGACGATATTTTGGTGTATTCCCGGAGCCGAGAGGAGCACGAGCAGCATTTGCGGATTACTTTGCAGATCTTGAGGGAGCACCGGCTTTTCGCAAAATTTTCCAAGTGTGCATTCTGGTTGGACAGCGTCGGATTCTTGGGTCACGTGATTACGAGAGACGGCATATGTGTGGACCCGAAGAAGATCGAGGCCGTCCAGCAGTGGCCCAGACCGACATCGGTTACGGAGATCCGTAGTTTTCTAGGCCTTGCAGGCTACTACAGGAGATTTGTACAAGATTTCTCCCGTATTGCTGCACCTTTGACAGGTTTGACCCGGAAGGGAGTTCCTTTCGTTTGGACGGAGGAATGCGAGAGCAGTTTTCAGCAGCTGCGGACGTGTTTGACTACGGCGCCAGTATTATCTTTGCCTTCGGGATCAGGAGGATTTGTTGTCTACTGTGATGCTTCGCGAGTAGGGCTAGGATGTGTATTGATGCAGCATGACAGGGTAATCGCGTATGCTTCGCGACAATTGAAGAAACACGAACAGAACTACCCTACTCATGATCTGGAGATGGCTGCAGTGGTCTTTGCACTTAAGATCTGGCGACATTACCTATACGGTGAGTCGTGCCAGATATTCACAGACCACAAAAGCTTAAAATACATATTTCAGCAGCGAGATCTGAACCTCAGACAGCGTCGTTGGATGGAGTTGGTGAAGGACTATGACTGTGAGATCTTATACCACCCGGGCAAGGCAAATGTAGTAGCGGATGCTCTGAGCAGGAGGCCCGAGGGTAATCTATCTTATATGTGCGCAGTGCAGAGGCAGTCATCAGCAGATTGGCAGATTTTATGCGACAGCCGAGTTGAGTTCGAGTTCCCTCCAACAGGGGGACAGCTCGCGCATGTGCGTGCGCGCCCACAGTTGCTTGACCGTATATATGAAGCACAACGCAGCGATGACCGTTGTGCAGAGATCATAGCACAGATGGGACAGGGCAGATTTTCCGAGTTCGTGGTTGATGAACAGGGAATTTTACGATTTGGATCCAGACTGTGCGTACCAGATGCTGAGGGATTGCGACGCGATATTCTTGAGGAAGCACACCGATCGGCGTATAGTGTCCACCCCGGTTCCACCAAGATGTACCATGATTTGAGAGAGACCTACTGGTGGGACGGAATGAAGAGGGATATCGCAGAGTTCGTATCAAGATGCCTGACTTGTCAGCAAGTCAAAGCCGAGCACCAGAGGCCCGCAGGAGAACTACAGCCGTTACCCATTCCAGAGTGGAAATGGGAGCAGATTTCGATGGATTTCGTTGTGGGTCTACCCAGGACCAGTCGAGGGTACAACTCCATTTGGGTGATCGTAGATCGATTGACGAAAGCGGCTCACTTCCTGCCAGTGAAGACAACTTTTAGCTTCGCTCAGTATGCCCAGCTTTACATCGACGAGATCGTACGATTGCATGGTGTACCGACTTGCATCGTGTCAGATCGAGGCACTCAATTCACCAGCCGACTTTGGCAGAAACTTCAGAAGGCATTGGGCACTCGTTTGAGTTTTAGCACAGCATTTCATCCGCAGACCGACGGACAGTCAGAACGGACCATTCAGACCCTCGAGGACATGCTTCGAGCATGTGTTTTAGACTTCGGAGGTAGCTGGGATCGTCATTTACCTCTAGTGGAGTTCTCCTATAACAACAGTTTCCAGGATACTATTCAGATGGCACCTTTCGAGGCGTTGTATGGAAGAAGATGTAAATCGCCCGTTTGTTGGACCGAGTTGAGCGAGAGCAGTATCTTCGGACCACAGATCGTGCAGGAGACGACCGAAAAAGTACAGCTGATCCGAGACCGAATGAGAGCAGCCCAGTGCAGGCAGAAATCGTATGCAGACAGGTGCCGTCGTAAATTAGAGTTCGCAGTTGGCGACCATGTTTTTCTGAGAATCTCTCCGATGAAGGGTGTGATGCGTTTTGGGCGAAAGGGGAAGCTTAGCCCTAGATTCGTAGGTCCCTTCGAGATTCTCGAGCGTGTCGGCACCGTTGCGTATCGTTTAGCTCTTCCACCTAGTTTTTCAGATGTTCATCCCGTTTTCCACGTATCGATGCTACGCCGTTATCTTCATGATCCTTCTCACACGATTCAGCATCAGACAGTTCAGCTCGAACCCGATCTTTCGTTCACCGTGCAGCCAGTTGAAATTTTAGATCGGCAAGTGAAGAGACTTCGATCAAAGGTCCTGCCGTCTGTGAAAGTTCTTTGGCGCAGCCCGAGCAGTGAGGAGATCACTTGGGAGGCCGAGGGAGAGATGCGGAAGAAATTCCCTCATCTTTTTGAAGGTACGTGTAGTTGCATATTTTAAAATTCGGGGACGAATTTCCTTAAGGGGGGAAGACTGTAACACCTGAGGTCGGGGTTAGTAGTGATTAAGTGTTAATGTGGGGTTTTTGGCAAAAAGTTTACCAAAAACGGGTTTCTTAAAAACTATCTGGTTTATAGTTATTTTTGTGAAATTTTACCTCAACCACTCACACTTGTGCACGATAGTTAGGGGTAAGAATAGGAGATGCCGTATTTTGAGCTTGTGAATCGTTGTGCTAAGTTAACCATGGTGGTCTAAACTTTCTTGGTTTTGTTTGGTGTTGATTGAGAGGTTGTAGTTTTAATTTGGTTTAAGATTGGGGTTGTCGTAAGGAGAGGTTATGATGGACCTTGATTGTTTCACACTTCCTTCTTTTCAAAACCTCATTTGTCTCTCAAACTCATCGTATATACACACACACACCAGCAATTTTTAGCTGATTCCAACAGCCAAAATCAGCACCAGCAGCTCCCATCATTATCACAACACAATCCCCTGCTTAAATTCAGCAATCGGATCTCATAGCATCAGCCCTCCACCCTATACAGCTACTAAACTATCACATCAGCCAAAGATTCAATTTAACCAATCAGCCACCCAAGTTTTCAAACTCAGCAGCACCAAATTCAGCCTTGAGGTCAGCTATGGCTGCTACCACAGCCACCTAACACCATGGAAATTCAGCTGAGGATAGCCCATCATTGCATCAGCCCCCCTACCACTCTACAACTGCACCAAGTCACATCAGCCCCAAGTTTTCAAACTTCATCAGCCATTTTTCAACAGCAACAGCTGTTACATCAGCCCCAAACTCTTTACATAAACCCTCCCCCATAATCACGCAACCCTTCCCACAATCATACTACCATCCCTGCTGCTGCTACTACTTCAAACAGCAACAAAAACAGCAATAACACCATCAGCTAGCAGCCCCAACAACCCATTTTCTTGCATCAGCCCATTTTCATAACACCAGCCCTTGCATTTTCTTGCATCAGCCCTTGCTGCACCAGCACCAGCCCTTGCTGCACCAGCACCAGCCTCATACCACACCATATCAACATCATACCACACTACACAACACCTCACACCACACAACAACAACAACAACAACAACAATCAGCAACAGCAACAGCAACACATTTGTTTTTCAGCATCAGCATCAGCATCAGGCAACTCTGAGAACTCCAGCTCCGTTCCAGCCACGTTTGATGCGCCTACCCTCTTCTTCTCCTCCTTCTCCCTTGTTGCAAGGTCCTTAGAGGGTATATCTCCTAAACATTTCGTATATTACGTAGATTAGGTGCTTGATTAGCTAGTTGTTACGATATATAGAATTTTCATGCTAGAATTGTGTAGTGATGCTAGATTTAGCGATTTTAGAGTGTTTGTAGTTTAATGAGCCATCTTTAGTGTTAACTAACCTGTTAAAGCCAAGAAGTATCATTAAAATTGGATGGTTAGCCTAATTTGCTAAAATTGCGATAATCTAGCTTAATCGGTGTCCGTATCTTACGTAAAAGTGATATTGGGTGTTTTATGGAGATTTTGAGAAAAGTAAGAATTGTGTTAGCTAGAATAAACTTCTTAGGTCCTAGTGAGGCCAGCCAACCAGAGAAATTCCCCAGATTTCATGTAGAAACCCGATTTACCCGACTTGGCGTATTTTGGCAGTTTTAGTGATTTTTAGCCTTTCTGAAATCTGCTGTTGACCCGATCACTACAGAATAATTCTAGAGAATACTGCAGCATGGTGAGAGGAATAGGAACACACACCCAGAGTACGGGGACCCACCTCCCCAACTTGGCCGCCGGTTTTCTCTTTCTGGCCGCAAATTGCGGCCAGAGTAGGGGGTAGGGTGTTGTATTTTTTGGTGTAGGGTCATGATGGGTAGGTTAGTCTGTTGGTATCTCTGACTTTTCAAGTTTGGCCCTGAGGCAAAATCTGGAACTAGTTACGTGTTTTCGATGTTTTAAGACTTGTGCGATACGCGCGTGATACGCGTGATTCTGTGGCGCGCTGCGCGACACAGCGTGTCAGTTCTGATTCAGGTAGGTTTGTGCGCGTCGCGTCGCATCGCGTCGTGTGCACACGCGTTTGGTTTCACGCACGCGTATCCCTTTTTGTCGATATATTGCGTTTTGCATGACTTTTCCTTATATGGTGACTCATGTGAATTCTAGGTTCGCCGGCAGGAACTTCAAGCGCAGCTGAAAAAGGAAAACAGGTGGTCGGACACACTTAGCACAGGACCACTGGTGAGTAGATTTAACATCTACGGGGGACAATCGTTTGGATGGCGCAAGTCGCCCGATAGATTTAGTAGACTTGGTATTACTGGTAACATTGGAGTAAAAATGATAAAACTTGCATGTTAATTGTTGTAGTTAATAATTATATGGTGTTCCATATACGCAGATTTATTATAGGACACATGCACCATTACCAGGTTTTATATGTTGCACGAGCACTATTCATGTGAACACACACACCCTGGTAATTTCCATGTCACGACACTAAATAACTTTAAATCTGAAACATGTTAACTGCTTAGAAATGCGACATTGAAATAAGTACTTAAATTGATACCATAAGCATTCATAATCATCGGCATATGTATTTATGATAATTTCATGAGATTTATGATATTTCTGGATTTTGGGGGAAAGCCGCAAGATTTCAAATGATATTTGTTAAAAATAAAAGCTGCGGTTTTCTAGTGATGTAAAGTGTCGTCCACCATGAGTTTGCTGTGGTTTTTGAGACCCGTTTCGAGGAGGTGGATGAACCGTCTCGGGTACATGGTGGGCCCGGTATGGTACCTCGGGGCAAGAAGATCGCAGATGATGGCGTTGAGCCTGGCAGGGGACGGATTACCTACCGGTGATTTCATTTGGCACGGCGGATATCCAGAGGATACCGACCGTGGCTGCTGGATTGAGATATGGATTTTGATGTGGATCAGCCGGATGGCTGAGGCCAGAGATACGGGACATGGATATATGAGATTTGGTCAGTTTTGAGGTGTCGTTGCTGGACACGGATTTTACTGTTTTTCCTGGATATTATTCTTGATGTTTAAAAAGGGGAGTTTCAAAACAACGGAAGAATAATTCTCATACACACTTGATTGTATTTTCATGTGGCATACATACCTGTTATCACCTCCATGTGACATATATACTTGCTAGTATACTGTTGATGCATACACACCTGCTGGTACATATAGTTATACCTGTTTTTAGGGATGTCAGGATACTTGTGTGCATGCATACGATAGCCTTAGTAAATGTTATCTATTACTCACGAGCTGGCAACTCACCCCCGTTGTGCCACAGCTTTTCTGCAGGCCCATTCCGTCAGCACTGTAGCGGCGGATACCTTTGCTTCATTTGTACTTCTTGCCTGGACTAGAGGCTTTTGCTCATAGGTGGGTTATTATCAGTTTGTACCACCTTATATATGCTCATTGTATCTAGAGTACCCCATCTACTGCTATCTACAGTTCCACTGTCGCTACTGTATCTACGACTACTGTTGTTGCTACTACTGTTGCCATTACTGCTACTATCATTTCAGTTGTACCTGTTTTATTCGGATGACTGTATATTGACCTAGATGTGAGATTGTGAGACTTGAGGATTTATTTATGATGTATCTGGGTCGAGCTCACTTGAGTCGACATGTTATTCCTCATGCACTGATTTCTTTTATATTCTGCTGGAAATTTTGGAATAAGGGCAAATTGATTAAGTAATGAGGTAAAAGCTTAAATTAATTGGTTTTCCTTTCACTCTAAAAATCTTATTTGGTTTTGTATTCTGGGCTTCGGCTTACTTATTTTACGGACGCCTTGAGACGTTTCGTAACTTAAGTGCCTGTCGCGTTCCGTACTTTTCGGGTCGTGACACCAACTAGCATGTTCCCGGCGAGTCCTGTCCGGTGTACTCATAACCCAATGAGCACCTGTATACATCTTAGGTGATCCAACTGACACCAGTGGCTTGTGAGACCGGCCACCGCCCCTCGTCGGGGTCTCGACTGTATACACTAGTCCACTAATGGAGTATCGATGCCCAGTCTCGAAACTCCCACGACTAGAGACCTTTTAAGGATAAGCTTATAGACCCCAGCTCCCACTTATATGATCGCCCTCATACTGCTGGTGGTCAAGCAAGAATCCTAGGGGCTCTATCAACGTGTAATAGCGACGTGTCAAGTCACCTAAAGCAGTACACGATGATAAAGGTAAGCCAGATAGCATACTATCATCTCGAGTAAGACTGTCCTACCGGGATAGGTCCTCCCTCAATCATTACAATCACGTACCTGTGACCTAATAATTGACTCTGAGGGCACTATCTCCAACAATCTCCCACTTGCACTCAAGGCTAATTATTGCGATGTCGCATACTCACAGCCCGTGTGATACCGAACATCCAACTCCTCTACTAGTCAGTCTCACAAAGCTCGTTTGCGGAACTATTGCGTTCGAGGAATAGCCTCAGTGAGTGGATCCGCTTAGTTGTTTCTTTCTATGTCTCTTTATATCTCAAGTTCGCGGAGAAAGCCATCTCCCGAAATGAGCAATACCTGTCTTAGAATATGTCTGGATGTCTGATGGGACATAGCTCATAAATGAACTCCAAATCCAAACTTCTTAGACTGTATCGTCAACTGAACTTAATCAGTATCCTGCGCCATGCCACCCTCAGTATTGCCTTGGACCACCTGTCCAAAATACTGCCCCTCATCAGAAGGAAAAATATAACTCTGACAACCTCCTTGTCGTCCATGTCACCTTGGAAGCCTGGAATGATAACTGTCTCCCGAATGAGGCTGTCGTTATCATATCCCTAGAACATCCACTTGCGTTCTAGAACTGCTTCCGACTGTTTCTCCAGGATTGGATTAATGTCAACTTATTGCATCCTAGTGCAAGAACAATATCTGGTGTGATACTTGACATCTCACGATTGACTTAATTGCCTAAGCAAGTGATCTGCCAATCATGCACATCCCTCTCCCCTTTAGTCTATAAGACACCTTTAGAGAGGGTGACTCCATTACCTGCAGGTACACTACCGTGCCAGGAGTCGTCCATCCTAAATACTCTTAGAACGCTGTCAAGTACCCTGATTGGGAAACCACCCAAATCTAGATCTAAGACCATAGATCTAGTAACCAGTATGTCTGATATAAAATCCATTTCCTTTGTGGAGAAACAACTGTGTGACGACCAAAGTATAACCGATCGTAGTGTAGGAGTTTCCTTTCCTACTCTGTGTATATCATCCAAATACCAGGATATCACACCCTACTACCTTCTCAACAGATCCATCCCCTATTCTGATGAAGTCAAACCCATGACTGTCACGTCAGAAATAGATGATCTATCTCCGCTGCATCTGCTCTAGTCTATAAATAGACATAAGCAACCTGTCCACCAATGGTTCCGCTGCTCCTACTGACTACGACAACCCTCTGGCAGAGTCATATAGACGTACACTTCTAAAACTGGTTTAGAACGACGCTATACTCATCCTCCCGCCGGGTCTCGTAACCTGGAACAACAGCAATGGCAATTGTGGGTAAACAAGAACTTCCCTGTCACCGTCCTTGAGGCTACCGTAGTACCTCTCGGGTGCCTGAAGTTACCCACCTTATCTGCGGAGTGGCCAATGGAATGTCAATCCAGATTGAATCTTTAGGTTCCTTATCAAATCTTCAGTAATCGTTTGTGGTTCTGGAATCACTTCCAGTTCTACCATACTCCCACTACTGTTTTCTGAAAAAATCCATTTTTATTAAAACTGTGGCAAGTCTAGAACAATATTGCTATTGTTCATCCAGATGGTAGAAAGTCAACCCTCGTCAAAGCCTGGGTCAACCCACAAACAGCCATTACAGAAACGTGCCTTGAGTTGTCCCGTGTCTGGTTTTAATCATAAACCGGACAACTCCCCGTACCTTAACATCGTTAAGATACGAACTGTTCTATATCCCATATAGGACCAGAGGCACTGATTCAATTGAACCAGATTCAAATCATGCAGCTGTCTCCAGCGCATGTCAACTAAATGGAAGGAGGCCGATCAGCGTTACTCAACTTAGGAATGCTTCCAATTATGAGTAACCTGAAAAAGAAGCAAGATCTCTTTATCATCACTATCAACTGAATACAATACACAAGTATCTACATCTTCGATCTCTTTGAAGAATCCCGATACTTGCTATACCTGGTTCTCTACTCTATTCAAATACCTATAACTTCTCAAAATTCGGACCCTGTGTTTCCACGAAACACCTGTCTAAAAACTAGAGAAGTCATAAGTAAACCGAATATAGTACGAGGACCAACCCCTCTGTCCTGATGGACCCTGGACAACATACAATACTCTGTACAAGTCCCTTGAGTCTGATAACTCATTCACTGTGTGTCGTAGGTTGAAAACTGTACTTATGGTTAAGAAGAATTACACCGCTGTTTAATGCTCCTTACCTAACCATCCACTGATATAGGTAGATGTCACAGACATAATTTCAAAAAGGTATATCTCACTCTATGAAGATAGACGTACAGATATATCAATTTGAAATTGGTGCATAACTGCGGATATTCAAAACCAAATATTTGCCGACTGGCAAACAGCCCAGGTGATTTCCTCAAATATCACCGATTACAACGAATCCCGATATAATGAGGATGATCACCCAATTCCCAATAACTTACTCCCACTCATCATCTGTAAAACCATACAGATGTGAGAATCGTACCTGGTAAATACATACCCTGGAGTAAGTATCTAATCGGGAAATCAGTTTTCCTTTAACTGTACACAGTGAAACTGAAACATTGAAATGTTTCGTGGGGTATCCCGGTATTCATAGTAATGCCTCTTCCATTATCCAGATTCACAACTACAACCATATAATTCATTGCCATCTCTCCACATCCCTTCATATGTCTTTAGTCATTACCTTCTGCACACCCCTTTAGGCCAAATGGTTTTCTTCCTTCCCTACCGTTCGGCACCAGCCTATGGTTTGGAAGAAGACTATCCAATAAGCATAATGGGTGTACTGTCCTAATCCTAGGAACACTCGCAATGCGAGAGAAGGTGAAGATAAAAGACACCCGAATAAACCTTATTCCTATTTCTCCTGAACCAGAATCCATCCCCGAACTGGAACCAGTTCCATTCGAGTTCGTATATAACCATACGATGGAGTATCCAAATAAACTGTGGATCTTCGTAGTGATACGGAGTGTCCTGGAGAAATACAAAGGTGACGTGGGAGTGGTAACGAAATATTTGGTTTGGTCGTGAATATCTGTCGCAATTTACTTTGCCCTCTTACTAATCCCTTGCTTTGTCTGAACTTAATACCTTCTGCACACCATCGTTATGCTAATTGGTTTTCTTCATTCCCTACCGGTCGGCACCAGCCTAAGGTTTGGAAGAAGACAATCCAATTTGCGTAATAGGTGTACTACCCCTAAACCAAGGAGTACTCGTAACCTGAGAGAGGGTAAAAGGAAAAGACAACTGAATAATCCTATCCGTTTTCTCCAGAACCGAAAACCATCCTCGAATAAATTCTTTCGAGTTCGTATCTTACCATACGATGGTTTTGTCCAATGGAAGTGGACGTTCGTAGTAAAACGGGGTGTCCTGGAGAAAAGGGTAAAAGTAGGAGTGGCAATGAGGTTTGCAACTCTGACAATCCAAAAGCCGGTGTTTAAGAAGGTTCGGTCAACTTGGTCACTGAGTCAAAGTCTTAGGGTCGGGTCAATGGTCGCTGCCAAAGAGAGAGAGAAAAGAAACAGTCAGCGTGCACTCTAACCTAGATCAGAATGGTCACCAATTTATCTAATCTGGAAACCTCCCACTGTACCTCAAATTCTCCTCCAAACCTGAAAGAAGAATTAGTCGGGGTTACCCGAGGAGTAAACTAACTCATCAGTGGGAATCGGGATCCAACTATCATCGCATGACAACGTGACGGTATCCGCTCACGGTATCAGACTCCAGAAGGTATGCGCATATCTGGCAAGTTTCAGTTCTTTTGAAACTCCCGATGTGATTTCTGCCCCATGCTCTTATGACCTTGACTTTGGCCAACAAATCATAAGTCACATGTCAAGTTCTACCCGTCATTCTCCAGGTTGTTTTGAATCCACCCGTACATACCCTTGACTTTGGCCAACAAGGCAGTACGACTGTTCCAAACCAACGCATCTATCTATGCTGCATATGAATAACCAACAGCTACCAAACACTGTGCCTTGACTTTGGCCAACAAACACAGCTTGAATACTATTGACTATCCATATGAAACGACGGAGGGCTACGAATGGTTTCTGGCGAAAACCTTTAACGTAATGAACTTGATATCGTTGAAGGAACGGATAGCTTTTTTTAAAAATATAGTGACGAAAACCGTTGCTAAAGAGGTCACTCCCGGTGAAGGGATCTCGGCTCTTTCCCCGTAGAATGGGGTGCAGGATATTCCAACTGAATACCACGGTGCAAAGCAAAAGTAATCGGCTATAGTGAAGTCAATGCCCTGACGCAAACTTCTGTCCAAGGGGTCACTCCCGGTGAAGGGATCTCGGCCCTTGCCTCGTCGACTGAGGAGCAGGATATTCCAACTGAATACCACGATGCAAAACAAAAGAGAACGTCCTTGCAATAACAGCTTTTTGAAAAGTGTTCCAACAACATCAGATTAGGTTTGTTTTTAACTTGCATTGATCCGAATCAACGCAGTCCCATCAATTGATCACACCAAAAAGAACGAAAATATACTGATGTACGTATATGCCATCCGCATTCGCCACTGGGTCCCGTCATTACCCGTTAGGTTAGCTAACTAACGACAGAGCGGGGACTGGACCAGCGCGGATGCAAAACATATACAACATCTACTAATATATATACCAATATATTATATTCGCTCAAGGCGTGAATAAAATGCAACATCACAGAGAATGAACAGCATCACAGAAACAATACAGATATCTGGGATCCCCGGGTTTCACAGAGCCGCTGAAACCCGACGTTCCCCTGGTCGTGTGGATAGCCTGTGCAATGAAATCCTAGACCCCTACGGGCGCGGCAAGTTACCCGCCAAAACCTGAAGCGAGGCAGCCCCCTTCAGCGCCGTGAATGGACCACCCAGCACTTCACGGAATCCGGTAACTTGGGCACCCCTCCTGGGTCAACCTGTACCCCCTACGAGTGCGGCGAATAGCCCGCCAATCCTAGAGTGAAGCCCCCTCCGTCTCAATGCCATGAGATGCGGGCTTGTTGCCCTCCAGAACCCGGCTATCCGTGCACCCCTCCGCGGGGCAATCCTAGTACAGAAAGTAAAATATACATACAACGGGTACATCGACCGCAACCAGGTCGTGCCCCAAAATAATAATACAAACAGGCAGTGACGGCAGTCCACATGTCGGACGCTCGTCCCGCAATATCAAATGTACATAATACAACAAAATAGTACTAGCATTGCATCCAGGCTATCCCCACGACCGATCCGCAACATCACAGCAAATACATAAAACATCAACGTGAATGTCACGTTCGCAAATCCGTCTAACCGGGCTATAGCAGTTAGACAGGATTTACCGATCGAGTGACATTCACGGTCGCAGATATAATGTAAATACTGTGAAAAATGTGTTTAAAATATCCGACCGATCAAATTTTAACAAGTGGGCCCCAAAACAATACTGTAGCAGTTACAGAAAATATGGGCCCAATTTTAATGTTCAAAAACACCCAAAATAAGCCCAGAGGCCCACTGGAAAAATCCGGCCCACTGACTCCTCTACTCTGCGGCGGAACCGCGGCCACAAGTAGGTTTTGGCCGCGGTTCCGCGCTCCAACCAGAGGATCATAGTGTCGGATTTTTCCAGAAGTCTTAAGTCTTCCTGTACAGTGCTTTTATACAACCTGAAAAATTTTTGGGGACCAAAAAGTTTCAACAGAAAACTGATGTGGGTAAATACGGGTTTTTGAACATTTCGATCGATCGGAACTGAAAAACACATTACACAAAGCTAGACTAAGTTAATGGGGAGGCTCTGATACCAGTGTAAGTGCACGGCGGCGCCCCGGCCGTCAATCCGACGCCGGAATGCGGAAGCGGTGATAAACTTTAATTTTGCGGACTTAGCAAACCTGCACCACCGCGCACTTAACACCCGAATCGTAACCATTAACAAGTCTAAGCTAACTAGAAGATGGGTTAGAGATATACCGACGATCCAAGTCCTCCGGTCTTCTCGTCATCGTCCCGATCTCCTGCGGAAGCTCCGGTCTCCACCTCGTCGCCGGAAGTGCACCACATCGCCTACTTCTTTTACGGGCTCCCACCTCAATGCCGAGGCAACTCGGGCACGAAGCCGGCTACTCGACGTGCCCAAGGTTCGCTGTAGAATATGTAGTCCTCAAGTCTCACTTTTGGGGTTATGGAGTTGCCTTTTGGTGGAGGTATGAAACATGAACTTTTTCTAGGTGAACTTGGGGATTTTTCTAACATGAAATGAACAAAAATCCCCATGAGAAATTCTTGGACAGCCCCATATCAAGAGTGGCCGGCCAAGTCTAGAGGAGAGAGTGAGAATGAGAGTGTGTGCAAAAGAAAATGAGTGGAGCAACCATCATATCCAAGAGAGAGAGAGAGGAATGGTTATGATGCAAAAGGGAATGATTACCACAAATCCAACACTCAACACCACCATCATCACCTCACAAAGTCCAACCATGATGAGAAAGGAAAAGTCAATGATGGTGCACATCATGAAAACCATCATGATACCAATATAAGCAAAGACCCCCTTCCACAAAAGCCTATTTGCAACAATGCAAATAAACCCTCCTCCACCAATCTTCGGCCAATGAACGATACAAAGGAAATTGGCCGAAACGGAAAGCAAACTGGCAACTCTAGAAAACTGGTCCC
The DNA here is from genome assembly GCA_030015575.1 of Agapanthus africanus. NCBI lineage: Eukaryota > Viridiplantae > Streptophyta > Magnoliopsida > Asparagales > Amaryllidaceae > Agapanthus > Agapanthus africanus. The sequence goes on from CM057348.1 coordinate 303,399,212, forward strand.
GTAATAAATTACAGGAAAACCCCGATACTGTGCATACACACCCGCAATTGTATTCCGACCGAAATACAAATGCAATGAGACAAAATCTACACTGTACTATACTAGGATCCGGCTTAAACCAAAGCCGGCTAGTAATATCTGTCCGATCCTGATCCGTGCAATACCGCACGTATCTGATCGAACCCTGCCATATAACCATACGGCCACTAGTACAAACTGTCCGATCCTGATCCGTGCAATACCGCACGTATCTGATCGGACCTTGCCATATCTCCATACGGCCTCTACAACCTTTCGCCCGAAAGCTGAGTAACTGAATGTGAGGGACTCTAAAGACTCGTCAACACCTTGGTTGTGGATTTAACCACTAGCACGTCAGAGGTATAAGCCAATACGTAACGGGCTACCAGGTATTGACTAAAAGGGACGTCTGTGAGCGAACTCAGCCCGACAACCCTACTGAGCCTGTCAGTGACAATATCCGTACAGTCCGGTCCATTCGTCTATGAGTATCGCATGGCGGGCCTAGGGGGTTGGTAAAAGTCAGACCCCCAAAAGCGGTACAAGTCGTGTCGGAGTGTAGCCCAGAACACCCTGAGATACTACTGGAATACCTACCAGTAAATCTCCTTGCCTTGGCCAAGGACTTTGTGTAATGGCTCTCCTAGACACAGCACGACCTCACCCCCAATACCGGGAGAGACGAACCCCTGAAGATACGCTCATTGCCTCCATGTGGCTCGGGACTGTACCCAACTAAAACCTGTTTGTACGACTCCTTTGAGCCGTGGTAAGGTAGTAATCAAAGTACAGTGGGAACTCACACGAGACAAATGACGATCCCCAGGTCGATGAACTAACCTGCACACATGTCACCAGGGAACTGCCATCTGACGTCTGGTATATGACCAACTAGCATGTTCCCGGCGAGTCCTGTCCGGTGTACTCATAACCCAATGAGCACCTGTATACATCTTAGGTGATCCAACTGACACCAGTGGCTTGTGAGACCGGCCACCGCCCCTCGTCGGGGTCTCGACTGTATACACTAGTCTACTAATGGAGTATCGATGCCCAGTCTCGAAACTCCCACGACTAGGGACCTTTTAAGGATAAGCTTATAGACCCCAGCTCCCACTTATATGATCGCCCTCATACTGCTGGTGGTCAAGCAAGAATCCTAGGGGCTCTATCAACGTGTAATAGCGACGTGTCAAGTCACCTAAAGCAGTACACGATGATAAAGGTAAGCCAGATAGCATACTATCATCTCGAGTAAGACTGTCCTACCGGGATAGGTCCTCCCTCAATCATTACAATCACGTACCTGTGACCTAATAATTGACTCTGAGGGCACTATCTCCAACAGGATTCACTGGAGTGTGAGCGGGCTTGCTCGTCGATCTTCAGATCGCTCAATACCCGGGTGGCCGTTACGTTTAGCAGACCGCTTGCGGCTTGTGGGTGATTGATATGATCATCACCTGCTGCCGGCGTATTGACGAGTCTTTAGAGTCCTACACAGAGGTTTCCTGGCTCAAGCGAAACGAAATAGGAGCACATATGAGATATGTGCGGGACCGAGAATCATGCGTGTATGTGATACCGCATTTCATTCTCGCGATGAATGTGTCGAATGGTTGTATGCGATATAACCTAGTTATCGAATCAAGGATTGATTCGATAAGCCGATACATAGGATACTAGTCGGTTATGTGCGACATGACCGGATCATTGAATCAAGTGTTGATTTAATGATTTAATGCATAATTATATATTTGATATATTACTTTGCATTAACTAGTATCGGTTCACTTTAAATGGATTTTCTCACTCGGGTGTGCGCATTCCATATGCGATATGATTTTGTGCACTTGATTGTATCATGTTTGATGATACATGTTTTTTGGTTAAGTGTAAAGTATCAAACTATAGTTAAGTGGATGATTAGGGTTTTTGATTTCCTTATTTATATATTAATCTTTTTCTTTTTGGAAAAAGAATAAGCAAATGAGAAAATGGTGGCAATTTTTGTTTTGTTCATGAAGTTTCATGAACACTTTGACTTTGTCACCATTTTGTCTCATGCTTAACCCTAACCACTCCACTAACCCTAGTTCACTCTCTACACTAAACCATGGTTTCAAGATGATAAGTATTCTTTTATTTTCTTTTTGAAAAATAACTTATCATAACTTTTATCATCTTCTTCTTCTTCACTTCAAGAAGAAAGCTTCCCTCATCAATGGTGATTGATGAATTAGAGTGAGAAATCCAATTCTAAAGTCTACCCACTTTCTATTTCTTCATCCTCTACCTCTTGCCAAGTAGTAGAGTGTGTTTTCTTCACAAGTTTTCATGGCTTGGTGAAGGTGGAGCTTGATCTAGTGATGCTTCGACGTAGATCATCTTCGGCACGTCGTCGATGACCTAGCCCGCTTCTTCTCCGATGAAGCCGACGCAAGAGCCCGGATTTCGATTTGGACAGCGAGGATACTTCGTTGCGGAGCTATGGAGGTGGAGAACCGGATCTACAAAGGTTGTATTTCCGTTCACTTAGTTAAAGTAGTTAACTAGTTGCTTTTTCGCCTAGACATCTAGCCAACGATCCGTTCTAGGGTTTCTCGGCACCGTTTAAATTTGAAATTGGCATGGTTGATGCCTTGTGAGACCTCTTGAGAGTGCCTAGGAACCCTACAATTTTTGGGCCCAGTTTTGTTACAGTGTTGGTTTAATACCTGGGGCCTACTTGGAAAGTTTAGTCGATCGTAATTTTAAAATACGTATTTTATTTTCAGTACATTCACTTTTATCTGCGACCGGGAATGTCACTCGATCGGTAAAACTCATCTAATTGCTATATGTTCCTTTAGACGGGTTTTGCGAACGTGACATTCATGTTGATGTTTTGTGGTTGTGCTGTGATTGTGGTTGGATAGTCGTGGTGGATAGCATGTGGTGCAATGTTAGAAATACAGTTTATAATTCGTTTGTACATTTGTTATTGCGGGACGAGCGTCTGACATGTGGACTGCCGTCTTTGCCGGGTTGTATATTATTTTGGGGCACGACCGGATTGAGGTCGATGTCACCGCTTGTATATATTATTTTCTTTTTCTTTATTAGGATTACCCCGCGGTGGAGTGCACGAATAGCTGGGTTCTAGAAGGCAACAAGCCTGCATCTCTTGGCGCTAAGACGGAGGGGGTTTCATTCTAGAACTGGCGGGCTATTCGCCGCTCTCGTAGGGGGTACAGGCTTACATTGCACAGGCTATCCACACGACCGGGAACGTCGGGTTTTATTTGCGGCTCAAATGAAACCCGGGGCTCCAAGATTATCCACCATCCTGTATTGTTATTTGTGATGTTGTTTATTATCATGCCTGAGACGAATGTTCTGTAAGTCCATGCTACCTCTCCCGGTACTTTCGGGAATGCGGAATTTGGTAAAAAACGATTTTTACGGAGGCGGTAACATGGACCTAAAACCCGGATCTTGGTTAAACATCTATCTAGCAACCTAACTACGAGTTTCTAGCTACTCGGTTAGGGGGTTATACCTTGCTTGTCTTGAACTCCTTCGTCTTCAAACTCCGATGGTGGTCCGGATTGGCTTCTTCCCGTCGTCTCCGTACGCCGAAGATAGATCCACCTGAAAGCTCCAACCTTTAGCTCCTTCTTCGTTCTTTGAAGAAACTAGTTCACTCGGTTTGCTAAACCTTGTGAACTAGAATGAGTAGAGAAGAGTTTGTGTGGGATTTTATCTATGGTTCTTGATTCTGAACTCATGAGACAAGAGAACCATAGATTAAAGAGAGGGAAAAAAGAGCAAGAGGGTGAGAGCAAAACAAGAGAGCTCAAGAACAAGAGAGAGAATGAGCAAGAAAGAATGAGCAAGTCTTTTGTCTCTCACCCTCTCATAATCCAAAGTCATGATAACTCATCATACCAAAAAAAGTCTTATGTGATGGTTGAAGCAACCATAACCATATCATTTCATGCACTCATTTTACACAAATGAGCAAGCAAACAAAAGTCTTTGCCATGAAATGATGGCTATGGTTATCATGATGGTCAACTAGTCAAGCCTAGTCAACCGGTCAACAAAGTCAACAAGTCAACAAAAGTCAACAAGTCAACAAAGTCAACAAGTCAACAAAAGTCAACAAGTCAACAAAGTCAACAAAAGTCAACAACCATGTCACCATAATACTTAATTAATATAATAGTTAATCACATATCATATTCTCATTAGGGTTGAACAAAAAGTCAAATAGTCAACGGTCAACTGTCAACAACCCTAATGAGAATCCGCTGCCTCTGTCTCCCTGTCAACTGTGCATACGCACCCTCATCCGCGTTCCGAGGAACACGAATGCACACTGGATAAATCCAATCCCAAAAGGTACACTAGGATCTGGCTTAAACCAAAGCCCGCTAGTGTAAACTGTCCGGACACTGTACGTGCACAAGTGCACGGATGTGACCGAACCCTGTCGCAAAAACCATGCAACCTGTCGCAATACCATGCGACCTCTACTCTTTTGCCTAAAGGCGAAAAACTTTCTGTGTGGGACTCTAAAGACTCGACACTACGCTGGCAGTGGGTTTAACCACAGACCGCAAGCGGCACTAGCTGTGCGTAACGGTCCCCAGGTAATGCCGACAAGAAGACCGACGAGGCGAAACCCATCTAAACTCCTACTGAGCATGAGTGTGACATTCTCCGTACAGTCCGGTCTGTTCGTCTGATACATCGCATGGCGGGCCTAGGGGGCGGTAAACGTCAGTCCCCCAATAGCGGTACAAGTCGTGCCGGAGCGAAGCCCAAAACACCCTGAGATAACACTGGAAGCCTACCAGTATATCTCGTTTGCCCTGGCCAGGGACTACTCGTGTAATGGCTCTCCTAGACACAGCGCGATGTCAACCCCCAATACCGGGAGAGACGAATCCTGTCTAACCGTCACTGCCTCCAAGTGCTTCGGGACTGCACCCAACCACTACCTGTTTGCACGACTCCTTTGAGCCGTGGTAGGGTAGTAATCAAAGTGCAGTGGGAACACACTCGAGGTGAAGTGACAGTGTCAAGTCAGCGGACTAAGCTGTACTCATGTCACCTGGGAACTGATAACTGACGATAGGCATAATACCAACTAATCAGTTCCCGACGAGTCCTGTCCAGTGTACCCGTAACCTAACGAGCACCCGCATACTATCTCAAGTACGACGTACTGACGGCTGTGGGACAGACCGTCTCCCACACTGGGATGAGAAGCGCATGCGCTGGTCTACTCCGGAGTATCGATGCCCTGTCTCGATAGTCCTGCGACCAGGGACCTGCATAAGGATGTGCTTATAGATTACCCAGCCCCACTAGTGTGACGGCCATCACATCGCTGGTAATCAAGCAAAGATCCTAAGGGCTCCACTAATGTGTATAGGAGATATACAAAAATAAACACATGTACACATTGAAGTAGAAACAAACCAAGTAGCATACTACTATTTTGAGCAAGATTGTTTATACAAGGTGAATATCCCAAGCTTCCATTAAGTAATATACAAACTAGTATGATACAGTAATGGCCTCTAGGGCATATACACTAACAATCTCCCACTTGCACTAAGGCCATGTACTGGCGTATCGAAGACCTATCATCTCGATCAGCCGCTCGAACTGAGTCTGGGGCAGGGCCTTGGTGAATGGATCTGCAGTGTTATCTTCTGAAGCGACTCTCCGAACCTCGATCTCCTGGCGATCTACGATCTCCCTGATCAGGTGATACCGCCTCAAGATGTGCCTGGATCTCTGATGAGACATGGGTTCCTTCGCTAAAGCTATAGCCCCGTTGTTGTCGCAATACAGAGGTATTGGATCAACAATGGACGGAACCACCTGAAGTTCTTTCAAGAACTTCCTCATCCAGACAGCTTCTTTTGCGGCATCAGATGCAGCGATGTATTCCGCTTCCATCGTCGAGTCTGCAACGGTTTCTTGTTTGGAACTCTTCCAACACACCGCCCCTCCATTGAGGGTGAAGACAAAACCCGACATGGACTTGGAATCATCCTTGTCACTCTGGAAGCCGGAGTCAGCAAAGGCCTCGATCTGGAGGTCTTTTCCGCCATACACCAGGAACATCTCCTTAGTCCTTCTCAGGTACTTGAGAATGTTCTTTACCGCTATCCAGTGTTTCTCCCCAGGGTTTGACTGATACCGGCTTACTACACTCAGTGCATAAGCAACATCCGGTCTGGTACACAACATCGCATACATTATAGAGCCTACCGCAGAAGCGTAGGGTATAATAGACATGCGATCCCTCTCCAAATCAGTCTTGGGAGACATCTCTTTAGAGAGGGTGATCCCGTGACAAGCCGGTAGGTTACCGCGCTTGGAATCTTCCATACTGAATCTTTTCAGTATGGTGTCGATGTACCTGGACTGAGAAAGTCCCAATATCCTCTTGGATCTGTCACGGTAGATCCGGATACCCAGAATGTATGAGGCATCACCCAGGTCTTTCATGGAGAACCTGTGTGACAAGAACCCCTTGACAGATTGTAGCATAGGAATGTCATTTCCTATTAAGAGAATGTCATCCACGTATAAAACAAGGAATACTACAGTTCTCGCTACAAATCTACTATAGATACATGGTTCATCTGGATTTTTGATAAAGCCAAATTCTTTGACCGTCTCATCAAAGCAGATGTTCCAACTCCGCGATGCCTGCTTTAGTCCATAGATGGACTTAAGCAACTTGCACACCTTTCCGCTGCTCCCACTCTGAATGAAACCCTCTGGTTGGTCCATATAGACACACTCCTCTAAATTTCCATTTAGAAAAGCGGTCTTTACGTCCATTTTCCAGATCTCATAATCGTGGAAGGCAGCGATGGCAAGAAGGATCCGAATGGATTTCAGCATGGCTACTGGAGAAAAGGTTTCGTCATAGTCCAAGCCAGGTCTTTGACGAAAACCCTTTGCTACCAGCCTAGCTTTATAGGTCTCAACCTGTCCATCTACACCAATCTTCCTTTTGAAGATCCACTTGCATCCTACGGGTTTTACCCCGTCTGGAGCAATGTCCAACGTCCATACCTTGTTGGTGTACATGGACTCCATTTCGGTCCGCATTGCATCCAGCCATTTCACTGAGTCAACGCTCTGAACGGCCTGCTGGAAGCTAGTAGGCTCATCATAATCTATGATGCAATCCTCTCTATCCCCGTCTATGAGAAAACCGTAGTATCTCTCGGGCGGATGAGTCTGCCTACTACTCCTGCGGAGCGGCGTAGGAATGTCCTGTTCTTCCGAACCCTCTGGTTCCACTAAACTTTCAGTAATAGTCCGTGGTTCTGGTATTTCTTCCAGTTCTACTGCGCTCCCACTTATTTCCTTTTCTAAGAACTGGTGTTCTAGAAAGTGGGCATTACGAGAAACAAGGACTTTTTGTTCCTCTGCGTAGTAGAAAAGATACCCCCTGGTGTTCTTTGGGTATCCCACAAACTTGCACAGTACTGAGCGTGCCTCGAGTTTGTCCGCATGCTGCTTTTTGACAAAAGCTGGACATCCCCATATCTTCAGATATTGAAGATAGGGTTTCTTCCCACTCCATAACTCATATGGTGTGGTAGGCACAGTCTTAGTGGGAACTCGGTTCAAAAGGTATGCGGCTGATTCTAGCGCATATCCCCAGAATGATCGCGGCAACTCAGCGTTACTCATCATGGACCGTACCATATCCAATAGGGTCCGGTTCCGTCTCTCCGATACACCGTTATGTTGCGGAGTGTATGGAGGAGTAAGCTGAGAGAGAATTCCGTTCTCTTTTAAATAGTCCAGGAACTTGGCACTTAAGTATTCTCCACCTCGATCCGATCTTAGAATCTTAATACTTTTGCCGGTCTGTTTTTCTACTTCATTCTTATACTCCTGGAATTTTCCAAAGGTTTCGGACTTATGTTTCATTAAGAAGACATGACCGTACCTTGAGAAGTCATCCGTAAAAGTAACGAAGTAAGAATAACCGCTTCGCGCATGTGTAGACATTGAACCGCACACGTCACTGTGTACGAGTCCTAAGAGCTCGCTCGCTCTTACTCCATGTCTAGTAAACGGAGTCTTTGTCATCTTTCCTTTGAGACAGGATTGACAAGTGGCATACGATTGATATTCGAACCCATTCAAATACCCTTCTGTATGTAACTTCGTCAACCTTCTCTCATTGATGTGACCCAGTCTACAATGCCACAAGAAAGTCTGATTTATTTCTGGAGACTTTCTTTTGTGTGTATTGTTAGTTATATGTATGCCCTAGAGGCCATTACTGTACATAGGATGTATATTGTAGTGGATGCTAGGACATATATAGGGAGGACTTTCTTGCTCGACATGATAGTATGCTATCTGGTTGCTCTTTACCTTAACGTGTATACTGATTGTCTCTCTGTTACATGTTGGTAAAGCCCTTAGGATGTGTACTTGACTACCTGGACTATGATGCGGATCATACTAGTGGGGACATGGTAGTCCATAAGTACATCCTTCAAAGTCCCTAGTCGTGGGTATATCGAGACGGGGCATCGATATACCAGAGTAGACTAGCGTATACCTTCTCGACCCATACAGATGGGCGATGGATGATCCCATATCCATTGGTGTTTGACATCAGAGGAGATATACGGGTGCTCAGTAGAGACTGGGTACACTGGACGGACTCGCCGAGAACTCCCAGATGGTATTATACCTCACGTCAGATGGCAGTTCTCTGGTGACACTGGTACAGAGTAGTCTGTTGACCCGAGATCGTCATAGAGTCTTGTGTGGTTCCCACTGTGCTTTGATTTCCATCTTACCACGTCCAAGAGGGCGTGCAAAACGGTGGTTTTTAGGTACAGTCCCGAGTCACATGGAGGCAATGAGTGATAGGAGGGGATTCGTCTCTCCCGGTATAGGGGGTTGATGTTGCGCTGTGTTCGATTGGCTATAACAGGAAATCCCTGGCCAGGGTTGCTGAGATTTACTGGTAAGTGTTACCAGTAGTTTCTCAAATAGTTATAGACCTCATATCGACACGACTTATTGAGCTATTGGGGTCTGACGTTTACCACCCCTAGGCGAGATATGCGACATATCAGACGATCAGACCGGACTGTACGGTAGTGTTACTGGTCGGATTCACTGGAGTGTGAGCGGGCTTGCTCGTCGATCTTCAGATCGCTCAATACCCGGGTGGCCGTTACGTTTAGCAGACCGCTTGCGGCTTGTGGGTGTTTGATATGATCATCACCTGCTGCCGGCGTATTGACGAGTCTTTAGAGTCCTACACAGAGGTTTCCTGGCTCAAGCGAAACGAAATAGGAGCGCATATGAGATATGTGCGGGACCGAGAATAATGCGTGTATGTGATACCGTATTCCATTCTCGCGATGAATGTATTGAATGGTTGTATGCGATATAACCTAGTTATCAATTCAAGCGTTGATTCGATAAGCCGATACATTGTATACTAGTCGGTTGTGTGCGACATGACCGGATCATTGAATCAAGTGTTGATTTAATGATTTAATGTATAATTATATATTTGATATATTACTTTGCATTAACTAGTATTGGTTCACTTTAAATGGATTTTCTCACTCGGGTGTGCGCATTACATATGCGATATGATTTTGTGCATTTGATTGTATCATGTTTGATGATACATGATTACTTGGTTAAGTGCAAAGAATTAAACCATGGTTAAAAGAATGGTTAGGGTTTCATTTCCTTTATTTATTCATTTATTTATTTGTTTATTCATTTTGGAAAAGAGGAGAAAAGAATGGTGGCTTAATTTGGAGTTTAGTTGAAGCTTCATGAATCTTTGATCAAGTCAACCATTCTTATCTCATCCTTAACCCTAACCATTCCCACTAACCATGATTCATTCTCTACACTTAACTCTAGTTAACATTATGATAAGTTTTGATTTTTCTATTGTTTTTAATTAACTTATCATAATATTCTTCTTCATCTTCTTCATTCTTCAAGTGAAGAAAACCAAGCTCCATCAATGGTGATTGTTGGAAAAGAGTGAGAAATCCAAAACTAAAGTTAACCCACTTCCTATTTCTTCATCCTCTACCTCTTGCCAAGTAGTAGAGTGTGTTTTCTTCACAAGTTTCTTGACTTGGTGAAGTTGGAGCTTGATTTAGCGATGCCTCGACGTAGATCATCTTCGGCATGGACATCGACGACCTAGCTCGCTTATTCTCCGATGAAGTCGACGCTTGAGCCCGGATTCTTTTTGGACAGCGGAGAGGACTTCGTTGCGGAGCTATGGAGGTGGAGCACCGGATCTACAAAGGTTGTATTTCCGTTAAACTTTTAGTTAAGTGTTAACTAGTTAGTTTTTCGCCTAGACATCTAGCCGACGATCCGTAGTTTAGGGTTTGTAGGCACCGTAAAATTTGAAATTGGCATGGTTGATGCCTTGTGAGACCTCTTGGGAGTGCCTAGGAACCCCTACAGTGGTATCAGAGCCTAGCTAGAGCCTTAGGCGAAGTCCAGACGGAATTCGAAGTCCGAACGAACCCGGAACTCCAAAACAAATATGCTCTCTGTACTTTTTCCGAGAATGCGGATTTTTGTGTATTAAAAATGCCTAAAAAATTCAATAAATAATTATAAGAATTACTGTGCAAACTCAGGTGAATAATTCATCAAACAGAGCGCGGAACCGCGACAGAAGCCCAGCTTCTGCGGCGGTTCCGCGGCTAGGTGATGACGTCATCCTCCAAGATCTGCACAGTAACTCTTATTATTTTATGTTGGATTTTCTGGGAATTTTTAATACTTATTCAAGAGTTGAATTTTCTGCAGTTGTTTTGGGGATTCGGTATTTCGATCGGGGTATCAAATTTTGTCTATTTGGCTTTCCGGATAAATTTTAGAATATGTTAAAAAGTTCGACCGGATATAAATACCCAATTTTTCCCCTGTCGGGAAATTTCCAAGTGTTGGATTTTTCCGAAGTTTAACGACGTTCTAAGTAGTGCAAGTAACGCGATGGTCCCTCTAGAAGACAACAAACCTTAACTCGATTATGTGACCGTCTTGAACTGCCCTTTGAACCTTCGGGTTTGGGGCAGTACGGCGTGCCACATGTGAGGCGTTGGCTTGACCCTTCTACGGCTGGACCGTCGGTACTGAGGCACGAACGGAATGTTGTTAGACTTATTTCATGTGTTGATCTGTATTGGGAAAACTTAGGTGTTCGATTGTTCGATCGGAAAGTTTAACATTTTCTATTTATCTGGAATGGGATACAATAATTGGAATTCAAAAATTGTTATGAGATAACTGAATGAATATTATAAACGTAGCACTTTAGTCTCACTTGATCGGTTGCCACGGAATTTTGATGTGATCAAAAGTCCGTCGCAATCACGTAGCGTACGCGGATACTCGCTGGGTAAACTTAATAGACAGCCTCACTCCATAGCCATGACCAAGTGACTGTAGGAGAACCCCGTCGCCGAAAGCATCCGTTCGGGTGCTCGCGGCAGCGGTGTTCCGCCTTGGTGCACTTCGTCGACGGTATCGGGGGTGCGGCCGCCTACTAAAGTTTGCGATGAGTATTCGATCAGCATGTCGAGAATCTTGTTGAATTACCCGACTTGATATTGAAAAGTGTTTTCGATAATGAGACTAAAATGCGGGGTTTATAATTGTTAGGCATGCGGTGTCTAAGGAATTCATTTGGTCAGGCATGCGATGTCTGAGGTGATTGCGGATTCCAACTGTTGTAGTTTTACACTTTCTTTTCTGTGACCGTAAGTGTAATATGTGATATCGCCGGTTTCGTTGCTATATGTCAACGACAATTGGGATGCGCATATTTACTTACGTTGATGACATGTGATGTTATGTGTTGCTGGATATGTTATATTGGATCGTCGTGTTTGAATAGCCGGGGTTTTTTATGTGAGATGAGTGTTTTTCATTTTCATTCATGTAAAAACTTGTATGTAATATTCTTTTATTGGGGCGCTTCCAGGTTGCGGAAGTTGTCACCCGTTGTATATTATTTACTTTTCCGCACTAGGACAGACCCAAGGAGGAGGGCACAAGTAACCGGGTTCTGGAGTCCAGTGGGAGACCAACTCGAGGAGTCGAGTCCGGGTCTCCTAACTCCAGAATTAGTAGGGTTGCTTGCCGCTCTCGTAGGGGTCTAGGGGTGTGGGTTTGGCTATTCATCACGACCGTGGAATCCGTGTTTTATACTGGCTCGTATTGAAAACACGGACGTCCTAGTATATCCAATATTTCATATGATTCTTCTGCTGCGATATCTGTGATGTGATCATGTGTTGTTCTGTGATAGATACTGTATATAGTATATATGATATATTATATAGACGTTACTTATGTTTTACACCCGTGCTAGCCCTGCCCCGCTCTGCCGTTAGTTACCTAACCTAACGGTGCACGAGGGGACATCGAGGCGAATGCGGATGGCATAAGTGTAGGTCGTATTTATCTGTGATGTTTAGGTACTTAAATGATGGGACTTCATTAATGTGATTAATGAAATAAAAGAAACCTAAGATGTTGTAGAATCGAATTTCAAAATAAAACAGGTAGCTACAGTTCTTGCTTTGCACAGCGGTATATGTGATATATCCTGCATCTTATTCGATGAGGAAAGGACCGAGATCCCTTCACCGGGAGTGACTCCTTTAGCAATAACTGGCAGATGCTACACACTCGGTTTGTCTTTTGATTGCTTTTAAGTGTTTTTGCTTTGCACAGTGATATATATGATATATCCCGCACCTCATTCGACGAGGAAAGGACCGACGATCCCTTCACCGGGAGTGACTCCTTTAGCAAAACTAGAAAAGACTCAAAAACACTCCATTTCAAAATTCATTCGATCCTACAACGATATCAAGTTCATTACGCAATAGGTTTTCAGAAAAACCTGTCGTAGCCCTCCGTCATTTCAGATAAGTACTGGTTAGTATTCGTGCTACGTTTGTTGACCTTAGCCAAGGCGTAGTGTGCGGTAGCTAATCAGTGCTTATCTGCATAAGCATATGATGTGATTGAGTTAGGGTAGTCGTGCGACTTTGTTGACCTTAGCCAAGGGTCGTGCGGGTGGGATTAATTCAATCGGGAAATGACGGGTTGAACTTGGCTAGCACTTATGATTTGTTGACGTTAGCCAAGGTCATAAGCTGCTAGGGGCAAAATATTATCGGGAATTTCAAGTGTTGAAATTTGCAATGAGATTGCATACCTTCTATGAGATAGTTAGATCCCGATACCCGCTGCGAGTAATTGTTACTCCTGGGAGAGTTTTACATATTACAATTAGCCGATCAAGTAGGTGTCTAGAAAGGTGTTAACGAGGTTACGCCTCTGGGAAAACGAGGTTTACATTAATTAGGTTCGTGCGAAAGCACGGGGGACCTCCCTCAAAGTACCGACACTGGCCTGGCTGAAAGATTGGCGAACTTGTAGTGTGTAATTAATCCCGGCTAGTCTTTCCTTTTAGGGTTTGAAGGAAGATTTGATAAAAAAAAACAGTGGGAGCCATCTTGATTAGATAAAATAATAACCAATCTATTCTTGTAAGAGCGCACGCTGAGTGTTTTCTTCTCTCTCTCTCCAGGTAGCGACCATATCACGCCTTAATCAAGATAATAATACGGAATATTGACCGAACCCGCTTGTTATACTGAGCTGGGGAACGTTGGTCCCGCTCCAACTTATAATTGTTATAAGATAGAGCAGGAAATTGGGGAATACCAGATTTCCCGTGCCGCCCAAACGAAGAGAGTGCATATGATGCATCATCTTCGGGTGTGTTCATTATACAGAACTGTTTCTCAGTATCCTCCGCATCCTGGGTATATGATACCGGATCAGGATCCCAGATATGTAATCTGTTACATAGGGCTACAGATAGGTAGAGAACTGAGAACGGGTGATAAGTTTCATGAGGCAGAAAACGGGGCAAGTGTTGCAGCCAAGTCTGTTGGTCACTGTCACCCTGTATTACCAATACATTGATTCTGAACGAATGTTATTAGATACCGAACCTGATATACAAAATCATATCAGTCTCTTTATTAGTAAAGAAATGATAAAATTTTGTATTGTTGGATAATGTTTTGAACATTTCCTATATCAAAAGTTGATCGGTTCAGGCACGTTATCTAAAAGCATTGATGTTCTAAATCAAACTACAGTTCTTTAGTATACGGAACACACACAAGAGGAAGAGTTCAGAAATAAACGAATCCTACTTGAGGCATTGTAGACTAGGTCATATCAATGCGACCCGACTAGCTGAAGTTACATGTAGATGCATATTTAAATTAGTTTGAATTTACATCTTGTGAAACTTGCCAGTCATGTCACAGAGATAAGATGACCATAGCTCCGTTTAATGGAAACAGAGAAAGAGTTAGTAAACTCTTGGGATGATACATGTTGATGTATGTAGGTCCCCTGTCTACACATGCCAAGACTGGTTCTTTATACTTCATTACGTTCTCTGATGATCTCTTTAGATTCAGACATATGTTCTTGTTGAAACATAAGTCAGAAACTTTTGAGATATTCACAGAATATAAGTTAGAAGTAGAGAACCAATAAGGGTACAAGTATTATGTCCTTTGATGTGATCAGGGAGGAGAATACTTGAACACGAAATTCTTGGACTTTTCTAAAGGAGAATAAGATTCTCTCTCAGCATTACTCCTCTGTATACACCATAGCACGATGGTATATCGGGGTGGAGCAATTACACCCTATGTGATAAGGTGTGCTCTATGATGAGTAATACTGAGTTACCTATTTCCTTTTGGGAGTTATGCACTTGAGAAGCTGCATACCTATTGAATAGGGTTCAAATCAAATCAGTCGCCTACCATTTCATATGTGATATGGAAAGGGAAGAACCCATGTCTTAAGCTAGTTGAGATTTGGGGTTGTCCGGCCTATGTCTAAAAGCAAAATCCGGACAAATTCGAGGCAAGGTCAGTTATGTAGAACTGGAAATGTTCCAGCTATACAGACTGCAGCTGATGATTTGATAGAACCAAAGGATTCAGTAGATTCCAACGAACCTCAGCCTCTCCGCCGATCTAGTAGGGTTTCTCACCCACCTGAGAGATACTTCGGTTTCTCTATGACAGTGGGAGCGAAGATTGCATCATGAGATGATGACCCAACTAGTTTCGAGCTGGCCATCAGGAGTAAGACTCTGTAAGAATGGCTGTATGCTTAGCGATCTGAGATGGAATCCATGTACACCAACAAAGTATGGACTTTGGTTGCAATATCTGAAGGGTTAAATCCCCATCAGGAGAAAGTATATCTTGAGAAGATTACTTGGTGTAGATGGAAAAGTTGAGACTTTCAAAGCTAGACTTGTTAAAGGTTTTCGTCATCGACCAGGCGTGGATAATGATGAAACCTTTTCTAATATCTATGCTTAAGTCCATCCAGATCCTACTTACCACGGCTACATACCATGACTATGATATCTGGTGGATGGGTGTCATGACTGCTTTTCTAAATGATGTTTTAGAAGAGTGCGTCTATAAGTACACAGCCAGAGGGCTTCGTAGACAGTGGGAGCAGCGGAAACGTGTGCAAGATGCTTTATAGGATAAAGCAGGCATCGCGGAGTTGGAACATCTGTTTTGATGGATTAGTCAAAGAAGTTGACATCATCAAAATGGTAGATGAACCTTGTATAAACAAAAAGGTAGTAGGGAGTATGGTGATGATCCTCGTAGAGTACGTGGATGACAAACTCTTGATAAGAAAGGAGTTTCTTATGCTACGCTCGATCAATCTCCGCTTATCACAAAGATTCTCCATATAGGATTAAAGTGATACCTACTAAATCCTGGATTTTGGACCTATGAGATAGATCTAAATGGATGTTAGGAAACTCACTAGATGTAGTGAGGTGGTGTCAATCGATCCTGAGGAGAATTACTGGAAGGGTTCCAGGGTGATAAAGACGACTGAATGTCAGTCGCAGGCATTGTCTTTACCCTCAGTAAAGGGACGGTATGTTGGAAGAGTTCCAAGCTAGATACCGTGACATACTAGACGATGAAGGCAGGATACATCGCTACTTAAGATGCTACCAAAGAGGAAGTCTGGGTTTATAAAAGTTCATAAGATGAACTTTGTTCCTACCATTGTGTGACAATGGAGTTGTGGCTTATGCCAAGGAACGCAGGTCCCATCAGTGATCCAGACATATTCTAAGGCAGTGTCACCTGATCATGGAGATGGTTGATCTCCAGGGAGATCGAGGTTTGGAGAGTAGACTCAGAGGACAACACAGCGGATCCACTCACAAAGGCCTGTTCCCAGAGAGAGACTTTTATGGGATGGTTGAGTATGAGATACTACAACCACTGCTACAGATGGCCCTAGTGCAAGTGGGAGATTGTTAGTTATATGTATGCCCTAGAGGCCATTACTGTACATAGGATGTATATTGTAGTGGATGCTAGGACATATATAGGGAGGACTTTCTTGCTCGACATGATAGTATGCTATCTGGTTGCTCTTTACCTTAACGTGTATACTGATTGTCTCTCTGTTACATGTTGGTAAAGCTCTTAGGATGTGTACTTGACTACCTGGACTATGATGCGGATCATACTAGTGGGGACATGGTAGTCCATAAGTACATCCTTCAAAGTCCCTAGTCGTGGGTATATCGAGACGGGGCATCGATATACCAGAGTAGACTAGCGTATACCTTCTCGACCCATACAGATGGGCGATGGATGATCCCATATCCATTGGTGTTTGACATCAGAGGAGATATACGGGTGCTCAGTAGAGACTGGGTACACTGGACGGACTTGCCGAGAACTCCCAGATGGTATTATACCTCACGTCAGATGGCAGTTCTCTGGTGACACTGGTACAGAGTAGTCTGTTGACCCGAGATCGTCATAGAGTCTTGTGTGGTTCCCACTGTGCTTTGATTTCCATCTTACCACGTCCAAGAGGGCGTGCAAAACGGTGGTTTTTGGGTACAGTCCCGAGTCACATGGAGGCAATGAGCGATAGGAGGGGATTCGTCTCTCCCGGTATAGGGGGTTGATGTTGCGCTGTGTTCGATTGGCTATAACAGGAAATCCCTGGCCAGGGTTGCTGAGATTTACTGGTAAGTGTTACCAGTAGTTTCTTGAATAGTTATAGACCTCATATCGACACGACTTATTGAGCTATTGGGGTCTGACGTTTACCACCCCTAGGCGAGATATGCGACATATCAGACGATCAGACCGGACTGTACGGTAGTGTTACTGGTCGGATTCACTGGAGTGTGAGCGGGCTTGCTCGTCGATCTTCAGATCGCTCAATACCCGGGTGGCCGTTACGTTTAGCAGACCGCTTGCGGCTTGTGGGTGTTTGATATGATCATCACCTGCTGCCGGCGTATTGACGAGTCTTTAGAGTCCTACACAGAGGTTTCCTGGCTCAAGCGAAACGAAATAGGAGCGCATATGAGATATGTGCGGGACCGAGAATAATGCGTGTATGTGATACCGTATTCCATTCTCGCGATGAATGTATTGAATGGTTGTATGCGATATAACCTAGTTATCAATTCAAGCGTTGATTCGATAAGCCGATACATTGTATACTAGTCGGTTATGTGCGACATGACCGGATCATTGAATCAAGTGTTGATTTAATGATTTAATGTATAATTATATATTTGATATATTACTTTGCATTAACTAGTATTGGTTCACTTTAAATGGATTTTCTCACTCGGGTGTGCGCATTACATATGCGATATGATTTTGTGCATTTGATTGTATCATGTTTGATGATACATGATTACTTGGTTAAGTGCAAAGAATTAAACCATGGTTAAAAGAATGGTTAGGGTTTCATTTCCTTTATTTATTCATTTATTTATTTGTTTATTCATTTTGGAAAAGAGGAGAAAAGAATGGTGGCTTAATTTGGAGTTTAGTTGAAGCTTCATGAATCTTTGATCAAGTCAACCATTCTTATCTCATCCTTAACCCTAACCATTCCCACTAACCATGATTCATTCTCTACACTTAACTCTAGTTAACATTATGATAAGTTTTGATTTTTCTATTGTTTTTAATTAACTTATCATAATATTCTTCTTCATCTTCTTCATTCTTCAAGTGAAGAAAACCAAGCTCCATCAATGGTGATTGTTGGAAAAGAGTGAGAAATCCAAAACTAAAGTTAACCCACTTCCTATTTCTTCATCCTCTACCTCTTGCCAAGTAGTAGAGTGTGTTTTCTTCACAAGTTTCTTGACTTGGTGAAGTTGGAGCTTGATTTAGCGATGCCTCGACGTAGATCATCTTCGGCATGGACATCGACGACCTAGCTCGCTTATTCTCCGATGAAGTCGACGCTTGAGCCCGGATTCTTTTTGGACAGCGGAGAGGACTTCGTTGTGGAGCTATGGAGGTGGAGCACCGGATCTACAAAGGTTGTATTTCCGTTAAACTTTTAGTTAAGTGTTAACTAGTTAGTTTTTCGCCTAGACATCTAGCCGACGATCCGTAGTTTAGGGTTTGTAGGCACCGTAAAATTTGAAATTGGCATGGTTGATGCCTTGTGAGACCTCTTGGGAGTGCCTAGGAACCCTACATGTATTCTGGACATTGAAAATCTGTGGTTGGTTCAATACGTATATACCATTACTCAATGTATCTGACCCAATCAGAACTTGATTAAGGTGAATGTTTACAACATTACTTACAAACGCAAATTCATAACCTTCTTTAGAAACTAAAGATACAGAAATGATATTACAAGTTGCGTTGGGTACAAAAAAGCAATTACGCAAAACCAAAACATGTCCATCTGACATTCCCAGGTGATAGTCCCCCACGGCTTTAGCATCCATGCTAGCTCCGTTCGCAACTCTGAGGGTCATGTCACCTGCCTTCAAAACCCTACGGTTTCTCAACGCCTGCAAAGAATTACAGATATGAGATCCTGATCCGGTATCCAATACCCAGGAAGTAGAGTTTATTGAAAGACAGTTTTCAATAATATACACACCTGAAGTTGAAGCTGCAACCTGCTTCAATTCCTGTGTTCTGGCCTTCCAGACCCTGCAATCATTCTTCCAGTGTCCTTTCTTATGACAATAGAAGCATTCTTCCTTATCCACAAGCTTCCCCGCTTTCTTTGTTGCTTTAGCTTTTCCCTTCGTATCCACTTTCCTAACACCGCCCCTTGGTTTGGCGGGGGCTTTCTTCTTCTTTCCCTTGGCTTTCGCCTTGGACCTAGAAGAAGATGATCCTCCTACAAACAAAGTGGATGTTTTCCTACCTTTCTGTAGGGTGCCCTCTGCGCTCCTCAGCATGTTGAGGAGCTCTGAAAGTTCAACCTCTTTTTCTTGTAAGTTGAAGTTCAGTATAAACTGGGCGTAAGTGGAAGGAAGGGACTGGAGAACTATATTTGTATATAGTTCACTCTCCAATGTGATCCCTAGGTCCGCGAGCTCCTCAATGTAGCCGATCATCTTTAGCACGTGCTCGGCTACCGATGATCCGACGGCCATTCTTGCCGAAAATAACTTTTTCGACGCTTCGTATCTTGCGATACGAGATTGCTCTCCATACAGTTCTTTTGTATGGAGAAATATGGATTCAAGGTCCATATTCTCGTGCCTCCTCTGATGTTCGTTGTCCATCGAGGAAAGTACGAGGCACTTGGCCTTCGCGCTATCAATCTCCCAAGTCTTGCGGATTTCCTTATCCGCGACGCTGGAAGTGGGACCAGGGGCAGGGGGAGCTTTGGTGGTAAGAAGATACCCCAGCTTGTCGTAAGTGATTGCTATCTTGACATTCCTGAGCCAATCTTTGTAGTTTGGCCCTGTCAGTTTGTTTTTATCTAGGAGTAACTTAAGTCCAGTCATGTCGATTTGGTCGCTGCAATTAGGAGAGAGAAGAAGAAACACTCAGCATGATGCTCTTGAAAGTTTAGAGTGGTTTTTAGTTTGTCTAAACAGGATGGCTCCCACTGTTTCTCGAATCCCTCCTCAAACCATAAAGGAAGAATTAGTCGGGATCCATCCCACCGCACAATACTTGCTTAACCGTTCAGCCAGGCCGGTGTCGGTACTTCGAGGGAGGTTTTCCAACGCTTTCGCGAAGTTCCTTAATTAAAGAACCTCTTTTCCCTGGGGGCGTAGCCCTGCTAACACCTTTCTAGGCACCTACTAGGTTTATAGCATTGATCGTTTAGTGAGAAATTTCCCGGGGAGTAGCATATACTCACAGTAGGATCGGGATCCAAATATCACTGCGTGACGAAACTGAAGGAATCCTACCAGAATCATCACACTCCAAATGGTATGCAAATCTAGCAAGTTTCAGTGCTTATGAAACTCCCGATGTGGATTTTTGCCCAATGCTCTTATGACCTTGGCATGAGGTCAAAATGTCATAAGTCACATGTCAAGTTCGTCCCATCATTATCCAGGTTAATTTGAACCCACCCGTACATACCCTTGACGTAGGCCAAAATGGCAGTACGACTGTCTCAAACCAACGCATTCTATCTATGCAACAGATAAATATCCGGCAGCTACCAATCACTATGCCTTGGCGTGAGGTCAAAATACATAGCTTGAATACTACCGAATATTTAACTGAAATGATGGAGGGCTACAGATGGTTTTGGCAAAACCGTGAACGTAGTGAACTTGATTTGGTCGATGGAACGAGATAGCTTTTAAAAAGGAGTGGCTCAAGCTCCGCTTTTAAAAGTTGGTTTTGAAAAGAACCGAGTGGTTTTTCGAAAGTGTTCCAACGACTTTAACTTGGTTTATTATCTTGCATTAGTTCTTTTAATGCGTGATATTCTTGCATTAGTTCTTTTAATGCGTCCCATCATTTAATCCTACCATTGCAGAAAACAACCAAAATATGACGTACGCTTATGCCATTCGCATTCGCCACGGGGCCCCGTCATTACCCGTTAGGTAACTTAACTAACGACAGAGCGGGGGCTGGGCTAGCGCGGCTGTAAAACATAAGCAACGCCTAAATAATATCATATATAGATATACTGCATTGATAAACATTTCAGATCACAGATGAATACATTGGATATACTAGGAATCTGTAATTCGCACGAGCCTGTAACGAAAAACAGATTGCACGGTCGCGGTGAATAGCCAAATACCCCACCCAAGACCCCTACGGGTGCGGCAAACTACCCGCCAAGTACCCGAAGCGTAGTAACCTCCCTCATCTCCATGAGTAGGCCACTCGACACTTCGGCATACCCGGTAGTTTGTGCACCCCCTCCATGGGTCTATCCTAGGAGCAAAAACAGTAAAAAGAAATTATACAATGACGGCTACAACCCCGACCCGGTTGTGCGGCCATACAAATAATTATTACATCAATTTACAAATTTACATGAATTGAAAGAAAAGAAAACTCTCGTCTCACAACCCCCGGCTATTCACCCGCGACAATCCAACATATTCATATCCACATTCCAGCAACATTACAGATCACAGATTTGTATAACCCCCACTAATCGACATATAGCGATTAGTAGACGTTCAATACAAATATCACAATACAGAAAAACCCGTTAGCTAAAGTCTTTTAGAAGTTCGATCAAAAATACGGATTTTCGGGACCCCAAAAATAAATTTTTCGTTCTGGAAAATCTGGATTGAAAATATATATTCCAAAAATCCCAAAATACCCCCAGAAGAACACTGCACCAAAAATGGACTACGGCCGAGTCAACTCGGCCGCGGATCCGCGGCGCTTTGACTCGATCGTTGGACCAATTTTGGTGGGTGTTCACAGAAAAGCCTGAGCCGATTTTAGGTGTGAAAATAATCAACTTTTGAACAGTATAAAAATCGACAGAAATTTCGAATTTCGGGGTTTGTTTTCAGGACTTTTTCTTTGATCGATCTTCTAGTTACTTGCTAACATGTTAGATAGAGTTTAACTAGGCTCTGATACCACTGTAAGTCCATGCTACCTCTCCCGGTACTTTCGGGAATGCGGAATTTGGTAAAAAACGATTTTTACGGAGGCGGTAACATGGACCTAAAACCCGGATCTTGGTTAAACATCTATCTAGCAACCTAACTACGAGTTTCTAGCTACTCGGTTAGGGGGTTATACCTTGCTTGTCTTGAACTCCTTCGTCTTCAAACTCCGATGGTGGTCCGGATTGGCTTCTTCCCGTCGTCTCCGTACGCCGAAGATAGATCCACCTGAAAGCTCCAACCTTTAGCTCCTTCTTCGTTTTTTGAAGAAACTAGTTCACTCGGTTTGCTAAACCTTGTGAACTAGAATGAGTAGAGAAGAGTTTGTGTGGGATTTTATCTATGGTTCTTGATTCTCAACTCATGAGACAAGAGAACCATAGATTAAAGAGAGGGAAAAAAGAGCAAGAGGGTGAGAGCAAAACAAGAGAGCTCAAGAACAAGAGAGAGAATGAGCAAGAAAGAATGAGCAAGTCTTTTGTCTCTCACCCTCTCATAATCCAAAGTCATGATAACTCATCATACCAAAAAAAGTCTTATGTGATGGTTGAAGCAACCATAACCATATCATTTCATGCACTCATTTTACACAAATGAGCAAGCAAACAAAAGTCTTTGCCATGAAATGATGGCTATGGTTATCATGATGGTCAACTAGTCAAGCCTAGTCAACCGGTCAACAAAGTCAACAAGTCAACAAGTCAACAAGTCAACAAAAGTCAACAAGTCAACAAAAGTCAACAACCATGTCACCATAATACTTAATTAATATAATAGTTAATCACATATCATATTCTCATTAGGGTTGAACAAAAAGTCAAATAGTCAACGATCAACTGTCAACAACCCTAATGAGAATCCGCTGCCTCTGTCTCCCTGTCAACTGTGCATACGCACCCGCATCCGCGTTCCGAGGAACACGAATGCACACTGGATAAATCCAATCCCAAAAGGTACACTAGGATCTGGCTTAAACCAAAGCCCGCTAGTGTAAACTGTCCGGACACTGTACGTGCACAAGTGCACGGATGTGACCGAACCCTGTCGCAAAAACCATGCGACCTGTCGCAATACCATGCGACCTCTACTCTTTTGCCTAAAGGCGAAAAGCTTTCTGTGTGGGACTCTAAAGACTCGACACTACGCTGGCAGTGGGTTTAACCACAGACCGCAAGCGGCACTAGCTGTGCGTAACGGTCCCCAGGTAATGCCGACAAGAAGACCGACGAGGCGAAACCCATCTGAACTCCTACTGAGCCTGAGTGTGACATTCTCCGTACAGTCCGGTCTGTTCGTCTGATACATCGCATGGCGGGCCTAGGGGGCGGTAAACGTCAGTCCCCTAATAGCGGTACAAGTCGTGCCGGAGCGAAGCCCAAAACACCCTGAGATAACACTGGAAGCCTACCAGTATATCTCGTTTGCCCTGGCCAGGGACTACTCGTGTAATGGCTCTCCTAGACACAGCGCGATGTCAACCCCCAATACCGGGAGAGACGAATCCTGTCTAACCGTCACTGCCTTCAAGTGCTTCGGGACTGCACCCAACCACTACCTGTTTGCACGACTCCTTTGAGCCGTGGTAGGGTAGTAATCAAAGTGCAGTGGGAACACACTCGAGGCGAAGTGACAGTGTCAAGTCAGCGGACTAAGCTGTACTCATGTCACCTGGGAACTGATAACTGACGATAGGCATAATACCAACTAATCAGTTCCCGACGAGTCCTGTCCAGTGTACCCATAACCTAACGAGCACCCGCATACTATCTCAAGTACGACGTACTGACGGCTGTGGGACAGACCATCTCCCACACTGGGATGAGAAGCGCATGCGCTGGTCTACTCCGGAGTATCGATGCCCTGTCTCGATAGTCCTGCGACCAGGGACCTGCATAAGGATGTGCTTATAGATTACCCAGCCCCACTAGTGTGACGGCCATCACATCGCTGGTAATCAAGCAAAGATCCTAAGGGCTCCACTAATGTGTATAGGCGATATACAAAAATAAACACATGTACACATTGAAGTAGAAACAAACCAAGTAGCATACTACTATTTTGAGCAAGATTGTTTATACAAGGTGAATATCCCAAGCTTCCATTAAGTAATATACAAACTAGTATGATACAGTAATGGCCTCTAGGGCATATACACTAACATGTTATATATACTTATATATATATACTAGTAGATGTTGTATATGTTTTACACCCGCGCTAGTCCAGCCCCCGCTCTGTCGTTAGTTAAGTAACCTAACGGGTGATGACGGGCCCCGTGGCGAATGCGGATGGCATATACGTACATTTTATTTTCGTTCTTTTCTGGTGTGATAGGTTACAAATTGATGGGACCGTATTAATTTTGATTAATGCAAGATAATAAACCTAAAAGATGTTGTTGGAACCAAGCTTTAAAAAACTGACATTACAGACGTTCTCTTTTGCTTTGCACAGTGGTATTCAATTTGGAATATCCAACACCTCATTCGACGAGGCAAGGGCCGAGATCCCTTCATCGGGAGTGACCCCTTGAGTAAAAGTTTGCGTCAGGGTAATAACTTCACTATAGTCGATTAATTTTTGTTTTGCATCGTGGTTTTCATTTTGGAATATCCTGCACCTCATTCGACGAGGAAAGAGCCGAGATCCCTTCACAGGAAGTGACCTCTTTAGCAAAGGTTTTCGCCACTATATATTTATAAAACTACTCAGGTTCCTTCAATGATATCAAGTTCATTACGTTAACGGGTTTTTCGCCAACAACCCAGCCGTAGCCCTCCGTCATTTCGGATAAAAACACATAGTATTCATGCGGTGTTTGTTGACCAAAGTCAAGGCATCGTGTATGGTAGCTGTATGTTTCTTATCCGTAGCATAGATAAAATGCATTGGTTTAGGACAGTCATACCATCTTGTTGGCCAAAGTCAAGGGTGTGTGCGGGTGGGTCTAAATCAATCTGGACAATGACGGCCAAAGTCAAGGTCATAAGCGCTTGGGGCAAAAACCACATCGGGAGTTTCAAATATACAGGAAACTTGCAGATTTAGCATACCTTATGGAGTATGGTGACTAGAGTGGATTCCATCTAGTGCATCACACAATGATAGTTGGATCCCGATCCTACTGATGAGTAGGATTACTCTCGGGAGATTATCACACTTAACAATCAATGCTATAAACCAAGTAGGTGTCTAGAAAGGTGTTAGCGGGGCTACGCCTCCAGGGAAAAGAGGTTATGTAATTAAGGAACTTCACGAAAGCGTTGGAAAACCTCCTTCGAAGTACCAACACCGGACTGGCTGAAAGGTTAAGCAAGTATTGTGACGTGCGATTAATCCTGACTAGTTCTTCTTTTAAGGTTTGAAGAAGAATTTGAGGAAATAGTGGGAGCCATCCTGATTAGATAAATTAACAACCAATCTAATCTTGCAAGAGCGCACGTTGAGTGTTTTCCCTCTCTCTCTCTAGGTAGAAACCATTTCACGCCCTAATCAAAATATAAAATGTATCGCTTGACCGATCCAATTCTTATTCGGGGCTAGGAAACGTCGGTTCGGCTCTAATTAACGACAACAGTCATAAGTATGAGCAAGGGAAAGAGGAAAAATTGAATTCCTTGATAAACCCATCGAAGAAGAAACATACTGTTGCGCCTTCTTCAGGTGTTCTTGTAGTTGAGAACTGCTTTCGGTCAGTCCTACCTCCTGGGTACTAGATACCGGATCAGGATCTCATATCTGTAATTTATTGCAGGGACTGAGAAAAAGTAGGATAGTTCGACCTGGTGATATGTCCTTCAGAGTAGGGAACGGAGCACAAGTTAATGCTGCGGCCGTCGGTGAATATCACCTTGTGTTGCCAAATGGCAATACTATGATATTGAACAATTGCTGCTATGTACCTTCCATGTTATGCAACATAATATCAGTCTCTTTACTTGATATAGATGGATATAACTTTGTTCTTGATAGAAATATCATGAACATCTACCTTCATAAGGTATTGGTTGCAGAAGGTACACTGTGTAATGGTATCTATGTTCTAAATCAGAACACGGTTCTCAATATACAAAACACACGCAAGAGAAAAAGTTCAGATACGAACCAATCCTACTTATGGCATTGTAGACTTGGTCATATCGGAGAGAAAAGACTGAGTAAGTTACATAAAAATGGATATTTGAACACGTCCGAATTTTCATCCTATGAAACTTGTCAATCCTGTCTCAAAGGAAAGATGACCAAATCTCCCTTCACCGGACAAGGAGAAAGAGCAAGAGAGCTCTTGGGACTCATACACAGTGATGTGTGTGGTCCAATGTCTACACATGAGAGGGGTGGGTTCTTGTACTTCATCACATTCACTGACGATCTCTCTAGGTTTGGATATGTGTATCTTATGAAACACAAATCTGAAGCTTTTGAGAAATTCAAAAAATTTAGAAGCGAAGTAGAGAACCAGATTGGCAAAAGTATCAAGATCCTCCGATCTGATAGAGGGGGAGAGTACTTAAGTACGGAATTCAGGGATTTTCTAGAAGAGAATGGCATTCTCCCTCAGCTTACTCCTCCGTATACGCCACAGCACAATGGCGTGTCGGAGCGGAGGAACCGTACCCTATTGGATATGGTTCGCTCCATGATGAGTAATGCCGAGTTACCTCTTTCTTTCTGGGGTTTGCTCTTGAATCTGCAGCATTCATATTGAATAAAGCGCCATCTAAATCAGTGCCTACCACTCCATATGAAGTATGAACTGGGAAGAGACCATGTCTTGATTACATTAAGATATGGGGATGTCCTGCTTTTGTTAAAAAGCAGAATCCAGATAAACTCGAGGCAAGGTCTGTATTGTGCAAGTTTGTAGGATATCCTAAGCATTCCAAGGGATATCTGTTCTACCACACTGAGAAACAGAAGATGTTAGTATCTCGCCACGCTACCTTTTTAGAAAAGGAATTTCTTGCAAAAGAAATTAGTGGGAGTACGGTAGAACTAGAAGAAATTTAGGAACCATAAACTATAGCAAATGATTTGTAAGAACCCTTAGATTCAGTTACACCCGACGAACCTCGCCCACTCCGCAGATCTAGCAGGATTTCTCATCCGCCCGAAAGATACTACGATTTTCTCATAGATGGGGATCGAGAGGATTGCATCTTGGAAGCAGATGATCCTACTAGTTTCAGGCAGACCATTATCAGTAGGGACTCAGATAAGTGGCTGGATACTATGCAATCTGAAATGGAGTCCATGTATACCAATAAAGTGTGGACCCTAGAAGTTGCTCCACCTGGGGTAAAACCCGTTGGATGCAAATGGATTTACAAGAAGAAACTTGGTGTAGATGGGCAGGTGGAAACCTATAAGGCTAGACTCGTTGCAAAAGGTTTTCGTCAAAGACCAGGAGTAGACTATGACGAAACCTTTTTCTCCAGTGGCTATGCTCAAATCCATTAGGATCCTGCTTGCCATTGCTGCCTTCCATGACTATGAGATCTGGCAGATGGACGTAAAAACGGCTTTTCTAAACGGAAGTTTAGAAGAGTGCGTTTATATGGATCAGCCAGAAGGTTTTGTAGACAGTAGGAGCAGCGGGAAGGTGTGCAAGCTGCTCAAATCCATTTATGGATTGAAGCAAGCATCACGGAGCTGGAACATCTGTTTTGATGAAACAGTCAAGGACTTTGACTTCATCAAGAACGAAGATGAACCATGTATTTATAAGAAGATTGTAGGACGAACTGTCGTGTTCCTAGTCTTGTACATGGACGACATTCTTTTGATAGGAAATGACATTCCTATGCTACAGTCGGTCAAGCTATTCTTATCACAAAGGTTCTCCATGAAAGACCTAGGTGATGCCTCGTACATTCTGGGGATCAAGATCTACAGAGATAGATCCAAGAAATTACTGGGACTTTCACAGTCCAGGTACATAGAGACCGTACTAAAGAGATTTAGTATGGAGAATTCCAAGCGCGGTAACATACCCGCATTGCACGGAATCACCCTCTCCAAGAAGATGTCTCCCAAGACTGACGAGGAGAGGGTTCGCATGAGCACTATACCCTACGCTTCGGCGGTAGGATCTATAATGTATGTGATGCTATGTACAAGACTAGATGTAGCTTACGCGCTAAGCGTGGTGAGCCGGTATCAGTCAGACCCAGGTGAGGACCACTGGACAGCAGTAAAGAACATTCTCAAGTACCTGAGAAGGACTAAGGAGATGTTCCTGATTTACGGTAATGGAGACCTCGGGGTCGAGTCCTTTACCGACTCAAGCTTCCAGAGTGATAAGGATGACATCAAGTCTGTCTCGGGTTTTGTGTTTACCCTCAACGGAGGGGCGGTATGTTGGAAGAGTTCCAAACAGGATACCGTTGCAGACTCGACGATGGAGGCTGAATACATTGCTACAAGCGATGTCGCAAAAGTGGCGGTCTGGATAAAGATTCATAGATGAACTTCAGGTGGTTCCGTCCTTTGTTGATCCAATACAAGTGTATTGTGATAACAATGGGGCTACAGCTTTAGCGAAGGAACCACGGTTCGATCAGAAATCTAGGCACATCTTAAGGCGGTATCACCTGATCAGGGAGATCGTAGATCGCCAGGAGATCGAGGTCCGAAGAGTGGATACGAAAGACAACACGGCGGATCCATTTACAAAGGCCCTCCCTCAAGCATAGTTCGAGCGACTTTTTAGGATGTTGGGTATGCGGTTGTCACGACCCAAAATTTGGCCCGTAACCGGCACTTAAACTACGTAACGTTTACAGGCGTACGCAACTCAAGTAAGCCGAAACCCAGAAATCTAAAACACCAAAATCTGGATCAACGGAGAAAAACATAGTTTTAACATTTGGAAAATCACAAGTAAAATCTCTAACTCTAGTTTTCTTTCTTGAAAATTTCGGCAGCACCTCCTTTATAAAAACTAGCCCTGAAAACAGGTACAACACAGATAATATATAAAGCATCCCCAATGGGAGCAAAATCACGGCCAACGGCGGAGACAATCACCACAACATGTATACGACGCGGAAGCGAAGAATATAAAGGAAAACTGCATAAAGAGGTAAACTTTTCAACAAAACCGGCTCCCACGAGCACAGCACCCAAAGTCACCAAAATAATACAACACCGAATCCTTACAAGTCGTCCCTAAGTCATATACAAACAGTGGTAGATGGAGAATACTAGATCCAACAAAAAGATACACAATGTACAAGCAGATAACCGCAGACCCACCTAAAAGCAAAGGCCTCACTGCCTAACGTAGCGGTATCCGCAAAAGTAGAGATGATAATACGCCCTGCCGCGACCACTCAGAGGGTAAGTCCTGCAAAACACTGTGGCACAACGGGGGTGAGTTGCCAACTCGTGAATAGAAAATAACATCATACTGTAATCGCGAGTATGCATGAACAGCGATCTATCTATCACATGTAATCCGATAGTATAAGTATGATAAGTGAATATGCAACAATTATGTAAAGGTACATCATCGGGGTACTACAACTTCATGAAGTAATGCATATTAAAAATGATCCTGAGTGTGTGGGATGATACAATAAAATCTCATGCAAAATCATCAGCATGGAAAAACACCAGTGTCCCTCACTGACACATCAAATCCCAAATTCTCAGGCACCGCATCCACAGATCGGCCCTCACATCCTGTAAGTCTCATGGAACCTGAGTGTCAAACATCGACACCCGAAACATCATGAAAACATATCCCTATGTGTATATATACGTATATAAGTATGAGGATATCAACCCCGTATGTCCACCGACGATACATAAAAATCATGGAAAACCTGAGTGTCTAACATCGACACTCGAAACATCATGAAACCCGTGTCTAGCATCGACATGTAAATCCTCATAACTCAGACGCTGTCACCACGACTGGCCCTGACAATATGTCGTACATCACTCCGGTCGGTATCCCCACGTTAACCGCCGAGTCCAAATACTATCACCGGTAGGTACTTGCCCACCTTCCAGGCTCATCGTCTGTACCACGAACATCTTGCCGAGGGGAACCGTACCGGGCTCTACCATGTACCCACACACGGCCCACTCACTCCTCGCATCAGGTATATATCACAAATCTCAGAACCGAGAAATCTCATGGTGGACGCATCAAAATATAATATCAAGAGAAACCGGGTTTTCAAACAATACATAGTTTCTTGAAAATACCCCCACAGTTCTCAAATCCATAAATTATATGAAATCCATACCTCGATGCGTAAAATCCATATAAAACTGAAAATAAAACATCAATATGAGCATGTAAAGGGAAAACCGCTCTTTTAAATGAATCCAGCTTTAAAATATATCTTGCGGTTCCCAAAATCCTCCAAAAAACAAGTGCAGCATCATATGAAGTGTACATGTAAGTGTAGCAAGGTTTAAGTATCTACATGTAAGCAAGTATGTATGATACATTTCATAAGCGCAATGATCAACAACTCAATATCACATATCAAAACAATACCACTTGGGGTACATATAACTATAGCGAAAATATGCGGGTGTACATGTCAATATGTGTGCATGATATACATGTAGTTGTAATAGTCTATGTGGGTGTACATGTCAATATGTATGCAAGATGTATAAGTAGCTATAGTAAGGTATACGTGAAATGGATTAGGAGTTACTATCTTAACTATCCATGTCAAACACAATAACACGTATGTAGGTGTCAACAATATCTCCTATGCACAAAGGAATAAGAGTTACTACCTCCACTACCCCTATCCACCACCATATCACGTATTTAGGTGGTTTGTGCGTGTCATGGCAATTACTGACGATGTGGGTGTAGCATACAATTAAGTGCTCGTGCAACATGAACCGTCAGTAATGTGTTATATCTAAAGGTACGAGTCAAGTATAACAGATAATGCTATACAATGACATTTCATATATAATTAACTAATATGCAAATACATGCAGCTATCATATCATATCCGCCCCGACGCATAACGCCATACGGGCGATTTCCCCGTAGATGTTAAATCTACTCACCAATGGTCTCCAGCTATGAAAATCCGACCACCTACTTCCCCTTGTTCGCAGCGTCCGAAGTCCCCGCTTGCGACGCTATAAATTCACAAACACACAAATAGTGCAAACATCTCAGAATCGACTAATATAACGTAAAACTACACTTTAAACGACGCACCAACACTAAACTAACTCACAAGTCTCCGTCTAGTGGTTAACGTGCGTTGCGACACTAGATTAAAGGTAAACGATCCCAGATTTTGTATACTGCAATTACTAAAAAAGTAAACAGTACTAAACACCCCTAACCAACAGCAGACAACTACCCACAAAAGCCTAACCCCAGCACCTCCATACATCGCCGGCGTCGCCGGAATTCGCCGAAGGGGTCGCCGGCCCCGGCCGGTGGGGTGGTCCTCGTCTCTCAGGTGGTGCTCCAGGGTTACTAGTACATCTAATTTTGTTTGATTTTTCTGTAAAAATCCCAGGTCACAGCAGTTCACAGATGCTCTAACACGACGCTAAAAACACGATATTTCACCAATCGATATAAAAAGTGTTCTACGCTACAACCAACGAGCTAAACAACATAAAAACTCCTAATTAACAGTGTAGGGATTATACCTATCAATTTTAGCTCACAAGATCCAAGCTTTCCTAGTTCCAAGTGATCAAGAAGCAAAAACCAATACTTGAGGTATTTTTGTGATTTATTTGGGAATTTTGGAGAATTTTGTGTTTGGATTGATACAAATTGGAAAGGAAATGATCAAAGGCAGTAGGAAAGGGAAGGAGCTCGGCCAAGTAAGGAGGTGAGGGAATTTCCTAGCAATTTCTAACAATAAATGCAATTTAATGCATTCACACAATACATGCACACATGCATGCACCTCATTTCTTTTCTTTTTTTCTTTTCTTTAAACCTTAAACCCTAAGTCAACACAAGGAATCTAGATACTACGTGGGGTTTTGGGTTTACCCAAACTTAATTTGTTGAAAAGATACATAAGAGAAATTTTCCCAAAATGTGAATACCGCATTAAAATAATATTAAAATTGGGTAAAATTCTATCTGAACCAAAACGTCCCATATACCCCCAAAGCTTGCGCACTAGATTTATTTTAGCTAAACTAGGTGAAGACAAGTCTATATAGTCGTTTGAACACAGTCGGGTCAAAACGAAAAATACCGACAATTTAACCCTAAAATGGAAAAATTCTCATAACTTTTTCAAAAACGTTACAATCTCCTCCCTTTATAGAAATTCGGTCCCCGAATTAAAATTTCATACTAAGCATACCTTCAAAGAGATGAGGGAATTTCTTCCACATCTCGCTCTCGGCCTCCCAAGCGATCTCCTCATTAGTAGGGCTACGCCAAAGAACCTTCACAGACGGCAAGACCTTTGACCGAAGTTTCTTCACCTGCCGATCCAAAATAACTACCGGCTGCTCGGTGAACGAAAGATCGTGCTCAAGCTGAACGGTCTCGTGCTGAATCATGTGAGAAGGATCATGAAGGTACTACGAAGTATCGACACATGGAAAATAGGGTGAACATCCGGAAAGCTGGGCGGGAGCACCAAACGATAAGCAACAGAACCCACTCGCTCAAGGATCTCGAAAGGACCAACAAATCTGGGACTGAGCTTCCCCCTCTTCCCAAATCGCATAACGCCCTTCATCGGAGAAATCCTCAGGAATACATGATCCCCCACTGCGAACTCAAGTCTGCGACGACGACGATCGGCATAAGACTTTTGCCTGCACTGGGATGCTCTCATCCTATCCTGAATCAGCTGGATCTTCTCCGTAGTCTCCTGAACTAGCTGGGGTCCCAAAACCAGACTCTCATTAAGCTCGGTCCAACAGACTGGCGATCGACACTTCCTACCATATAAAACCTCAAAAGGTGCCATCTGAATAGTCTCCTGAAAGCTGTTGTTGTAGGAGAACTCAATCAACGGCAAGTGACGATCCCAACTGCCACCAAAATCAAGCACACATGCACGGAGCATATCCTCCAGAGTCTGAATAGTCCGCTCCGACTGACCATCGGTCTGTGGATAAAAAGCGGTGCTAAAACTCAACCGGGTACCCAAAGCTTCCTGAAGCTTCTGCCAAAGACGGCTAGTAAACTGGGTGCCTCTGTCGGATACTATGCATATGGGAACACCGTGCAAACGCACAATCTCATCTATATATAGCTGCGCATACTGAGTATACCTGAAAGTGGCCTTCACTGGAAGGAAGTGAGCCACTTTCATCAATCGGTCAACAATCACCCAAATGGAGTCATACCCTCTACTGGTCCTGGGTAGACCCGCAATGAAGTCCATGGAAATCTGCTCCCATTTCCACTCCGGAATGGGTAAAGGATGCAACTCTCCAGCCGGTCTCTGATGCTCAGCCTTGACTTGCTGACAAGTCAGGCACCTCGAAACGAAGTCCGAACTATCGCGTTTCATCCCTTCCCACCAGTAAAAGTCTCTCAAATCACGGTACATCTTGGTGGAATCTGGATGAACGCAAAAGGCCGACTGATGTGTCTGCTCTAGGATCTCACGTCTCAACCCATCAGCATCTGGTACACACAAGCGAGTCCCGCATCGTAGCACACCCTGGTCATCAATCATGAACTCCGAAACTTTACCCTGTCGAACAAGCTCAAGAATCTCTGACAAACGGGCATCACTGGGTTGCGCCTCACGGATACGATCAGATAGTAGTGGACGGGCGCGGACATGAGCAAACTGTCCTCCAGTGGAAGTGAACTCGAACTGCACTCTACCATCACACAAGAGCTGCCAATCTGCAGACGACTGACGCTGAACTGCGCTTAACTGGGACAAGCTACCCCCGGGCCTACGACTCAAAGCATCAGCTACCACATTCGTCTTGCCCGGGTGATACAGGATCTCACAATCATAATCCTGTAAGTCGATGTACAACACCCCACGAGTTGCGGGGAGACGGAAATATGAAAAACAATCTTGTATTGTATGCAAACATCGACTAACCGAAGATCTTTACTAAACTATAATTAACACCTACCATAGAAGTTCATAGCTACTATGTAAAGAGATTATACCTAGTGATACATGTCCTTCGTCTTTACGATCTCTACGTCCTCCTCGGCCTCCTTTCCGTGATGGATGATCCACCCCGAGAACCCTAATCCAAGCTTCACCTCTAAACTTGAGGTAACATAGTTTCTCTAGTTGCTAATCAAAGGAACTAAGATGATATAGAGTTAGGTTATGGAGTGTTTAGTCTATTCTAATCCTTGGTCTCAACTCATGAGTGGTAGGATTAGGGTTTGAAGAAAGAGTGAGCTTGAGGAGAGAGAAGGTGGAGATGATAATGAAATGAAAAAGCTTCTCACTTGAATATATATGAAGCATAATGAATTATCAAATAAATGAATAAATATGATTATTCATCATGCTTCATTAATTCAATATGAGTGATTCACTATATGAGTCATTAAGCATTTAATGATGCATTAATGATATAATGAATCACACAAAATGAGTCACAATTGCATTTAATGATAATGCTACCTAAACCCTCAAGTCACCATGCTTCTAGAAGCTTCCCGGAAAATTACGAGAACGCCCCTCCTATCCGTGAAAACACGGAAAAACTTTAAACTGTATAAATCCAATAACCCGATACTAGAATCTGGCTTAAACCAAAGCCTGCTAGTAAAAACTGTCCGAACGTCATACGTGCGTTTAAACACGTATGCGTCCGAACCCTTGTTGTAAAACCATACGACCTCTATATCGTTTCGCCTGGGGTTGGGAAATCTCTGTGTGGGACACTAAAGACTCGACTACTACGCTGGCAGTGGGTTTAACCACAGACCGCAAGCGGCACTAGCTGTACGTAACGGTCCCCAGGTGGTTGTCGATAAGAAAGCCGATGAGGTAACCTATCCGAAATCCTACTGAGCCTGTCCGTGACAATATCCGCGCAGTCCGGTCTGTTCGTCTAAGAGTATCGCATGTATGGTCTAGGGGGTGGTGAACGTCAGACCCCTAATAACCGTACAAGTCGTGCCGGCATGGCTCAAGACCATCCGAGAATCTACTGATCCGTCTATCAGTAATTCTCAATCAGCCCTGGCCAGGGACTTATGGTAATGACCAACCGATCACAGTGCGATATCAACTCCCTAAACCAGAAGAGACGAATCCCTAACAGTCACTCACTGCCTCCACGTGGCTCGGGACTGTGCCCAACTAAAACCTGTTTGCACGACTCCTTTGAGCCGTGGTAGGGTAATAATCAAAGCACAGTGGGAACTCACACGAGACAAATGATGACTTTAAGTCAACAGACAATCTGCACACATGTCACCTGAGAACTGCTATCTGACGTTAGGTATAATACCATCCAGTCAGTTCTCGGCGAGTCCTGTCCGGTGTACTCACATAAAGTGAGCATCTGTATACAATCTTAGGTGCACATCACCAATGGCTGCGGGACCAATCCATCGCCCCTCTTCAGGGTCTAGATATGTATACACTAGTCTACTCCGGAGTATCGATGCCCTGTCTCAATACTCCTACGACCAGGGACATTTAAGGATATGCCTATTGACTATCCAGCTCCCACAAGTATGACTGCCATCACATCGCGGTAGTCAGGCAAAACACCCTATGGGCTTTATCAACATGTATATACAAAGTAAAATATATCACACGTTTAAGATAAAGACAAACCAAATAGCGTACTATCATAAGCAAGATTGTTATGTATATACATATCCCTAATAGTCTATACAATGACGGCCTCTAGGGCATACATATATCCAACAATCTCCCACTTGCACTAAGGCCTATAATTGGCGCAATGAGTACCCACTGTCTACACTAGATCCAGTTATCGGCGTATCGCATGCCCAACATCTCAAACAGCCTCTCGAACTGGACTTGAGGGATGGCCTTAGTGAATGGATCTGCCGTGTTGTCTTTTGTATCCACTCTCCGTATCTCGATCTCCCGACGATCCACGATCTCCCTGATCAGGTGAAACCGCCTTAAGATATGCCTGGATTTCTGATGGGGCCTTGGTTCCTTTGCTAATGCTACAGCCCCATTGTTATCACAATACAAAGGTATTGGATTGGCAATGGACGGAACCACCTGAAGTTCAGGGATGAACTTCCTCATCCAAACAGCCTCTTTTGCGGCTTCACTAGCAGCTATATACTCAGCCTCCATAGTTGAGTCTGCGACGGTATCCTGTTTGGAACTCCTCCAACATACCGCCCCTCCATTGAGGGTAAACACAAAACCTGAAATGGATTTAGAATCATCTTTGTCACTTTGGAAGCCGGAGTCGGTAAAAGCCTCGACCTGGAGGTCCTTATTACCATAAACTAAGAACATCTCCTTAGTCCTTCTCAGGTACTTGAGAATGTTCTTTACCGCTATCCAATACTTCTCACCTGGGTCAGACTGATACCTGCTTACCACACTAAGTGCGTAAGCTACATCCGGTCTGGTACATAACATCGCATACATTATAGATCCTACTGCCGAAGCGTAGGGTATAATGCCCATGCGAGCCCTCTCTTCATCAGTCTTTGGAGACATCTCTTTGGAGAGGGTGATCCCGTGACAAGCGGGCATGTTACCGCGCTTGGAATCTTCCATACTAAATCTCTTTAGTATAGTGTCAATATACTTGGACTGTGAAAGTCCCAACATTCTATTAGATCTATCACGATAGATCTTAATGCCCAGAATGTATGATGCATCTCCCAAGTCTTTCATAGAGAATTTCTGTGATAAGAAGAGCTTTACTGATTATAGCATAGGGACATCATTCCCTATCAGTAGTATATCGTCGACGTACAAAACGAGGAAGACTACTGCTTCTTCTACAATCTTCCTATAAATGCAAGGTTCATCCACATTTTTGATAGTCAAATTCCTTGACCGTCTCATCAAAGCAGATGTTCCAACTCCGCGATGCTTGTTTTAATCCATAAATGGATTTAATCAATTTGCACACTCTTTCGCTGCTCCCACTGTCTAAGAAACCTTCTGGTTGATCCATGTAAACACTCTCTTCTAAATGTCTATTTAGAAAAGCTGTTTTTACGTCCATCTGCCAGATTTCATAGTCATGGAAGGCAGCAATGGTAAGCATGATCCGGATGGATTTAAGCATAGCCACCGGTGAAAAGGTTTCATCATAGTCCAATCCTGGTCTTTGACGAAAACCTTTTGCAACGAGTCTAGCTTTGTAGGTTTCCACTTGTCCAAATGCACCAATCTTCTTTTTGAAGATCCATTTGCATCCAACTGGTTTCACCCCAGGAGGAGCAACTTCTAAAGTCCATACTTTATTGGTGTACATGGATTCCATTTCGGATCTCATAGCATCCAGCCACTTCACCGAGTCGCTACTCGTGATAGCCTGCTGAAAACTAGTAGGCTCATCATCATCGATGATGCAATCCTCTCGATCCCCATCCAGAAGAAAACCATAGTACCTTTCAGGAGGATGAGAAAGCCTACTAGATCTGCGGAGTGGCGTTGGTTCGTCATGTTCTATTGAAATCTGAGTCCTCAGTAGCAGTTTGAGGTTCTGGAATTTCTTCCAGTTCTACCGCGCTCCCACTAATTATTTTGCCAGAAATTCGCTCTCTAAGAAGACAATGTGGCGAGCGACAAACACCTTTTGTTCTTCAGTGTGGTAGACCATATACCCCCTTGAATGCTTGGGG
The DNA here is from genome assembly GCA_030015575.1 of Agapanthus africanus. Lineage (NCBI taxonomy): Eukaryota > Viridiplantae > Streptophyta > Magnoliopsida > Asparagales > Amaryllidaceae > Agapanthus > Agapanthus africanus. The sequence continues at coordinate 303,437,065 of CM057348.1, forward strand.
TATCCTACAAACTTGCACAAAACTGATCTTGCCTCGAGCTTGTCCGGATTATGCTTTTTAACATATGCCGGACATCCCCATATCTTGATATACTTGAGACATGGTCTCTTCCCGCTCCACATTTCATATGGAGTGGTAGGCACAGACTTAGTCGGAACTCTATTCAATAGGTATGATGCTGATTCTAGAGCAAAACCCCAGAAGGAAAGTGGTAACTCAGCACTACTCATCTTTGAACGCACCATATCTAATAGCGTGCGATTCCTCCTTTATGATACACCATTATGCTGAGGTGTATAAGGCGGAGTAAGCTAAGAGAGAATTCCATTCTCTTTTAAGCATTCAAGGAAACTGGTACTTAAGTATTCTCCAACTCGATCAGATCGAAGTGTCTTGATGCTTTTACCAGTTTGTTTCTCTACTTCATTTTTATACTCCTTAAACTTCTCAAAGGGCTCGGATTTATGTTTTATTAAGAACACATGTCCATACCTAGAGAAGTCATCAGTAAATGTGATGAAGTAGGATTGACCGCTTCGTGCATGTGTAGACATTGGACCACATACATCACTGTGTACAAGTCCTAAGAGTTCTGTGGCTCTTTCTCCGTGTCCGGTGAACGGAGATTTGGTCATTTTTCCTTTGATACATGATTGATAAGTTGCGTATGATGAATATTCAAACGGATCTAAATATCCATCTTTATGTAACTTAGTCAACTTTGTTTCATTTATATGACCAAGTCTACAATGCCATAGGAAGGCTTGATTTGAATCTGGAGCCTTTCTTTTACGCGTGTTTTGAATATTGAAAATTTGAGGTTGATTAAGTATGTATATGCCGTTTTCGAGTGTGCCAAATCCAATCAATTCTTGATTTAGGAGAATGTTCATGACATTTCTTTCAAGCGCAAAATTATATCCTTCATTAGATAACAAAGACACTGATATAATATTACACAACATACTGGGAATACAAAAACAGCTGTACAACACCAAAATGTGCCCACTAGTTAACCCTAGGTGATATTCCCCTATTGTAATTGCATCTACATGCATTCCATTGCCCATCCGGAGAGTCATATCACCTATCCCCAGTGCTCTACTATTTCTCAGATCCTGCAATGAATTACAGATGTGAGAACCAGAACCGATATCAAGTACCCAAGATGTAGAGTTTACTGAAAGACAATTTTCGATTACGAACACACCTGAAGCAGAAGCAACAGCTTGCTTCTTGTCCTTGGCTTTGAAGGCCTGACAATCCTTCTTCCAGTGCCCTTGCTTGTGACAATAATAGCATTCGTTCTTATCCACCTTCATCCTTCCTGCCTTGTTCGTTCCCTGCACCTTCTTGACCCCGCCTTTCGATTTGATGGCTTTCATCTTCTTCTTCCTTTTAGCTTTCGCTTTAGATTTAGAAGATGATGATTGACCAGCATACAGAACGGGGGCCTTCTCCTTTTTTAAGGAGGTCTCTGCTACCCTCAACATGTTGAGAAGCTTTGGAAGATCAGCTTCCATTTCGTGCATGTTGAAGTTCAGCACGAACTGAGAGAAGGTGTGGGGAAGGGACTGCAAAATCAAGTCGATGTACAAATCATTCTCTAGCACGCATCCCAGGGTTGCGAGTTCCTCAACGAGACTGATCATTTTGAGGACGTGCTCTCCTACTGGTGATCCTGGAGCTAACCTCATCTGGAAGAGTTTCCTTGAGGTCTCGTACCTCGCGATACGGGAGTGTACCCCATACAATTCCTTGCAATGGAGAAAGATGGATACAATATCCATACTCTCGTGCTGTTTCTGGAGTTCATTGTTCATGGACGCCAGCACGATACACTTAGCTTTCTCACAGTCTAGATCCCAGGTTTTGCGAACCTCCTTGTCCGCAACTGAGGAATCTTGTTCTGGGATAAGGGGAGGAACAGCGGTGGTAACATATGCTACATTTTCATAAGTCAGTGCAATGTTGACGTTCCTTAGCCAATCTTTATAGTTCTGTCCGGTCAGTATATATTTTTCGAGTAATAGTTTTAGTCCTGTCATGGTAGCTGTCAGAGAGAGAGAAAAGAAACACTCAGCATATGCTCTTGCAAGTTTAGATTGGTTATTAGTTTATCTAAACAGGATGGCTCCCACTGTTTCCTCAAATCCTTCTTCAAAACCTAAAAGAAGAACTAGTCAGGATTTAATCACACGTCACAATACTTGCTTAACCTTTCAGCCAGGCCAGTGTTGGTACTTCGAGGGAGGTTTTCCAACGCTTTCGCGAAGTTCCTTAATTAAATAACCTTTTTTCCCTAGAGGCGTAGCCCCTCTAACACCTTTCTTGTCACCTACTTGGTTTATACCATTGATTGTTAAGTGAGAAAAATTCCCGAGAGTAATCCTACTCATCAGTGGGATCGGGATCCAACTATCATTGCATGATGCCCTAGATGGAAGCCACTCTAGTCACCACACTCCAGAAGGTATGCTAAATCTGCAAGTTTCCTTTATGTTTGAAACTCCTGATGTGATTTTTACCCCAAGCTCTTATGACCTTGACGTAGGCCAACAAATCATAAGACGCAAGTCAAGTTCTACCCGTCGTTGTCCTGATCAATTTAGGTACATCGTACATGCCCTTGACGTAGGCCAACAAGGCTGTACGTCTGTCCTAAACTAATGCATCTATCTATGCAACAAATAGGCAAACACACTGCTACCATACACTATGCCTTGACGTAGGCCAACAAGCATAGCATGAATACGATGTGCTGTCTATTTGAAACGATGGAGGGTTACGGCTGGTTTTTGGCAAAAACCGTTAACGTAGTGAACTTGATATGATCGAAGGAACCAAGATAGCCTTTTTTAAAAGGAGTGGTTTAAGCTCCGCATTTAAAATTTTCTTTTTTTTGAAGAAAACCGAGTGGTTTTGAAATTGTTCCAATGATTCAGTTTAGGTTTTATTTTCTTTGCATTAAAAAATAATGCGTCCCATCATTAACCTATCATTACAGATAACAACGAAAATACAACGTCCTCTTATGCCATCCGCATTTGCCACGGGGTCCCGTCATTACCCGTTAGGTTACTTAACTAATGGCAGAGCGGGGGCTGGGCTAGCGCGGGTGTAAAACATAAGTGACGTCTAAATAGCTATCATATATAGATATTGTACATTCGTCAGACACAATAATAGGCATTCCAGATCACAGATAAACTTTATTGGATATGCAAGCAATCCGCGTTTCTTTTGAGCCTGCAACGAAAGACGGATTACACAGTTGTGATGAATAGCCATTACCCCACCCCAGACCCCTACGGGTACGACAAATTACCCGCCAAGTACCCGAAGTGAAGCAGTCTCCCTCAACAACGTGAGTAAGCCACGAAACACTTCGAAATGTTGCTCCACGGCAGCGCCCCGGCCCCCTACTCGAGGCCAAAATGCGGAATCAAAAATTTTCTTAACTTTTAAACCGGCGCTACCGCGGACAAGAAAACCCGGATCGTAACCATTAACCTAATCCTAGCTATCAAGAGAATGGGGTAGAAGCTATACCGAGCGATCCGTGTCCTCCGGTCTTCGTCTCCACTCCGATCTCCCGCGGAATCTCCGTCCGTCACCTCCTCGTCGGAAAGGACACCACGTAGCCGGATTCTTTTACGGGCTCCCACCTCTGGACCGAGGCAACTCGGGCGCGAAGTTGGCTAGCCGACGCGTCCAAGAGTACTGTAGGTGTAGTGTAGTGGCTTGTCTCTTTGAGGTTTGTGATAGATGTGGAGGTGTAGGAAGAAAATGAACTTTGGATAAAATGGAGCTATATTTTCTTGCTTGGAATGAGATGAGGAAATATGCTACACCTCAAAATGAACCTCTCCTATTTTCCCCCAATATGTGGCCGGCCCCTCATATCTCAAAATGGTGGAGGGAATCTCAAAACAAGAAGGAAGGTGAGTGTAGGAAAAGAAGAATGGTGACCACACCCCCAAGCAATGATAACAATATCATATCAAAATCAAATCCAACTCTAATCACAAAGAAATGATGTATAAAGCATCTCATGATGATAGAACCCACAAATGCAAGAAACCCCCTCCACAACAAGTTATTTGCAAACATGCAAATAACCCCCTCCATCATAAAAGTCCGGCCGTGAAGGAACAAAGAAAAACCGGCCGGAACGGAATACAAACTGGCAACTTCAGAAAACTGATCCTGTAATAAATTACAGGAAAAACCCCGCTACTGCATATACATGCCCGCATTTGTATTCCCACTGAATACAAATACAAAGAGACAAAATCTACACTGTCTAATACTAGGATTCGGCTTAAACCAAAGCCGGCTAGTAAAATCCGTCCGATCACGATCCGTGCAATACCGCACGTATCTGATCGAACCCTGCCATATCTCCATACGGCCTCTACAGCGTTTCGCCCGAAACTTGAGTAACTGAGTGTGGTGGACTCTAAAGACTCATCAATACTATGGCTGTGGATTTAACCACTAGCACGTCAGAGGTATTAGCCATACGTGACGGGCCACCAGCTATTGACCAAAAGGGACATCGATGAGCGAACTCATCCTGACACCCTACTGAGCCTGTCAGTGACAATATCCGTACAGTCTGGTCCGTTCGTCTATGAGTATCGCATGGCGGGCCTAGGGGGTTGGTAAAATTAAGACCCCCAAAAGCGGTACAAGTCGTGTCGGAGTGTAGCCCAGAACACCCTGAGATACTACTGGAATACCTACCAGTAAATCTCCTGCCTCGGCCGAGAGCTTTGTGTAATGGCTCTCCTAGACACAGCGCGACCTCACCCCCAATACCGGGAGAGACGAACCCCTGCAGATCCGCTCACTGCCTCCATGTGGCTCGGGACTGTACCCAACTAAAACCTGTTTGCACGACTCCTTTGAGCCGTGGTAGGGTAGTAATCAAAGCACAGTGGGAACTCACACGAGACAAATGACGATCTCAGGTCGATGAACTAACCTGTACACATGTCACCTGGGAACTGCTATCTGACGTCTGGTATAATCCCAACTAGCAGGTTCCCGGCGAGTCCTGTCCGGTGTACTCATAACCCAATGAGCACCTGTATACATCTTAGGTGAACCAACTGACACCAGTGGCTTGTGAGACCGGCCATCGCCCCTCGTCGGGGTCTCGACTGTATACACTAGTCTACTAATGGAGTATCGATGCCCAGTCTTGAAACTCCCACGACTAGGGACCTTTTAAGGATGTGCTTATAGACTCCAGCTCTCACGTATATGATCGCCCTCATACTGCTGGTAGTCAAGCAAGAATCCTAGGGGCTCTATCAACGTGTAATAGCGACTCGTAAGGTCACCTAAAGCAGTACACGATGATAAAGATAAACCAGATAGCATACTATCATCTTGAGTAAGACTGTCCTACCGGGACAGGTCCTCCCTCAATCATTGCAATCACGTGCCTGTGATCCAATAATTGACTCTGAGGGCACTATCTCCAACAATCTCCCACTTGCACTCAAGGCTAATTATTGCGATGTCGCATACTCACAGCCCGTGTGATACCGAACACCCAACTCCTCTACTAGTCAGTCTCACAAAGCTCGTTTGCGAAACTATTGCGTTCGAGGAATAGCCTCATTGAGTGGATCTACTGTGATGTTTCTTTCTATGTCTCTCTATATCTTAAGTTCGCAGAGAAAGCCATCTCCCGAAATGAGCAATACCTGTCTTAGAATGTGTCTGGATGTCTGATGGGACCTAGCTCATAAATGAACTCCAAATCCAAACTTCTTAGACTGTATCATCAACTGAACTTAATCAGTATCCTGCGTCATGCCTCCCTCAGTATCCCCTTGGACCACCTGTCCAAAATACTGCCCCTCGTCAGAGGGAAAATCATGACTCTGACGACCACCCTGTCGTCCATGTCACCTTGGAAGCCTGGAATGATAACCGTCTCCTAAAGGAGGCTGCCGTTATCAAATCCTTAGAACATCTACTTATGTTCTAAAACTGCTTCCGAATGTTTCTCCAGGATTGGATCAATATCAACTTATTGCATCTACTGCAAGAACAATATCTGGTGTGGTACTTGACATCTCATGATTGACTCAATTGCCTAAGCAAGTGATCTGCCAATCATGCACATCCCTCTCTACTTTAGTCTATAAGACACCTTTAGAGAGGGTGACTCCATTACCTACAGGTATATTACCGTGCCAGGAGTAGTCCATTCTAAATACTCATAGAATGCTGTCTAAGTACCCAGATTGGGAAACCACCCAACTCTAGATCTAAAACCATAGATCCAGTAACCAGAATGTCTGATATAATATCCAAGTCCTATGTGGAGAAACCACTGTGTGACAACCAAAGAATAACCGATCGTAGTGTAGGAATTTCACTTGCTACTCTGTGTATGTCATCCAAATACAAGGACATCACACCTTACTACCTTCTTAACAGATCCATCCCCTATTCTGATGAAGTCAAACCTATGACTGTCACATCAGAAATAGATGATCTATCTCCGCTATATCTGCTTAAGTCTATAAATAGACATAAGCCACTTGTCCACCAATGCTTCCGCTGCTCCCACTGACTACGACAACCCTCTGGCAGAGTCATATAGACGTAGACTTCTAAAGCTAGTTTAGAACACGCTATACTCATCCTCCTGCCGGGTCTCACAGTCTGGAGCAACAGCAATGGCAAGTCTGGGTAAACAAGAACCTCTCTGTCACCGTCCTTGAGGCTACCGGAGTATCTCTCGAGTGCCTGAGGCTACCCACCATATCTGCGGAGTGGCCACTGGAATGTCAAATCAGATTGAATCTTTAGGTTCTTATCAAATCTTCAGTAATCGTTTGCGGTTCTGGAATCACTTCCAGTTCTACCATACTCCCACTACTGTTTTCTGAAAAAATCCATTTCTTTTAAAAATGTGGCGAGTCAAGAACAATATCACTATTGATCTTCCAGATGGTAGAAAGTCAACCCTCGTCATAGCCCGAGTCAACCCACAAACAGCCATTACAGAAACGTGCCTTGAGTTATCCAGAGTCTGGTTTTAAGCATAAGCCGGACAACTCCCCGTATCTTAACAATGTTAAGATATGAACTGTTCTATATCCAATATAGAAACAGAGGCACTAATTTAATTGAACCAGATTCAAATCATGCAGCTGTCTCCAGTACATGTCAACTAAATGGAGAGAGGCCGATCAGCGTTACTCAATTTAGGAGTACTTCCAATTATGAGTAACCTGAAAGAGAAGCTAGTTCTCTTAATCATTACTATCAACTGAATACCATCCACGAGTATCTACATCTTCGATCACCTTGAAGAATCCCGATACTTGCAATATCTGGTTCTCTACTTTATTCTTATACCTATAACTTCTCAAAACTCAGACCCTGTGTTTCTACGAAACACCTGTCTAAAACCAGAGATGTCATAAGTAAACTGAATATAGTACGAGGACCATCCCCTCTGTCCTAATGGACACTGGACAACATACAATACTCTGTATAAGTCCCCTGAGTCTGATAACTCATTCACTGTGTGTCGTAGGTTGAAAACTGTACTTATGGTTAAGAAGAATTACACCGCCGTTTAATGCTCCTTACCTAACCATCCACTGATATAGGTAAATGTCATAGACATAATTTCAAAAAAGGTATATCTCACTCTATAAAAATAGACGTACAGATATATCAATTTGAAATTGGTGCACAACAACGGATATTCAAAACCAAATATTTGCCGACCGGCAAACAGCCCAGGCGATTTCCTCAAATATCACCAATTACAACGAATCCCGATATAATGAGGATGATCACCTAATTCCTAATAACTTACTTCCACTCATCGTCTGTAAAACCATACATATGTGAGAATCATACCTGGTAAATACATACCCTGGAGCAAGTGTCTAATTGGGAAATCAGTTTTCTTTTAACAGTACACAGTGAAACTGAAACATTGAAATGTTTCGATGGGGTATCCGGGTATTCCTAGTAATGCCTCTTCCATTATCCAGATTCACAACTGTAACCGTATATCTCTTTGCCACTTCTTCAAATCCCTTTTTATGTCTTTAGTCATTACCTTCTGCACACCCCTTTAGGCCAAATGGTTTTCTTCCTTCCCTACCGTTCGGCACCAGCCTATGGTTTGGAAGAAGACTATCCAATAAGCATAATGGGTGTACTGTCCTAATCCCAGGAGCACTCGCAATGCGAGAGAAGGTGAAGATAAAAGACAACCGAATGAACCTTATTCCTATTTCTCCTGAACCAGGATCCATCCCCAAACTGGAACAAGTTCCTTTCGAGTTCGTATATAACCATACGATGGATTATCCAATAAACTTGGGATCTTCGTAGTGATACGGAGTGTCCTGGAGAAATACAAAGGTGATTTAGGATTGGCGAAGAAATACTTGGTTTGGTCGTGAATAGCAGTCGCAATTTACTTTGCCCTCTTACTAATCCCTTTCTTTGTCTTAACTTAATACCTTCTGTACACCATTTAGGCTAATTGGTTTTCTTCATTCCCTACCGGTCGGCACCTGCCTATGGTTTGGAAGAAGACTATCCAATTTGCGTAATAAGTGTACTAGCTCCTAAACCAAGGAGTACTCGCAATGAGAGAAGGTGAAAGGAAAAGACAACTGAATAGTCCTATTCGTTTTCTCCAGAACCGGAAACCATCCTCGAATTCCTTCGAGTTCGTATATAACCATACGATGGTTTTGTCCACTGGAAGTGGACGTTCGTAGTAATACGGGGTGTCCTGGAGAAAAGGGTAAAAGTAGGAGTGGCAATGAGGTTTGCAACTCTGACAATCCAAAAGCCAGTCTTATAAGAAGGTTCGGTTAACTTGGTCACTGAGTCATAGTCTAGGGTCGGGTCAATGGTCGCTGCCAAAGAGAGAGAGAAAAGAAACACTCAGCGTGCACTCTAACCTAGATCAGAATGGTTATCACTTTATCTAATCTGGAAACCTCCCACTGTAACGTCAAATTCTTCCACAAACCTGAAAGAAGAATTAGTCGGGATCATCCGAGGAGTAAACCAACTCATCCGTGGGAATCGGGATCCAACTATCATCGCATGATAACTTGACGGAATCCACTCAAGTCACCACACTCCAGAAGGTATGCGCATGCCTGGAAAGTTTCAGTTTCTTTAGAAACTCCCGATGTGTGTTTTTACCCCTAGGACCCAAGTGACCTTGACTGATCCAACATATCAAAGGATCCTAGTCAAGTTCAACCCGTCATTATCTTGATTGCATTAGACCCACCCGCACGAGACTGTCCTAACCAATCACATATCCATAAGACAGAAAAGCATTACAGAGCTACCGCACACTACGCCTCGGCTGAGCACGACATACGTAGCACGAATACTAAGCAATACCAATCTGAAATGATGGAGGGCTACGGCTGGTTTTTGGCGAAAAACGTTTAACGTAATGAACTTGATATCGTTGAAGGAACCGGATAACCTTTTATAAAAATATACTGACGAAAACCTTTACTAAAGAGGTCACTCCCGGTGAAGGGATCTCGGCTCTTTCCCCGTAGAATGAGGTGCGGGATATTCCAACTGAATACCACGATGCAAAGCAAAAGTAATCGGCTATAGTGAAGTTATTGCCTTGACGCAAACTTTTGTCCAAGGGGTCACTCCCGGTGAAGGGATCTCGGCCCTTGCCTCGTCGACTGAGGAGCAGGATATTCCAACTGAATACCACGATGCAAAACAAAAGAGAACGCCCTTGCAATAACAGCTTTTGAAAAATGTTCCAACAACATCAGAATAGGTTTGTTTATCTTGCATTGATCCGAATCAATGTAGTCCCATCAATTGATCACACCACAAAAGAACGAAAATAATGATGTACGTATATGCCATCCGCATTCGCCATTGGGTCCCGTCATCACCCGTTAGGTTACTTAACTAACGACAGAGCGGGGACTGGACTAGCACGGATGCAAAACATATACAACATGTAGGGTTCCTAGGCACCCTAGTGAGGTCTCACAAGGCATCAACCATGCCAATTTCAAAAATTGCGGTGCCGAGAAACCCTAAACAACGGATCGTTTGCTAGAAAACTAGGCGAAAAAGCTAACTAGTTAACACTTAACTACAAGATACGGAAATACAACCTTTTGTAGATTCGGTGCTCCACCTCCATAGCTCCGCAACGAGGTCCTCTCCGCTGTCCAAATCAAATCCGGGCTCTAGCGTCGACTTCATCGGAGAATAAGCGAGCTAGGTCGTCGATGTCCATGCCGAAGATGATCTACGTCGAGGCATCGCTAAATCAAGCTCCGACTTCACCAAGTCAAGAAACTTGTGAAGAAAACATACTCTACTACTTGGCAAGAGGTAGAGGATGAAGAAATAGGAAGTGGGTTCAATTTAGAATTGGATTTCTCACTCTTTATCATCAATCACCATTGATGACCTAAGCTTTTCTTCTTGAGTTCAAGGAAGAAGAAGAAGAAAAGATATGATAAGTTGAATAAATATTGAAAAAGAAAATCAATACTTATCATAACATGAACCATGGTCAAGTGTAGAGATTAAACTAGGGTTAATGGAGTGGTTAGGGTTAAGCATGAGACAAAATGGTTACTTAGGTCAAAGCTTCATGAAGCTTCAACTAGAATACAAAACAAGCCACCATTTTCCTTTATGCTATTTATTTTTCCAAAAAGAATAAATGAACAAATAAATGAATAAGTAAAAACCCTAATCATCCACTTAACCATAGTTTAATACTTTACACTTAACCAAAAAGCATGTATCATCAAACATGATACAATCATGTGCACAAAATCATATCGCATATGCAATGCGCACACCCGAGTGAGAAAATCCATTTAAAGTGAACCGATACTAGTTAATGCAAAGTAATATATCAAATATATAATTATGCATCAAATAATTAAATCAACACTTGATTCAATGATCCGGTCATGTCGCACACAACCGACTAGTATAGAATGTATCGGCTTATCGAATCAATCCTTGATTCGATAACTAGGTTATATCGCATACAACCATTCGACACATTCATCGCGAGAATGGAATACGGTATCACATACACGCATTATTCTCGGTCCCGCACATATCTCATATGCGCTCATATTTCGTTTCGCTTGAGCCAGGAAACCTCTGTGTAGGACTCTAAAGACTCGTCAATACGCCGGCAGCAGGTGATGATCATATCAATCACCCACAAGCCACAAGCGGTCTGCTAAACGTAACGGCCACCCGGGTATTGAGCGATCTGAAGATCGACGAGCAAGCCCGCTCACACTCCAGTGAATCCGACCAGTAACACTACCGTACAGTCCGGTCTGATCGTCTGATATGTCGCATATCTCGCCTAGGGGTGGTAAACGTCAGACCCCAATAGCTCGATAAGTCGTGTCGATATGAGGCTCATAACGGGTCGAGAAACTACTGGTAACACTTACCAGCAATTCTCTGAGCAGCCCTGGCCAGGGACTTCCTGTTATAGCCAATCGAACACAGCGCAACATCAACCCCCTATACCGGGAGAGACGAATCCCCTCCTATCGCTCATTGCCTCCATGTGACTCGGGACTGTACCCAAAAACCACCGTTTTGCACGCCCTCTTGGACGTGGTAAGATGGAAATCAAAGCACAGTGGGAACCACACAAGACTCTATGACGATCTCGGGTCAACAGACTACTCTGTACCAGTGTCACCAGAGAACTGCCATCTGACGTGAGGTATAATACCATCTGGGAGTTCTCGGCGAGTCCGTCCAGTGTACCCAGTCTCTACTGAGCACCCGTATATCATCTCCGATGTCAAACACCAATGGATATGGGATCATCCATCGCCCATCTGTATGGGTCGAGAAGGTATACGCTAGTCTACTCTGGTATATCGATGCCCCGTCTCGATACACCCACGACTAGGGACTTTGAAGGATGTACTTATGGATTACCATGTCCCCACTAGTATGATCCGCATCATAGTCCAGGTAGTCAAGCACACATCCTAAGGGCTTTACCAACATGTAACAGAGAGACAATCAGTATACACGTTAAGGTAAAGTTCAACCAGATAGCATACTATCATGTCGAGCAAGAAAGTCCTCCCTATATATGTCCCAGCATCCACTACAATATACATCCTATGTACAGTAATGGCCTCTAGGGCATACATATAACTAACAATCTCCCACTTGCACTAGGGCCATCTGATAGCAGTGGTTGCAGTATCTCATACTCAACCATCCCATAAAAGTCTCTCTCTGGGAACAGGCCTTTGTGAGTGGATCCGCTGTGTTGTCCTCTGAGTCTACTCTCCTAACCTCGATCTCCCTGGAGATCAACCATCTCCATGATCAAGTGATACTGCCTTAGAATATGTCTGGATCACTGATGGGACGGACGTTCCTTGGCATAAGCCACAACTCCATTGTCTCACAATGGTTGGAACGTAGTTCATCTCATGAATCAATATACACCCAGACTGCCTCTTTGGCAGCATCTTAAGTAGCGATGTATCGTGCCTTTATCATCTAGTATGTCACGGTATCTAGCTTGGAACTCTTCCACCATACCGTCCCTTTACTGAGGGTAAAAACAATGCCTGTGACTGACACTCAGTCGTCTTTATCACCCTGGAACACTTCCAGTGATTCTCCCCAGGATCGGTTGATACCGTCTCACTACAACTAGTGAGAATCCTAACATCCAATTAAGTCTATCTCATAGATCTAAAACTCAGGATTTAGGAGGTATCATTTTGATCCTATGTGGAGAATCCTTGTGATAACCAGAGATTGATCGAGCATAGCATAGGAAACTCCTTTCCCCATCAAGAGTATGTCATTCACGTACTCTACGAGGATCGTCACCATACTCCCTACTATCTTTTTGTTTATACAAGGTTCATCTACCATTTTGATGATGTCAAACTCTTTGACTAATTCATCAGAAACAGATGTTCCAACTCCGCGATGCCTGCTTTATCATATAAAAACATCTTGCACACGTTTCCGATGCTCCCACTGTCTACGAGGCCCTCTGGCTGTGTACTTATAGACGCTCTCTTCTAAATCATCATTTAGAAAAGCAGTCAAGACACCCAACCACCAGATATCGCAGTCATGGTATGTAGCCGTGACAAGTAGGATCTGGATGGACTTAAGCATGGCTACTGGAAAAGGTTTCATCATTATCCACGCCTGGTCGATGACGAAAACCTTTAACAATTCTAGCTTTGAAAGTCTCAACTTTTCCATGCACACCAAGTAATCTTCTCAAGATATACTTGATCCTGATGGGGATTTAACCCTTCAGATATAGCAACCAAAGTCCATACTTTGTTGGTGTATAAGGATTCCATCTCAGATCACTAAGCATCCAGCCATTCTTATAGAGTCTTACTCTCGATGGCCTGCTCGAAACTAGTTGGGTCATCATCTCATGATGCAGTCCTCGCTCCCACTGTCATAGAGAAACCGAAGTATCTCTCAGGTGGGTGAGGAACCCTACTAGATCGGCGGAGAGGCTGAGGTTCGTTGGAATCTACTGAATCCTTTGGTTCTATCAAATCATCAGCTGCATTTTGTATAGCTGGAACCTTTCCAGTTGTACATAACTAACCTTGCCTCGAGTTTGTCCGGATTTTGCTTTTAGACATAGGCCGGACAACCCCAAATCTCAACTAGCTTAAGACATGGGCTCTTCCCTTTCCATATCACATATGAAATGGTAGGCAACTGATTTGATTCGAACCCTATTCAATAGGTATGCAGCTTCTCAAGCGCATAACTCCCAAAAGGAAATAGGTAACTCAGTAGTACTCATCATAGAGCACACCTTATCATATAGGGTGTGAATGCTCCGCCCCGATATACCATCGTGCTATGGTGTATTCGGAGGAGTAATGCCGAGAGAGAATCTCATTCTCCTTTAGAATAGTCCAGGATTTCCGTGCTCAAGTATTCTCCTCCTTGATCACATCAAGGGACATAATACTTATACCCGTATTTTGGTTCTCTACTTTTTACTTATATTCTGTGAATATCTCAAAAGGTTCGGACTTGTGTTTCAGCAGGAACATAGGTCTGAATCTTGAGAGATTATCAGAGAATGTAACGAAGTACAAAGAACCGGTCCTGGTATGTGTAGACAGGGGACCTACATACATCAACATGTATCATCCCAAGAGTTCATTAACTTTTTCTCTGTTTCCAGTAAACAGAGCTATGGTCATCTTATCTTTGTGACATGACTGGCGAGTTTCACAAGATGTAAATTCAAACTGATTTAAATATGCATCTATATGTAACTCTAGCTGGTCGGGTCACATTGATCTGACCTAGTCTACAATGCCTCAAGAAGAATTCGTTCATTTCTGAACTCTTCCTCTTGTGTGTGTTCCATATACTAAGAACTGTAGTTTGATTTAGAACATCAACGCTTTTAGATAACGTGCCTGAACCGATCAACTTTTGATATAGGAAATGTTCAAAACATTATCCAACAATACAAAATTTTATCGTTTCTTTACTAATAAAGAGACAGATATGATTTTGTATATCAGGTTCGGTATCAAATAACATTCGTTCAGAATCAATGTATCGGTAATACAGGGTGACAGTGACCGACAGACTTGGCTGCAACTCTTGCCCCGTTTTCTGCTTCATGAAACTTATCACCCGTTCTCAGTTCTCTACCTTTCTGTAGCCCTATGTAACAGATTACATATCTGGGATCCTGATCCGGTATCATATACCCAGGACGTAAAGGATACTGAGAAACAGTTCTGTATAATGAACACACCCGAAGATGATGCATCGGCATGCACTCTCTTCGTTTGGGTGGCACGGGAATTCTGGTATTCCCCAATTTCCTGCTCGGTCTTATAACAATTATAAGTTGGAGCGGGACCAACGTTCCCCAGCTCAGTATAACAAGCGGGTTCGGTCAATAATCCGTATTATTATCTTGATTAAGGCGTGATATGGTCGCTACCTGGAGAGAGAGAGAAGAAAACACTCAGCGTGCGCTCTGTCAAGAATAGATTGGTTATTATTTTATCTAATCAGGATGGCTCCCACTGCTTTTTATCAAATCTTCCTTCAAACCCTAAAAGGAAAGACTAGCCGGGATTAATTACACACTACAAGTTCGCCAATCTTTCAGCCAGGCCAGTATCGGTACTTTGAGGGAGGTCCCCCGTGCTTTCGCACGAACCTAATTAATGTAAACCTCGTTTTCCCAGAGGCGTAACCCCGTTGACACCTTTCTAGACACCTACTTGATCGGCTAATTGTAATGTATAAAACTCTCCCAGGAGTAACTCTTACTCGCAGCGGGTATCGGGATCCAACTATCTCATAGAAGGTATGCAATCTCATTGCAAATTTCAACACTTGAAATTCCCGATAATATTTTGCCCCTAGCAGCTATATGACCTTAACATAGTCAACAAATCATAAGTGCTAGTCAAGTTCAACCCGTCATTTCCCGATTGAATTAAACCCACCCGCACGACCCTTAACATAGTCAACAAAGTCGCACGACTACCCTAATCCAATCACATCATATGCTTATGCAGATAAGCACTAATTAGCTACCGCACACTACGCCTTAACATAGTCAACAAACGTAGCACGAATACTAACCAGTACTTATCTGAAATGACGGAGGGCTACGACAGGTTTTTCTGAAAACCTATTGCGTAATGAACTTGATATCGTTGTAGAATCAAATGATTTTGAAATGGAGTGTTTTTGAGGCTTTTCTAGTTTTGCTAAAGGAGTCACTCCCGGTGAAAGGATCGTCGGTCCTTTCCTCGTCGAATGAGGTGCGGGATATATCATATATATCACTGTGCATAGCAAAACACTTAAAACCAATCAAAAGACAAACCGAGTGTGTAGCATCTGCCAGTTATTGCTAAAGGAGTCACTCCCGGTGAAGGGATCTCGGTCCTTTCCTTATCGAATAAGGTGCAGGATATATCATATATACCGCTGTGCAAAGCTAGAACTGTAGCTACCTGTTTTATTTTGAAATTCGATTCTACAACATCTTAGGTTTCTTTTATTTCATTAATCACATTAATGAAGTCCCATCATTTAAAGTACCTAAACATCACAGATAAATACGACGTACACTTATGCCATCCGCATTCGCCTCGATGTCCCCTCGTGCACCGTTAGGTTAGGTAACTAACGGCAGAGCGGGGCAGGGCTAGCGCGGGTGTAAAACATAAGTAACGTCTATATAATATATCATATATACTATATACTGTATCTATCACAGAACATCACATGATCACATCACAGATATCGCAGCAGAAGAATCATATGAAATATTGGATATACTAGGACGTCCGTGTTTTCAATACGAGCCAGTATAAAACACGGATTCCACGGTCGTGATGAATAGCCAAACCCACACCCCTAGACCCCTACGAGAGCAGCAAGCAACCCTACCAATTCTAGAGTTAGGAGACCCGGACTCGACTCCTCGAGTTGGTCTCCCACTGGACTCCAGAACCCGGTTACTTGTGCTCCCCTCCTTGGGTCTATCCTAGTGCGGAAAAGTAAATAATATACAAGAGGTGACAACTTCCGCAACCTGGAAGCGCCCCAATAAAAGAATATTACATACAAGTTTTTACATGAATGAAAATGAAAAACACTCATCTCACATAAAAACCCCCGGCTATTCAAACACGACGATCCAATATAACATATCCAGCAACACATAACATCACATGTCATCAACGTAAGTAAATATGCGCATCCCAATTGTCGTTGACATATAGCAACGAAACCGGCGATATCACATATTACACTTACGGTCACAGAAAAGAAAGTGTAAAACTACAACAGTTGGAATCCGCAACCTCCTCAGACATCGCATGCCTGACCAAATGAATTACTTAGACATCACATGCCTAACAATTATAAACCCCGCATTTTAGTCTCATTATCGAAAACACTTTTCAATATCGAGTCGGGCAATTCAACAAGATTCCCGACAGTCTGATCGAATGCTCATCGCAAACTTTAGTAGGCGGCCGCACCCCTGATACCGTCGACGAAGTGCACCAAGGCGGAACACCGCTGCCGCGAGCACCCGAACGGATGCTTTCGGCGACGGGGTTCTCCTTCAGTCACTTGGTCGGGGCTATGGAGTGAGGCTGTCTATTAAGTTTACCCGGCGAGTATCCGCGTATGCTACGTGATTGCGACGGACTTTTGATCACATCAAAATTCCGTGGCAACCGATCAAGTGAGACTAAACTGCTATGTTTATAATATTCATTTCGGTTATCTCATAACTTTTGTGAATTCCAATTATTGTATCCCATTCCAGATAAACAGAAAATGTTAAACTTTTCGATCGAACAATCGAACACCCAAGTTTTCCCGATACAGATCAACACATGAAATATGAGTCTAACAACATTCAGTTCGTGCCTCAGTACCAACGGTCCAGCCGTAGAAGGGTCAAGCCAACGCCTCACATGTGGCACGCCGTACTGCCCCAAACCCGAAGGTTCAAAGGGCAGTTCAAGACGGTCACATAATCGAGTTAAGGTTTGTTGTCTTCTAGAGGGACCATCGCGTTACTTGCACTACTTAGAACGTCGTTAAACTACGGAAAAATCCAACACTTGGAAATTTCCCGACAGGGGAAAAATTGGGTATTTATATCCGGTCGAACTTTTTAACATATTCCAATATTTATCCGGAACGCCACATAGACAAAATTTGATACCCCGATCGAAACACCGAATCCCCAAAACAACTGCAGAAAATTCAACTCTTGAAAAAATATTAAAAATACCCAGGAAAACCAGCACTGTTAAATAGGAGTTACTGTGCAAACATCACCACACAAAACGACAAACAGGCCGCGGTTCCGCCGCACGAGCAATGCTCGTGCCGCGGAAGCGCGGCGCTTTGATGGAATTAGGGTTACGAATTGCACAGTTACTCTTATATTTTCCTGCTGATATTTCTACATATTTTTAATACTGAAAAATCCCTGTTTTTAGAAAAAGTACAGAGAGCACATTTGAGTTGGGATTTCGGGTTCGTTCGGGTTTCAAATTCCGTCTAGACTTCGCCTAAGGCTCTAGCTAGTCTCTGATACCACTGTAGGGTTCCTAGGCACCCTAGTGAGGTCTCACAAGGCATCAACCATGCCAATTTCAAAAATTGCGGTGCCGAGAAACCCTAAACAACGGATCGTTTGCTAGAAAACTAGGCGAAAAAGCTAACTAGTTAACACTTAACTACAAGATACGGAAATACAACCTTTGTAGATTCGGTGCTCCACCTCCATAGCTCTGCAACGAGGTCCTCTCCGCTGTCCAAATCAAATCCGGGCTCTAGCGTCGACTTCATCGGAGAATAAGCGAGCTAGGTCGTCGATGTCCATGCCGAAGATGATCTACGTCGAGGCATCGCTAAATCAAGCTCCGACTTCACCAAGTCAAGAAACTTGTGAAGAAAACACACTCTACTACTTGGAAAGAGGTAGAGGATGAAGAAATAGGAAGTGGGTTCAATTTAGAATTGGATTTCTCACTCTTTATCATCAATCACCATTGATGACCTAAGCTTTTCTTCTTGAGTTCAAGGAAGAAGAAGAAGAAAAGATATGATAAGTTGAATAAATATTGAAAAAGAAAATCAATACTTATCATAACATGAACCATGGTCAAGTGTAGAGATTAAACTAGGGTTAATGGAGTGGTTAGGGTTAAGCATGAGACAAAATGGTTACTTAGGTCAAAGCTTCATGAAGCTTCAACTAGAATACAAAACAAGCCACCATTTTCCTTTATGCTATTTATTTTTCCAAAAAGAATAAATGAACAAATAAATGAATAAGTAAAAACCCTAATCATCCACTTAACCATAGTTTAATACTTTACACTTAACCAAAAAGCATGTATCATCAAACATGATACAATCATGTGCACAAAATCATATCGCATATGCAATGCGCACACCCGAGTGAGAAAATCCATTTAAACTGAACCGATACTAGTTAATGCAAAGTAATATATCAAATATATAATTATGCATCAAATAATTAAATCAACACTTGATTCAATGATCCGGTCATGTCGCACACAACCGACTAGTATAGAATGTATCGGCTTATCGAATCAATTCTTGATTCGATAACTAGGTTATATCGCATACAACCATTCGACACATTCATCGCGAGAATGGAATACGGTATCACATACACGCATTATTCTCGGTCCCGCACATATCTCATATGCGCTCCTATTTCGTTTCGCTTGAGCCAGGAAACCTCTGTGTAGGACTCTAAAGACTCGTCAATACGCCGGCAGCAGGTGATGATCATATCAATCACCCACAAGCCGCAAGCGGTCTGCTAAACGTAACGGCCACCCGGGTATTAAGCGATCTGAAGATCGACGAGCAAGCCCGCTCACACTCCAGTGAATCCGACCAGTAACACTACCGTACAGTCCGGTCTGATCGTCTGATATGTAGCATATCTCGCCTAGGGGTGGTAAACGTCAGACCCCAATAGCTCGATAAGTCGTGTCGATATGAGGCTCATAACGGGTCGAGAAACTACTGGTAACACTTACCAGCAATTCTCTGAGCAGCCCTGGCCAGGGACTTCCTGTTATAGCCAATCGAACACAGCGCAACATCAACCCCCTATACCGGGAGAGACGAATCCCCTCCTATCGCTCATTGCCTCCATGTGACTCGGGACTGTACCCAAAAACCACCATTTTGCACGCCCTCTTGGACGTGGTAAGATGGAAATCAAAGCACAGTGGGAACCACACAAGACTCTATGACGATCTCGGGTCAACAGACTACTCTGTACCAGTGTCACCAGAGAACTGCCATCTGACGTGAGGTATAATACCATCTGGGAGTTCTCGGCGAGTCCGTCCAGTGTACCCAGTCTCTACTGAGCACCCGTATATCATCTCCGATGTCAAACACCAATGGATATGGGATCATCCATCGCCCATCTGTATGGGTCGAGAAGGTATACGCTAGTCTACTCTGGTATATCGATGCCCCGTCTCGATACACCCACGACTAGGGACTTTGAAGGATGTACTTATGGACTACCATGTCCCCACTAGTATGATCCGCATCATAGTCCAGGTAGTCAAGCACACATCCTAAGGGCTTTACCAACATGTAACAGAGAGACAATCAGTATACACGTTAAGGTAAAGTTCAACCAGATAGCATACTATCATGTCGAGCAAGAAAGTCCTTCCTATATATGTCCCAGCATCCACTACAATATACATCCTATGTACAGTAATGGCCTCTAGGGCATACATATAACTAACACAACATCTACTAGTATATATATAATATATAATTTTCGCTCAAGGCGTGATAAAATGCAACATCACAGAAATGTAACCAGCATCACAGAACAATACAGATATCTGGGATCCCTGGGTTTCATAGAGCCGCTACTGAAACCCGACGTTCCCCTGGTCGTGTGGATAGCCTGTGCAATGAAAATCCTAGACCCCTACGGGCGCGGCAAGTTACCCGCCAAAACCTGAAGCGAGGCAGCCCCCTTCAGCAACGTGAATGGACCACCCAGCACTTCACGGAATTCGGTAACTTGGGCACCCCTCCTGGGCCAACCTGTACCCCCTACGAGTGCGGCGAATAGCCTGCCAATTCTAGAGTGAAGCCCCCTCCGTCTCAATGCCATGAGATGCGGGCTCGTTGCCCTCTAGAACCCGGCTATCCGTGCACCCCTCCGCGGGGTAATCCTAGTACAGAAAGTAAAAATATATATACAACGGGTACATCGACCGCAACCTGGTCGTGCCCCAAAAGAATAATATACAAACAGGCAGTGACGGCAGTCCACATGTCGGACGCTCGCTCCGCAATATCAAATGTACATATAAAACAAAACTGTACTACCACTGCAACCAGGCTATCCCCACGACCGATCCGCAACAACACAGCACAACACAGAACATCAACGTGAATGTCACGTTCGCAAATCCGTCTAAAAGGGCTATAGCAGATAGACTGGATTTACCGATCGAGTGACATTCACGGTTGCAGATATAATGTAAATACTGTGAACTAGCGTGTTTAAAATATCCGATCGAACAAATTTTATTAAGTGAGCCCCAAGCATTACTGTAGCACATAAAGAAAATCTGGGCCCAAAAATAATATACCAAAACCCCTATTTCCAGACCAAAAGCCCACTGCAAAAATTTGGTGCGTTGACTAGTCAAAAGCGCGGCAGAACCGCGACCCAAGCATGGGTTTGGCCGAGGTTCTGCGGCGGTTTGGTGAGATCTCGCGACCAAATTTTCACAGATTGCTTGTATTTCCATGCACAGTATTCTGCAACACTCTGAAAAATTTTTGGAGCCAAAAAAATTCGACAGAAACTGTGTATTTGAAAACGCGGGTTTTTGGAATTTTGTTCGATCGAAAATGTAAACACACTAGAACAAGCTAGGCAAGGTTAATGGCGTGGCTCTGATACCATGTTGCGCCATGGCAGCGCCCCAGCCTCCTACTCGAGGCCAAAATGCGGAATCAAAAATTTTCTTAAGTTTTAAACTGGCGCTACCGCGGACAATAAAACCCGGATCGTAACCATTAACCTAATCCTAGCTATCAAGAGAATGGGGTAGAAGCTATACCGAGCGATCCGTGTCCTCCGGTCTTCGTCTCCACTCCGATCTCCCGCGGAATCTCCGTCCGTTACCTCCTCGTCGGAAAGGGCACCATGTAGCCGGATTCTTTTACGGGCTCCCACCTCTGGACCGAGGCAACTCGGGCGCGAAGTTTGCTAGCCGACGCGTTCAAAGTACTGTAGGTGTAGCGTAGTGGCTTGTCTCTTTGGGGTTTGTGAAGTTGCCATAGATGTGGAGGTGTAGGAAGAAAATGAACATTGGATAAAATGGAGCTATATTTTCTTGCTTGGAATGAGATGAGGAAATATGCTACACCTCAAAATGAACCTCTCCTATTTTCCCCCAATATGTGGCCGGCCACTCATATCTCAAAATGGTGGAGGGAATCTCAAAACAAGAAGGAAGGTGAGTGTAGGAAAAGAAAAATGGTGACCACACCCCCAAGCAATGATAACAATATCATATCAAAATCAAATCAAACTCTAATCACAAAGAAATGATGTATAAAGCATCTCATGATGATAGAAGCCACAAATGCAAGAAACTCCCTCCACAACAAGTTATTTGCAAACATGCAAATAACCCCCTCCATCATAAAAGTCCGGCCGTGAAGGAACAAAGAAAAACCGGCCGGAACGGAATACAAACTGGCAACTTCAAAAAACTGATCCCGTAATAAATTACAGGAAAACCCCGCTACTGCATATACATGCCCGCATTTGTATTCCCACTGAATACAAATGCAAAGAGACAAAATCTACACTGTCTAATATTAGGATTCGGCTTAAACCAAAGCCGGCTAGTAAAATCCGTCCGATCACGATCCGTGCAATACCGCACGTATCTGATCGAACCCTGCCATATCTCCATACGGCCTCTACAACGTTTCGCCCGAAACTTGAGTAACTGAGTGTGGTGGACTCTAAAGACTCGTCAATACTATGGTTGTAGATTTAACCACTAGCACGTCAGAGGTATTAGCCATACGTGATGGGCCACCAGCTATTGACCAAAAGGGACGTCGATGAGCGAACTCATCCTGACATCCTACTGAGCCTGTCAGTAACAATATCCGTACAGTCCGGTTCGTTCGTCTATGAGTATCGCATGGCAGGCCTAGGGGGTTGGTAAAAGTCAGACCCCCAAAAGCGGTACAAGTCGTGTCGGAGTGTAGCCCAGAACACCCTGAGATACTACTGGAATACCTACCAGTAAATCTCCTGCCTCGGCCGAGGGCTTTGTGTAATGGCTCTCCTAGACACAGCGTGACCTCACCCCCAATACCGGGAGAGACGAACCCATGCAGATCCGCTCACTGCCTCCATGTGGCTCGGGACTGTACCCAACTAAAACCTGTTTGCACGACTCCTTTGAGCCGTGGTAGGTAGTAATCAAAGCACAGTGGGAACTCACACGAGATAAATGACGATCTCAGGTCGATGAACTAACCTGTACACATGTCACCTGGGAACTGCTATCTGACGTCTGGTATAATCCCAACTAGCAGGTTCCCGGCGAGTCCTGTCCGGTGTACTCATAACCCAATGAGCACCTGTATACATCTTAGGTGAACCAACTGACGCTAGTGGCTTGTGAGACCGGCCACCGCCCCTCGTCGGGGTCTCGACTGTATACACTAGTCTACTAATGGAGTATCGATGCCCAGTCTCGAAACTCCCACGACTAGGGACCTTTTAAGGATGTGCTTATAGACTCCAGCTCTCACGTATATGATCGCCCTCATACTGCTGGTAGTCAAGAAAGAATCCTAGGGGCTCTATCAACGTGTAATAGCGACTCATAAGGTCACCTAAAGCAGTACACGATGATAAAGATAAACCGGATAGCATACTATCATCTTGAGTAAGACTGTCCTACCGGGACAGGTCCTCCCTCAATCATTGCAATCACGTGCCTGTGATCCAATAATTGACTCTGAGCGCACTATCTCCAACATGAAATACCCGGTAGTTTGTGCACCCCACCTTGGGTCTATCCTAAGAGAAAAAACAGTAAAAAGAAATAATACAACGGTGGCTACAACCGCAACCTGGATGTGCTCCGCAAAATAATATTACAGCTTATTACAATTATATCGAATCAATTAATACAATAACCCATCACAAAACCCGGCTAATCATCACAACAATCCAATACAGTTCATAATCACAAACAGTTAAAACAACATCACAGATATGTGCAACCCCCTGCCAACCGACATACTAGCAGTTAGGGGAGGTTTACGAACACATAATACAGTTCATAGATATAATCAAACAAGCAAACATCGTATAATTTCGATCGATTAAACACATTGGATTCTACTCCAAATCTTCTCTGTAAATCTGAAACTTGAGCAGAAAATAAATTATTCCAGAAAATACAAAATATCACAGAAGATGCACAGGGAAAAACTGGGCTGAATCGGCTCCAACTCGGCCGCGGATCCGCGGCGGATCGGTGGGATCGGCCGCGGTTCCGCGGCTCAGTGGCCGATTCAGGAGCCCATTTTTTCTCTGTGTTCTTATATTTTCATGTAGGTTATACTGGAGGTCCCTGAAAAATTTTTAGACCTCATTTAAAAATCGACAGAAACTATATGATATCCGTGTATTTTCCGGTTTGTTTTGCGTTCGAAATTCATACGACTTTGCAAATGAGTTAATTATTGTTTAGTGAGGCTCTGATACCACTGTAAGTCGATGTACAACACCCCACGAGTTGCGGGGAGGCGGAAATATGAAAAACAATCTTGTATTGTATGCAAACATCGACTAACCGAAGATCTTTACTGAACTATAATTAACACCTACCATAGAAGTTCTTAGCTACTATGTAAAGAGATTATACCTAGTGATACGTGTCCTTCGTCTTTACGATCTCTACGTCCTCCTCGGCCTCCTTTCCGTGATAGATGATCCACCCCGAGAACCTTAATCCAAGCTTCACCTCTAAACTTGAGGTAACATAGTTTCTCTAGTTGCTAATCAAAGGAACTAAGATGATATAGAGTTAGGTTATGAAGTGTTTAGTCTATTCTAATCCTTGGTCTCAACTCATGAGTGGTAGGATTAGGGTTTGAAGAAAGAGTGAGCTTGAGGAGATAGAAGGTGGAGATGATAATGAAATGAAAAAGCTTCTCACTTGAATATATATGAAGCATAATGAATTATCAAATAAATGAATAAATATGATTATTCATCATGCTTCATTAATTCAATATGAGTGATTCACTATATGAGTCATTAAGCATTTAATGATGCATTAATGATATGATGAATCACACAAAATGAGTCACAATTGCATTTAATGATAATGCCACCTAAACCCTCAAGTCACCATGCTTCTAGAAGCTTCCCGGAAAATTACGAGAACGCCCCTCCTATCCGTGAAAACACGGAAAAACTTTAAACTGTATAAATCCAATAACCCGATACTAGAATCTGGCTTAAACCAAAGCCTGCTAGTAAAAACTGTCCGAACGTCATACGTGCATTTAAACACGTATGCGTCCGAACCCTTGTTGTAAAACCATACGACCTCTATATCGTTTCTCCTGGGGTTGGGAAATCTCTGTGTGGGACTCTAAAGACTCGACTACTACGCTGGCAGTGGGTTTAACCACAGACCGCAAGCGGCACTAGCTGTACGTAACGGTCCCCAGGTGGTTGTCGATAAGAAAGCCGATGAGGTAACCTATCCGAAATCCTACTGAGCCTATCCGTGACAATATCCGCGCAGTCCGGTCTGTTCGTCTAAGAGTATCGCATGTATGGTCTAGGGGGTGGTGAACGTCAGACCCCTAATAACCGTACAAGTCGTGCCGGCATGGCTCAAGACCATCCGAGAATTTACTGATCCGTCTATCAGTAATTCTCAATCAGCCCTGGCCAGGGACTTATGGTAATGACCAACCGATCACAGTGCGATATCAACTCCTAAACTGAGAGAGACGAATCCCTAACAGTCGCTCACTGCCTCCACGTGGCTCGGGACTGTGCCCAATTATAACCTGTTTGCACGACTCCTTTGAGCCGTGGTAGGGTAATAATCAAAGCACAGTGGGAACTCACACGAGACAAATGATGACTTTAAGTCAACAGACTTTCTGCACACATGTCACCTGAAAACTGCTATCTGACGTTAGGTATAATGCCATCCAGTCAGTTCTCGGCGAGTCCTGTCCGGTGTACTCACATGAAGTGAGCATCTATATACAATCTTAGGTGCACATCACTAATGGCTGCGGGACCAATCCATCGCCCCTACTTAGGGTCTAGATATGTATACACTAGTCTACTCCGGAGTATCAATGCCCTGTCTCAATACTCCTGCGACCAGGGACATTTAAGGATGTGCCTATTGATTATCCAGCTCCCACAAGTATGACTGCCATCATATCACCGGTAGTCAGGCAAAACACCCTATGGGCTTTATCAACATGTATATACAAAGTAAAATATATCACACGTTAACAAACCAAATAGCGTACTATCATAAGCAAGATTGTTATGTATATACATATCCCTAATAGTCTATATAATGAAGGCCTCTAGGGCATACATATATCCAACACTACGTGTGCGTATATATCACCCCTACACTTGGAAATTCAATTCAAGCTCTTATACTCTTGTCCATTGTCCAAAGTACTATGGTGAATTTTTAGATGAACTTGCTCACACACTCTTCATGCGACCGTCAATACTTCTTGAGGTACCAACGACCGATTACAAAATGTGTTTGCACATTAAGGCGTAATTCCTAGTCTTGTAACACCTAAGGCTTTAGCAGTGACTTCCAAACCAGTTAGTCTAAGGCACTTGGTGATAAAGCACCCTCGCTAAATATTTTTCTATTTATACAGCCTTAAGCAATTATAAAAACCAGTGTTCATTTTTTTTTATCTCTTTATTCACACTTGTATTTTTATTTTATTCTCCTTCATACTAAGAACTTTAGACAAGAGCATTTCAAGGTCTCTTCTACTATTCCAAGTTTCAAGGTTCGTGTTTGTGCAATTTGTAGGGTATATATTTTCAGAATTTAGACTTAAGCTTAGGAATTATTTTTCAGACTTATACTTTAATAAAAATATCAATACTTTTCCCTTGTTTTTACTTAGCCCAAGAAGTGAACTCGAAATTTGCCTATTTCTAAATAAACTACAAAAACATATACTTTCTACCGTTAAATTTTAATAAAGGTTATTTTTAGGGTTTTTAATTTACTAAGTCTAAGATCTAGTTGTTTCTAGCTAGTTAACCTTTTCGTCAAACTCAAGTCAATTATGGCCAAAATTGAATGTTTTAATTTTTATAATTTTTCAAATTTTTCAGTTTTTATTTGATTTTTATTTTTCTATTTTTTTTTTCAATTTTTTTCAATTTTTATGATTTTTATATAAGGATGCAATGCAGAATTTAAACATGCAAAAGAAAAAGAAAAAAAATATATACAAAAATTTAAAAAAGTATGCAATGCAAAAGATAACTATTTACAATCACCAACTCCCCCAAACTTATCTTAAGTAGTGCCCTCACTGCTCGGCCCTACGCCGCGCCCTCGAGCGTGAACAAGAACGCTCAGCCCTACCCAGCAGGGTTTGAATCCCCTGCTCTATCTCCGTCAACCGCCTATCATGCTCCCTTGATGTCTCCCTCAATGTCTCCATCAACTCCTCTATACCCCAAACAGCTCTCCGCATCAAATGTGCATGTTCTAGAGGGGTCATTTCTCCTTCGCTCGCGGTTGAGCTAGAGCTAGGTGTGCGGGCGAGCACGTGTTCCACCGGTTCAGTTCTAGACCACACATTTATGAAACGAGAATAGGACGTAGAAACGACCTCAATAAGAGGCCAGACAGGTATGCCCCCAAGCATGTAAAATTCGAACTCCTCAACGGGGAGGAAATATCGACAGAGTTGTGTAACAAGTATGGGACAAGGGTAATTTGCGGCTCGTTTGCCCGCACCTATAGAGTTTAGCAAAACTGTGCACATGTCGAAACGGGGGTTTCTTGTCATGAGGGTATGTACAATATGCAATGAGGGTGTAAAAAATGTGGTGTTGTGAGAGCTTCCAAAAATATTGTTTTGTGCCCACCGGCACACAGTTAAAACATTTGCAAAAAGGGTTCTCGCTTGGATCCCCTTTCACGGCTCCCTTGAGCAATCATTGCCCATCAAGGGCATGTAATCCTCAAATTGTAAAGGTTGGTCATGAGCGGGTATGCGAGGGATTAATGTGACCTCGTGTATAATGTCCCTATCGATGATAATTTCCCTCTCACCCTACTGTAATTTAATAAAGCCGAATTAGGTGAGACACCCATCTTCCATACACTCGTAAAAATGAGTGACTAATTCCGGCAGTGCATAAGCGTTAGGGTGATTATAAATCAGAAAGTTCCAACCCCTACGCGCCATCTCATTCGCAAAATAACTACCGTACACCTCGTGTGAAAAAATTTGAAAAAATCGCGTTCAAGTTGCATGCTGTGTGCCATCAGGTGATCTACAGATCTAGAAATATAAAAACAGAGAGGGTTTGGAAAGATCGAACCTCCCCTGAAAAATTCAGGGGGCGAAAAGACTGTAGCGTGGTGGATCAGTGGCAGGAAGGGGGCTTCGGCGGCAGATCGGCGACGCGATTAAAGGATCTCACTGCAGAAATTCGAGGCGGCGGCTAGGGTTTTTTCAGAGATTTAAAAATTAGGGTTAAGATCAGAGAGAGGGGTCGGGGTCTTTATATAGGGGGAGATTTATGGATATTTGCAAATAAACCCCTATAAAAAATAGGAATTTATTTGCAAATAAAAAATTTATTTTATTTATTTAATCTGTAAATTTACAAAAATACCCAAAAAATTTTATTTTTTATGTTATTTTGTATTTATATATTTACAAATGATACATACCCCCAAACTTGTTTGAAATAAAGTCTTAGCAAGATTATCGAAAATTTGGGGATAAAATGGAGGAAGATCAGTCAGTGTAAATCGGTTCCTGTAAAAACAAGAGCTCCTCCGACGGGTCCGCAGTGAGGAACGGTTTGAGTCGATGTCCGTTTACATTAAATATTGTACCGTCCTCCGGGTTTTCTAGGTTTACCGCACAGTGTGGATATACGGTGCGTACCAAAAACGGCCCTTTCTATCTAGATTTGAGCTTGCCGGGATGGAAGTGTAACCGAGTGTCATAAAGAAAAACCTGTTGACCAGGTTTAAAATTTTTGCGCATAAGGTGTTTGTCATGGAACACCTTCGTTCGTTTTTTAACAATTACCGCATTTTCGTAGGCTTTATCCCGCAGCTCATCTAATTCATTCAATTGCAGCCTTCTATTGCTGCCCGCATCTCCCATCGATAAATTCAACTCTTTAATCGGCCAAAATGCCTTGTGCTCAATTTCAACTGGGAGGTGGCAAGCCTTCCCATAAACAAGCCGGTATGGAGACATACCAAGATCGGTCTTGTAGGCAGTACGGAATACCCATAGTGCATCAATCAGTTTGTGTGACCAATCTTTACGGTTTTTAGAAACCGTTTTCTCCAAAATTTGTTTAATCTGCCGATTCGAAACCTCGGATTGCCCACAAGTTTGGGGATGATATGGTGTTGACAATTTGTGAGTAATGGAGTATCTGCGTATTAAGGACTCAAAAGTCCTATTACAGAAGTGAGATCCATTATCACTTATAATCGCTCGAGGATGCCCAAACCGAGAAAAGATATTTTCTTTAAGAAATCGAACAGCAACCTTGCGTTCGGCTAGGCACAGCCTCGACCCATTTTGACACATAGTCAATAGCCAATAGAATATACATATTCCCAAAGGAATTGGGAAATGGTCCCATGAAGTCTATTCCCCAAATATCAAAGATATCAACAACCAAAATTGGTTAGAGCGGCATTTCATTTCTCCGCGATATCCCAAGTGTTGGCACCGGGAGCATATCTTGCAGTATTCATAAGCATCTTTAAAAAGTCGTGGCCAGTAGAAACCACACTGCAAGATTTTCTCTGCTGTCTTCTTGGGGCCAAAGTGCCCGCCACACGCTTGATCGTGGCAAAAGGACAGCACACTCTTAAACTCGTTTTCGGGAACACACCGACGAATGATTTGGTCGGAACAGTATTTAAAGAGATACGGTTCATCCGAGTAAAAATGTTTTACTTGTGACAGGAATCGGAGTTTGTCCTGTTTCAACCAATTTTTTGGTATCAGTCCGGTGGCCAAGTAGTTTACTATATCAGCGAACCAAGGTTCGCATGACACGGTTAAGAGTTGCTCATCGGGAAAAACATCTTTAATAGGAATGTCAAGTGTGGGCGAAGAAGGAAGTCGTGAAAGGTGATCGGCAACTACGTTTTCACATCCTCTTTTGTCCCTTACGACAAGGTCAAACTCTTATAGCAAGAGGATCCAACGTATTAGCCGTGATTTAGCATCCTTCTTCGCAAAAATGTGGCGAAGAGCGGAGTGATCCGTGTAAACAATCACTGGAGAGCCGATTAAATAGGGCCGGAATTTTTCAAGTGCAAACACAACGGCTAAAAATTCTTATTCTGTTGTTGTGTAATTCAATTGGGCCTCATTTAATGTTCGGCTAGCGTAATAAATTATGTGCGGCATCTTATTAATGTGCTATCCAAGGACAGCACCAATGGCGAAATCAGATGCATCGCACATAATTTCAAAAGGATGCGTCCAGTCGAGAGATGAAAGAATGGGCGCAGAAATGAGTGAGTGTTTCAATGACTCGAACGCTTCAATGCAAGTTGAGTCAAAATCAAAAGTTGTGTCCTTGGTCAATAAAAGAGTTAAGGGTCTAGCTATCTTACTAAAATCCTTGATGAACCGTCTATAAAAACCGGCATGGCCAAGGAAGGCTCGGATGCTTTTGACGCATTTAGGAGGAGGAAGATTGGAAATGACTTCAATCTTGGCTTTATCAACCTCTATACCGTTTTTCGAGATGACATGTCCTAAGACAATACCCACTCGTACCATAAAGTAGCACTTCTCCCAATTTAAAGTGAGGTTCTTATCCCTACAGCGGGTAAGAACTGTGTCTAGGTGCAGCAAACACTCATCGAAGGAGTCACCAAAAATGGAGAAATCATCCATAAAGATCTCCAAAAAATTTTCAACCATGTCTGAAAAGATCCCCATCATACACCGCTGAAATGTAGCGGGTGCATTGCATAACCCAAAGGGCATGCGACGGTAAGCGAATGTACCGAAAGGACAAGTAAATGTGGTCTTGTCTTGATCCTTTTCGGCGATGGGGACTTGATTATAGCCGGAATAGCCATCCAAAAAGTAGTAAAATTCGTGCCCAGCCAATCGTTCTAGCATTTGGTCAATAAAAGGTAAAGGAAAGTGGTCTTTCCTTGTCGCGGCTTTAAGTTTTCTATAGTCGATGCAAACTCACCACCCAGTTTGGGTGCGAGTAGGTATTAACTCATTCGCCTCATTGGTTATGACTGTTATGCCCGATTTCTTTGCGACAACATGAATGGGGCTAACCCACTGGCTATCCGAGATAGGGTAAATGATATCACTATCAAGACATTTTACAATCTCCTTCTTGACAGCCTCCTTCATTATGGGGTTGAGGCGTCTTTGTGGATCCCTTACTGGCTTAGCATCATCCATCATATGTATATGATGTTCAACTATGAGGGGACTAATCCCCTTGATGTCCGCCATAGTCCAGCCGAAAGCTTGCCGGTTATTTTGTAAGACCATTAAAAGGGTTTTCTCTTGCTCAAGAGCTAGAGAGGCCGATATGATAACAGGAAGGGTCTCATTCTCACCTAAGTAAGCATATTTAAGGTGCGACGGCAAAAACTTGAGTTCGAGTTTTGAAGGTGAAACAATTGATGGTAATACTGGTGAAACTGTCTCGAACTCAAAGGATTCCATCAACGGTTCAAAGCGAGTGTAAGCAACCGAGTCGGATGGTTCAACTAACTCATCCGAAAAATCAAAAGACTCAAACTCGGGTGGCGAGTCTTCAAAATCGTCCAAAAAAGTGAAACACTCGTAGTCATTTTCCGGCGTGAAAGCTGTGTCAGATTCTAGGAGGAACGCACTAGAGGCATCAAAACTGCTGTGATCGAACAGAAATTTTTCGAGCTCACCATCCTCCTGCGTGATCTCATGGATCGAGCAAACATCAAGTATACTAGCATTAGGCCCGGAGGGCTGATTCCCCAACTTAAAAATGTTGAGTTCAATTGTCATATTTCCAAAAGATAGGTTCATTGAACCGTTTCGACAATTGATCACCGCATTAGAAGTCGCAAGGAATGGTTGACCAAGTATCACCGGAATTTGACTCCGGGGGTTAGCTACAGGTTGTATATCCATAACAATGAAGTCAACGGGAAAAATGAAATCCCCTACTTTAATTAACACATCCTCTAACTCACCCCTAGGATGAGTGATGGATCGGTCGGCCATTTGGAGAGTACAATGAGTGGGTTTAAGCTCTCCAACGCCTAATTGTTCATATACTGAATAGGATAGCAAATTGATACTAGCACCAAGATCTAATAGTGCTCTATTGATGTTCTTATCCCCAATTGTTATCGAAATTGTAGGACAGCCGGGATCCTTATGTTTTTGGGGTAAAGATTGGACAAGAACATCACTTACAGCATTAGCCACGAAAACTTTCTTTGGTACTTGTGACTTCCTCTTCTTGGTGCATAAGTCCTTTAAGATTTTTGCGTAAGAAGGAACTTGTTGGATTGCATCCAAGAGAGGTATGTTTATGCTAACCTGTTTGAACAACTCTACAATCTTCTCCATTTGTGAAGTTGGTTTATTGGATCTCAACCTGTTTGGAAAAGGAACATTTTGAAAATTTGTTGAGTCCAATATTTGTGGAGTAGATTGCTGAGTTGGAACGGATCCCAGTGTTGGTGTATTCGTGAAGTGAGATGTGGGTCCGTTCGAGTTAGAAGAAGTAGAGCCTTGTGAAGAATGAAGAATAGGCTCTAACGATGAAGATGAAGATGAAGAAGAAAAAGAAGCACCGGCAGGGGTGTCATTACTATTACCCACATTATTGTGCAACACTCTTGTTGGAGATAGTGCCCTCAGAGTCAATTATTGGATCGCAGGTACGTGATTGCAATGATTGCGGAGGACCTATACCGGTAGGACAATCTTACTCAAGATGATAGTATGCTATCTGGTTTGCCTTTATCAGTCGTGTACATGTTCAGGTGACTGATTACATGTTACACTTTGATAGAGCCCTTAGGATCTTGCTTTACTACCAACAGTATGATGGCGATCATATACGTGAGAGTTGGGTAGTTTATATGCATATCCTTAATTGTGGTCTCTAGTCGTGGGAGTTTCGAGACAGGGCATCGATACTCCGGAGTAGACTAGTGCATACAGTTAAGACCCCGACGAGGGGCGGTGGCCGGTCTCACAAGCCACTGGTGTCAGTTGGATCACCTAAGATGTATACAGGTGCTCATTGGGTTATGAGTACACCGGACAGGACTCGCCGGGAATCTGCTAGTTGGTATTATACATATCGTCAGATAGCAGTTCCCTGGTGACATGTGTACAGGTTAGTTCATCGACCTGAGGTCGTCATTTGTCTCGTGTGAGTTCCCACTGTGCTTTGATTTCTACCCTACCACGGCTCAAAGGATTCGTGCAAACAGGTAGCTTTTGGGTACAGTCCCGAGCCATATGGAGGCACGTGAGCGGATCGGCAGGGGATTCGTCTCTCCCGGTATTGGGGGCGAGATCGTGCTGTGTCTAGGAGAGCCATTACACATAGCCCACGGCCGTGGCAGGAGATTTACTGGTAGGTACTCCAGTAGTATCTCAGGGTGTTATTGGGCTTCACTCCGACACGACTTATACTGCTATTGGGGGTCTGACGTTACTAGCCCCTTAGGCAGGTATGCGATACTCATTGACGAACGGACCGGACTGTATATACATTGTCACTGTTAGGCTCAGTAGGGTTTCCGGATGAGTTCGCTCATCGGCCTCCCTTGAGGTCAGTCCATGGGCAGCCGTTACGCATTGCTAGTGCCGCTGACGGTTTTTGGTTAAACCCACTGCCAGGGTACCGACGAGTCATTAGAGTTCCCCACAGACAGTTTCCCAAGTTCGGGCGAAATGTTGTAGAGGCCGTATGGTTTTATGGCAGGGTTCGGAAAATGCACGTGCGTTTACGCACGTGTTATTTTTCGGGCAGATGGTACTGGTCGGCTTGGTTTAAGCCGGATCCGAGTATTATATTGAGTAGAAATAATATCTTTGTCTCAGTTGCATTTGTATTCGGTCGTAATACAAATGCGGGTATTTTTATACAGTTACGGGGTTATCCTGAAAGTCGTTTCAGGATCACTTTTAGAAGTTGCCAGTTTCCAGTTTTCTATCAGCCGTCTTTTAACATTCGGTTAAAGACGGGTTTATCTTTTCTTGAGATGAGTGTGGATGCTTCTAGAAGCAGTGAGGTGTTATTGTTTCATTGGTTGCTTTCTTTGTGTTCACACTGTGTGTTCACACTAGATATTTGTTTGTGTTCACACTAGATATTTGTTTGTGTTCACACATGATATTTTCTCTTAAGGTTACCTCCCCTCTCCTACACTCACCCCCCCATTGCTATATATATGGCCGGCCCCTTCCCCCTCTCTCACTCACTCACTTGATGTTTCATTTGAAAAAAGATGATAGTTTTCGGTGTATGGAATTTCACAGCTCATTTCATTCCATCACCCGATTCGAGTGGCAACTTCATTAACCGTTCGTCCATAGCTTTGGACGGAACGAGACAAAGTCTTCTATTCATTCTCTACATCAATCTTGGTCGTCTCTTTTAGCAAACTTGACGACCGAGTTGCCTCGAGTCAGAGGCGGGAGCCCGTTTAAAGAATCGTTGACGTGGTGCCACCTGGACGAGCAGATCGGAGATCGACGAGAACGAAGCAGCCGCAATGGAGCGTGGGATGATGGTTAAAGAACGAAGGACCCGGATCGTTCGGTATAACCTTTCTACTCTCTTTACAGTTTGTTAGTTTAGCAATAATGGCAGATCCGGGTTAAAGTATACGATAGCGCCAGTTAAAAAGTTTTTGTTCCGCATTTGGCGTCTGTAGACGGCCGGGGCGCTACCGTAGACTTACAGTGGTATCAGAGACTCACCATTTTGCTATACTAATTTGTGCTAACGCGTTTAAAATATCGATCGAACCGGATATCGAAAAACACAATTTTCAAGCTTCACAGTTTCTGTCGATTTTAAATGATGTCCTAAAATTATTCTACATATCTCAGAAAACTGTTCAGGGTTTTATAAGAACACCGTACAAATTTGGGCTCATGAATCGACAAGACTGCCACGGAATCGCGGCCAAACCCATGGTTTGGCCGCGCATCCGCGGCCGTTCTGAGTGATCATGCCCCCAAACTTGCACAGTGTATTCTTCTCTGGAAATTGGGGTTTTTGGTATATATCTTTTGGGCCCAGATTTTGTTACTGTTCACCAGTTGTTCGTGGGGCCCACTTTGTGATATTTAGTTGATCGAAATTTAAACATGTTAGTTTACAGTACTTGCATTATATCTCCGACCGGGAATGTCATTTGATCGGTAAACCGCGTCTGATTGCTATAGTTCTTTTAGACGGGTTTGCGAACGTGACATTCGCGTTGATGTTCTGTGTTGTGCTATGATGTTGCGGATTTGTCGTGATGGATAGCAGTGTGCAATGGTAGTGCAGTTTGGATTTATTTGTACATTTGATATTGCGGGGCGAGCGTCCAACTTGTGGACTGCCGTCACTGCCTGTTGTATAATATTCTTTTGGGGCACGACCAGGTTGCGGTCGATGTACCTATTGTACTATTATTCATTACTGTACTAGGTTTTGCCCCGCGACGGAGTGCACGGATAGCCGGGTTCTGGGGGGCAACGGGTCCGCATCTCATGGCTTTGAGAGGCAGAGGGGCCTTACTCTAAGATTGGCAGACTATTCGCCGCACTCGTAGGGGGTACAGGTTGACCCAAGGAGGGGTGCCCAAGCTTACCGGATTCCGTGAAGTACTGGGTGGTCCATTCACTTTGCTGTAGGGGGCTGCCTCGCTTCAGGTTTTGGCGGGTGACTTGCCGCACCCGTAGGGGTCCAGGTTTCATTGCACAGGCTATCCACACGACAGGGGAACGTCGGGTTTCAGCAACGGCTCTGTGAAACCCGGGGATCCCAGATTATCTGTATTGTTCTGTGATGCTTATTAATTTTCTGTAATGTTGCATATTATCACGCCTGGAGCGATTATTGTATATTGGTTTATATACTATTAGATGTTGTATATGTTTTACACCAGCGCTAGTCCAGTCCCCGCTCTGTCGTTAGTTAAGTAACCTAACGGGTGATGACGGGACCCAGTGACGAATGCGGATGGCATATACGTACATTTTATTTTCGTTCTTTTCTGGTGTGATTGATTGATGGGACTGCGTTGATTCTGATCAATGCAAAGTAAAACAAACCTGTTTGATGTTGTTGGAACAATTTAAAAAGAGTTATTGCAAAGATGTTTCCTTTTGTTTTGCATAGAGGTATTCAGTGGAATATCCTGCACCTCATTCGACGGGGCAAGGGCCGATATCCCTTCACCGGGACTGACCCCTTGGGCAGAAGTTTGCGTCAGGGTAATAACTTCACTATAGTCGATTACAAGTTGCTTTGCATAGCGGTATTCAGTGGAATATCCTGCACCTCATTCCACGAGGAAAGAGCCGAGATCCCTTCATCGGGAATGACCTCTTTAGCAAAAGGTTTTCGCCACTATATTTTAAAAAGCTATCAGGTTCCTTCAGCGATATCAAGTTCGTTACGTTAAAGGTTTTTCGCCAAAAACCAGCCGTAGCCCTCTGTCACTTCTTTTGGGTATTCAGTAGTATTCAAGCTATGCATTTTAGCCAAAGTTAAGGCATAGTGTTTGGTAGCTGCTGGGTATTCATTTGTTGCATAGATAGATGAGTTAGTTTGGGACAGTCGTTCTGCCGATTGGCCAAAGTCAGGGGCATGTGCGAGTGGGTTCAAATTGACAAGATAGTGACGGGTAGAACTTGGCATGTGACTTATGACATTTTGACCAAAGCCAAGGTTATAAGAGCATGGGGCAAAAATCATATCGGGAGTTTCTAAAGAAACTGAAACTTGCCAAGTATGCGCATACCTTCTGGAGTGTGAGTAACATGGATGCATTCTATCACGTTATCATGCGATGAGAGTTGGATCCCGATTCCCACTGATGAGTTGGTTTACTCTTCGGGTGATCCCGATTGATTCTTCTTTCAGGTTTGGAGGAGAATTTGACAGGACAGTGGGAGGTTTCCGGATTAGATAAAGTGATAACCATTCTGATCTAGGTTAGAGTGCACGCAGAGTGTTTCTTTTCTCTCTCTCTTTGGCAGTGACCTTTGACTGACCCTAGACTATGACTCAGTGACCAAGTTGACCGAACCTTCTTAAAATACTGGCTTTTGGATTGTCCGAGTTGCATAAGTCATTGCCACTCCTTCTTCTACCCTTTGAATTTCTCAGAACACCCGTATTACTACGGACATCCACTTCCATTGGATAGATCCATCGTATGGTTATATACGAACTCGAAGGGACTTCTTCGAGGATGGATCCAGGTTCAGGAGAAATAGAATTGGTTTATTCAGTTGTCTTTTATTATCACCTTCTCTCAGGTTGCGAGGGCTCCTTGGTTTAGGAGAGTACACCTATTACGCTTATTGGATAGTCTTATTCCAAACCATAGGCAGGTGCCGAAATGTAGGGAATGAAGAAAACCAATTAGCCTAAATAGGGTGTGCAGAAGGTAATATGTAAAGACAAAATAAAGGGATTAGAAAGAGGGCAAAGTAAATTGCGACTGATATCATTCACGACCAAACTGTTGGAGATAGTGCCCTCAGAGTCAATTATTAGGTCACAGGTACGTGATTGTAATGATTGATGGAGGACCTATCCCGGTAGGACAGTCTTACTCGAGATGATAGTATGCTATCTGGTTTACCTTTATCATCGTGTACTGTTTTAAGTGACCTGACACGTCGCTATTACACGTTGGTAGAGCCCCTAGGATTCTTGCTTGACCACCAGCAGTATGAGGGCGATCATATAAGTGGGAGCTGGGGGTCTATAAGCATATCCTTAAAAGGTCCCTAGTCGTGAGAGTTTCGAGACAGGGCATCGATTCTCCATAGTAGACTAGTGTATACAGTCGAGACCCCGACGAGGGGCGGTGGCCGATCTCACAAGCCACTGGTGTCAGTTGGATCACCTAAGATGTATACAGGTGCTCATTAGGTTATGAGTACACCGGACAGGACTCGCCGGGAACATGCTAGTTGGTTATATACCAGACGTCAGATGGCAGTTCCCTGGTGACATGTGTGCAGGTTAGTTCATCGACCTGGGGATCGTCATTTGTCTCGTGTGAGTTCCCACTGTACTTTGATTACTACCCTACCACGGCTCAAAGGAGTCGTGCAAACAGGTTTTTGTTGGGTACAGTCCCGAGCCACATGGAGGCAGTGAGCGTATCTTCAGGGGTTCGTCTCTCCCGGTATTGGGGGTGAGGTCGTGCTGTGTCTAGGAGAGCCATTACACGAAGCCCTCGGCCGAGGCAAGGAGATTTACTGGTAGGTATTCCAGTAGTATCTCAGGGTGTTCTGGGCTACACTCCGACACGACTTGTACCGCTTTTGGGGGTCTGACTTTTACCAACCCCCTAGGTCCGCCATGCGATGCTCATAGACAAACGGACCGGACTGTACGGATATTGTCACTGACAGGCTCAGTAGGGTGTCAGGCTGAGTTCGCTCACAGACGTCCCTTTTGGTCAATACCTGGTAGCCCGTTATGTATTGGCTTATACCTCTAACGTGCTAGTGGTTAAATCCACAACCAAGGTGTTGATGAGTCTTTAGAGTCCCCCACATTCAGTTACTCAGCTTTCGGGCGAAAGGTTGTAGAGGCCGTATGGAGATATGGCAAGGTCCGATCAAATACGTGCGGTATTGCACGGATCAGGATCGGACAGTCTGTACTATAGGCCGTATGGTAATATGGCAGGGTTCGATCAGATACGTGCGGCATTGCACGGATCAGGATCGAACAGATATTACTAGCCGGCTTTGGTTTAAGCCGGATCCTAGTATAGTACAGTGTAGATTTTGTCTCCTTGCATTTGTATTTCGGTCGAAATACAGATGCGGGTGTGTATGCACAGTATCGGGGTTTTCCTGTAATTTATTACGGGACCATTTTTCTGGAGTTGCCAGTTTGCTTTCCGTTTCGGCCGATTTCCATTGTTCCGTTCATTGGCCGAAGATTGGTGGAGGAGGGCTTATTTGCATTGTTGCAAATAAGCATTAGTGGAGGGGGTTCTTTGCATCTTGTTGCATCATGATGGTTTTCATGATGAGCACCATCACTTGACTTTCCTTTTTCATGATTGCTTGACTTGGTGAGGTGATGGTTGAGGTGGAGTGTTGGTTATTCCTTTGTCATCATGGTTGTTGATGATGAGGTTGTTGGAGTGTTAGTTTAGGCTTGTGATCATTTCTTTTGATGATAGCCTCTCACTTGCTTATTCTCTTGATTCACTCTCTTGAGTTTTTGGGACTCTCTCATATTTTTCACTCACCCCTCACTTGCATGGCCGGCCTCTTCCCTCAAGGGCTGTCCAAAATTCTAGTGTAGGGATTTACACTCTTTTGGCTTGGCAAAAATCATATTAGCTCCTCCTCCTAAAAGCTTGTATCATCCCTCCACCAAAATGGCATCTCCATGAACCCCAAAGTGAGACTTGAGGACTACATATTCTACAGCGAACCTTGGGCACGTCGAGTAGCCGGCTTCGTGCCCGAGTTGCCTCGGCATTGAGGTGGGAGCCCGTAAAAGAAGTAGGCGATGTGGTGCACTTCCGGCGACGAGGAGGAGACGGGACATTCCGCAGAAGATCGGGACGATGACGAGAAGACCGGAGGACTTGGATCGTCGGTATATCTCTATTCCCTTTCTTGTAGTTAGCTAGGACTAATTAATGGTTCGATCCGGGTATTAGTGCGCGGCGGTTTGCCAGTTCAAGAAAATTTAAGTTTATCACCGCTTCCGCATTTGGCCGTCGGATTGACGGCCGGGGCTCCGCCGTGCACTTACAGTGGTATCAGAGCCTCGCCATTAACTTAGTCTAGCTTGGTTTAATGTGTTTGCAATTCGGATCAATCAAAAATCCCCAAAACCCGCATTTCCTTCAGCATCAGTTTCTGTTGAAAATTTTTGGTCTCGAAAAATTTTTCAGGTTGTAAAATATTGATGTACTAGAAATTGTAAGACAACTGTACAAATTCGACGCACTGATCTTCTAACCAGAGCGCGGAACCGCGGCCAAAACCCACTTGTTGCCGCGGTTCCGCCGCAGTATGGAAGAATCAGTAGGTTGGGTTTTTACAGTGGGCTTCTGGGGAGATTTTAGGGTTTTTGGAATAATAATATTGGGCCCAGAATTTCTTGATCTGCTACAGTAATGCTTGGGGGCCCACTTGTTAAAATTTGATCGATCGGATATTTTAAACACATTATTTCACAGTATTTACATTATATCTGCGACCGTGAATGTCACTCGATCGGTAAATCCGGTCTAACTGCTATAGCCCGGTTAGACGGATTTGCGAACGTGACCTTCACGTTGATGTTCTGTTTTTGCTGTGATGTTGCGGATCGGTCGTGGGGGATAGCCTGGATGCAATGCTAGTACAGTTGTGGTTGTATTATGTACATTTGATATTGCGGGGCGAGCGTCCGACATGTGGACTGCCGTCACTGCCTGTTTGTATTATTATTTTGGGGCACGACCTGGTTGCGGTCGATGTACCCGTTGTATGTATATTTTAGTTTCTGTACTAGGATTGCCCCGCGGAGGGGTGCACGGATAGCCGGGTTCTAGAGGGCAACAAGCCCGCATCTCATGGCATTGAGACGGAGGGGGCTTCACTCTAGAATTGGCGGGCTATTCGCCGCACTCGTAGGGGGTACAGGTTGACCCAGGAGGGGTGCCCAAGTTACCGGATTCCGTGAAGTGCTGGGTGGTCCATTCACGGTGCTGAAGGGGGCTGCCTCGCTTCAGGTTTTGGCGGGTGACTTGCCGCGCCCGTAGGGGTCTAGGTTTTCATTGCACAGGCTATCCACACGACCAGGGGAACGTCGGGTTTCAGCGGCTCTGTGAA
The DNA here is from genome assembly GCA_030015575.1 of Agapanthus africanus. Taxonomy (NCBI): domain Eukaryota; kingdom Viridiplantae; phylum Streptophyta; class Magnoliopsida; order Asparagales; family Amaryllidaceae; genus Agapanthus; species Agapanthus africanus. Next base: position 303,478,099 of record CM057348.1, read on the forward strand.
ACCCGGGGATCCCAGATATCTGTATTGTTTCTATGATGCTGTACATATCTGTGATGTTGCATTTTATTCATGCCTTGAGCGAAATATAATATATTGGTATATATATTAGTAGATGTTGTATATGTTTTGCATCCGCGCTAGTCCAGTCCCCGCTCTGTCGTTAGTTAGCTAACCTAACGAGTAATGACGGGACCCAGTGGCGAATGCGGATGGCATATACGTACATCAGTATATTTTCGTTCTTTTTGGTGTGATCAATTGATGGGACTGCGTTGATTCGGATCAATGCAAGTTAAAAACAAACCTAATCTGATGTTGTTGGAATACTTTTCAAAAAGCTGTTATTGCAAGGACGTTCACTTTTGTTTTGCATCGTGGTATTCAGTTGGAATATCCTGCTCCTCAGTCGACGAGGCAAGGGCCGAGATCCCTTCACCGGGAGTGACCCCTTGGACAAAAAGTTTGCGTCAGGGCATTAACTTCACTATAGCCGATTACTTTTGCTTTGCATCGTGGTATTCATTTGGAATATCCTGCACCCCATTCTACGGGGAAAGAGCCGAGATCCCTTCACCGGGAGTGACCTCTTTAGCAACGGTTTTCGTCACTATATTTTCAAAAAGCTATCCGTTCCTTCGACGATATCAAGTTCTTTACGTTAAAAGGTTTTCGCCAGAAACCATTCGTAGCCCTCCGTCGTTTCATATGGGTGGTCAATAGTATTCAAGCTGTGTATGTTGGCCAAAGTCAAGGCACAGTGATTGGTAGCTATTGGGTATTCATATGCAGCATAGATAGATGCGTTGGTTTGGAACAGTCGTACTGCCATGTTGGCCAAAGTCAAGGGTATGTACGGGTGGATTCAAATTAACCTGGAGAATGACGGGTAGAACTTGACATGTGACTTATGATATGTTGGCCAAAGTCAAGGTCATAAGAGCATGGGGCAAAAATCACATCGGGAGTTTCAAAAGAACTGAAACTTGCCAGATATGCGCATACCATCTGGAGTATGATGATGTGAGCGGATTCCGTCACGTTGTCATGCGATGAGAGTTGGATCCCGATTCCCACTGATGAGTTAGTTTACTCCTCGGGTGACCCCGACTAATTCTTCTTTCAGGTTTGGAGGAGAATTCGAGGTACAGTGGGAGGATTCCAGATTAGATAAATTGGTAACCATTCTGATCTAGGTTAGAGTGCACGCTGAGTGTTTCTTTTCTCTCGCTCTCTTTGGCAGCGACCATTGACCCGACCCTAAGACTATGACTCAGTGACCAAGTTGACCGAACCTTCTTGACACCGGCTTTTGGATTGTCAGAGTTGCAGACCTCATTGCCACTCCCACTTTTGCCCTTTTCTCCAGGACACCCCGTATCATTACGAACGTCCACTTCCATTGGACAAAACCATCGTATGGTTAGATACGAACTCGAAGGAATTTATTCGAGGATGGTTTCAGGTTCTGGAGGAAACGGATAGGATTATTCAGTTGTCTTTTCCTTTTACCCTCTCTCAGGTTACGAGTACTCCTTGGTTTAGGGGTAGTACACCTATTACGCAAATTGGATTGTCTTCTTCCAAACCTTAGGCTGGTGCCGACCGGTAGGGAATGAAGAAAACCAATTAGCCTAACGATGGTGTACAGAAGGTATTAAGTTAAGACAAAGCAAGGGATTAGTAAGAGGGCAAAGTAAATTGCGACTGATATTCACGACCAAACCAGGTATTTCATTACCACTCCCACTTCACCTTTGTATTTCTCCAGGACACTCCGTATCACTACGAAGATCCACAGTTTATTGGATACTCCATCGTATGGTTATATACGAACTCGAAAGGAACTTGTTCCAGTTCGGGGATGGATTCTGGTCCAGGAGAAATAGGAATAAGGTTTATTCGGTTGTCTTTTATCTTCACCCTCTCTCATTGCGAGTGTTCCTAGGATTGGGACAGTACACCCATTATGCTCATTGGATAGTCTTCTTCCAAACCATACGCTGGTGCCGAACGGTAGGGAAGGAAGAAAACCATTTGGCCTAAAGGGGTGTGCAGAAGGTAAAGACTAAAGACATATGAAGGGATTTGGAGAGGTGGCAAAGAACTATACGGTTACAGTCGTGAATCTGGAAGAGGCATTACTAGGAATACCGGGATACCCCGACGGAACATTTCAATGTTTCAGTTTCACTGTGTAATGTTAAAGGAAAACTGATTTCCCGATTAGATACTTACTCCAGGGTATGTATTTACCAGGTACGATTCTCACATCTGTATGGTTTTACAGATGATGAGTGGGAATAAGTTATTGGGAATTGGGTGATTATCCTCATTATATCGGGATTCGTTGTAATCGGTGATATTTGGGGAAATCACCTGGGTAGTTTGCCGGTCGGCAAATATTTGGTTTTGAATATCCGCTGTTATGCACCAATTTCAAATTGATATATCTGTACGTCTATTTTCATAGAGTGAGATATACCTTTCTGAAATTATGTCTACGACATTTACCTATATCAGTGGATGGTTAGGTAAGGAGCATTAAACAGCGGTGTAATTCTTCTTAACCATAAGTACAGTTTTCAACCTACGACACACAGTGAATGAGTTATCAGACTCAAGGGACTTATACAGAGTATTGTATGTTGTCCAGGGTCCATGAGGACAGAGGGGTTGGTTCTCGTACTATATTCGGTTTACTTATGACTTCTCTAGTTTTTAGACAAGTGTTTCGTGGAAACACAGGGTCCGAATTTGGAGAAGTTATAGGTATTTGAATAGAGTAGAGAACCAGGTGTAGCAAGTATCGGGATTCTTCAAAGAGATCGAAGATGTAGATACTTGTGTATGGTATTAAGTTGATAGTAATGACTAAGAGAACTTGCTTCTTTTTCAGGTTACTCATAATTGGAAGCATTCCTAAGTTGAGTAACGCTGATCGGCCTCCTTCCATTTAGTTGACATGCACTGGAGACAGTTGCATGATTTGAATCTGGTTCAATTAAATCAGTGCCTCTGGTCCTATATGGGATATAGAACAGTTCATATCTTAACGATGTTAAGGTACGGGGAGTTGTCCGGCTTATGCTTAAAACCAGACACTGGACAACTCAAGGCACGTTTCTGTAATGGCTGTTTGTGGGTTGACCCAGGCTATGACGCGGGTTGACTTTCTACCATCTGGATGACCAATAGCAATATTGTTCTAGACTCGCCACAGTTTTAATAAAAATGGATTTTTTCAGAAAACAGTAGTGGGAGTATGGTAGAACTGGAAGTGATTCCAGAACCACAAACGATTACTGAAGATTTGATAAGGAACCTAAAGATTCAATCTGGATTGACATTCCATTGGCCACTCCGCAGATAAGGTGGGTAACTTCAGGCACCCGAGAGGTACTACGGTAGCCTCAAGGACGGTGACAGGGAAGTTCTTGTTTACCCACAATTACCATTGCTGTTGTTCCAGGCTGCGAGACCCGGCGGGAGGATGAGTATAGCGTCGTTCTAAACTAGTTTTAGAAGTGCACGTCTATATGACTCTGCCAGAGGGTTGTCGTAGTCAGTGGGAGCAGCGGAAGCATTGGTGGACAGGTAGCTTATGTCTATTTACAGACTGAAGCACCAGTAGCGGAGATAGATCATCTATTTCTGACATGACAGTCATGGGTTTGACTTCATCAGAATAGGGGATGGATCTGTTGAGAAGGGAGTAGGGCGTGATGTCCTGGTATTTGGATGACATGCACAGAGTAGGAAAAGAATCTCCTATACTACGATCGGTTATACTTTGGTCGTCACACAGTGTTTTCTCCACATGGGACTTGGACATTATATCAGACATTCTGGTTACTAGATCTATGGCTTTAGATCTAGATTTGGGTAGTCTCCCAATCAGGGTACTTGACAGCATTCTAAGAGTATTTAGGATGGACGACTCCTGGCACGGTAGTGTACCTGCAGGTGATGGAGTCACCCTCTCTAAAGGTGTCTTATAGACTAAAGGGGAGAGGGATGTGCATGATTGGCAGATCACTTGCTCAGGCAATTGAGTCAATCATGAGATGTCAAGTACCACACCAGACATTGTTCTTGCACTAGATGCAATAAGTTGACATTAATCCAATCCTGGAGAAACAGTCGGAAGCCGTTTTAGAACATAAGTGGATGTTCTAGGGATATGATAACGACAGCCTCATTCGGGAAACAGTTATCATTCCAGGCTTCCAAGGTGACATGGACGACAAGGAGGTTGTCAGAGCTATAGTTTTCCTTCTGATGAGGGGCAGTATTTCGGACAGGTGGTCCAAGGCAATACTGAGGGAGGCATGGCGCGGGACACTGATTAAGTTCAGTTGACGATACAGTCTAAGAAGTTTGGATTTGGAGTTCATTTATGAGCTAGGTCCCATCAGGCATCCAGACACATTCTAAGACAGGTATTACTCTTTTCGGGAGATGGGTTTCTCCGCGAACTTGAGATATAGAGAGACAAAGAAAGAAACAACAAAGCGGATCCACTCACTGAGGCTGTTCCTCGAACGCAATAGTTTCGCAAACGAGCTTTGTGAGACTGACTAGTAGAGGAGTTGGGTGTTCGGTATCACACGGGCTGTGAGTATGCGACATCGCAATAATTAGCCTTAAGTGCAAGTGGGAGATTGTTGGAGATAGTGCCCTCAGAGTCAATTATTAGGTCACAGGTACGTGATTGTAATGATTGATGGAGGACCTATCCCGGTAGGACAGTCTTACTCGAGATGATAGTATGCTATCTGGTTTACCTTTATCATCGTGTACTGTTTTAAGTGACCTGACACGTCGCTATTACACGTTGGTAGAGCCCCTAGGATTCTTGCTTGACCACCAGCAGTATGAGGGCGATCATATAAGTGGGAGCTGGGGGTCTATAAGCATATCCTTAAAAGATCCCTAGTCGTGAGAGTTTCGAGACAGGGCATCGATTCTCCATAGTAGACTAGTGTATACAGTCGAGACCCCGACGAGGGGCGGTGGCCGGTCTCACAAGCCACTGGTGTCAGTTGGATCACCTAAGATGTATACAGGTGCTCATTGGGTTATGAGTACACCGGACAGGACTCGCCGGGAACATGCTAGTTGGTTATATACCAGACGTCAGATGGCAGTTCCCTGGTGACATGTGTGCAGGTTAGTTCATCGACCTGGGGATCGTCATTTGTCTCGTGTGAGTTCCCACTGTACTTTGATTACTACCCTACCACGGCTCAAAGGAGTCGTGCAAACAGGTTTTAGTTGGGTACAGTCCCGAGCCACATGGAGGCAGTGAGCGTATCTTCAGGGGTTCGTCTCTCCCGGTGGTGGGGGTGAGGTCGTGCTGTGTCTAGGAGAGCCATTACACGAAGCCCTCGGCCGAGGCAAGGAGATTTACTGGTAGGTATTCCAGTAGTATCTCAGGGTGTTCTGGGCTACACTCCGACACGACTTGTACCGCTTTTGGGGGTCTGACTTTTACCAACCCCCTAGGCCCGCCATGCGATGCTCATAGACGAACGGACCGGACTGTATGGATATTGTCACTGACAGGCTCAGTAGGGTGTCAGGCTGAGTTCGCTCACAGACGTCCCTTTTGGTCAATACCTGGTAGCCCGTTATGTATTGGCTTATACCTCTAACGTGCTAGTGGTTAAATCCACAACCAAGGTGTTGATGAGTCTTTAGAGTCCCCCACATTCAGTTACTCAGCTTTCGGACGAAAGGTTGTAGAGGCCGTATGGAGATATGGCAAGGTCCGATCAAATACGTGCGGTATTGCACGGATCAGGATCGGACAGTCTGTACTATAGGCCGTATGGTAATATGGCAGGGTTCGATCAGATACATGCGGCATTGCACGGATCAGGATCGAACAGATATTACTAGCCGGCTTTGGTTTAAGCCGGATCCTAGTATAGTACAGTGTAGATTTTGTCTCCTTGCATTTGTATTTCGGTCGAAATACAGATGCGGGTGTGTATGCACAGTATCGGGGTTTTCCTGTAATTTATTACGGGACCATTTTTCTGGAGTTGCCAGTTTGCTTTCCGTTTCGGCCGATTTCCATTGTTCCGTTCATTGGCCGAAGATTGGTGGAGGAGGGCTTATTTGCATTGTTGCAAATAAGCATTAGTGGAGGGGGTTCTTTGAATCTTGTTGCATCATGATGGTTTTCATGATGAGCACCATCACTTGACTTTCCTTTTTCATGATTGCTTGACTTGGTGAGGTGATGGTTGAGGTGGAGTGTTGGTTATTCCTTTGTCATCATGGTTGTTGATGATGAGGTTGTTGGAGTGTTAGTTTATGCTTGTGATCATTTCTTTTGATGATAGCCTCTCACTTGCTTATTCTCTTGATTCACTCTCTTGAGTTTTTGGGACTCTCTCATATTTTTCACTCACCCCTCACTTGCATGGCCGGCCTCTTCCCTCAAGGGCTGTCCAAAATTCTAGTGTAGGGATTTACACTCTTTTGGCTTGGCAAAAATCATATTAGCTCCTCCTCCTAAAAGCTTGTATCATCCCTCCACCAAAATGGCATCTCCATGAACCCCAAAGTGAGACTTGAGGACTACATATTCTACAGCGAACCTTGGGCACGTCGAGTAGCCGGCTTCGTGCCCGAGTTGCCTCGGCATTGAGGTGGGAGCCCGTAAAAGAAGTAGGCGATGTGGTGCACTTCCGGCGACGAGGAGGAGACGGGACATTCCGCAGAAGATCGGGACGATGACGAGAAGACCGGAGGACTTGGATCGTCGGTATATCTCTATTCCCTTTCTTGTAGTTAGCTAGGACTAATTAATGGTTCGATCCGGGTATTAGTGCGCGGCGGTTTGCCAGTTCAAGAAAATTTAAGTTTATCACCGCTTCCGCATTTGGCCGTCGGATTGACGGCCGGGGCTCCGCCGTGCACTTACACAAACCGCGTACTTCATCGCCGCTCCTATTTCACCTTTAAAAGAATAAGGTATTATTCAGTTGTCTTTTATCATCACCTTCTCTCAAGATGTGAGTACTCCTTGGTTTAGGAGGGTACACCTATTATGCTTACTGGATAGTCTTCTTCCAAACCATAGGCTGGTGCCGAACGGTAGGGAAGGAAGAAAACCATTTAGCCTAACGATGGTGTACAGAAGGTAACGACTAAAAACAAATAAAGGGATTTGGAGAGATGGCAATAAAATATGCGGTTGAAGTCATGAATTGGATTATGGAAGAGGCATTACTATGAATACCAAGATACCCCTAGGAAACATTTTCATGTTTCAGTGCATTGTTAAAGGAAAACTGTTTTTCCCGATTGGATACTTACTCCAAGGGTATGTATTTATCAGGTTTCATTCTCATATCTGTATGGTTTTACAGATGATGAGTGGGAGTACGTTATTGGGAATTAGGTGATTATTCTCATTATATCGGAATTCGTTGTAATTGGTGATATTTGAGGAAATCGCCAGGGTACAGTTTTCAACCTACGACGCACAGGTTATGAGTTGTTTAACTCAGCGGACTTATACAGAGTATTGTATGTTGTCCAAGTGTCCTTCAGGACAAAGGGGTGGATCCTCGTACTATGTTCTGTTTACTTATAACTTCTCTAGTTTTTAGACAAGTGTTTCGCAGAAATACAAGGTCTAAGTTTTGAGAAGTTGTGGGTATAAGAATAAAGTAGAGAACCATGTGCCACAAGTATCAGGATTCTTCAAAGAGATCGAAGATGTAGATTCTTGTGATTGGTATTCAGATGATAGTAATGGTTTTGAGAAACTTGTTTCTCTTTCGGGTTACTCATAATTGGATGGATTCCTAAGTTGAGTAATGCTGATTAGCCTCTTTCCATTAAGTTGATATGCACTGGAGACAGTTGCATGATTGAATCTGGTTCCAATTAAATAAGTGCCAAAGTTTCTATATTGGATATAGAATGGTTCATACCTTAAAAGATGTTAAGGTACGGGGAGTTGTCCAGCTTATGCTTAAAACCAGACTCTGGATAACTCAGGGCACGTTTCTGTAATGGATGTTTGTGGGTTGACCCTGGTTATGACGAGGATTGATATTCTACCATTTGGAAGATCAATAGTGATATTGTTCTTGACTCGCCACAGTTTTAGTAAAATGGATCTTTTTCAGAAAACAGTAGTGGGAGTATGGTAGAACTGGATGTGATTCCAGAACCGTGAACGATTACGGAAAATTTAATAGGACCTATATATTCAATCAGGTTTGACATTCCAATAGCCACTCCGCAGATATGGTGGGTAACCTCAGACACCCGAGAGGTACTCCGGTAGCCTCAAGGACGGTGACAGAGAGGTTCTTATCTACCCAGACTTGACACTACTGTTGTTCCAGGCTATGAGACCCGGTAGGAGGATTGTCGTAGTCAGTGGGAGCAGCAGATGCATAGTGGGCAAGTAGCTTATGTCTATTTATAGACTAGAGCAGTTATAGCAGAGATAGATCATCTAATTTTGATGTGACAGTCATAGGTTTGACTTTATCAGAATAGGGGATGGATCTGTTAAGAAGGTAGTAGGGTGTGATGTCATGGTATTTGGATGACATACACAGAGTAGGAAGTAAAATTCCTATACTACGATCGGTTGTACTGTGGTCGTCACACAGTTGTTTCTCAAGACAGGATATGGATATAATATTTGACATTCTGGTTTCTGGATCTATAGTTTTAGATCTAGATTTGGGTAGTTTCCCAATGTGGGTACTTTGACAGATATTCTAATGGTTTTTAGAATAGTTGACTCCTAGCATGGTGGTGTACCTGCAAGTGATGGAGTCACCCTCTCTAAAGGTGTCTTACAGACTAAAGTGGAGAGGGATGGGCATGATTGGCAGATCACTTGCTTAGGCAACTGAGTCAATCATGAGATGTCAAGTACCACACCAGATGTTGTTTTTGCACTAGATGCAATAAGTTTGTATTAATCCAATCCTGGAGAAACATAAGGAAGCAGTTTTAGAACATAAGTAAATGTTCTAAGGATTTGATAACGGCGGCCTCCTTCGGGAGACGATTATCATTCCAGGCTTCAAAGGTGACATGGTTGACAGAGTGATTGTCAGAGTTATAGTTTTTCCCTCTGACGAGGGACAGTATTATGGACAGGTGGTCCAAGAGGATACTGTGGGTGGCATGGTGCCGGATACTGATTAGGTTCAGTGATCGATACAGTCTAAGAAGTTTGGATTTGGAGTTCATTTATGAACTAGGTCCCATCAGATATCCAGACATATTCTAAGACAGGTATTACTCGATTCGGGAGATGGCTTTCTCCGCGAACTTGAGATTTAGAGAGATATAGAAAGATACTTCAAGGCGGATCCACTCACTGAGGCTATTTCTCGAACACAATAGTTTTACAAACGGGCTTTGTGAAACTGATTAGTAGAGGAGTTGGATGTTCGGTTTCACACGGGCTGTGAGTAGTCGACATCGCAATAATTAGCCTTGAGTGCAAGTGGGAGATTGTTGGAGATAGTGCCCTCAAAGTCAATTATTGGATCGCAGGTACGTGATTGCAATGATTGCGGAGGACCAATACCGGTAGGACAATCTTACTCAAGATGATAGTATGCTATCCGGTTTGCCTTTATCAGTCGTGTACATGTTCAGGTGACTGATTACATGTTACACTTTGATAGAGCCCTTAGGATCTTACTTTACTACCAACAGTATGATGGCGATCATATACGTGAGAGTTGGGTAGTTTATATGCATATCCTTAATTGTGGTCCCTAGTCGTGGGAGTTTCGAGACAGGGCATCGATACTCCGGAGTAGACTAGTGGATACAGTTGAGACCCCGACGAGGGGCGGTGGCCGGTCTCACAAGCCACTGGTGTCAGTTGGATCACCTAAGATGTATACATGTGCTCATTGGGTTATGAGTACACCGGACAGGACTCGCCGGGAATCTGCTAGTTGGTATTATACATATCGTCAGATAGCAGTTCCCTGGTGACATGTGTACAGGTTAGTTCATCGACCTGAGGTCGTCATTTGTCTCGTGTGAGTTCCCACTGTGCTTTGATTTCTACCCTACCACGGCTCAAAGGATTCGTGCAAACAGGTAGCTTTTGGGTACAGTCCCGAGCCATATGGAGGCACGTGAGCGGATCGGCAGGGGATTCGTCTCTCCCGGTATTGGGGGCGAGATCGTGCTGTGTCTAGGAGAGCCATTACACATAGCCCACGGCCGTGGCTGGAGATTTACTGGTAGGTACTTCAGTAGTATCTCAGGGTGTTATTGGGCTTCACCCCGACACGACTTATACTGCTATTGGGGGTCTGACGTTACTAGCCCCTTAGGCAGGTATGCGATACTCATTGACGAACGGACCGGACTGTATATACATTGTCACTGTTAGGCTCAGTAGGGTTTCCGGATGAGTTCGCTCATCGGCCTCCCTTGAGGTCAGTCCATGGGCAGCCGTTACGCATTGCTAGTGCCGCTGACGGTTTGTGGTTAAACCCACTGCCAGGGTACTGACGAGTCATTAGAGTTCCCCACAGACAGTTTCCCAAGTTCGGGCGAAACGTTGTAGAGGCCGTATGGTTTTATGGCAGGGTTCGGAAAATGCACGTGCGTTTACGCACGTGTTATTTTTCGGGCAGATGGTACTGGTCGGCTTTGGTTTAAGCCGGATCCGAGTATTATATTGAGTAGAAATAATATCTTTGTCTCAGTTGCATTTGTATTCGGTCGTAATACAAATGCGGGTATTTTTATACAGTTACGGGGTTATCCTGAAAGTCGTTTCAGGATCACTTTTGGAAGTTGCCAGTTTCCAGTTTTCTATCAGCCGTCTTTTAACATTCGGTTAAAGACGGGTTTATCTTTTCTTGAGATGGGTGTGGATGCTTCTAGAAGGTTCTAGAAGCAGTGAGGTGTTATTGTTTCATTGGTTTCTTTCTTTGTGTTCACACTGTGTGTTCACACTAGATATTTGTTTGTGTTCACACTAGATATTTGTTTGTGTTCACACATGATATTTTCTCTTAAGGTTACCTCCCCTCTCCTACACTCACCCCCCCATTGCTATATATATGGCCGGCCCCTTCCCCCTCTCTCACTCACTCACTTGATGTTTCATTTGAAAAAAGATGATAGTTTTCGGTGTATGGAATTTCACAGCTCATTTCATTCCATCACCCGATTCGAGTGGCAACTTCATTAACCGTTCGTCCATAGCTTTGGACGGAACGAGACAAAGTCTTCTATTCATTCTCTACATCAATCTTGGTCGTCTCTTTTAACAAACTTGACGACCGAGTTGCCTCGAGTCAGAGGCGGGAGCCCGTTTAAAGAATCGTTGACGTGGTGCCACCTGGACGAGCAGATCGGAGATCGACGAGAACGAAACAGCCGCAACGGAGTGTGGGATGATGGTTAAAGAACGAAGGACTCGGATCGTTCGGTATAACCTTTCTACTCTCTTTACAGTTTGTTAGTTTAGAAATAATGGCAGATCCGGATTAAAGTATACGATAGCGCCAGTTAAAAAGTTTTTGTTCCGCATTTGGCGTCTGTAGACGGCCGGGGCGCTACCGTAGACTTACAACTCTTCCAGACGTGGTCACAGCATTTACATTATGATTTTGTTGTTCATATGCAACATGTACGTTGTGTGTGTGACCGAGATTTGGCAGTGGTTGAGATGGAAGCTTTCCCTTTTCTCGCTCGCTCAACGCAGCATTTAGTTGTGCAATTTGGGCCTCAATTGATTTGATGCTTTGATCATGTGAAGCACTGTTTTGCACCAAAGATTGAATGGAAGTCTTCAACCTTACTGCGGATTGTGTAGATTGTTTTAGAAACGCATCTAAACTTCTTTCTAGTAACCTTATCATTATTTGGTTGAACAAAATTGTTTTGAGGATAAGAGTTGTTGGGCACAAAATTGTTCATTTGGTTTGGGTAAGGTTGTGGTTCGAAAGGTTGCTGGTATTGAGTTGAGGTGCTTGTTGTTGTGGAGGAGGAGGCCTTTGAAAGTTGTTATTGCCTTGGAATTGTTGATTTTGATTCCAAGAAAAATTTGGGTGGCTCCTCCAACCAGGATTATAAGTCGAAGAGTATGGATCATTTCTTTGCCTTTGCTGAAAGGCAGCATTGACTTGATCTTGTCCTTGAACAGGTGGATTGTAAGGACACTCTTCGGTAAGATGGGATGGATCCGAACAACAAGCACAAACAGTTCGTAGGGGTAAAGCAGGGGCAGGAGAAGGCGATGATATTTTGGTCTCAATTGCTTCTAGCTTTTTCGTAAGTGCGGCCATTTCGGCCTTCATTGCAATCGACATATCTAATTGATGTATACCTGCCCTAGACTGACCGGTTGAAGAAGATGAGGTGGTCTTAGTGCTCTCCCACGGAAGTGTTTGTTCAGCAAGATTGTCGAGAAACTGCCAAGCTTCCTCGCTTGATTTTGTTAGAAAGTGACCTTGACAAATGGTTTCCAACAACTGCTTAGTTGTTGTGTTCAATCCTTCGTATAAAGTTTGGCAAAGTTGCCAATTCTCGATACCGTGGTGAGGGCATTGAACAAGTAGGTCTTTAAATCTTTCAAAACACTTCCAAAAAGGTTCGGAAGGAAGCTGCGAAAATTGAATAATCTCATTGCGAATTCTCGCGGTCTTGTGATGTGGGTAAAACTTTTTTAGAAAAGCTTTAACAAACTCTTCCCAATTTTTAATCGAGTGTGATGCTGTGCTATACAACCATTTCTCGGCTAGGTCACATAAGGTGAATGAAATGACACGTAGCCTTATAGCATCATCAGAAAGTTGTGTTGTCTTCATCATTGTGCAAACATTCTGGAATTTGTTTATAAAGATATAAGCATCTTCGGATTCCAGTCCGTAAAATTTTGGCAACATGTTGATGAAGTGGGGTTTGATCTCAAAGTTATCCCCATTTGCCGGTGGAAGTGAAAGACAAGTAGGTAAGGCGGTGCGAATAGGGTAGAAATGATCCTGGAGCACGATTTGTTGGGGCGCTTCAACAGGTGGGTGTTGTAAGTTATTCGCACCTAGCGGAGGTGGAATCAGTCCCGCGGATAAGGGGTTGTTAGGATTAAATCCTGACATCTCCTTAGAAGACGAAGAATGTGAAGGTGAAGGTAAGGAAGAGGAAGGAATTTCGACTTCGGAGTCGAAAGCGTCGTCAGTCGGCACCAACGAGACACGGACTAATCGGGCACTAGTGTCCCTAGTCCAACCGGACATACACTAAAGAGGTAGTGTAGTCAAAAGGTGAAAAACAGAAGGTGGGGGTAAGAAAACGTCAATGAGAGGAAAGTGGGTGTAAGTGAACTGCAACGGATTTCTTAGCGACAAGTTGCAAGTTTTTGTAAAAAAATTTCCTTTTTGTGTTTTTTTAATAAGGAGCTTTTAGCAAAAAAGATTTTCAATAAAAGGCTTAGACACACTTTCAATCAATCACAAATGCACAATCAAGCCTAGATCTAAGGTCACCTAGGTCAGCTAGACTGCTCCTAACTGTTCCAAAGGGCAAGATGTGAGGACCTCAAACCGCCTCTTTACCGCCAATTGTGGCCAGGTAAGCACAACTAGAGAAAGGAAGGATCCGCTCACGAATCACCGTAAGACGGGCCTTTTAAAGTTACCTTTCCCTACCTGTCTAGCCTAGGCACCACAAAATCAGGTTTAGATCAACGGTCGATGCCTACAACTATTCCTTTGTCCTATTGAGCGCGAAGTCCTTAGGGCTGAGTCTAATCTTTTTTTAATTAACTTGATGGTCAATGCAATATGCTTTATGTGATTTTTGGGGTCCTGGGAAGGGTAATGAAATCCCCACCCAATCTGGATTGGTGTTCAAGTCCCTTAAAGTCAATTTAAATATGCAAAGCAGTAAACACAATCACTTGCAAACAATTTTTTTTATTGCGACGCAAAGAATCCTGCACAAGATCAAGTTATTGGAGAAGGGAAGAAGATTTTGCGCAAAGAATCCTGCAGGAAAATTTTTCAGAGGATATTAGGGGGTTCAGAAGAAGAACAGAAGGCTTACAGAGGAAATTTTCTTTGCTGACGTCACCTCAAGACCGTGGTTCCGCCGCCAGAAGTGGGTTATTGCCGCGTTTCCGCAGTGTCCTATGCAGTTCAGTTCCCGATGTTTCTTCTGCTCCTCTGTTGTTGAGATCTACTGTTTTCTGTTTTTCTTTCTGGATTTTTCCAGATCTGAATTCGTTCGTCGATCCTGCACAATTCAAACAAAACACCCTTCAAAAAATAACAAGATGATAAATTTTTTATAATTTTTTATTTTTTCAGTTTTTATGATTTTTATGATTTTATATTAACCCGAAATTGCAAAAAGAAAATACTACGCCATCCCCGGCAACGGCGCCATTTGATTTGTGTGAGATTTTGTGATCAAAGAATTGTTAACCGCAATCAAGAACGGCGTCGCTTGGTAGCTAGCCGGTGAGTACGGGTCGGTCCACAGCGATTTTGTGTATTCTCAATTTGTTCTAACGAGTTAATTCCAATTGGTGTTAGATTGATTATCACTAAAAACTAAGGTTGATTTAGACTAGGATTAAATCCTTGCTAGGGTTAGCTTTAGGTTAAGTTTGGAAATATAAGATTTCTCACTGCTTTCAATGCCCTAATTTAGATCTATTTAGGTGTTATGGTAATAATTAATAAAGGGGATTAGGATGATCGGGAAGAAACGATATTTCTTCCTCTAGGTCCTTGTCCGTCCTTTCTTAATTCTTACCCTAACCTCCATGGAAAATATGCACAACCGGTCTTTTAAACTACGGTATCACCATTACCTCGTAGGGTAGAGTGCCGTAGTGAGCGATGTGTGTATGTATTTATGGAGTCCTATAAAAAAAATATGCGATGGGAAAGAAAGGGATGAGAAATTTTCATCTCTCAAACCTTTCCTATTTCTAACCCTAACAAGTGAGGAACTACTCACTCATTAGGGGATTGATAAAAAACATTTTTTAATGAGTTTTCAATTCAATAACCTAATTATCTAAGCAACGACAGATGAATAAAAAGTGCTAAGCTAACTAACTAGCGCAGATAATAAAATCTATACTAGGGCGGAAAAGAATTTAAGAACTAAGGCAAGGTAAAAAAAAATACTTACTTTATTCGATACTCTCTTCAAAACATTACAATGAATTCTGAATTTTATTTCATAAAAAGAGGCATAGGAAGAGGCATACCTCAAAAAGAGGTTTAAGGTTTCTATTTATAGATCATAGAAACCCTAGGATTACATTCGATACATATCTGCATTTACAAATTTACCCCTAAGAAGCCTAGTCAACGCACCGCCACACCGTCAAACGACGCACCGACATGTGCTTATCATGGCCGCGGAACCAAGGCCAAAAGCCCTGTTTAGCCGCGGATCCGCGGCCATCTTGGAAGAACTTGGACTGGGGTTTTCTGGGATGCTTCTGGTTGCATTTGGCTTCTTGTTTCTTCACTTGGTTTCTCGGATTGTCTTATAGTTTTCTTCCAGATTTCCACAGTGCATAATGTCGTGGATTTTTACCGTTTACTTCGTGTCGAAGTCTTGAACCTTGCGCTGCCTTTGTACTTTGTGAAATTGTCCATTGATCTTCATTTATTCTTCGAACTGTAGGCATGATCAAGATTCTTTCATTTGTTGGTCGTAGTCTCACTTTTGTATCGTCTTTTTATCATTTTCACTGTTTTTGTTCCGAGAACCTATAACCTGCAACTATGTAGCAGACATGGATCAAAAGCACCTGTTTATTTGTAAAATGAATAAGAATGGGGAATATAATAATGCAAAATTATGATATGAACAGGTATAAATCATCTCAATCGACAGGCATCCGTATCCCATCATATCATCAAATCATGTATTAAATCGTATTCTCTTTTTATCGCATTTATATCTCTCATCAAGTCAATTTTACAAATACATTCTACCTTTACTATAAATATACGTATCTAATCTAACATACACACCCGAACCATACAACAGTTTTTTTGAAAGATGCGAATCGTAGTTTTGAAAGTAGGGACTACGGTGTTTTTAAAGAAAGGATATCATTTGAAAATCCATAACGTCCCTCAAGGTATCTGTTTAAAAGATGCATACGATTCGTCAGTTTGGAAATAGGTATGGTTCGGATGACACACCTACGTCGACTATCTAGTCCTATAGTACCCTAAACGGCGATATCATCAAATATCATCCTCAAGTTCCGTCATCACATACTAGTTGTATTATATCACTTCTAACTATCCTTAGTTTCTAATATGGTTTCACTAACAATCTTTTAACTCTAACCCTAGTTCCCTAATCTAGGTTTTCTTAACCATATGCTACAAATCGGTTTCCACCAAAACTTTGCGGGGGTGCTATACGCCATCCACCCGACTTCCTCCATGGATATAGATCCACTCACCTTGGTCTTCGCTTGCCGAAGTCGATGACGCCACGCTCCGTTGCCTCAGAATCCATGCGAAGGTACCTACAATAACAACACGTATCGCAACGCTATTAAAATCAAATTCTAAAATTCAAACGGCATGCGCATTGCTCATAGGTTAGAACGTATAACTTACGCGTATAAAACCAACCAAACAACCCTTGTTGTTGATGTACAAACATCCAAAAACCCAACACAAATCCAAATAGCAAAACCAAACATTTCAAAATACGGAAAATATAGCCAAAATTACATTAAAGTACTCCTAGATTTTCTCTCGGGTAAAATTGGCCAATTCTGCACATACAGGGGGTCTAATTATCAGATCAGTGAACCATATACCAAGAACCAACCTAAAATTCCCTAATGTGGCCGCAATTTGCGGCCACAATGAATAAATCTGCGGCCCAGAAGTTGAGTTGGGGTCTCGGGTCTTGGGGTTAGCTTCCTGGGTGCCTGTATGTGTCACTGTGTTCGCTAAATAATTTTCCAGGTCTCCGAGTGTTAGCAGATTCCTAAATACCATCACAATTCTCAAAATTTTCCGATATCGACGAATCTAAAGTTCGTATTCTGGGGTTTGGTCAAGGGTCCAGGTCAAGAATTGGTTTCTAGGGTCTTATAACAGCCACTAGGCATCACCCAATCCACACAACACTCAAACACCTCTCTAGGAATTTCTAAGTTCACAAATCTATCACTAAACCACTTCTAAATTTAAACAAAATGCTAGGAAATTAAAACTACACTAAATGAAAAGAGATATACCTCATGGTTACACCCTAGCAAAACCCTAGAAGTCCCAATGTTGTCAAAATCTCACTTTTCTTGGTCCAATGTGTAGAGGAGAAGGAGGGGATCAACTTTTGTGAAGGGGGTTTAGGGTTTTGATGGAGTTTTTTGAGGTGGATCTTGGGGTTGATGGTGGAGGGAAATGAGGTTGAAGGAGATGAAGAAAAGATGAAGGAAATAATAGGGTGAAGTATAGATGGCAGCCCCCCTCTCTCTCACTCTCTTATTCTCACCCACTCTCACTATTATTTACCATTTTCTCTTTTCTTTTAAAACCAAACCATAAAATACCCAAAACAACACAAGAAAACAACATGTAACCAAAATGCAACATGACATGGTGCACTAGTCATGGAAACTGTAGAAATACGGATTTGGCTTAATTGCGATTAGCAGTGCACTAATCGGATTTTCATTTTAAACTGCATATAATAAATTTTAAAAATACCAAATCCTTCAAATATATTATTAAATGAATAAATCATTTTAATTTCCATTTATTTCACAATTATTGGTATATATTTATACCCTTTTTCGAAAACCCCAATTTCGAAAATCGGGCAGTTTTCGGGAAAAATATTATTTTAATATTAAATTTCCAAAAATAATATTTTATAGTTTCTGAAATGTTACAGCATTCGTCTCAAGCATATAAAGTGATCACATCACAGAATATCAGCAGCAGAAGTCCACATATGAAATATTGGATATACTAGGATATCTGTGTTTTATATCAATACAGTACAAAACACGGATTCCACGGTCGCGATGAATAGCCAAACCCACATCCCTAGACCCCTACAAGAGCGGCAAGCAACCCATACCAATTCTAGAGTTAGGAGACCAGGACTCGACTCCTCGAGATGGTCTCCCACTGGACTCTAGATCTCGGTTACTTGTGCTCCCTACCTTGGGTCTATTCTAATACGGAAAAGTAAATAATATACATCAATGGTGACATAATCCTCAACCCGGATGTGCCCCAATAAAAGAATATTACATACAAGTTTTTACATGAATGAAAATGAAAAAACTCTCATCTCACATAAAAAAAAACCTGGCTATTCAAACACGATGATCCAATATAACATATCCCAGCAACACATAACATCACATGTCATCAATGTAAGTAAATATGCGTATCCCAATTGTCGTTGACATATAGAAACGAAACCGGCGATACACCACTGTTCATATCATAATTTTGCATTATTATATTCCCCATTATTATTCATTTTACAAATAAATAGGTGCTTTTGATCCATGTCTGCTACATAGTTGCAGGTTACAGGTTCTCGGAATAAAACAGTGAAAATGATGAAAAGACGCTACAAAAGTGAGACTACGACCAACAAATAGAAGAATCTTGATCATGCCTACAGTTTGAGGGACAAACGAAGATCAATGAACAATTTCACAAAGTACAAAGGCAGCGCAAGATTCAAGACTTCAACACAAAGCAAACGGTAAAAGTCAACAATATTCTACACTGTGGAAATCTAGAAGAAACTAGAAGACATTCTGAAGAACCAAGTGAAGAAAACAGATGTGAAAAGCAACTTGAAGCATCAGAACAAAACAGAGCCATAGAACCCTCCATATGGCCGCGGATCCGCGGCCAAACATGGCTTCCTGCCGCGGATCCGCGACCATACAGTACACGTGTCGTTGCAAACTGTCGGTGGGTGGCGGTGCGTTAACTAGGCTTCTCAGGGTAGTTTTGTAAATGTAGATAGGGATCAGATGTAAACCCTAGGGTTTCTATAATCTATAAATAGGAACCTTAAAGCTCTTTTTGGGGCATGCCTCTTCGTATGCCTCTTTTTAATTCCTAATTTTAGAATTTTTATTCGCTGTAAATGTTTGAAGAATGCATCAAATAAAAAGTAAGTTTTTCTTTTCTATGCCTTACTTTAATTTCTTTTCTGCCCTAGTATAAATTTTATTTATCTGCCCAAATTATAAATTTTATTTATTTGCCGTAGTTTAGATAATTAAATTATTAAAAACAAACAAAAAAATAAATTCGTTTAACAATTCCCTAATGAGTGAGTAGTTCCTCACTTGTTAGGGTTAGGTTTGGGGAAGGTTTGAGAGATGAAAATCTCTCATCCCTTTCTTGTCTGTTATACATTTTAAATAGGACTCTATGTATACATACACACATCGCTCACTATGGCACCATATCCCACGAGGTAGCAGTGATACCATAGTTGAAGACCGGTTGTGTATGTTTTCCATGGAGGTTAGGGTAAGAGTTAAGAAAGGACGGATAAGGACCTAGAGGAAGAAACCTAGTTTCTTTCCGATCGTGCTAATCCCCTTTGTTAACTATTACCTTAACACCTAAATAGTTCTTAATTAGGGCATGGAAAGCGGTGAGACATATTGAGTTTCCAAACTTAACCTAATCCTAACCCTAGCAAGGTTTTAATCCTAATCTAAATCAACTTTAGTTTTTATTGATAATCCAACCTACCACAATTGGAATTAACTCGTTAGAACAATTAGAAAATACACAAAATCCCTGTGGACCGACCCGTACTCAACCGGCTAGCTACCAAGCAACACCGTTCTTGATTGCGGTTAATATTCTTTGATTTATCTTTTAAAAGCGCAAGCACGCAAAATCTCACAACAATCAAATGGCGCCGTTGCCGGGGATGGCGTAGTTATTTTCTTTTTGTAATTTCGGGTTAGTTAAAAAATTATAAAAATCATAAAAACTGAAAAATTAAAAAATATGAAAATTTATCATCTTGTTATTTTTTGAAGGGTTTTCGTTTGAATTGTGCAGGATCGAAGAGACGAACAAATTCAGATCTGGAAAAATCCAGTGAGCAAAACATCAAACAGCAGATCTGAACAAACGGAGAAGAACCACAACAGAGAAACAGAAGAATTTTGGAGATCTGAACCGCCAAGTCAACCGCGGAACCGCGGTCAAAGGCACGTTCCCGCGGCAGATCCGCGGCCTGGTGGTGACATCAGCAAGCAAAAATATCTCTGTAAGCTTTCTTTTCTTCTTCTGAACCCCCTGATCTCCTCTGAAAAATTTTCCTGCAGGGTTCTTTGCGCAAAAACATCTCCCCCTTCTCCAATAACTTGGTCTTGTGCAGGATTCTTTGCGCTGCAATAAAAAAAAAGAATTTTTTTTTGGCAATTGTTTGTGTGTTTACTGCTTTGCATTCTTAAACTGACTTTTAAAGGGCTTTAACACCAATCCAGATTGGGTGGGGATTTCATTACCCTTCCTAGGACCCCAAAAATCATAAAAAGCATATTGCATTGACCATCGAGTTAATTAAAAAAAGATTAGACTCAGCCTATAAGGACTGTCTTGCTCGATAGGACAAAGGAATAGTTGTAGGCATCGATCGTTTATCTAAACCAGACTTTATGGTGCCTAAGCTAGACAAGTGGGGAAAGGTAATTTTAAAAGGCCCGTCTCACGGTGATTCGTGAGCGGATCCCTCCTTTCTTTACTTGTGCTTACCTGGCCACAATTGGCGATGAAGAGGCGATTTGAGAATCTCACAACTTGCCCTTTGGAACAGTTAGGAGCAGTTTAGTTGACCTAGGAGACCCTAGATCTAGGCTTGATTGTGTATATTGTGATTGCTTGAATGTGTGTCTAAGTTTCTTATTAAAAATCTTTTTTGCAAAAAACTCCTTATAAAAAAACACAAAACAGAAAAAAATTTACAAAAACTTGCCACTTGTCGCTAAGAAATCCATTGCACCCCACTTACGTTTTCTTAACCCCACCTTCTATTTTCATCTTTTGACTACACTACACCTCTTTAGTGTATGTCCGGTTGGACTAGGGATACTAGTGCCCATTTAGTCCGTGTCTCGTTAGTGCCAACTGACGACGCTTTCGACTCCGAAGTCGAAATTCCATCCACTTCTTTACCTTCATCATCATACTCATCATCTTCTAAGGAGATGTCGGGATTCAATCCTAACAACCCCTTACCCGCGGGACTGATTCCACCTCCACTAGGTGTGAATAACCCACCACACCCACCTGTTGAAGCGCCCCAACGAATCGCGTTCCAGGATCTTTTCTATCCTATCCGCACCGCTTTACCCACTTGTCTTTCACTTCCACCAGCCAATGGGGATAACTTTGAAATTAAACCCCACTTTATCAATATGTTGCTCAAATTTCAAGGGCTGGAATCCGAAGATGCCTACATCTTCATTAATAAATTCCAGAATGTTTGCGCAATGATGAAGACCACACAACTTTCTGATGATGCTACAAGGCTACGTGTCATTCCATTCACTCTATGTGACCTAGCTGAAAAATGGTTATATAGCACAGCATCACACTCGATAAAAAATTGAGAAGAGCTTGTTAAAGCTTTTCTAAAAAAGTTTTACCCACACCACAAGACCGCGAGAATTTGCAACGAAATCATTCAATTTTCCCAGCTTCCTTCCGAACCTTTTTGGAAGTGTTTTGAAAGATTTAAAGACCTCCTTATTCAGTGACCTCATCACGGTATCGAAAATTGGCAACTTTGCCAAACTTTATACGAAGGACTGAACCCAGCAACTAAGCAGTTGTTGGAAACCATTTGTCAAGGTCACTTTCTTACAAAATCTAGCGAGGAAGCTTGGTAGTTTCTCGACGATCTTGCTGAACAAACACTTCAGTAGGAAAGCACTAAGACCACCTCATCTACTTCATCAGGTCAGTCTAGGGCAGGCATACATCAACTAGACATGTCGATTGCAATGAAGGCCGAAATGGACGCACTTACAAAAAAGGTAGAAGCAATTGAGAGCAAATTCTCATCGCCTTCTCCTGCCCCTACTTTACCCCCACGCACTGTTTGCACTTGTTGTTCAGATCCATCCCATCTTACTGAAGAGTGTCCTTACAATCCACCTGTTCAAGGACAAGATCAAGTCAATGCTGCCTTTCAGCAAAGACAAAGAAATGATCCATACTCTTCGACTTATAATTCTGGTTGGAGGAGCCACCCAAATTTTGCTTGGAATCAAAATCAACAACAATTCCAAGGCAACAACAACTTTCAAAGGTCTCCTCCACAACAACAAGCACCTCAACAAACTCAATATCAGCAACCTTTCCAACCTCAACCTTACCCAAACCAAATGAATAATTTTGTACCTAACAATTCTTATCCTCAAAACAATTTTTTTCAGCTGAATAACGATAAGGTTTCCTCGCTAGAACGAAGTTTGGATGCATTTTTAAAACAATCTACACAATCTGCAGCAAGGTTGGAGACTTCCATTCAGCCTTTAGTGCAAAACAGTGCTTCTCATGATCAAAGCATCAAATCAATTGAGGCCCAAATTGCACAACTAAATACTGCGTTAAGCGAGCGAGAAAAGGGAAAGCTTCCGTCTCAACCATTGCCAAATCCTGGTCACACACAACGCACATGTTGCTTATGAACAACAAAATCATAATGTAAATAATGTGACCACGTTGAGATCTGGAAGAGTGTTGCACAATAATGTGGGTAATAGTGATGACACCCCTGCCGGTGCTTCTTCTTCATCTTCTTCTTCTTCATCTTCTTCGTCAGAGCCTGTTCTTCATTCTTCACAAGGCTCTACTTCTTCTAATTCGAACGGACCCACATCTCACTTCACGATAACACCAACACCGGGATCCGTTCCAACTCCACAATCTACTCCACAAACATTGGACTCGACAAATTTTCAAAATGTTCCATTTCCAAACAGGTTGAGATCCAATAAACCTACTCCACAAATGGAGAAGATTGTGGAGTTATTCAAACAGGTTAGCATTAACATATCTCTCTTGGATGCAATCCAATAAGTCCCTTCTTACGCTAAAATCTTAAAGGACTTATGCACCAAGAAGAGGAAGTCACAAGTACCAAAGAAAGTTTTCGTGGCTAATGCTGTAAGTGATGCTCTTATCCAACCTTTACCTCAAAAACATAAGGACCCCAGCTGTCCTACAATTTCAATAACAATTAGGGATAAGAACATCAATCGAGCACTTTTAGATCTTGATGCTAGTGTTAATTTGCTACCCTATTCAGTATATGAACAATTAGGCGTTGGAGAGTTTAAACCCACACATTGTACTCTCCAAATGGCCGACCGATCCATTACCCATCTTAGGGGTAAGTTAGACGATGTGTTAATTAAAGTAGGGGACTTCATTTTCCCCGTTGATTTCATTGTTATGGATACACAGCCTGTAGCTAACCCCCGGAGTCAAATTCCGGTGATACTCGGTCAACCATTCCTTGCGACTTCTAATGCGGTGATCAATTGTCGAAACGGTTCGATGAACCTATCTTTTGGAAATATGACAATTAAACTCAACATTTTTAAGTTGGGGAATCAGCCCTCCGAGCCTAATGCTAGTATACTTGATGTTTGCTCGATCCACGAGATCACGCAAGAGGACTGTGAGCTCGAAAAATTTCTGTTCGATCACAGCAGTTTTGACGCCATTAGTGCGTTCCTCCTAGAATCCGACATAGCTTTTACACCCGATAACGATTACGAGTGTTTCACTTTTTTGGACGATTTTGAAGACTCGCCACCCGAGTTTGAGTCCTTTGATTTTTCGGATGAGTTAGTTGAACCATCCGACTCGGTTGCTTACACTCGCTTTGAACCATTGTTGGAATCCTTTGAGTTCGAGACAGTTTCACCAATTCTACCTTCAATTGTTTCACCTCTGAAACTCGAACTCAAGCTGTTGCCGTCACACCTTAAATATGCTTACTTAGGTGAGAATGAGACCCTTCCTGTTATCATATCGGCATCTCTAGCTCTCGAGCAAGAGAAAGCCCTTTTAATGGTCTTACAAAATAACCGGCAAGCTTTTGGCTGGACTATGGCGGACATCAAGGGGATTAGTCCCCTCATAGTTGAACATCATATACATATGATGGATGATGCCAAGCCAGTAAGGGATCCACAAAGACGCCTCAACCCCATAATGAAGGAGGCTGTCAAAAAGGAGATTGTCAAATGTCTTGATAGTGGTATCATTTACCCTATCTCCGATAGCCAGTGGGTTAGCCCCATTCATATTGTCCCAAAGAAATCGGGTATAACGGTCATAACCAATGAGGCGAATGAGTTAATACCTACTCTCACCCAAACTGGGTGGCGAGTTTGCATTGATTATAGAAAACTCAACGCCACGACAAGGAAAGACCACTTTCCGTTATCTTTTATTGACCAAATGCTAGAACGATTGGCTGGACACGAATTTTACTGCTTTTTGGATGGCTATTCCAGCTATAATTAAGTTCCCATCGCCGAAAAGGATCAAGAAAAAACCACATTTACTTATCCTTTCGGTACATTCGCTTACCGTCGCATGCCCTTTGGGTTATGCAATGCACCCGCTACTTTCCAGCGGTGTATGATGGGGATCTTTTCAGACATGGTGGAGAAATTCTTGGAGATTTTTATGGATGATTTCTCCATTTTCGGCGACTCCTTTGATGAGTGTTTGCTACACTTAAACGCAGTTCTTACCCGCTGTAGGGATAAGAACCTCACCTTAAATTGGGAGAAGTGCCACTTTATGGTACGAGAGGGTATTGTCATAGGACATGTCATCTCGCAAAACGGCATTGAGGTTGATAAAGCCAAGATTGAAGTCATTTCCAATCTTCCTCCTCCCAAGTGCGTCAAAGACATCCGAGCCTTCCATGGCCATGCCGGTTTTTATAGACGGTTCATCAAGAATTATAGCAAAATAGCTAGACCCTTGACTCTTTTATTGGCCAAGGACACCACTTTTGATTTTGACTCAACCTGCATGAAAGCGTTCGAGTCATTGAAACACTCACTTATTTCTGCGCCCATTCTTTCATCTCCTGACTGGACGCATCCATTTGAAATTATGTGTGATGCATCTGATTTCGCCATTGGTGCTGTTCTTAGACAGCACATAAATAAGATGCCGCACGTAATTTATTACGCTAGCCGAACATTAAATGAGGCCCAATTGAATTACACAACAACAGAAAAAGAATTTTTAGCCGTTGTGTTTGCACTAGAAAAATTCATGCCCTATTTAATCGGCTCTCCAGTGATTGTTTACACGGACTACTCAGCTCTTTGCCATCTTTTTGCAAAGAAGGATGCTAAATCTCGGCTAATACGTTGGATTCTCTTGCTACAAGAGTTTAATCTTGTCATAAGAGACAAGAGAGGATGTGAAAACGTAGTCGCCGACCACCTTTCACGAATTCCTTCTTCGCCTACACTCGAAATTCCTATTAAAGATGTTTTTCCCGATGAGCAGCTCTTAACCGTGTCATGCGAACCTTGGTTCGCTGATATAGTAAATTACTTGGCCACCAGACTGATATCAAAAGATTGGTCGAATCAGGACAAACTCCGATTCCTGTCCAAAGTAAAACATTTTTACTGGGATGAACCGTATCTCTTTAAATACTGTTCCGACTAAATCATTCGTCGGTGTGTCCCCGAAAACGAGTTTAAGAGTGTGCTGTCTTTTTACCACGATCAATCGTGTGGCGGGTATTTTGGCCCCAAGAAGACAGCAGAAAAAATCTTGCAGTGTGGTTTCTACTGGCCACGACTTTTTAAAGATGCATACGAATACTGCAAAACATGCTCCTGGTGCCAACACTTGGGCCGGATATCTTGGAGAAATGAAATGCCACTCCAACCAATTTTGGTTGTTGATATTTTTGATGTTTGGGGAATAGATTTCATGGGACCATTTCCCAATTCCTTTGGGAATATGTATATTCTACTGGCTGTTGACTATGTTTCAAGATGGGTCGAGGCTGTGCCCAGCCGAACGAATGACAACAAGGTTGTCGTTAGATTTCTTAAAGAAAACATCTTTTCTCGGTTTGGGCATCCTCGCGCGATTATAAGTGATAATGGATCTCACTTCTTTAATAGGACTTTTGAGTCCTTAATGCGCAAATACTCCATTACTCACAAATTGTCAACACCATATCATCCCCAAACTTGTGGGCAAGCCGAGATTTCGAATCGACAGATTAAACAAATTTTAGAGAAAACGGTTTCCAAAAACCGTAAAGATTGGTCATCAAAACTGATTGATGCACTATGGGCATTCCGTACTGCCTA
Organism: Agapanthus africanus; assembly: GCA_030015575.1. NCBI lineage: Eukaryota > Viridiplantae > Streptophyta > Magnoliopsida > Asparagales > Amaryllidaceae > Agapanthus > Agapanthus africanus. Next base: position 303,504,500 of record CM057348.1, read on the forward strand.
CAAGACCGATCTTGGCATGTCTCCATACCGGCTTGTTTATGGGAAGGCTTGACACCTTCTTGTTGAAATTGAGCACAAGGCATTTTGGGCGATTAAAGAGTTGAACTTATCCATGGGAGATGCGGGCAGCAATAGAAAGCTGCAATTGAATAAATTAGATGAGCTGTGGGATGAGGCCTATGAGAATGCGGTAATTGTTAAAAACCGAATGAAGGTGTTCCACGACAAACACCTTATGCGCAAGACTTTCGAACCTGGTCAACAGGTTTTGCTTTATGACACTCGGTTACATTTCCATCCCGGTAAGCTCAAATCTAGATGGAAAGGGCCGTTTTTGGTACGCACCGTATATCCGCACGGTGCGGTAGATCTAGAAAACCCGGAGGACGGTACACTGTTTAAAATAAACGGACATCGACTCAAACCGTTCCTCACTGTGGACTCGTTGGAGGAGCTCCTGTTTTTGCAGGAGCCGATCTACACTGACTAATCTTCTTCCAACTACCTCTAAATTTTCGATCATCTAGCCAAAACATTGTTTCAAACAAATTTGAGAGTATGTATCATTTGTAATTATATAAATACAAAATAACATAAAAAATAAAAAAATTTGAAAATAAAATTTTTTCGGGTATTTTTGTGAATTTCCAGATTAAATAAATAAAATAAAATTTTTATTTTGCAAATAATTTCCTCTTTTTAGAGGGGTTTATTTGCAAATAGCCAACACTTCCCCCCTATATAAATAACCCCGACCCCTCTCTGTAATCACAAACCCTAATTTCATCTTCTAAAAAACCCTTGCCACCGCCGCTTCGATTTTTTCAGCGAGATCTCGTCGCCGCGCAACCGCCGCCGAAGGCCCATTCCCACCGCGTTTCCGCCGCATCTCCTTGTCTTCACCCCCTGATTATTTCAGAGGAGGTTCTATTTCTGAAACTCCTCTCTGTTTTTAATTTCATAGATCTGATGGCACCCAATATGCAACTAGAGCGTGACTTTTCACAAATTTTTTCACACGCGGTATATGGAAGTTATTTTGCTAATGAAATAGAACGTAGGGGCTGGAACTTTTTGATATTTAATCACCCAAACGCTTACTCCCTTCCGGAATTAGTCACTCGTTTTTACGAGTGCATGGAAGATGGGTGTCTCGCCCAATATGGCTTTATAAAATTGCAGTGAGGTGATAGGGAGATTATAATTGATAGAGACTTCATACATGAAGTCACCTTAATCCCTAAAATACCAATTCATGATCAACCATTGCAGTTTGAGGATTACATGCCCTTAATGGGCAATGATTGCTCGAGGGAACCGCGGAAGGGGATCCAAGCGAGAACCCTTTTTGCCAATGTTTTAACTGTATGCCGGTGGACACAACAATATTTTTTGGAGTTCCCACAACACCACATTTTTCACTTCATCACTTCATCACTGCATATTGTGCGCACACTCATGACAAGGAACCCTCGATTCGATATGTGCACGGTGCTGCTGAACTCAATTGGTGCGGGCAAAAGAGCCGCAAACTACCCTTGCCCCATGCTAGTGACACAACTATGTCGCTATTTCCTCCCCGTGGAGAAGTTTGAATTTTACATGCTTGGAGGCATACCCGTCAGGTCTCTCATTGAGGGCGTTTCTATGTCCTATACACGATTGATGGATGTCTAGTCAAGAACTGAACCGGTGGAACACGTGCCCGCCCGAACACCTAGCTCCAGCTCGACCGCGAGCGAGGGAGAACTTACCCCCTTAGAACATGCAAATTTAATGAGAAGAGCTGTTAGGGGCATTGATGAGTTGAGGGGGATAGCGAGGGAGCATGATCGACGTTTGACTGAAGTAGACCAGGCGATCCGAACCCTGCTAGGTAGGGAGGAGCGTTCCCGTTCACGCTCAAGGACGCGGCGTGGGGCCGAGCAGTGAGGGCATTGCTTTTGGTAAGTTTGGGGGAGGTGGTGGTTGTAAATAGTTATCATTTGCATTGCATATACTTTTTTTTAATTTTTTGTATATATTATTTTTTTCTTTTGCATGTTTAATTCCGCATTGCATCTTATAAAAAATTATAAAAATTGAAAAAAATAGTAAAAAAATAAAAATCAAATAAAAACTGAAAAATGTTAAAAATTATAAAAATTGAAAAATTCTATTTTGGCCACAATTGACTTAAGTTCAACATGACGGTTGAATAGTAGGGAGAAACTAGATTCTAAACTTAGTAAATTAAAAATCCTATAAATAACCTTTCTTAAAATTTAACTATAGAAAATATATGTGTTTGTAGTTTACTTAGAAACAGGCAAATTTTGAGTTCACTTCTTGGGCTAAGTTAAAATAAGAGAAGAGTATTGAAATTTTTATTAAAGTGTAAGTCTGAAAAATAATCCCTAAACTTAAGTCTAAATTCTGAAAATATATACCCTGCAATTTGCACAAACACGAATCTTGAAACTTGGAATAGTAAAGGAGACCTTGAAATCTCTTGTCTAAAGTCTTTAGTATGAAGGAAAATAAAATAAAATTATAAGTGTGAATAAAGAGATATAAAAAAAATGAACACTGGTTTTGTAAATACTTAAGGCTGCGTAAAAAAAATATATAGAGAGAGTGCTTTATCACCTAGTGCCTTAGACTAACTGGTTTGGGAGTCACTGCTAAAACTTTAGGTATTACAAGACGAGGGATATGCCTTAATGTGCAAACACATTTTGTAATCGGTCGTTGGTACCTCAAGAAGTATTAACGGTCGCATGAAGAATGTGTGAGCAATTTCATCTAAAATTCACTAACTAAAAGTACTTTGGACGATGTACAAGAGTATAAGAGCTTGAATTGAATTTCCAAGTGTAGAGGTGATACATACACACACATAGGGGTATATGATTGGGGTTTGGATGAGAGATAGGAATGAAAAATAGGACTTACATTTTTAGTAGAGATGATAAAAATTCATAAGTTGAGATGGAACCTTAGAAGGAAATTCAAAAGATGCTAAAAGCTAAGTAAATTTACAGAACATATACAATCTTAAGTTAAATGATAAGAAAATGTGAAAAATACGGGTTGATAATTTCTGAGTTAAAGATAATAGAATTCCTTGCTAGAAAACTGAATTGGAGAATAAAAGTCAATAGGCCGAATTGATAGGATTTTATGGGTAGTATCCGCTGAAAACCCTCAGGAGACAACACTCCTCCTACTAGGGACACCTAGAGGTTTAACGGCTTATTGCACGAGCTCAGTGCAATCGCGTTTCCCTGCGAAAGTGAGGTTAGGTTTTTTTTTCCGAGAATAAACTAGTTTTGCTCGAGGACGAGCAAAAGATAAGTTTTGGGGTATTTGTTCATATCAGAATTTTACATTATTATATTCCTCATTCTTATTCATTTTACAAATAAATAGGTGCTTTTGATTCATGTCTGCTACATAGTTGCAGGTTACAGGTTCTCGAAACAAAACAGTGAAAATGATGAAAAGGCGCTACAAAAGTGAGACTATGACCAAAAAATAGAAGAATCTTGATCATGCCTACAGTTTGAGGGACAAACGAAGATCAATGAACAATTTCACAAAGTACAAAGGCAGCGCAAGATTCAAGACTTCAACACGAAGCAAACGGCAAAAGTCCACAACATTCTACACTGTGGAAATCTGGAAGAAACTAGAAGACATTCTGAAGAACCAAGAGAAGAAAACAGATGTGAAAAGCAACTTGAAACATCAGAAGAAAACAGAGCCAGAGAACCCTCCATATGGCCGTGGATCCGCGGCCAAACATGGCTTCCTGCCGCGGATCCGCGGCCATACAGTACACGTGTCGGTGCAAACTGTCGATGGGTGGCGGTGCATTGACTAGGCTTCTCAGCGTAGTTTTATAAATGTAGATAGGGATCAGATGTAAACCCTAGGGTTTCTATAATCTATAAATATGAACCCTAAAGCTCTTTTTGGGGCATGCCTCTTCTTATGCCTCTTTTTAATTCCTAATTTCAGAATTTTTATTCGCTGTAAATGTTTGAAGAGTGCATCAAATAAAAAGTAAGTTTTTCTTTTCTATGCCTTAGTTTAATTTCTTTTCTGCCCTAGTATAAATTTTATTTATCTGCCCTAGTTATAAATTTTATTTATTTGCCGTAGTTTAGATAATTAGGTTATTAAAAACAAACAAAAAAATGAATTCGTTTAACAATTCCCTAATGAGTGAGTAGTTCCTCACTTGTTAGGGTTAGGTTTGGGGAAGGTTTGAGAGATGAAAATCTCCCACCCCTTTCTTACCCGTTATACATTTTAAATAAGACTCTATGCATACATACACACATCGCTCACTATGGCACCCTATCCCACGAGGTAGCGGTGATACCATAATTAAAGACCGGTTGTGTATATTTTCCATGGAGGTTAGGGTAAGAGTTAACTAAGGACGGATAAGGACCTAGAGAAAGAAACCTAGTTTCTTCCCGATCGTGCTAATCCCCTTTGTTAACTATTACCTTAACAACTAAATAGTTCTTAATTAGGGCATGCAAAGCGGTGAGACATATTGAGTTTCCAAACTTAACCTAATCCTAACCCTAGCAAGGTTTTAATTCTAATCTAAATCAACTTTAGTTTTTATTGATAATCCAACCTACCACAATTGGAATTAACTCGTTAGAATAATTAGAAAATAGACAAAATCCCTGTGGACCGACCCGTACTCAACCGGCTAGCTACCAAACGACACCGTTCTTGATTGCGGTTAATATTCTTTGATTTATCTTTTAAAAACGCAAGCACGCAAAATCTCACAACAATCAACCATATATTATATTTATGGTCGCAGAAAAGAAAATGTTAAACTACAATATTTGGAATCGACACAGCCCTTAGACATTATAAACCCGGAATATCACATACTTCGGATTTCATGCCTAACATTGTAAATCTTACATTTGGGTCTCATCTATGAAAACACATTTTCAAACGAAATCGGGTAATTCAACAAGATTCTCGATTCCTACCGAGACCGAAATGTTAAATTTACAAGCAACAAATCATTTTTCATAAAACTAATTAGTGTAGATTCCAAATATTGTATCACATTCTATAGATAGCTAGACGATGTTAAACATTCCGATCGAATCAACAAACACCCAAAATTTACCAAAGAGCTCAACACTTGAGCACAGTTAAGAAATACTCAGAACATGCCACAGTATCTATGGACCAACCGTAGAAGAGCCAACCCTTGCCTCACCTATGGCGCTGCGGAACTACCGCAAACCCTAGGGTTTGACGGCGGTTCCGACGGTCATAGAATCGAGTTAGGGTTTTGATCTTCTAGAGGGTCCATAAAATTACTTGCATGATTTTTTAATATTTTCAACTTTGGAAAAATCCAACTTTTGGAAAATTTCCAGTAAGGGAGAAAATGGGTTATTGATATCCATTCGAACTTTTTAACACCGTCTAAAATACCCGAAACGATGTTAGAATTACGACTACGAAACACTCTGAATTGCCTTTACAGAAAGATGACATCACATGCAATCTTAGCAAAAACAAGCAACACCTGAAACACCAAAACCCAGAGACCAAAACACCAAACCAAAACGAACCTGAGAAGACTTAATTGGGCCGGCCAGGCCGGAATTTTGAAGCAAGTCGCAGGGTCAAATCCGGCGGAAGGGGTTCTGTAACGTTTTGAAAATCGTTTAGGTGAAATTTCGGAGAATCGGTAAAATAATGGGTATTTTCCGTAAAAATCAGGATACAATTATCTTTCAACATAAAATTAAATATATCTATTCCAGCTATGAAATTGCTAGTATTTTGTATTTAATGGGTTACTTATAAAATTTCTGGTTTACTAAAAATTTTCCGTAATTAATTATTTTAAATATTATTTTAAGCCTTCACCAATACATTTAATTAGAGATAATTACAAATTGGAATGGGTTGATACAAGTTTTGTGCATCATAACACATTAAACTAACATGTAAGAAATGAAAAGAAATTGTCATGATGGTTTTAGAAAAATGTAAAAGAAATAGGCTTAATTGTGAAAATAAATTAAAAGGTAATTGAGGTTTCGACTTGTTGACTTGGGGGTTTTGGTGTTTATCTTTTTTTTTTCCCTCACACACACCCATTTCCCCCTCAATCTGGCCAAGCCCAGCAAGGAAACCTCCTCCCCGCCCCCAAATTTTTGGTTCCCCTCAAATGAAAAGAAAAACAAAGATAGGAAATATAGTAAATTAATAAAGTATGGTTTAGGATATGTGAGAAATTGTTGTCTTTGACTTTCAACACCTCACTCTCTCTCCTCATCTCTCTCATTTTGGCCGAGCCCCTATCCCTATGAGCAGCAGCAGCTCCCTCAATTGCTTCATCTCTTTTCCCCTCCAAAATTCCTCATTTTGCTTCTAAAATCAATGAAAAACTCACACAAAGTCCAAATCCAACCCTTGCCCATTTTTCCTTGGCTATTCTAGCATGGATCTTGAAGCATGGAAGCAAGTTTGGAGGCTAAGTTTGCATGAGGGGTTTACAAATTGTGAGGTATAAGATCTTAATCCTATGGTTAATTGTTGGTTTATTGCTTAAGCTAAATTATTAAGTGTAATTATGGCTTTAATTTCAAACTTGAAAATTCAAGAAAGGGGTTTGAGATCAAGTTAGGGTTTTCATAAATTGGTTATACTTTGAAAGTGTAGTATAACATCTTAGAGTATGCAAAATGAAATCTAGTTGCCAATTTTCTAATTGTTACATTTAAATTGTTCTAATTAAGCTAATTGTAAACTAGGTTTTTATAAACTATGAATATATTTGAGATTAAAATCTAGATAAGGTTTTCATCACATCATTAACATTATAAATTGTAGTTTAACACCTTAGATCGTGCAAAACCTAATCTAGTTGTTGTTTTCTGCATTGTTATTTTAAATTGTTAAAAATGGTTGATTTTGCAAACTAGAATTTTGGGGTTAATAAAAAATGATGAGATTAAATTATAGTAATGGTTTGTATGATCTAGTTAGGATATTTAGAGTATATTGTGGCTACTAGTTTTGTTTAAACCTCAAATTTTGTACTAAAACGGTTATTCGGGGCTTTCTAGGTTTTGGGAAATAAAACGATTTGATTAATTTTAAGGTTTTGATGATTTAAACCTTATTTCTTATATAATTAGTGAGTTTTGAAACCACGATTGGTACGTTTGGGTTTTATCTCAATTAATCGGTGTTTGTACGCCGATATCGAGAGTTATTTGGTTCTTTTACATGAGCGGACCATAGGTTTTGACCTATGTGAGATTTGTGTGTCGTTTTGGTCATGAGTCGGATTTTAATGCGATACGATGTGTCATGATATATAGGTACCCTCACAAGGGCTTCGAGATGACAAGCAAGCGCGTGGCGATATCGGCATCGGCAAGCGAAGATCAAGGTGGGTAAATATATATCTACGGGGAAAGTCGGGTGGATGGCGTATAGCACCCCCGCAGTTTCGTAGAATAGAACGCGAATGCGTTATTACATACATATATGCTTATGTGATATGAGATGTGTATACGAAATGCTTTAGATGACTTTGGGTTAGTGTTAGTGTATTCGTAAATTAGTGTCGTTAGCTAGTTTCTTAGTCGCGAACCCTAGAGTAGTGATTTGCATACACGCACACACACACACGCATACATTTTATTTTATTGTGCGTATACAGAGATATGTACATATATATACATATATGTATGTGAGAGAGTATATATATATATATATATATATATATACTTGGATGATGGGGATAGTATATGATACAGAAAGATGAGTCGATGTGATTGGGCACGATGCCAGAAGATCGGTGATATGTTTTGGTTCGTATTATGAGATACGACATGTTGTTATAGTGGGTCCTTAGGCGATGTGTTTCATACAAACGCATATATATATGTAGATGGTATCGGTATGTACTAGAGTTTAGATCAGTACCCAGATCATGATATGATGATAATGATACCAGTTGAATAATGAGATAAATGTGATATTGACCCGTACCCAGATTGGGATACAGTACGATGGATTTATCGTACGAGCTATATATTGATGATAGATCCGCACTTTTGACTCGAGAATGCCCTGTTATATATTGTATCATAGATGATACTATTGAGACGGGATCACCAACTATTATATGTTATATATATATCGACTCAGATTTAGCTGGTTTCCTTACCTTTTCGATTAGCCTGTTAGTTTAGTCCTGTAGATTACTTGTAGATGTTAGACTAAAGTCGGCTCATACCTATTTCAAAACTAACGAATCATGGGCATTATAAAGACGGGACAAGGGATTCTACGGATATTTCAAAGGACGTACTTTTTCTTCAAAACATCGTAGTCCTTATTTACTAAACACCACGTTTCGTGTTATTTCAAATGGCAAACTGTATGACTCATATTTATATAAATGCAGATTCCTTATTGTTGCGTTATTATTCATGTTCTGCATATCATGTTATTCGCATCGCACTGCATGCTTATATTGTGATTTCGTTGGTTATTATCAAAATCATGCTGTCAAGACACCAGCACCATTACCGATGATGCGTATGCTCCACGTACACCTGCTTGCCGGCTCACACACATCATCATCGGTAATTGCCATGTCATGCACACTTTAGAGAATATTGATTTATTGATATCGCTTGTTAGCTGATAGTTTCGACATGATACTAGTGAGCCTGCCATTATATGACCAGCTTAGACATTGCATTTATTTACTGCGTTATATCATGCATATACATTCATATATTCATTGCTATGCAATAATTTGGGTCAGTCCGGATTGCCGGAGCCCATTATTCATTATTTATTCACATCGCGATTTATGATTTCGGATTTCCATGAGATTTTTGGATTTAGAGAAACCGCAAAGATTTATAAACTGATTATCACTTTCAAAAAATAAAAGTGCGGTTTTCTCATGATATGATTTGAGATATATCCACCATGAGTTTTCTCGGCTCTTGAGCGATATCATACACTCTATTCGAGGAGGAGGAACCGTCTGTGGGTGCATGGTGGACCCGGTGCGGTACCCCGGGACAAGATGGTTGCAAATGATGGCGTTGAGCCTGAGACAGGGGAGCATTGCTGACCGGTGATTTCTTTGTGACTCGACGGATATCCGGAGGATACCGATCAGAGTACAGGCCAGTCCGGATAGCCGGAGCCTGAGGTTTTGAGATTTGATGATATGGGCCAGTCCGGATAGCCGGAGCCCTAGATATTGAGATTCGAGGTTACAGGCCAGTCCGGATTGCCGGAGCCTGAGATATTGAGATTTATGTTTTGTGTCGATACTTGACACTGATTTCATGTTGATTTCATTGATGATACCTCGATTTATATATATATAGAAATCTCACTAAAGAAGGAAAACAGTTTTCACATTCATGATATATTCTGTTTTCATTATATCGCATTCATACCTCATATTTATGATATGTTGCTACCTGAGGCACTGACACGAGCACATGGTATTACACTTATGCATAGATATTTACCCTTGCCACCTTATCATGCTTCAGACTTTATCATATTGAGGATATATATATTACTGATCGTTTTGACCTAGGATTGAGTCATGCATACAATTTCTGCTCTGTGATATTTTCTACTCACGAGTTGGCAACTCACCCTCGTTGTGCCACAGTTCTTGCAGGTTTTGCCGTACAGGTTTCATTACGGCTTTCTGGCACACTGCTTCCATTCCGGGTGATTGCTTTGGTAGATGGGTTCACTCGCATCGTGACCACCCTCATACATTTTTATATTCAGTTGTATCTAGTAACTCCATCAACCAAACTTGTATATTTTTCAGGCTTAGAAAACCAGTTGTTATTATTCGAACTTAGAGTTGCGCGTTGTATTATTATGGGTTTTCTTGATATTTTTGAGTTTTCTTTTGAGTTTTGATCCTCACCCTTGGCATTGTATATTATATTGCTTGCGTGGTTGTGACCGTTAATTGACGAAGAGCTAGCTTCCGCTTGGGAATGCCTTTATGTATATTATTCATGTTTGTATCCGTTTGGGGTCAGTATTTACAAAGGAGACTCTGCCAAAATTTTCGGGAAAATATGAAGTTGCTTTTAAACGTTTAATGCTATTCATGTTATTTAAACCACTTGTTTTAAATAAGTTTTTCTTTCACTTTCCTTAAAAATGGTTTAGATTTCTGGGCTTTTGGCTTAGTTGAATTAGGTGTGGTCCTATAGACTTCACATGATTCAAATGCCAGTCACGTGCTATTTTGGGTCATGACAGGTTCGTTTTCATTTGATGTTCATATTACATCTCATGTAACATTCTGCAGTTGCTTAAAAAAAATTCGAGGACTTCTAAAACTCGACAGAAACTAGGTTTTGTGTTTCGATGTTTCGGAGTTGTTTCGGTTTCGTAATTCTACAAATATCGTCTAATTCTTTAGTATGGCTCCGATACCACTGTAGAGTTACCTAGCACGACAGTAAGGTTTCGGGAGGTATCATCCATGTCGTTTTCAAAAAATTGCCGCACTACCTAACCCTTACCTAGAATCTTAACTAGAGAATTAGACAATACATGCATGTAAACATTTTTACATCTAAGTGAACAAGGAATACAACCTTTGTAGACCGGTCATTCACTTCAATAGCTCCGTATAGTAGTCCCTTCGCTCTAAATAGTGATCTTCCGGACTCTAGAATGGCTCCACAAGATGAAAGGAACAAGCTTGCACGAAGTCTTCGAAGCCGAAAATGATCTACGTCGAGAAGACACTAACTCAAGCTAGTTCTTCACTAATTGTGAAGCTAACACCCTAAACTAAATGGCTAGTCTAGTAAAGGATGATGAAATAGGAATTTTGCTCACTTTGGAAATATTTTTCTCACTTATTTTCCCCGTCTCCTCAAAAGGTAAAAAGCTCTCTCTTGATGAAGAAGAAGATGAAGCCAATAATGTTATGGCAACCATGGATGAGAAATAACTCATATAACTCATGTAGAGACTTAACCATGGGTTTAGATAATGGTTAGATTAATAAATATCCAAGGTAAGACAAAACTAGTGGACTAAGTCAATGGTTCCACAAGCTTCCACAAGCTTCACCCATGTGCTAATTTCCAACCAATTTTGATTTACTTTAAATAAATAAACACCTCATTATCATAAGCATGGTGTGAGTCTCATATACCCATGTAGCATGTAGTAATAAGCATGACACAATAATATATATCACACATATATTAAGTGTACACATATGAGAAAAAGAAATGCTTAAGTGAGCTAATATTAGTTAATACAAATTAATATATCAAATATATAATTATACATTAAATTATTAGATCAACACTTGGTTTAATAATCCGGCTATATCTCATACAACCGACTAATATTATTTGTATCAACTTATCGAATCAACACTTGATTCGACAACCGGACTATATCTCATATAACCGACCGATATCACATATCGCGAAAATAGAATACGATATCACATACACGTATTAATCTCAGTCCCGCACATATCACGTATGTGCTCCTATTTCGTTTCGCATGAGCTAGGAAACCTGTGTGTAGGACTCTAAAGACGCGTCAATACGTCGGCAGTAGGTGATGATCATATCAGGCACCCACAAGCCGTCAGCGGTACTAGCTGGACGTAACGGCTACCCGGGTATTGAGCGATCAGAAAATCAACAAGCAAGCTTGTCTAAACTCCCGCAAAGCTTGTCAGTAACACTAACGTACAGTCCGGTCTTTTCGTCTGATATGTCGCATATCTAGTTTAGGGGTGGTAAACGTCAGACCCCAGTAACCGATAAGTCGTGCTGATGTGAAGCTCATAACGGGTCGAGAAACTACTAATAACACTTACCATTAAATCTCTGTATCATCCATGGCCAGGGACTTCCTGTTATAGTCAATCGAGTACAGCGGAATATCAACCCCCAATACCGGGAGAGAAGAATCCCCTCCTATCGCTCATTGCCTCCATGTGACTCGGGACTATACCCCAAAACCACCGTTTTGCAAATTATCTTGAACGTGGTAAAGTAGAAATCAAAGCACAGTGGGAATCACACAAGACTCTATGACGATCTCGGGTCTACAGACTAACTTGTACCAGTGTCACCAGAGAACTGCTATCTGACGATAGGTATAATACCAACTAGGAGTTCTCGGCGAGTCCATTCAGTGTACCCAGTCTCCACTGAGCAACCATATACCATCTTTGATGTCAAACACTAATGGATGTGGGATCATCCATTGCCCATCATATGGATCAAGAAGCGTATACGCTAGTCTACTCTGGAATATCGATACCCTGTCTCGATACACGCTCGACTAGGAATAATTAAAGGATGTACTTGTGGACCACCCTGGCCCCACTAGTATGATCTCCATCATAGTCCTGGTAGTCAAGTACACGTCCTAAGGGCTTTATCAACATGTGAGAGCAAGAAAGTATCACAATACAAGTCTACATGTTAAGACAAAGAGCAACTAGATAGCATACTATCATGTCGAGCAAGAAAGTCCTCTCTATATATGTCCAAGTATCCACTATAATATACATCATATATACAATAATGGCCTCTAGGACATACATATAACTAACATTTCTAGGTATCTTCTACTATCCCAAGTTTCAATGTGCGTGTATGTACGATTTGTAGGGTATATATTTTCAGAATTTGGACTCAAAATTCGGAACTATTTTTCAGACTTACTCTTCAAATAGAGATTTTAATACTCTTCCTTAATTTCAACTTAGCCCAAGAACTGAACTCAAAATTGCTTATTTCTAAACAAACTGCAAGGACATATATTTGCTACAGTTACACTTCAAGGAAGGTTATTTTTTTGGGTTTTCAATTACTAAGTATAGGATTTGGTTATTTCTAACTAGTCAACCGTCATGTCGAACTTGAGTCTAAATGGCCAACATTGAATATATACCGTACCAAACTCGTTGATAGTGGCTAATTACATCGCTACCAACGATACTGCAAAAAAGCTTGTCTGGATTAATAAGTTAATATGATGAACTTGGTTCCTACCATTGAGCATCCAATGCCTGTGTATTGTGATAACAATAGAGTTGTGGCTTTGGCTTAGGAACCCCGGTCCCGTCAGCGATCCAGACATATTTTTAGACAGTATCACCTAATCAGGGAGATAGTTGATCTCCGGGAGATCGAGGTCAGGAGAGTTGACATAGAGGATAACACAGCGGATCCACTCACCGAGGCCTTCCCCTAGATGCTATTTGAGAGACTTTTGGGATGTTGGGTATGAGATACTACAACAAATGGCCTTAGTGCAAGTGGGAGATTTTTAGGAATATGTATGCCCTAGAGGCCATTATTGTTGATATAGTGGATGCTTGGACATATATATAGAGGACTTTCTTGCTAGACATGATAGTATGCTATTAGGTTACCTTTATCTTAACATGTAGACTGGTATTCTTCCGGTTTGTCTCTTGCATGTTGGTAAAGCCCTTAGGATATCTACTTGACTACCAGGATTATGATGAGATCATACTGGTGGGGCCAGGGTGGTCCAAAAGTATATCTTTTAATCAGTTCCTAGTCGAAGGGATATCGGGACCAGGGCATCGATATTCCAGAGTAGACTGGTGTGTACGTTTCTTGTCCCTTGGAGGGCGATGGTTGATCCCATAACCATTGGTGTGTGACATCAAAGATTGTATACAAGTGCTCATTAGAGAATGGATACACCGAACAGGACTCGCTGAGAACTCCTAGTTGGTAGTCTACCTATCGTCAGATAGCAGTCCTCTGGTGACACTGGTACAGGTTAGTCTGTAGACCCGAGATCGTCATAGAGTCTTGTGCGGCTCCCACTGTGCTTTGATTTATTCCCTACCATGCTCAAAGGAGACGTGCAAACAGGTGGATTTTGGATACAGTCCCGAGTCGCATTGAGGCAATGAGCGATAGGAGGGGTTTCGTCTCTCCCGGTATTGGGGGTTGATATTGCGCTATACTCGATTGGCTATAACTGGAAGTCCCTGACCAGGGCTGCTTATGAGATTTACTGATAAGTGTTATCAGTAGTTTCTCGAACCGTTATAGACCAGACATCGGCATGACTTATCACGTTACTGGGGTCTGACGTTAACCACCCCTAGACATGATATGCGACATATCAGACGAAGAGACCGGACTGTACGGTGGTGTTACTGATAGCCTTCATGGAGACTATGGACAAGCTTGCTTGTTAATCTTCATATTGCTCAATACCCGGGAAGCCGTTACGTCCAGCTAGTACTGCTGACGGCTTGTAGGTGACTGATGTGATCATCACCTACTGCTGGCGTATTGATGAGTCTTTAGAGTCCCACACAGAAATTCCCTGGTTCAAGCGAAACGAAGTAGGACAATTATGTGATGTGTGTGAGCCTGATTAAATACGTGTATGTGATACCGTATTGTAATCTGGCAGTTATCTGTTATCGGTTCGGTTGTATGTGATATAACCAGATTTTCGAATCAAGTGTTGATTTGATAATGTGATATACAGATAAATGATATTAGTCGGTCATATGTGATATAACCGGATTATTAAATCAAGTGCTTGAGCTAGGGAAATTCTGGGATGGGTGACCTACTGGGAACTAGCCCCCTTCTTGAGTCCGATTCATTCAAAGGGACAAAACCGTGCGGTTTCTGTAGGGTTCCTAGGCACTCCCAAGAGGCCTCACAAGTGATCAAACATGCACAAATCAAAAATTCCTTGTGCCTACAAACCCTAATACGGATCGTTAACTAGAAATCAAGGCGATGCAAGCAAGTAAACGGAATTATAGCTAAAGGGAAGGGGCTACAACCTTTGTAGATCCGGTCCTCCACCTCCTAAGCTCCGCGATGAAGTATACTCGCTGTACAAATCGGATCTTGGGCTCTAGCGTCGGCTTCATCGGAGAAAAAACGGGCTAGGTCATCGACGACGATGCCGAAGATGATCTACGTCGAGGCATCGCTAGATCAAGCTCCAACTTCACCAAGTTAAGAAAACTTGTGAAGGAAACACCCTATACTACTTGGCAAGAGGTAGAGGATGAAGAAATACGAAGTGGGTAGACTTTAGATTTGGATTTCTCACACTTTTTCATCAATCACCATTGATGTAGCAAGCTTTCTTCATGGAAGAAGAAGATGATGAAGAAGAAAAAGATATGATAAGTGTTGAATAATAATATAAATAAATCAATACTTATCATATATTAACCCTTGGTTAATTGTAGAGAATGGACCATGGTTAACTTGAATGGTTAGGGTTAAGGATGAGACAAGAATGGTGACTTAGTCAATGCTTCATGAAACTTCAACTAAAAACAAACTAAGCCACCATTTCTTTTTTCTCTTTATCATTTTCTTTAAACAAAAAGAATAAATAAATGAATAAGTAAATAAAATGAAACCCTAACCATTCATATAACCATGGTCAATTCTTTACACAAACCCAAGCTTGCATGTATCATCAAACATGATACAATCTTGTGCACAAAAGTATATCACATATACAACTTGCACAATCCAAGTGAGAAAATCCATTTAAAGTGAACCAATACTAGTTGATGCAAAGTAATATATCAAATATATAATTCTACATTAAATCATTAAATCAACACTTGATTTAACGATCCGGTCACGTCGCATATAACCGGCTAGTATCCAATGTATCGGCTTATCGAATCAGTCCTTGATTTGATAACTAGGTTATATCGCATACAACCATTCGACACATTCATCGCGAGAATGAAATACGGTATCACATACACGCATTATTCTCGGTCCCGCAAATATCTCATATGCGCTCCTATTTCGTTTCGCTTGAGCCAGGAAACCTCTGTGTAGGACTCTAAAGACTCGTCAATACGCCGGCAGCAGGTGATGATCATATCAAACACCTACAAGCCGCAAGCGGTCTGCTAAACGTAACGGCCACCCGGGTATTGAGCGATCAGAAGATCGACGAGCAAGCCCGCTCACACTCCTGTGAATCCAACCAGTAACACTTACCGTACAGTCCGATCTGTTCGTCTGATATGTCGCATATCTCGCCTAGGGGTGGTAAACGTCAGACCCCAGTAGCTCGATAAGTCATGCCGACTTGAGGTCCATAACATTCGTGAAACTACTGATAACTCTTACCAGTATATCACTGCAACCCTGGCCAGGGATTTCCTGTTATGGCCAGTCGAGCATAGCGCAACATCAACCCCCAATACCGGGAGAGACGAATCCCCTCCTATCGCTCATTGCCTCCATGTGAATCGGGACTGTACCCAAAAACCACCTGTTTGCACGACTCAGTAGAGCCGTGGTAGGGTGGAAATCAAAGCACAGTGGGAGACACACAAGACTCTATAACGATCTCGGGTCAACAGACTAAGCTGTACCAGTGTCTGTAATCCATGTTGCGACCCCCGGTTCTTACGGGGAGGCGGAAACGGTATAAAAATCAAATTTTTAGCGCATGGGGCAACATGGACTAACAAAGTCGGGATCTTTTCCTAAACTAAAACTAGCAAACAAGCTAAAGAGAGTTAGCTACTCGGAAAGATGGTTATACCTAAACTTGAACTCCTTCTTCTTCAAACTTTGTAGAGGTTGATGGTTCTTTCCTCGTCGCCTTCTTCCGTCAAAGATGGATCCACCTGAGGGTTCAACCTTCGGGCTCTTTCTCGAACTTTGAGAGAACTAGAATCTTCGGCTTGCTAAACCTTTGATCCTAGAGTGAGTAGAGAGTGTCTAAGGGGTGTTTTCTTTTCAAGGAGAGGGATTCTCAACACATGAGAAGGATTCTCCTTGAGCTTGAGGAAGAAGAAGATGAAGTGAGGAGAGAGAATGAATATGATAGAATGAGCTATCTTTTTCCTTTTAGCAACCATATCAAAAGAAAAAGAATTATCTAATTAGTAATAATAATTCAAATGAGAATAGTTGATGGTTGTTTTGGAATGACCACTATCATCCCTTCATTAAATGAATGTTGGCAAGAATCAAGGAGCATCCTTGCAAAGTAATGATGATGGTCAAACATTCAACCATGGTCAACAAGTCAACCATGGTCAACAAGTCAACAAAACCAACCATAACATAATTTCATTTAATTACTATTATTAATTGATATCTCACTAATTCATTAGGGTTTGGAAAAAAGACGACTGTCAACTGTGCATGCGCACCCGTTCCGAAACCCTAATGAAAAACCTCTTCTTCCGCCTCAAACAACTGTGCATACACACCTGCATTCTTGTTCCGAGGAACATGAATACTGAGAGATAAAAGTAACCCCAAAACATATACCAGTATCCGGCTCAAACCAGAGCCCGCTGGCAATATCCGTCCGGACTCCAAACGTGCACAAGTGCGCGGATGAGAACGAACCCTGTCGCAAAACCATGCGACCTCTACTCTGTTCTGCCCAGAGACGAATACCCTCTGTGTGGGACTCTAAAGACTCGACACTACGCTGGCAGTGGGTTTAACCACAGACCGCAAGCGGCACTAGCTGTGCGTAACGGTCCCCAGGTAGAAGCCGACAAGAAGGCTGACGAGGTGAACCCCATCTGAACTCCTACTGAGTCTGAATGTGACATTCTCCGTACAGTCCGGTCTGTTCGTCTGATACATCGCATGGCGGGCCTAGGGGGCGGTAAACGTCAGTCCCCTAATAGCGGTACAAGTCGTGTCGGAGTGAAGCCCAAAACACCCTGAGATAACACTGGAAGCCTACCAGTATATCTCGCTTGCCCTGGCCAGGGACTACTCGTGTAATGGCTCTCCTAGACACAGCGCGATGTCAACCCCCAATACCGGGAGAGACAAATCCTGTCTAACCGTCACTGCCTCCAAGTGCTTCGGGACTGCACCCAACTACTACCTGTTTGCACGACTCCTTTGAACCGTGGTAGGGTAGTGATCAAAGTGCAGTGGGAACACACTCGAGGCGAAGTGCCAGTGTCAAGTCAGCGGACTAAGCTGTACTCATGTCACCTGGGAACTGATAACTGACGATAGGTATAATACCAACTGGTCAGTTCCCGACGAGTCATGTCCGGTGTACTCATAACCTAACGAGCACCCGTATACTATCTCCAGTACGACGTACTGATGGCTGTGGGACAGACCATCTCCCATACTGGGATGAGAAGCGCATACGCTAGTCTACTCCGGAGTATCGATGCCCTGTCTCGATAGTCCTGCGACTAGGGACCTGTATAAGGATGTGCTTATAGATTACACAACCCCCACTAGTGTGACTGCCATCACAACGCTGGTAATCAAGCAAAGATCCTAAGGGCTCCACTAATGTGTATAGGTGATATCGCAAAATAAACACATGTACACATTGAAGTAGAAACAAACCAAGTAGCATACTACTATATTGAGCAAGATTGTTTATACAAGGTGAATATCCCAAGCTTCCATTAAGTAATATACAAACTAGTATGATACAGTAATGGCCTCTAGGGCATATACACTAACAATCTCCCACTTGCACTAAGGCCATGTACTGGCGTATCGAAGACCTATCATCTCGATCATCCGCTCGAACTGAGTCTGGGGTAGGGCCTTGGTGAATGGATCTGCAGTGTTTTCTTCTGAAGCAACCCTCCGAACCTCGATCTCCTTCCGATCCACGATCTCCCTAATCAGGTGATACCGCCTCAAGATGTGCCTGGATCTCTGATGGGACCTGGGTTCCTTTGCTAAAGCTATAGCCCCGTTGTTGTCGCAATACAGAGGTATTGGGTCAACAATAGACGGAACCACCTGAAGTTCTTTCAAGAACTTCCTCATCCAGACAGCTTCTTTTGCGGCATCAGATGCAGCGATGTATTCCGCTTCCATCGTCGAGTCTGCAACGGTTTCCTGTTTGGAACTCTTCCAACACACCGCCCCTCCATTGAGGGTAAAAATAAAACCCGACATGGACTTGGAATCATCCTTGTCACTCTGGAAGCTGGAGTCAGCAAAGGCCTCGATCTGGAGGTCTTTTCCGCCATACACCAAGAACATCTCCTTAGTCCTTCTCAGGTACTTGAGAATGTTCTTTACTGCTATCCAGTGTTTCTCCTCAGGGTTTGACTGATACCGGCTTACTACACTCAGTGCATAAGCTACATCCGGTCTGGTACACAACATCGCATACATTATAGAGCCTACCGCAGAAGCGTAGGGTATAATAGACATGCGATCCCTCTCCAAATCAGTCTTGGGGGACATCTCTTTAGAGACGGTGATTCCGTGACAAGCCGGTAGGTTACCGCGCTTGGAATCTTCCATACTGAATCTTTTCAGTACGGTGTCGATGTACCTGGACTGTGAAAGTCCTAATATCCTCTTGGATCTATCACGATGGATCCGGATCCCCAGGATGTAAGAGGCATCACCCAGGTCTTTCATGGAGAACCTGTGTGACAAGAAACCCTTGACAGATTGTAGCATAGGAATGTCATTTCCTATTAAGAGAATGTCATCCACGTATAAAACGAGGAATACTACAGTTCTCGCTACAAATCTACTATAGATGCATGGTTCATCTGGATTTTTGATAAAGCCAAATTCCTTGACCGTCTCATCAAAACAGATGTTCCAACTCCGCGATGCCTGCTTTACTCCATAGATGGACTTAAGCAACTTGCACACCTTTCCGCTGCTCCCACTCTGAATGAAACCCTCTGGCTGATCCATATAGACACACTCCTCTAAATTTCCATTTAGAAAAGCGGTTTTTACGTCCATCTGCCAAATCTCATAATCGTGGAAGGCAGCAATGGCAAGAAGGATCCCAATGGATTTCAGCATAGCCACTGGAGAGAAGGTTTCGTCATAGTCCAAGCCAGTTCTTTGACGGAAACCCTTTGCTACAAGTCTAGTTTTATAGGTCTCAACCTGTCCATCTACACCAATCTTCCTTTTGAAGATCCACTTGCATCCTACGGGTTTTACCCCGTCTGGAGCAATGTCCAACGTCCATACTTTGTTGGTGTACATGGACTCCATTTCGGTCCGCATTGCATCCAGCCATTTTACCGAGTCAACGCTCTGAACGGCCTGCTGGAAGCTAGTAGGCTCATCATAATCTATGATGCAATCCTCTCTATCCCCGTCTATGAGAAAACCGTAGTATCTCTCGGGCGGATGAGACTGCCTACTACTCCTGCGGAGCGGCGTAGGAATGTCCTGTTCTTTTGAACTTACTGGCTCTTCCAAGCTTTCAGTAATAGCTTGTGGTTCTGGAATTTCTTCCAGTTCTATTGCGTTCCCACTTATCTGGGTTTCCAAAAACTCAGTTTCCAAGAAGCGGGCATGTTGAGAAACAAAAACCTTTTGTTCCTCAGCGGAATAGAACAGATACCCCCTGGAGTTCTTTGGGTATCCCACAAACTTACACTGTACTGAACGTGCCTCGAGCTTGTCCGCATGCTGCTTTTTTACAAAAGCTGGACATCCCCATATCTTAAGGTACTTAAGACAGGGTTTCTTCCCACTCCACATCTGATATGGAGTGGTAGGCACAGTCTTGGTGGGAGTCTTGTTCAAGAGATATGCAGCTACTTCTAGTGCATAGCCCCAGAAAGATCGCGGTAACTCAGCCTTACTCATCATGGAACAAACCATATCCAATAGGGTTCGATTCCTCCTTTCCGATACACCGTTATGTTGCGGAGTGTATGGAGGAGTACGCTGAGAGATAATTCCATTCTCTTTTAAAAAATCCAGGAACTCGGCACTCAAGTATTCACCACCTCGATCCGATCTTAGAATCTTAATACTTTTGCCTGTTTGTTTTTCAACTTCATTCTTGTAATCCCGAAATTTCTCAAAGGCCTCGGATTTGTGCTTCATTAAGAAGACATGTCCATACCTAGAGAAATCGTCTGTGAAAGTAATGAAGTATGAATAACCGCTTCGCGCATGTGTAGACATTGGACCACACACGTCACTGTGTATGAGTCCCAAGAGCTCGCTCGCTCTTTCTCCGTGTCCAGTGAACGGAGTCTTTGTCATCTTTCCCATGAGACAAGATTCATAAGTGGCATAAGACTGATACTCGAACGGATCCAAGTATCCTTCTTTATGTAACTTAGTCAACCGTGTCTCATTAATGTGACCCAGTCTACAATACCATAAGAAAGCCTGATTGATATTTGGAGACTTTCTTTTATGTGTATTCTGGACATTGAAAATATATGGTTGGTTTAATACGTATATACCATTGCTCAGTGTACCTGACCCAATCAGAACTTGATTAAGGTGAATGTTTACAACATTACTTACAAACGCAAATTCATAACCTTCTTTAGAAACCAAAGATACAGAAATGATATTACAAGTTGCGTTGGGTACAAAAAAGCAATTACGCAAAACCAAAACATGCCCATCTGACATTCCCAGGTGATAGTCCCCCACGGCTTTAGCATCCATGCTAGCTCCGTTCGCAACTCTGAGGGTCATGTCACCTGCCTTCAAAAACCTACGGTTTCTCAACGCCTGCAAAGAATTACAGATATGAGATCCTGATCCGGTATCCAATACCCAGGAAGTAGAGTTTATAGAAAGACAGTTTTCAATAACATACACACCTGAAGCTGAAGCCGCAACCTGCTTCAGTTCCTGTGTCCTGGCCTTCCAAGCCCTGCAATCTTTCTTCCAGTGTCCACTCTTGTGACAATAGAAGCATTCCTCTTTACTCACAAGCTTCCCCGCTATCTTTGTTGCCTTTTCTTTTCCCTTCGTATCCACTTTACTAACACCGCCCCTTGGTTTGGCGGGGGCTTTCCTCAAACATTCAACCATGGTCAACAAGTCAACCATGGTCAACAAGTCAACAAAACCAACCATAACATAATTTCATTTAATTACTATTATTAATTGATATCTCACTAATTCATTAGGGTTTGGAAAAAAGACGACTGTCAACTGTGCATGCGCACCCGTTCCGAAACCCTAATGAAAAACCTCTTCTTCCGCCTCAAACAACTGTGCATACACACCTGCATTCTTGTTCCGAGGAACATGAATACTGAGAGATAAAAGTAACCCCAAAACATATACCAGTATCCGGCTCAAACCAGAGCCCGCTGGCAATATCCGTCCGGACTCCAAACGTGCACAAGTGCGCGGATGAGAACGAACCCTGTCGCAAAACCATGCGACCTCTACTCTGTTTTGCCCAGAGGCGAATACCCTCTGTGTGGGACTCTAAAGACTCGACACTACGCTGGCAGTGGGTTTAACCACAGACCGCAAGCGGCACTAGCTGTGCGTAACGGTCCCCAGGTAGAAGCCGACAAGAAGGCTGACGAGGTGAACCCCATCTGAACTCCTACTGAGTCTGAATATGACATTCTCCGTACAGTCCGGTCTGTTCGTCTGATACATCGCATGGCGGGCCTAGGGGGCGGTAAACGTCAGTCCCCTAATAGCGGTACAAGTCGTGTCGGAGTGAAGCCCAAAACACCCTGAGATAACACTGGAAGCCTACCAGTATATCTCGCTTGCCCTGGCCAGGGACTACTCATGTAATGGCTCTCCTAGACACAGCGCGATGTCAACCCCCAATACCGGGAGAGACGAATCCTGTCTAACCGTCACTGCCTCCAAGTGCTTCGGGACTGCACCCAACTACTACCTGTTTGCACGACTCCTTTGAGCCATGGTAGGGTAGTGATCAAAGTGCAGTGGGAACACACTCGAGGCGAAGTGCCAGTGTCAAGTCAGCGGACTAAGCTGTACTCATGTCACCTGGGAACTGATAACTGACGATAGGTATAATACCAACTGGTTAGTTCCCGACGAGTCCTGTCCGGTGTACTCATAACCTAACGAGCACCCGTATACTATCTCCAGTACGACGTACTGATGGCTGTGGGACAGACCATCTCCCACACTGGGATGAGAAGCGCATACGCTAGTCTACTCCGGAGTATCGATGCCCTGTCTCGATAGTCCTGCGACTAGGGACCTGTATAAGGATGTGCTTATAGATTACCCAGCCCCCACTAGTGTGACTGCCATCACAACGCTGGTAATCAAGCAAAGATCCTAAGGGGTCCACTAATGTGTATAGGTGATATCGCAAAATAAACACATGTACACATTGAAGTAGAAACAAACCAAGTAGCATACTACTATATTGAGCAAGATTGTTTATACAAGGTGAATATCCCAAGCTTCCATTAAGTAATATACAAACTAGTATGATACAGTAATGGCCTCTAGGGCATATACACTAACAGTGTCACCAGAGAACTGCCATCTGACGTGAGGTATAATACCATCTGGGAGTTCTCGGCGAGTCCGTTCAGTGTACCCAGTCTCCACTGAGCACCCGTATACCATCTCTGATGTCAAACACTAATGGATATGGGATCATCCATCGCCCATCACATGGGTCGAGAAGATATACGCTAGTCTACTCTGGAATATCGATGCCCCGTCTCGATATTCCCACGACTAGGAACAATGAAGGATGTACTCATTGACTACCCAGGCCCCACTAGTATGATCTGCATCATAGTCCTGGAAGTCGAGTACTCATCCTAAGGGCTTTATCAACATGTAATCAGAGAGACAGAAAGTATACATGTTAAGACAAAGAGCAACCAGATAGCGTACTATCATGTCGAGCAAGAAAGTCCTACCTATATATGTCCCAGCATCCACTACAATATACATCCAATGTACAGTAATGGCCTCTAGGGCATACATATAACTAACAATCTCCCACTTGCACTAGGGCCATCTGTAGCAGTGGTTGCAGTATCTAATACTCAACCATCCCTTAAAAGCCTCTATTTGGGAAAAGGCCTTTGTGAGTGGATCCGCCGTGTTGTCCTCTGAGTCTACTCTCCTAACCTCGATCACCCTGGAGATCAACTATCTCCATGGTCAGGTGATGCTGCCTCAGATTATGTCTGGGTCACTGATGGGACCAGGGTTCCTAGGCCAAAGCCACAGTTCCATTGTCACACAATGGTAGGAACCTAGTTCATCCTATGAACCAATATACACCCAAACTGCCTCTTTGGTAGTATCTTTAATAGCGATGTTACCAGCCTTTATCGTCTAGTTTGTCACGGTATCTAGCTTGGAAATCTTCCAACATACCGTCCCTTTACTGAGGGTAAAGACAATGCCTGTGACTGACATTCAGTCGTCTTTATCACTCTGGAACCCTTCCAGTGATTCTCCCCAGGATCGATTGATACCATCTCACTACAACTAGTGAGTATCCTAACATCCAATTATATCTATCTCATAGATCCAAAGCTTAGGATTTAGTATGTATCACTTTGATCCTATATGGAAAATCAATGTGATAAGCGGAGATTGATCGAGCGTAGCATAGGAAACTCCTTCCCTATCAAGAGTATGTCATCCACGTACTCTACGAGGATCATCACCATACTCCCTACTATCTTTTTGTATATACAAGGTTCATCTACCATTTTGATGATGTCAAACTGTTTGACTAACACATCAAAACAGATGTTCCAACTCCGCGATGTCTGCTTTATCCTATAAAGCATCTTGCACACGTTTCCGCTGCTCCCACTGTCTACGAGGCCCTCTGGCTGTGTATTTATAGACTCCCTCTTCTAAAACATCATTTAGAAAAGCTGTCATGACACCCAACCACCAGATATCGTAGTCATGGTATGTAGCCGTGGTAAGTAGGATCTGGATGGACTTAAGCATAGATCCTTAGAAAAGGTTTCATCATAATCCACGCCTGGTCGATGACGAAAACCTTTAACAAGTCAAGCTTTGAAAGTCTCAACTTTTCCATCTACACCAAGTAATCTTCTCAAGATATCTTTGCTCCTGATGGGGATTTAACCCTTCAGATATAGCACCCAAAGTCCATACTTTGTTGGTGTATAAGGATTCCATCTCAGATCACTAAGCATCCAGCCATTCTTACAGAGTCCCACTCCTGATGGCCAGCTCGAAACTAGTTGGGTCATCATCTCATGATGCAATCCTCGCTCCCACTGTCATAGAGAAACCGAAGTAGCTCTCAGGTGGGTGAGGAGCCCTACTAGATCGGCGGAGAGGCTGAGGTTCGTTGGTATCTATTGAATCCTTTGGTTCTGTCATATCATCAGCTGCAGTTTTGTATAGCTGGAACCTTTCCAGTTCTACATAACAGACCTTGCCTCGAGCTTGTCCGGATTTTGCTTTTCAGACATAGCCCGGACAACCCCAAATCTTAACCAACTTAAGATATGGGCTCTTCCCTTTCCATATCACATATGAAGTGGTAGGCAACTGATTTGATTCGAACCCTATTCAATAGGTATGCAGCTTCTCAAGTGCATAACTCCCAAAAGGAAATAGGTAACTCAGTTGTACTCATCATAGAGCACACCTTATCAAATAGGGTGTGATTGCTCCACCCCGATATACCATCGTGCTTTGGTGTATTCGGAGGAATAATGCTGAGAGAGAATCTCATTCTCCTTTAGAATAGTCCAGGATTTCCGTGCTCAAGTATTCTCCTCCTTGATCTCATCAAAGGACATAATACTCATACCCGTATTGGTTCTCTACTTCTAACTTATATTCTGTGAATATCTCAAAAGGTTCAGACTTGTGTTTCAACAGGAACATAGGTCTGAATCTCGAAAGATCATCAGAGAATGTAATGAAGTACAAAGAACCAGTCCTGGCATATGTAGACAGGGGACCTTACATACATCAACATGTATCATCCCAAGAGTTTACTAACTCTTTCTCTGTTTCCAATAAACAGAGCTGGTGTCATTATATCTTTGTGACTTGACTGTCAAGTTTCACAAGATGTAAATTCAAACAGATTTAAATATGCATCTAAATGTAACTTCAGCTAGTCAGGTCGCATTGATATGACCTAGTCTACAATACCTCAAGAAAAATTCGTTCATTTCTGAACTCTTCCTCTTGTGTGTGTTCCGTATACTAAAGAACTGTAGTTTGATTTAGAACATTAATGCTTTTAGATAACGTGCCTGAACCGATTAACTTTTGATATAGGAAATGTTCAAAACATTATCCAATAATACAAAATTTTATCATTTCTTTACTGATAAAGAGACTGATATGATTTTGTATATCAGGTTCGGTATCTAATAGCATTTGTTCAGAATCAATGTATTGGTAATACAGGGTGACAGTGACCAACAGACTTGGCTGCAACACTTGCCCCGTTTTCTGCCTCATGAAACTTATCACCCGTTCTCAGTTTTTCTACCCTTTTGTAGCCCTATGTAACAGATTACATATCTGGGATCCTGATCCGGTATCAGATACCCAGGATGCGGAGGATACTTAGAAACAGTTCTTTGTAATGAACACACCCGAAGGAGATGCATCATATGCACTGTCTTCGTTTGGGCGGCATAGGAATTCTGGTATTCCCTATTTCCTGCTCTGTCTTATAACAATTATAAGTTGGAGCGGGACCAACGTTCCCCAGCTCAGTATAACAAACGGGTTCGGTCAATACATCCATTTTATTATCTTGATTAAGGCGTGATATGGTCGCTACCAGGAGAGAGAGAAGAAAACACTCAGCGTGCGCTCTTGCAAGATTAGATTGGTTATATACTTTATCTAATCAGGATGGCTCCCACTGTTTTTATCAAATCTTCCTTCAAACCTTAAAAGGAAAGACTAGCCGGGATTAATTACACTCTATAAGTTCGCTAATCTTTCAGCCAGGCCAGTGTCGGTATTTTGAGGGAGGTTCCCCGTACTTTCGCACGGACCTAATTACAGTAAACCTCGTTTTCCCAGAGGCGTAACCCCGTTGACACCTTTCTAGACACCTACTTGATCGGCTAATTGCAAAGTGCAAAACTCTCCCAGGAGTAACAATTACTCGCAGTGGGTATCGGGATCCAACTATCATATAGAAGGTATGCAATCTCATTGCAAATTTCAACACTTGAAACTCCCGATAAAGGTTTTTACCCCTAGCACCTATGACCTTAACCATGGTCAACAAATCATAAGTACTAGTCAAGTTCTACCCGTCATTTCGTGATTAATTAGACCCACCCACTTGACCCTTAACTAAGGTCAACAAAGTCATGCGACTGTCCTAACTAATCGCATCATATGCGGTGTAGGAAGACATCACTTAGCTACCGTACACTGTGCCTTGACTATGGTCAACAAACACAGCACGAATACTAAGTACTCTACTTCCTAAAATGACGTAGGGTTGCGAATGGTTTTTGTGAAAACCTTTAACGCTTTGAACTTGATCTCGTTGCGGAATCAAATGGTTTTTAAATGGAATGTTTTCGAGGCTTTTCTAGTTTTGCTAAAGGGGTCACTCCCGGTGAAGGGATCGTCGGCCCTTTCCTCGTCGAATGAGGTGCGGGATATATCATATATATCACTGTGCAAAGCAGAAACTATAGAAGCGATCAAATGACAAACCGAGGGTTGTAGCATCTGCCAGTTATTGCTAAAGGAGTCACTCCCGGTGAAGGGATCTCGGTCCTTTCCTCATCGAATAAGGTGCAGGATGTTCTACAATGAACACCGCGATGCAAAGCAAGAACTGTAGCTACCTGTTTTTATTTTGAAATTCGATTCCACAACATCAATTAGGTTTATTTTCTTTCATTAATCTCATTAATGAATATCCCATCATTTAAGTCCACCTAAACATCACAGATAAATATAACGTACGCTTATACCATCCGCATTCGCCTCGATGTCCCGTCTGCACCGTTAGGTTAGGTAACTAACGGCAGAGCGGGGCAGGGCTAGCGCGGGTGTAAAACATAAGCAACGTTTATATAATATATCATATATACTATATATAATATCTGTCAGAGAACATCACATGATCACAACACAGATAAATCACAGCAGAAGAAACATATGAAATATTGGATATACTAGGACGTCCGTGTTTTCAATACGAGCCGGTATAAAACACGGATTCCACGGTCGTGATGAATAGCCAATCCCACACCCCTAGACCCCTACGAGAGCGGCAAGCAACCCTACCAATTCTAGGGTTAGGAGACCCGGACTCGACTCCTCGAGATGGTCTCCCACTAGACCCTAGAACCCGGTTACTTGTGCTCCCCTCCTTGGGTCTATCCTAGTGCAGAAAAGTAAATAATATACATCAACGGTGACAACTTCCGCAACCTGGAAGTGCCCCAATAAAAGAATATTACATACAAGTTTTTACATGAATGAAAATGAAAAACACTAATCTCACATAAAAACCCCCGGCTATTCAAACACGACGATCCAATATAACATATCCAGCAACACATAACATCATATGTCATCAACGTAAGTAAATATGCGCATCCCAATTGTCGTTGACATATAGCAACGAAAACGGCGATATCACATATTACACTTACGGTCACAGAAAAGAAAGTGTAAAACTACAACAGTTGGAATCCGCAACCACCTCAGACATCGCATGCCTGATCAAATGAATTCTTTAGACATCGCATGCCTAACAATTATAAACCCCGCATTTTAGTCTCAAAATCGAAAACACTTTTCAATATCAAGTCGGGCAATTCAACAGGATTCCCGACATTCTGATCGAATGCTCGTCGCAAACTTTAGTAGGCGGCCGCACCCCCGACGCCGTCGACAAAGTGCACCAAGGCGGAACACCGCTGCCGCGAGCACCCGAACGGATGCTTTCGGCGACGGGGTTCTCCTACAGTCACTTGGTCGGGGCTACGGAGTGAGGCTGTCTATTAAGTTTACCCGGCGAGTATCCGCGTACGCTACGTGATTGCGACGGACTTTTGATCACATCAAAACTCCGTGGCAACCGATCAAGTGAGACTAAACTGCTATGTTTATAATATTCATTCCGTTATCTCATAACTACTTGTGAATTCCAATTATTGTATCACATTCCGGATAAATAGAAAACGCTAAACTTTTCGATCGAACAATCGAACACCCAAGTTTTCCCGATACAGCTCAACACATGAAATAAGTCTAACAACATTCAGTTTGTGCCTCAGTACCAACGGTCCAGCCGTAGAAGGGTCAAGCCAACGCCTCACATGTGGCACGCCGTACTGCCCCAAACCCGAAGGTTCAAAGGGCAGTTCAAGACGGTCACATAATCGAGTTAAGGTTTGTTGTCTTCTAGAGAGTCCATCGCGTTACTTGCACTACTTAGAACGTCGTTAAACTACGGAAAAATCCAACAATTGGAAATTTCCCGGCAGGGGAAAAAGTGGGTATTTATATCCGGTCGAACTTTTTAACATATTCTAAAATACCCGGAAACACACACAGACAAAATTAGACAGTCCGATCGAATCACCGAATCCCCAATACAACCCAGAAAATAAAACTCTGGAATAAATATTAAAATATTCCCAGGAAAACCAGCACTGCTTACTAAGAATTACGGTGCAAACCTCGATGCACAAAACGACAAACTAGCCGCGGAACTGCTGCATGAGCATGCTCATGCCGCGGATCCGCGGCGACTTTAAGGAATCAGGCCATCGAATTTTACAGTAAGTCTTAGATCTTCCTGCTGATTTTTCTGCATATTTTTAATTCACAAAAATCCACGAATTTCAAAAATGTCCAGAGAGCATGTTAAAATCGGGGTTTCGGGTCGATCGGACTTCTAACTCCGTCTACGCATCGCCTAAGGCTCTAGCTAGGCTCTGATACCACTGTAGGGTTCCTAGGCACTCCCAAGAGGCCTCACAAGTGATCAAACATGCACAAATCAAAAATTCCTTGTGCCTACAAACCCTAATACGGATCGTTAACTAGAAATCAAGGCGATGCAAGCAAGTAAACGGAATTATAGCTAAAGGGAAGGGGCTACAACCTTTGTAGATCCGGTCCTCCACCTCCTAAGCTCCGCGATGAAGTATCCTCGCTGTACAAATCGGATCTTGGGCTCTAGCGTCGGCTTCATCGGAGAAAAAATGGGCTAGGTCATCGACGACGATGCCGAAGATGATCTACGTCGAGGCATCGCTAGATCAAGCTCCAACTTCACCAAGTCAAGAAAACTTGTGAAGGAAACACCCTATACTACTTGGCAAGAGGTAGAGGATGAAGAAATACGAAGTGGGTAGACTTTAGATTTGGATTTCTCACACTTTTTCATCAATCACCATTGATGTAGCAAGCTTTCTTCATGGAAGAAGAAGATGATGAAGAAGAAGAAGATATGATAAGTGTTGAATAATAATATAAATAAATCAATACTTATCATATATTAACCCTTGGTTAATTGTAGAGAATGGACCATGGTTAACTTGAATGGTTAGGGTTAAGGATGAGACAAGAATGGTGACTTAGTCAATGCTTCATGAAACTTCAACTAAAAACAAACTAAGCCACCATTTCTTTTTTCTTTTTATCATTTTCTTTAAACAAAAAGAATAAATAAATGAATAAGTAAATAAAATGAAACCCTAACCATTCATATAACCATGGTCAATTCTTTACACAAACCCAAGCTTGCATGTATCATCAAACATGATACAATCTTGTGCACAAAAGTATATCACATATACAACTTGCACAATCCAAGTGAGAAAATCCATTTAAAGTGAACCAATACTAGTTGATGCAAAGT
Source organism: Agapanthus africanus (assembly GCA_030015575.1). Classification (NCBI taxonomy): domain Eukaryota; kingdom Viridiplantae; phylum Streptophyta; class Magnoliopsida; order Asparagales; family Amaryllidaceae; genus Agapanthus; species Agapanthus africanus. Next base: position 303,535,184 of record CM057348.1, read on the forward strand.
AATATATCAAATATATAATTCTACATTAAATCATTAAATCAACACTTGATTTAACGATACGGTCATGTCGCATATAACCGGCTAGTATCCAATGTATCGGCTTATCGAATCAGTCCTTGATTTGATAACTAGGTTATATCGCATACAACCATTCGACACATTCATCGCGAGAATGAAATACGGTATCACATACACGCATTATACTCGGTCCCGCACATATCTCATATGCGCTCCTATTTCGTTTCGCTTGAGCCAGGAAACCTCTGTGTAGGACTCTAAAGACTCGTCAATACGCCGGCAGCAGGTGATGATCATATCAAACACCTACAAGCCGCATGCGGTCTGCTAAACGTAACGGCCACCCGGGTATTGAGCGATCAGAAGATCGACGAGCAAGCCCGCTCACACTCCTGTGAATCCAACCAGTAACACTTACCGTACAGTCCGGTCTGTTCGTCTGATATGTCGCATATCTCGCCTAGGGGTGGTAAACGTCAGACCCCAGTAGCTCGATAAGTCATGCCGACTTGAGGTCCATAACATTCGTGAAACTACTGATAACTCTTACCAGTATATCACTGCAACCCTGGCCAGGGATTTCCTGTTATGGCCAGTCGAGCATAGCGCAACATCAACCCCCAATACCGGGAGAGACGAATCCCCTCCTATCGCTCATTGCCTCCATGTGAATCGGGACTGTACCCAAAAACCACCTGTTTGCACGACTCAGTAGAGCCGTGGTAGGGTGGAAATCAAAGCACAGTGGGAGACACACAAGACTCTATGACGATCCCGGGTCAACAGACTAAGCTGTACCAGTGTCACCAGAGAACTGCCATCTGACGTGAGGTATAATACCATCTGGGAGTTCTCGGCGAGTCCGTTCAGTGTACACAGTCTCCACTGAGCACCCGTATACCATCTCTGATGTCAAACACCAATGGATATGGGATCATCCATCGCCCATCACATGGGTCGAGAAGATATACGCTAGTCTACTCTGGAATATCGATGCCCCGTCTCGATATTCCCACGACTAGGAACAATGAAGGATGTCCTCATTGACTACCCAGGCCCCACTAGTATGATCTGCATCATAGTCCTGGAAGTCGAGTACTCATCCTAAGGGCTTTATCAACATGTAATCAGAGAGACAGAAAGTATACATGTTAAGACAAATAGCAACCAGATAGCGTACTATCATGTCGAGCAAGAAAGTCCTACCTATATATATCCCAGCATCCACTACAATATACATCCAATGTACAGTAATGGCCTCTAGGGCATACATATAACTAACAGTTTCAACCAGAGCGGACAATACCATCTGTGTTTGGGGATGAGTCGTGACATTTCTGTTCTCTTTTTCAAATTTTTTTGTTTTTCCTTCCCTGCAATTTTTATTTTTAAGCAAAACCCAATGTGAGGTAGTTTCTCTAACTAACTGATAAAACCGTGAGCGGTTGCGTTTTCAAAAAAATGTTATGTAACTGAGAGTAAGAGTAGGGAAAATATAGTTTTATAACTTCCTTTGGATTTTTTTTCTTCTTTTTTAAAACCATAGGATGAGAAAACTACGCATTTCTCGGGATATGTGACATTTACCGAAGGATTGTTAATTGGATTTGAATCTCGATTTCTTTACCCCTCAAGTTTTATGGTTATAATAGTAGAGATGATAAAAATATAAAGATGCATGTATAAATTTGTAAGATATATCTACTTTTGGGTTTTTGAGCATAAGAAAGAATGTGATAATGAATGTGATTATGAGAGAGAGAGAGAGAGTTGTTGACTTTTCATTTTCTTATTTTTGTTTTTTCTTGTGGATGAGGTGGACATCTCCACTACTCAACTTTAGCTATTGGAATTTTGTCTTTTTTTTATTTTGTTGCTTTATGACATCATTTAGGGACTTCTAGTTATCTCTCTCTCTCTATTATTATTTCTCTCTCTCTCTATTATTATAGGGCAAAAGGAAGGGGGTCATTTAATTTTGAAATTAATTGATGATGTGGCGTCTTATTTATTCAAAAAAATATCGTTGTTTTATGTGCGATGCAAGTAATTAAATACCATGTCATTATTAGTTTACAAGTGTGATCCACGTAATTAAATTATCATATCATTATTATTTTAAAGTGCAATGCAAGTAGTTAAATTAAACAAAAATTAATCATTAAAATTTCTGCAATTATGTGTGTGCGACGCACGTGGCACAAAAGCTGGTTATCATAGGACAAAAGGAGTCATTTGATTTTGAAATTGATCGGTGATGTGACCTTTTATATTTTCAAAGAAATCAAACAAAAAAGCACCATTGTTTCATGTGCAATGCACGTAATTAAATGCCACGTCATTATAATTTACAGATGCGCCACGTCATTATTATTTACAAGTGTAATGCATTTGGTTAAATTATAATAAAGGTGGTTAAATTATCAATAAAATTTGGATGCTTTGAAAAAACTCCAGTAATAGTAAAGATAAAGATGAGTGAGAAAGAGAGATCTGGATGATTTAGAATTTAGAGAAAAATTATAGAAATTTCAACAAAATTTTTTAATTTATCTTGAAAAGATAACAAAATGCCACACAACCACCCATGGGTTCTAGTTATAACAGTAGAGATTTGGTTTAAGAGGATATGATAACAAAATGCCACATAACAACCCATGGATTCTAGTTATAACAGTAGAGATTTGGTTTAAGAGGATATACGTAAAGTTTCCTTTTTATTCCAAAGGAAGTTTCATTTTTATTCCAAAGGTTCAGATCAATTCTCATACCCAAACTCTTGTGGTATCACATATATCAGTAAATATGTCAAATATTAGTCAAACCCTTTTGTAAACCACCTTTTGTTTGTTAGTCAATTCATTAACTAGCAATCCCAAACTACAAGAAATCTAGAGAATTTCTCAATTCTAAAATTGTTGAAGGTCCCCGCCGTAGCCGTAGCCCACACTGCGGGTGGTAATTGAACGAGCTAGCTCGGTTCGATAGGGTTCAGCTCAATATCAGCTCGTTTAAACTCGATTCATTTTTTAATGAGCTGAACATGAACCAGAAAGCCTGGCTCGTTTATTAAACGAGCCAAACTCGAGCTCAGCTAGGCTCATTCAGTATTGACTCGATTTCGGCTCAATTACATAGTTTGAAAAAACAGTAACATGTAATATAAAGCATATTTTATACAACTCTCAGGACACTTAATTCAATTAAGGGACAATATATAACGTGTAACTAAGATGAAAAACCTAGCACTTAGACCCATTCCATGCTCTAGATGTTAATTTTTTTTAATCTTTCCATATCTCAAAACCCTGGGTCTTAGGCTCTATGATTGACCTAGCTTCTTACAAAATACATTCATGTTTCTTCTGAAACTCCTGTAATGCATATTGACCTATCCTCAGCCTTCACCAAACGCCACTTTGTCGTTTTCCTTTAAAAGATCGTTTAATAGAAGATGCATCTGATCTCGACTTTGGCTCGTTTAAGCCTCGGTAAGCTAACGAGCTGAATATGCGCCAGTCCTGCTCAGCTCGAGCCGAACTCAAGCCGAGCTTGAACTAGCATAAACTAAGCCGAGCCGAGCCTGGACAAGGGTCGGCTCGTTCAAGCTCAGTTCGGTTACACACCCACACCCACACCCACCAAAAGAAAAGGAGGAAAAGATAAACCCGCCCCCAAAATAAATTTAAAAAATTCACTAACCCCCCCCCCCCACCCCCACCCCGACCCCGCACCCCCATAGCTATCTCTTATCTTCGTTAATCTAAACTTGCTATTTATTTTTAGTGTAAACTTTACTACACAAACTTTTTTGAGTTATTGAGATAAGATCATTGAACTATAAAAATGCTATAAAATCCATTTTCGTTAAAAAGGTGAAATATTTTTGTCAAAAAAATACCACATTCCGTTCATATTCAATCTATCACTAGACATTTTGAGGTTCATATTCAATCTATCACTGGACATTTTGAGGTAATTCGGTCTAATTGTGAGTCTAATTGTGAATTGCAGGAGTTTATGAAACTAACGGTTTCGGACAACAATGATAGCTTAGGAAGGTTCTATAGCATTTTTTAAAGTTTAATGGTGGGAAAACATGGATTTTAAGTTTACCCTTAATTTTATATCCACAGCTCACCAACAAATAAACATGTGCATTGCACGAAATGCGTTACGAAAAAGGAACGCATAGTTTCTACTACCATAACCCGAAGGAGCCCTCTTCTTTCCACAGGAAATACGGCAAAAACCAAAGAAAACTCGACTTTTTCTTTATTCCCCAAAGTCCACATCATCCAAAGGAGTCTCTCTCTCTCTCTCTCTCTCTCTCTCAAAATTCTTTTTTGTAATCTAAATTTGCATTTATTGTTTATGTGGTAACTCTCAAATATATATACAGGCGCATCACGCTGGCAAACATCCAGTCATGTTCAACTACAAACAAGATTGTCGGCAAGCTGGCAGCTTACATAGAAAAGAATTTTATAACCTCAGACATGCTCAGTAAAGTAAACAAGAAATAAAACAACAATTCTGACATCCATGCAAAGACAACATGAAGGACGGCAAACTTAGGTTTATAGGACATCAAGGTAAATTAAAAATATAAATTAAGTTAATACTTAAGGGGGGGTTTCCCCTCACAGAAAATGACCAAAAGGTCTACAAAGTTTGATTCATAAAATGCTAAAATAAATGACAGATACAAATAAAAAACGGGAAGAACGAAACTAAAAACAGAACACAGAAGTCTAGGCAAAGTTAGTGAGCACCTTACTGACTAAATGCTCCCCATATACCGCTCCCTCGTATCTCGGAACTCCACCGGTCTTCTCCAAACAGAAGTCGAATGGCTTAACACGTGTATCGAAATTTGTCTGCTCATGGAACAAAACCAATGGCTTCACATCAGATGATATATATAATTTATAAAAGTTTGTTTGAATAGACCTCAAATCAAATCTTTACTAGTATTTTGAACGTGCGATGCACGTGTATATTTTAAACAACATATATACATCGCACTAAAGACGTGTGTAAATTTTTTTTATCCTAGACATTGCATATGAAAATTTCTAAAGATTTATGAGTATACAAAATAACAAGGATATAAAGGCTTATGCATACATTTGTAAACCATGTCTTTTTGGCCTTTTGAGCATGAGAGAGAGAATGTGTAATGAATAAGATTATGAGGGAGTTGTTGACTTTTCATTTTTTCATTTTTGTATTTTATGGTGGATGAGGTGGACATCTCAAATTATCAAGTTTGGCTATTGGAATTTTATCATTTTATCATTTTTTATTTTGTTGATTAATGACATCATCTAGAGACTTTTAGTTATAATAGTAAATATAAGGCATATCTATTTTTGAGATTTGAAGCATGAGAGAAAATGTGTAAAGAATGTGAGAGGATTGTTGACCTTTCATTTTTTATTTTTTTTTGTCTTTTATGATGGATGGGCTGGATGTCTTCAATTCTCAATTTTGGCTATTGGAATTTTATCATTTTTTATATCCTTTATTTTGTTGATTAATGGCATCATCTAAGAGAGTTATAGTTATAATAGTAGAGATGTAGCCGACCCAAATAAACCAAACCACTAGGCTTATTTCATTTTTGTATGAATAGTAAACTTATTTTCTTAAATAAGGATTTGAAACTCATTTACCTCAAAGAGAAAATGTGCATACCTCGTAAAAGAAAGCAATGGAAACACGATACTTTGGAGAGTTGTTGATCACTCTATGTAGTGTTGGCTCATAAATTCCATTAGACAGAATCTAAAAATTCCAACAGGAAATCAGAGGAATAGTTTCTCAAATATGGAAAAGAAATTTGGAGGACGAAGGTTCTGAATAAAACCTTGAGCATGTCTCCAATGTTACAAACGAAAGTACCGGGTATTGGCACCGCAAATATCCAATCCCCTGATCGGTTCCTTACCTGTAAACCAATAACCAAACATTTGCCAAAATAAATTTAAGATTTTTCTTAATCGTTTCGTAATCAATACAAAGCTTATTTCTAAGAGAGAAAACAGTACCTGAAGAGCATGAATGTCTTCATCTTGGTTAACCAATGTCAAGAGACCTATCAAAGCAGGTCTTTATGTGAATTTGTAGACTTGAAAAGCATATCGAGTTAAGAAAATTGCACTACTAATTGGAAGTATTACAAAAAGGTTTGGTACATATAAATAGCATGTATTGTTTATAGGCTAAATTTCTCAGAAACAACATTACATTCCAGCATTTTACATATAAACATATACTTCATAAAATTACTAATAAACACTATGTAGTATGAACATAGATTTCTCCAAACAAATACCACAACCTTTAAAGCATTTTTCATTTGATGATATATGTTGTGTACTGTGAAGCAAAGAGGTGTATAAAGGTAAGAAGGTAATCGCCAGAAGAAAAAAAAATGTATGGTATTAGAACGGAAATATTCTAAAGTTTGTGGTATTTATATGGAAAAACACAAATTTAATGGATTTATTTGTAATTTAGAAGCATACAATATTTATCTAAAAAATGTCGACGAGTCATTGTATCATAATAAAATTTCCTAATTTACAAATAAATCCTTGTACATGGCAAATCTTACCATAATCTGTGTGTGCTCCACTGAACTTGTTCATAGAATATATGTTGAAAAAGGAGAAAATCCGTAAGACCTTATTGTAATCAGTTAACTTGATTTTAAAAAAGATAGCTACAAATAAAATTTATTACCATCCTATATCGTTGCACTTGGACTCTGAGTTTTTGCTATCAGATAAACCTGGGTAGCCAATGAATCGCATTACCCAAAAGGGATCACCAGCAATATCTCCTTCAAATGCTTCTGCAGGCCCACCCAACGCTAAAGCAATTCCTCGCATTATTTTTCTTGAGAGCTCTGTTGCATATAAGAACTATACTAGCTTAGCTACCTAAATGACATTGGTCAGATTAAGGTACTTTATACAAAACACCCATAAGCTTTCACTATTTTACAGATAAATCCATTGGACCTTTAAAATTAAAGAAAACACCACTTAACTTTATATAAGGGATAAGTTTATCTTTACCCCCACATGCTTGCCTTCTCTAATGGTGTTGTCTGCAATTTGTAAAGTTCATTGGTTGTATCTGAATGATAGTGAGATTTATGGGGTTTGGTATAATTTACCGAAAGGAAAAAAATAAAAATGGACCTTTAAAAAGGCTGATATACTGCTCCATCAATGATTTGAAATTTGAAGGAATTTCTGGCCTGTTGCATACATTAAAAGAAATCAAAAAAGCATTTGTGTTGCCAAAAATTTCCAGTCTCTCGTCTTTAGAGATAACATCTTATAAAAGAAGTTGCAGATAATACATGTACTTTTTAGACTATGCTTCAAACTTAATCTAGTGTTGTAGCTCATATATATCTTACGGTAGTTTAACTCATGATCAAGATTTCTGATGCTGCATTTAATATTTTTTGCAATTCAGCAAAGGACGGGATCTTTTTAGACTATGATAAACAAGCAAAAGGTAATGCGTTCGAAAACTCATTTGTATATGACGGGATCTTTTGATGATTCCTAATTGGCATATGATTTGCTCAATATCTCTTAATATAAATAGAACACCGGTAACATCAGCAGCCACGGTAAAATTGCTCTGAGAAAAGAACTACCAAATCGTGTTTAGCACTACAAAAGCAAGAGTGAAGGAAATTCACGACAGACGAAATTTGAATTCTATCAAACTCCACAATCTCATCTACAATAAAGGATAAGCTTTTACTAGTTTCAAACTAGATAATAGTTCATATGAAAAGCAAAACTATACACATCAACAAGTTAAGAAAAACTGTGTACCTAATGGCAAGAAAGATTTCAATGGACCTCTTTTTTTGTTCCTACAATGAATAAATTATGTATAGAGGACGACGACGCCTCAAGTAAAATTTCAGTATATCTACAATTTAAGAAATATATAAACAAAATTACAGAATATAGTATAAAATATTAAAGTTAAACAGCAAAATTAAAATGTCAAAAATAACAAAAGATGCAAAATAAGCTGGTACAGAACACACAATAAATTGTTAAATATTTTGTATAAATATCTCTTCTAAGAAGACTTTCATAATTAACACCAAAAGACTGTTTAACATGTTGCTAAATTGACTCAAAGGCATCTGCTTTTCCATCTGCTACAAGGAATTCAAGTTACAACCTCTTCCCTTCCTCTCGTGCTAGTATATAAATCTCATGGGCAGTGTGAATTCTGCGTGTCATTTCATTAGGCAATGCCCCGGCATACAAAAACATTTTTTCAAATGAACGAGAACCTGAAGAGTACGATATCCTCAGATATTGCACATTATCTGTAATTAATTGTTTTTCGCTTTGTTTCTAGTCACGCCAACGGTATTGTAATTCTTCAGGCTACAAAAATATTGTTCAGATTCAATTGAAAGGAAACAAAACAAATAGAATACTTATATAAATAAACTTGAAACTTACAAATTCAGTAAAACAATAACCATGGTCAATAGATATTAGCGCAACACAACCCTTGGACTTGACAACCTATAAGTTTCCGTTATGACGGTCAGCATTAAGAATCTGCATGTCCATTATGGAGATTCTTTGGATTCTATTTCTGAAATTTACAAATTCGAGATTTCATCACCCTAATGGTGTACAAATTGTTAGAAAGAACCTAATCTTAACCATCTTTGTTAGCCTTTAACAACAATCACTGAAACTATGGACGTGGCACTAAAAATTCCAGAATTTGTATTATTAACATCCTTAAAATCAAGGTCATAAGCCACTACTTCCCCCATAGCCTTTTTGAATGCATATTCTCTCATGCGGTTGTTTCACATCGACGGGATTGAAGTACATAACATACGAACCATTGACACCAGAATCTCCAAGAGAATCAACCATGGAAGTAATGCGACAAGGATAATGACCCCTCTCCAGTCATGACTTTGTTATTTTTACGAAGTCCTGACATAGCATTTTCTTTATACATTTTGATTTCTACCTTATTTTTTAGGCTTGTATGAACCTGGCTCATTGATAAAGCTATAACGTAAATCTCTAATTACAACTGACGTTGTAGACTTGGTAAAAGCAGTGAGGTAGGTTCATATAAGTAAATGATAAGGTAGAGATGAAAATGTAAAAAAATGCTGTCAAGACTTAGTAAAAGCAGCAAAGTCAGGACTGGAGAGAGGTCATCATACTTGTTGAATTACGTTCTAGGGTTGATTCTATTGAGAATGCTGACGTCAATAGTTTGTATGTTATTTATGATAAATCTAATAATACAGTAGAAATCTTCAAACCTGTCGATAAGAAGCAACCACATGAGACACATGAGAGAATAGGTATTCAAAGAGGCAATAATGCTATGCGGGAAGTGATGGTTTATGACCTTGATTTTAAGTATGTTAATGATACATATTCTGGATTTTTTTAGTGTTCCACCCACAACTTTAGTGACGGTTGCCAAACAATGTTTTAAGCCTTAATAAGGATGGTTTTAAATTAGGCACTTCCCAAAAATTTGTAAACCATTCTGGTGATAAAATCTCAAATAAGGAATTTCCTGTTCAAGAAGTCCAAAGACTCGACATACTAGACATGCGGGTTCTTAATATTGATCGCTATGACAGGAACTTATTGGTTGCCAAATGGTTATGTTAAGATGACACCTATCGACCATAGTTATTGTTTCACTTAACTTATAAGTTTCAAGTTCATTTGTATAAGTATTGTAATTGTTTTGTTTTGTTTTCAATTGACTTTGAAAAATCTTTTTATAAACCGAAGGATTACATATCAGTTGGTGTGACTGGAAACAAAGTGAAAAGCCATTAATTACAAATAACGTGCAATATCTGATGTCCCTAAATCCAGAGCAGGATATCATACTCTTCAGGGATATGGGAATCATGTTCTCTTGTTCTTTTGAAAAAATTGTTTTTGTATACTAAGGCATTGCTCAAGGAAATGGCACGCAAAATGCACATTGCCCATGAGATTTCTCGTACGATGTGCCAAGAGGAAGGGAATAGATTGTAACTTGAATTCCTTGTAGCAAATGGAAAAGTAGATATAGATGACTTTGAATCAATTCAGCAACATGTTAAACAATCTCTTGATGTTCATTATGAAAATTCCCATGGGAGAGACGGGTATACAAATTATTTAACAGTTTATTGTAAGTTTTGTGCCAGTATTCTTATTTTGCATCTTTTGTTATTTTTTACTTTTTAATTTCTCTGTTTAACTTTAACCTTTTATTCTATATTTTATAGTTTAGCTCATATATTTCTTAAATTGTAGGAATACTGAAATTTTGCTTCAATGATCGTTAGTCCTCTATACATATTTCATTTATAGTAGGAACAAAAAATGGGGTCCATTGAAATCTAGCTCGCCACTAGGCACACAATTTTTTAATGAGATTCTTTTAGCTTGTTGATGTGTATAGTTTTGCTTTTAACATAAACTATTATCTGCTTTGAAACTAGTAAAGCTATTTTTTTTTATTGTAGATGAGATTGTAGAATTTGATTGATTTCTAATTTAGTGTGTCGCAATTTCCTTTTATTCTTGCATTTGTTGTGTCTAGTAGTGAACATGATTAGGCGATTCTTTTTCAAGAGAATAATGCTAATGCTAAATAGTATTGCTGCAAAATTTGAAGGAAATCAATACTAGCATAAGATGTTTTTGATAACCTAAAGTGACTAGGCAACTTCATATCTATGTTATTGAATTCAAAATCATATAAATTTTCTCTTTCCAAATGACATTATACATGTCGAACTGAGCTGTTGAAGACCTGAAGTGACAAAGAAACTCCAAATCTCTCCGTTATTGATCATTAATCCCGATAATCTTCTCTTTTCAAACGACATCATAAAATTTTAGTTCCAGACTATTTTCTCTTAACCTGTGAAATGCCAAACACCAGAAAAAGCCTATACTTGGTGTGGGATTGAATAGCTTTCTTTATTTTAATTGTAAGACTTTTTGCCCGGTTATTTGAGAAGCTTTGTTCTATGCGGACGAAAAATGTTTAGACAACGATGCCGATGAACAATGAGTTGTTTCTTTCATGGACATGCAACCAAGATTTACTTGCAATCATGAGGAAGATGGTATCTCCTTACACGGATTTAACTCCTGACAATATGCGGGGAATTCTTCAATTGAACTAAAATAATTTTTTTAGGGGGGAATGGACCCATTGGGATCGAACCAGCATCCTCTCACATTAGTTAGGAAATTCTCATTGCATGAGGTATGCCCAATTGCTATCAAGTAGTCACCTTGGACTCAAGCTTTACAGATTGAACCATCTCATCCTGGGCAATCAATTCACTCTAGGTAGTCATGCATAACCTAAGCCAAACATTTTCTAAACACAAGGATCTTGAGCTTCTTCGGACGATATTTAGCTACCTCCCCCAATTGGCAAGACATTCTTGACTAGAAAGCATATACACTTCTATTTGTTTATCGTGTCTGTGTCCGACATGTATTAGAGTATTAGACACTAGGACACTCCTCATGCATGTGTCTGGCTTACTTTCGCCATGTTGGGCCAAATTGGACATGCCCTCACTTATACAAAGTGCAAATGGTTAAGAAATAAGAATATATAATACATATGAACAACTTTGATATCTTGGAGGATACTAGAATATTAATATTTTCAAACTGGTTTTTTGCACATGTGATGCACATCGAGCGGAAAAGGCTTGCATTGCATATAAAACAAAAATACAAATTTATTCTATAGAGTTAGAATGTTTATACAAAATTCGGAGTTTGATAACGTTCATTATAGGCTTATAACGATGCAATAACAAATAGCATCATTTTTTGTGTAATGCTAACTGTCCTTTATCAATCAATATTTGGGTATAATAATTTCACTGAACTTATTATAGTAATATTGTAGCAAAAGAGTAGCACTAAATATTTATTAAATAGGTATGCATTCATCTATTTATTCTTAAATGATCTTTTACTAATTTTATGGACATTTTGAAAGATAGATTTTTATCTTTATTTCAAACTGAAAGGGAGAGAGATGATGAGATTTTATTTGGAAGAATGAAGAGCGGGAGAGAGATTTGATTTGAAGAGATCGAAAGTAACATTTCAAAATTTAAATGGGTGATGGCATAGGATGATACAAATTTAAAAAGGATATTTCTTTCTTTTTATAAAATTTTCTCAAAGAATTGATGTCATTTACATCTACACGAAAAAACAAAATCAATTAGGACCCCCAAAGAGTTTGCAATATAATAGTAGAGAATTTATTTCATGACGCACTAAAGCTAAGAGAAAAGGAGCAAATTGATGAAAATTGTTATGAATATAATTAGTTATTATATATTAATTATGAATATAGTTAGTTATTAGATCGTTTAAAATATGAGAGGTGATCTATGGCTCTCTGTATATAGTTGCATGAACTCTTGTTTTTATTATACCAATAAATTACTTTCCTCTTGATTCTTTTCACGATATCAGATCGATGAAAAGAATTGAGAGGAAACCCAAATTTCCCAAACCCTAACCATAATTTCCCAAACCTTAATCCTAATTCCCCTAGCCGCCCCTGCCCCTCCTCTGCCCTCGCCGCCAACGCCCTCCCTTCCCCCATCTCCAGTCCTTTCTCCACGCCCTCGTCGGCCCTCCTCCAACCCCCGCGCCCCTATACACCATGCCGCTTGCAACCTGCCCCACACCAGCAACGTGAACCGCACCGCACCCTGCACCAGTATCCTGAACCGCATCACGTCCCTGCTCCTTGCACCCGCACTTTGCACCCTCTGCGCCCTGATCCTATGCACCCTCCACACCACTCTATATACCCTGCTCCCTGCACCCACACCACTAAGACCCACGCCCTCCATGGCAGCTGCCCTCCCCACCACTCTAATGATGCCGCCTCCTCTAATGATGCCGCCTCCTCCATGCCAATCACAGCCCTCTCGAACCCTAATCCTAGCCCTTGCCAACACCCGCATGGCAACAGTCGTCTCCGCTCCTCTCAGTTAATGATGATAATCTATTCGATCATCTTGCTCTGACTTCTTTATTCTTGTACTTGCTTGGGTATTAGACAACTTTATTCTCTCTCACGTGATTTACTTATGCGTCATGCATCATGGATTCTGATTCGGTCTCCATTACTACTCGTGATCATTCCCCTATTACTGCTTGTGCTTGTGGTCCCCATACTCATAGCCGTGGCTGTGCTGGCCTTTATTGTTCTTATTGCGGCAGCACTAATTATCGTGTAGACTGGTGTTGAGAGAAGCATGACTACACTAATGATACACCTATAGCTCGCTAGACATCCACAACAGTTGCTACTGCCCGATCTTCCTCTTCTGCCGGCAATTTACCTTTATCCAGTGCTGAGTGGGACCAGTTGCATCGTATTCTCTCCTCTATAGCTCCTGCCAACTTTTCTACTCCATCAGGTATATTGTTCCTTTCTCATTCTAATACGTGGGGTCGCTGATTCTGGCACCTCACATCACATGTCTCGTGATGGATCATCTGATCTTTCTTCTACTCCTCACAAGTTGATTTCCATGGTTGATGGTAATACTACACCTGTTTCTGGCTCTACTGGTTTATCGCTTACTTTATCTTTACACCTGAAAAATGTTTTAATTATGCCATTTTTAAAACAAAACTTGCTTTCTATTCGTCAGCTTACAAATGATTAGAGCTACTCCGTAACATTTTATCCATCTCACTTTGTGATATAGGATCTTCTGACGAAGCAGCGGATTAGTGGGGGTATGAACAAAATGGACTGTACTACGTTGATCACTTTCTCAGTACGTCTGCAGCTCTACTATGCAGTGGCATCGGAGACTTGGTCATCATCCTTTTTCCTCTTTACGTACTATACTACCTTCTCTTGATTTAACAAAGTTCAATTGTGAATACTGTATTCTTGGTAAACATCATCACTCCTCTTTTCCTCCAGTTAATAAAAGACATGATTTACCCTTTGTGTTAGCTCACTCCGATATTTGAGGCCCTTTTAAATTTTCTAGTGTATTTGGTTATAGATATTGTGACATTTATCGATGATTATTCACGTATGACTTGGTTGTATGTTCTGCGTAATAGATCTGAAGTTTTGTCTACCTTTAAAATCTTCGTAACTGAGATTACTAATCAATTTAATGTTCCGGTTAAGCTTCTTCGTTCAGATAATACTAAAGAATATATTGGCACGGAGTTTACTGCATTTTGTCAGACCCATGGTATATTACATCACTTCATGTTCTTATACTCCTCAGCAAAATGGGATTGTTGAACAAAAGAACCGACATTTGCTTGAGATAGCTCGTTCTTTTGTTTTGCATATACATGTCCTTAAACGATTGTGAAATTTTGCGGTCTTAGATACCTATTTTTATATTGTTGAAAGTAAAAAACCAAATTATAGGACTTTAAAGATAGTCTTACATTGGAAACAACAAAAGAAATACATGGATATAAAATATAAAATGGGTCACCTCCACAAGGCTTGAATCTTATTGTTGGAACCCGCTTATCATTAAAAGCCCATGTGTAAAAGTCAATCACTCCAACTCTTCTTTAACTTTAAATTCTACTCTGCTTTAAAATATTTTGAACATGGTATTAAAGTCAATGGCTCGATCCTCCACGTGACAACCACACCAAGAAAAAATGATGGTTGCACATAACTCTTATCTTGCACGTGACAATCACACCAAGAAAAAGTGATGGTTGCACATAACTTTACTCATACTTTCCACATGAACCACACCAAGAAAAAATGATGCTTGCACGTGACGGAGAGTGTTGAAAGTAAAAAAACAAATGATGGGACTTTAAAAATAGTCCCACATTGGAAACAATAAAAGAAACATATGGGTATAAAATATAAAATGCGGCACACCTCAACAAGACTTGAATCTTATTGTTGGAACATATTTATCATTAAAAGCCCATGTGTAAAAGTCCATCACTCCTCCAACTCCTCTAACTTTAAATTCTACCACTTTAAAAATAATTTGTGAAAGTGTGTCTTAGCACCACCACTAAGTTTTTACCGGCATCAAGTATGCAATTTTAAAATTTTGGGGTGCTAAGCTACACTAACCTAGGATCTAACTAGAGTATTAGGATTTATATGATAATAACGCAAGTATTACACTAAGTGATGGAGACTACAACCTTTGTAGACCAAGTCCTCTTCTCAAGCTCCGAGTAGTAATCCCTACGACTCCTCTTGGCTCCACTTGAAGAAGGATCGAGCTTGCTTCTTGATCTTCCAAGCCGAAGATGATCCACCCGAAGTTTCTCTAGGTCAAGCTACCTCTTCACCAATCTATTATTAGTGAAGGAAACAACCTAATCTAAATTGCTAATCTAGAGTAGGTTGATGAAGTAGGGTTTTTTAGCTTACTTGGAATTTTCTAAAGCCCTAAGGTTCACAACTCATGTGAGGGTTAGATTAGGGCTTGGAGGAGGAAGAAGAAGAAAATGGAGAGAGCTTATCAAAAGAACTAGGATGGTGAGCAAGTGAAGAATGACTCAATAAAAATCTCACTTATTGAAGCATCCATTATTTCACAATAGAAATAATGAACCATACTTCAATAGTGATCACAAACCATTAAACAAATGTTTTGAGCCATGCTTCACCCATGCCCAAAAAATCTCCTCATTTTCCACCTCATATATCTATTTCCAAAATAAATAATCCATATACATATAAATATATATCACATATATATAAATATATATTAATAGAAGAAAATAATTAGTGAGCATTAATATTAGTTAATATATAAATATATCAAATATAAATATATATCAAATTATTAAATCAACACTTGATTTAATAATCCGGTTATATCATATATAACTGACTAATATCATTTATCTGTATATCATATTATCAAATCAACACTTTATTCAATAATCCGGTTATATCACATATAACTTAACCGATATTAAATGTCGCCAGATTAGAATACAGTATCACAAACTCGTATTTAATCAGGCTCCCGTACATATCAGCATATGTGCCCTACTTCATTTCTCTTGAGCTAGGAGACCTCTGTGTAGGACTCTAAAGACTCATCAATACGCCAGCAGTAGGTAATGATCACATCAGTTACCCACAAGCCGTCAGCGGTACTAGCTGGACGTAACGGCTACTCAGGTATTAAGCGATTAGACGATCAACAAGCAAACTTGTCCAAACTCCCATGAAGCTTATAACACTTACCGTACAGTCCGGTCTCTTCGTCTGATATGTCGCATATCGAGTCTAGGGGTGGAATCGTCAGACCCCAGTAACTTGATAAGTCATGCCAATGTGTTGCTCATAACAGTTCGAGAAACTACTGATAACACTTACCAGTAAATCCCATCAGCCCTGACCAGGGACTTGCTGTTATAGACAATCGATCATAGCGCAACATCAATTCCCTATACCGGGAGAGACGAAACCCTTCATATCGCTCACTGCCTCCATGTGACTTAGGACTGTACCTAAAATCCACCTGTTTGCACGACTCCTTTAAGCCGTGGTAGGGAGGAAATCAAAGCACAGTGAGAACCACACAAGAAACTATGACGATCTCGGGTCTACAGACTAACATGTACCGGTGTCACCAGAGAACTGCTATCGGACGATAGGTATGGTACCATCTAGGAATTCTCGGCAAGTCCTGTTCGGTGTACCCATTCTCTAATGAGCACCTGTGTACAATCTTTGATGTTAAACACCAATGGTTATGGGATCAACCATCGCCCCCTACAGGGTCAAGAAACGTACACACTAGTCTACTCTGGAATTTCGTTGCCCTGTCTGGCTTTATCAACATGTATCAAAGAGACAGTATAATAATACAAGTGTACATGTTAAGATAAAGAGCAATCAGATAGCATACTATCATGTCGAGCAAGAAAGTCCTATATATATGTGTGTGTGTGTGTCCAAGCATCCACTATATCATACAATAATGGCCTCTAGGTCATACATATTCCTAACAATCTCCCACTTGCACTAAAACCAGTTGTTGTAGTACCTCATACCCAACATCCCAAAAAGTCTCTCAAACGAAGGCTGGGGGAGGGCCTTCGTGAGTGGATCCGCCGTGTTGTCCTTCATGTCAACTCTCCTGACATCGATCTCCCGGCGATCTACTATCTTCCGGATCTGGTGATACCGCCTAAGAATATATCTGGATCGCTGATGGGACCGGTGTTCCTTGACCAAAACCACAGCTCCATTGTTATCACAATACAAAGGTATTGGATGTTCAATGGAAGGAACCACACCAAGTTCAGCTATGAACTTCTTCATCCAGATAATCTCTTTAGCAGTATCGTTGGCAACGATGTATTCAGCCTCCATCGTCGAGTTTGCTACGGTATCTTGCTTGGAACTCTTCCAGCATACCGCCCCTCCATTGAGGGTGAAGACAAAACCCGAGACCGACTTGTTGTCGTCCTTATCACTCTGAAAGCTCGAATCGGCAAAGGCCTCCACCTGGAGTTCTCCGTTACCATACACCAAGAACATTTCTTTAGTCTTTTTCAAGTACTTAAGAATGTTCTTCACAGCTGTCCATTGCTTTTCCCCATGATCTGATTGATACCTACTCACTACACCTAGTGCGTAAGCTACATCCGATCTGGTACATAACATCGCATACATGATAGACCCTAGAAGCATAGGATATCACTGTCATGCGAGCCCTCTCCAAATCAGTCTTGGGAGACATCTCTTTAGAGAGAGTGATTCCCGAACAAACGGGTAAATTACGACGCTTAGAATTTTCCATACTAAACTTCTTTAGTATGGTGTCTATGTACCTGGATTGGGACAATACCAACATCAACTTAGATCTATCTCTATAGATCTTAATTCTCAGAATGTAAGAGGCATCACCCAGATCTTTCATGGAGAACTTATATGATAAGAAGAGCTTGACCGAGTGTAGCATAGAAACATCATTTCCTATCAAGAGTATGTCATCCACGTACAATACGAGGAAGACAACGTTACTCTCTACAACCTTTTTGTAAATACAAGGTTCATCTATATTTTTAAGGAAGTCAAACTCTTTGACCGCCACATCAAACCAGATGTTCCAGCTCCGCGATCCCTGCTTTAATCCGTAGATTGATTTAAACAACTTGCACACTAATCCGCTGCTCCCACTGTCTATGAAGCCCTCTGGCTGTGTCATGTACACACTCTCTCTTCTAAATCACCATTTAGAAAAGCGGTCTTGACGTCCATCTGCCAGATTTCGTAGTCATGGTATGTAGCAATGGCAAGTAGGATCCTGATGGACTTAAGCATAGCGACTGGAGAAAAGGTTTCATCATAATCGACATCAGGTCATTGACGAAAACCTTTAACAACAAGTCTAGCTTTGAAGGTCTCAACCTTTCCATCTACACCAATTTTCTTCTTAAAGATCCACTTGCTCCCGATGGGTTTTACCCCTTCAGAAGCAACTTCCAAAGTCCATACTTTGTTAGTGTACATGGATTCTATCTCAGATCGCATAACATCCAGCCATTTCAAAGTCCCCACTTGTGATGGCCTACTCAAAACTAGTTGGGTCATCATCTTCCATGATGCAATCCTCACTCCCACCGTCTATGAGAAAACCGTAGTATCTCTCAGGTGGATGAGGAACCCTACTAGATCTGCGGGTGGCTGAGGTTCGTCGGGACTATTGAATCCTCCGGTTCTACCAATTGTCGGTTATAATTTATGTAGCTGGAACTTCTTCCAGTTCTACCTCATTACCACTAATTTCTTTCACAAGAAATTCCTTTTCTAAAAATATGGCATGTTGAGAAACAATCACTTTTTGTTCCTCGGTATGGTAAAAGATATATCCATATGAATCTTTTGGATATCCCACAAACTTACACAAAACAGACCATGCCTCGAACTTGTCCGGTTTTTGCTTTTTAATATAGGCCGAACAACCACATATCTTAACTCGTTTAAGAAATGGTATCTTCCCATTTCATATCTCATATGGAGTGGTAGGCACGGATTTGGTCGGAACCCTATTCAATAGGTATGCAGCTGTCTCAAGTGCATAACTCCAAAAGGAAATAAATAACTCAGCAATACTCATCATAGAGAGCACTATATCTAATAAGGTGCGATTCCTCCGCTCTGATACTCCATTGTGCTGTGGTGTATACGGAGGAGTAAGCTGAGAGAGAATCCCATTTCTCTTTTAAGTAGTCTCGGAATTCCGTGCTTAAGTATTCTCCTCCCCGATCAGATTGTAGGATTTTAGTACTTTTACCAGTCTGGTTCTCTACTTCGTTCTTATATTCCTTGAATTTCTAAAAAGATTCAGATTTGCGTTTCATCAGGAACACATGTCCGTATCTTGAGAGATCATCGATGAATGTAATGAAGTACGAGAAACCATTTCTGGCACGTGTAAATATAGGACCACATACATCACTATGTATCAGTTCCAAGAGTTCAGTAGCTCTTTCTCCGTGTCCTGTAAACGGAGTTTTAGTCATCTTGCCTTTGAGACATGACTCGCAAATTTCATAAGATGTAAACTCGAACTGATTCAAATATCTATCTTTATGTAACTTAGCTAGTCTTGTCGTATTGATATGACCTAGTCTACAATGCCATAAGAAGGCTTCGTTCATTTCTGAACTTTTCCTCTTGTGTGTGTTCTGTATATTTAGAACTGTAGTTTGATTTAGAACGTATATACCATTACATAACGTACCAAACCCAATCAACAATTGATTTAGGAAAATGTTCATAACATTATCCTCCAATACAAAGTTATATCCTTCTTTATGTAATAAATAAACTGATATAATATTACACTTCATATTTGGTACGTAATAACAGTCGTTCAGAATCAATGTATTACCATTTGGTAATACTAGGTGATATTCGCCAACAACTTTGGCTGCAACAATTGCTCCATTCTCTACCTTGAGAGACATATCACCCTTTCCCAGTTATCTGTCTCTTCTTAACCCGTGTAACAAACTGCAAACGTGGGATCCTGATCCGGTATCCAATACCCAGGACGTAGAGCATACTGAGAAACAGTTCTCGATAACGAACACACCCGAAGAAGACGCATCATCATGCTCTTTCTTCGTTCGGGTTGCGTGGGAATCCTGGTGTTCCCATATTCCTTGCTCAGACTTATGACAGTCATAAGATAGAGCGGAACCAACGTTCCCCAGCTCAGTATAATAAGTGGGTTCGGTCAATACATCCATATTATTATCTTGATTAAGGCGTGTCATGGTCGCTACCTGAAGAGAGCGAAGGAAACACTTTAGCGTGCGCTCTTTGCAAGATTAGATTGGTTATTATCTTAGCTAATCATGATGGCTCCCACTGTTTTTATCAAATCTTCCTTCAAACCCTAAAAGGTAAGATTAGCCGGGATTAATTACGCCCTATAAGTTCGCCAATCGGTCAGCCAGACAGGTATTGGTACTCCGAGGGAGTCCCCGCGCTTTCGTATGGAACTAATTAAATAATCTCATTTCCGCGGGGGCAATAACCCCGTTAACACCTTTCTTAGACACTTACCGGATCAGCTAATTGTAAAGTGGAAAACTCTCTCAGGAGTAACTCTTACTCACAGTGGGTATCGGGATCCAACTATCTCATAGAAGGTATGCAATCTCATTGAAAATTTCAACACTTGAAATTCCTAACTATTTTTACCCATAACCTACAACCTTGACGGAGGACAACAAACCATAGGCCGATAGTCAAGTTCAACTCGTCATTTCTTTTAACACCCTAGTTCAGTTATACCATATTCTCTTTCATTATTTTTCTTGTGGCTATTTCCTGTTTTAATTCGCTTTTGTGTTTTGGCTGACACGTATATTATCCGTATTTTCAAACAGTAATTTTAGACCCGACCCGGACGTCTTTTGAACTATTTTGTATTTAGCCTAAAACTCAAGTTTTATTAATATTATATTCTAATATCCTTAATCATATTTTAAACAAACTAATATTATCAGTATTATTCCTTTTGGTACTGGATTTTATTTTTGACAGGTTAATCTAGACAGCTTTATGTGACTATAGAAGGATCTTTCCTTACCGTAGGTAGCACGTCTGGCCTTCGTCGCTCTCCGTATTCTGGATTTTGGGAAGCGGGGCATGACAAGGTTTTGTTGGTATCAGAGCCAGGTTAACGTCAAAAGTTAGTCTGGGTTCTGCCGACCTTTAGGGTTAGAATCATTTGTCTAGGTTTTCCCCAGTATGTCATGCTGCATATTCCGTTGATTCTGACTGTAGAATTCGGGCGACTGAGATAGAATTACGATATTGCACCCATGTACCGCGGCATGGTTACAATGCGTCATTCTGTTTGAGTAATTTAGAGTTCTATTTGATTTGTTTCCACTGATTTGATTTTCTTGAACACGCCGATTTCTCGAGCCAAGACTGTGACTCTTCGTACCCTCATTTGTTTCCTTGATCCTTGATTTTTCATACCCATCTATTTTTCATTGATCCTTGTAATTAGTTCGCGACCTTGTATTTTCGTTCTTCAAATTTCGAGGACGAAATTTTTTGTAAGGTGGGTAGAATGTAATACCCTAGTTCAGTTATACCATATTCTCTTTCATTATTTTTCTTGTGGCTATTTTCTATTTTAATTCGCTTTTGTGTTTTGGCTGACACGTATATTATCCGTATTTTCAAACAATAATTTTAGACCCGACCCGGACGTCTTTTGGACTATTTTGTATTTAGCCTAAAACTTAAGTTTTATTAATATTATATTCTAATATCCTCAATCATATTTTAAATAAACTAATATTATCAATATTATTTCTTTTGGTACTGGATTTTATTTTTGACAGGTTAATCTAGACAGCCTTATGTGACTATGGAAGGATCTTTCCTTACCGTAGGTAGCACGGCTGGCCTTCGTCGCTCTCCGTATTCCGGATTTTAGGAAGCGGGACGTGACATTTCTTGATTGAATTAAACCCACCCGCACGACCTTTGACGGAGGCCAATAAGATCGTATGACTACCCTAATCTAATCGCATCATATGTTGCACATAAGCACTAATCAGCTACCGTACACTACGCCTTGACGAAGGCCAACAAACGCAGCACGAATACTAAAATAGTCCTTACGTGAAATGACAGAGGGATACGACTGGTTTTGAAGAAAACCTTTAGCGTAATGAACTTGATAACGTTGTAGAATCTAGTGATTTGAAAAGAAGTAGTTTAAGCTCCGCTTTTAAAATCGATTATTTTTAAAACAAACCTCGTGGGTTGTAGCATTTGCTAGTTTTGCTAAAGAGATCACTCCCGGTGAAGGGATCTAGGCTCTTTTCTCATCAAATGAAGTGATGGATATTCATAATGGAATACCGCTATGCAAAGAAAGAACTAGAGCTACATTTTTGAAACAAACCGAATGGATTGTAGCATTTGCTAGTTTTGCTAAAGAGGTCACTCTAGATGAAGGGATCTAGGCTCTTTCCTCATCGAATGAGATGCTGGATATTCATAATGGAATGCCGCGATGCAAAACAAGAACTAAAGCTGCCTTTTTGAAAATTTTGATTTTACATCTTTAAGTTTCTTTTCTTTTCATTAATCTCATTAATGACGTCCCATCATTTATATTTCCAAAACATCACAGAAGAAACGAAACTAGAACGTACGCTTATGCCATCCGAATTCGCCACGGGGTCCCGTCATGCACCGTTAGGTTACTTAACTAACGGCAGAGCGGGGGCTGGATTAGCGCGGGTGCAAAACATAAGCAACGTTTATTATATATATCATATATATATAGTATTCGCCTCACGCAATTATATGAACACATCACATAATTTAAGCAGCAGAAGTCAACATATAAAATATTGGATATTCTAGGAGGTCCGTGTTTTAAATTAAGCCAGTAATGAAAAACACGGATTCCATGGTCGTGATGAATAGCCAAACCCACATCCCTAGACCCCTACGAGAGCGGCAAGCAACCCTGCCAATTCTAGAGTTAGGAGACCCGGTCTCGACTCCTCGAGATGGTCTCCGACTGGACTTTAGAACCCGATTACTTGTGCTCCCCGTCTTGGGTCTATCCTAATGCGGAAAAGTAAATAATATACATCAATGGTGACATCATCCTCAACCCAGAAGTGTCCCAATAAAAGAATATTACATACAGTTTTTACATAAATGAAAATAGAAAAACTCTCATCTCACGCAAAAACCCCCGGCTATTCAATCACGACAATCCAATATAACATATCACAACAACACATAACATCACATGTCATCAACGTAAGTAAATATGTGTATCCCGAATGTCGTTGACGTATAGCAACGAGATCGGGGATACACCTCATATTACACTTACGGTCGCAGAAAAGAAATGAAAACTACAATAATTAGAATCCGCATATTCCTTAGACATCATAAACTCGGAATATCACATATTCCGAATTTCATGCCTAACCCTATGAACCTGCATTTTAGTCTCGAATTGAAAACACTTTTCAATAACCATTCGGGTAATTCAACAGGATTCCCGATAAATGATCAAATGCTTGTCGGGAACTATAACAGATGGCCGCACTCCCGATGTCGTCGACGAAGTGCACTTAGGCGGAACACCGTAGCCGCGAGCACCCGACTGGATGCTTTTGGCCTCAGGGTTCTCCTATGTCACTTGGTCGGGGCTATGGGGTGTGGCTATCTAGTAGTGTTACCCGGCGAGTGTTCGTGTACAAGACGAGATTGCGACGGAGTTTTGATCCGAATCAAAACTCTGTGGCAATCGATCAAACAAGATTAAACCGCTAGATTTACTAAACACTAACTAGTTTTCACAAAACTAATTATTGTGGATTCCAAATATTGTATCATATATCATAATAATCTAGACGGTGTTAAACATTTCGATCAAATTATCAAACGCCCACAAATCACAGAGACCTCACCAACTTGAGCATCACTAAAAGTACCCAGAAAGTGCCAAATATCAAAATGGAGCAGCACAAGAAACACAAATCCCTAACTCACAAAAGTTGCGGCAAAACCGCGGCTAAACCCTAGGTTATGCCGCGGTTCCACGGCCATTTGGTCGAGTTGGGCCCTCGTATTTCTTGGGGCTCCATAAAATACCCTGCATGATTTTCTGCATATTTTTAATCTCGAAAATTCCAACTTTTGAAAAATGGACAGAAACTTAGCAAAAATGCGGGTTTCGAAACTCGATCGAACACTTTAACGTCGTATAGACTTCGCCTAATGCTCTAGCTTGGCTCTGATACCATGAAAGTGTGTCTTAACACCACCACTAGGTTTTTAGCGGCATCAAGTATGCAATTTTAAAAAATTGTGGTGCTAAGCTACACTAATCTAGGATCTAGCAAGAGTATTAGAGTTTATATGATAATAAAGCAAGTATTACACTAAGTGATGGAGACTACAACCTTTGTAGACTAAGTCCTTCTCTTCTCAAGCTCTGAGTAGTAGTCCCTACGACTCCTCTTGGCTTCACTTAAAGAAGGATCGAGCTTGCTTCTTGATCTTCCAAACCGAAGATCCGCCCGAAGTTTCTCTAGGTTAAGCTATCTCTTCACTAATCAACTATTAGTGAAGGAAACAACCTAATCTAAATTGCCAGGTTGATGAAGTAGGGTTTTTAGCTCACTTAGAATTTTCTAAAGCCTTAGGGTTCACAACTCATGTGAGGGTTAGGGCTAGGACTTGGAGGAGGAAGAAGGTGAAAATGGAGAGAGCTTATCAAAAGAGCTAGGATGGTGAGCAAGTGAAGAATGGCTCAATAAAAATCTCACTTATTGAAGCATCCATTATTTCACAATAGAAATAATGAACCATACTTCAATAGTGATCACAAACCATTAAACAACTGTTTCAAGCCATGTTTCACCCATGCCCAAAAATTCTCGTCATTTTCCACCTCATATATCTATTTCCAAAATAGATAATCCATATATATATATATATATATATATATATATATATATCACACACACACACACACACATATATATATATATTAATATAAGAAAATAATTAATGAGCATTAATATTAGTTAATATATAAATATATCAAATATAAATATATATCAAATTATTAAATCAACACTTGATTTAATAATCCGGTTATATCATATATAACCGACTAATATCATTTATCTGTATATCATATTATCAAATCAACACTTGATTCAATAATCCGGTTATATCACATATAACTTAACCGATACCAAATGTCGTCAGATTAGAATATGGTATCACATACTCGTATTTAATCAGGCTCCCGCATATATCAGCATATGTGTCATACTTCGTTTCACTTGAGTTAGGAAACCTCTGTATGGGACTCTAAAGACTCGTCAATACGCCAGCGTAGGTAATGATCACATCAGTTACCCACAAGCCGTCAGCGGTACTAGCTGGACGTAACAGCTACTCAGGTAATGAGCGATTAGAAGATCAACAAGTAAACTTATCCAAACTCCCATGAAACCTATAAGTAACACTTACCGTACAGTCCGGTCTCTTCGTCTGATATGTCGCATATCGAGTCTAGGGGTGGAATCGTCAGACCCCAGTAACTTGATAAATCATGCCAATGTGTGGCTCATAACAGTTCGAGAAACTACTGATAACACTTACCAGTAAATCTCAACCCTGACCAGGGACTTGCTTTTGTAGACAATCGATCATAGCGCAACATCAACTCCGTATACCGGGAGAGACGAAACCCATCCTATCGCTCACTGCCTCCATGTGACTCGGGACTGTACCCAAAATCCACATGTTTGCACGACTCCTTTGAGCCGTGGTAGGAAGGAAATCAAAGCGCAATGGGAACCACACAAGACACTATGACGATCTTGGGTCTACAGACTAACATGTACCAGTGTCACCAGAGAACTGCTATCTGACGATAGGTATGGTATCATCTAGGAGTTCTCAGCGAGTCCTGTTCGGTGTACTCATTCTCTAATGAGCAAATGTGTACAATCTTTAATGTCAAACACCAATGGTTATGGGATCAACCATCGCCCCCTACAGGGTCAAGAAACGTACACACTGCTCTACTCTGCAATATCGATGCCCTGTCTCGATACTCTCTCGACTAGGAACAGTTAAAAGATGTGCATGTAGACTACACAAGTCCCAGTAGTATGATCCGCATCATAGTCCTGGTAGTCAAGCAAACATCCTAAGGGCTTTATCAACATGTATCAGAGAGACGGTATAATAATACAAGTGTACATGTTAAGATAAAGAGCAACCAGATAGTATACTATCATGTCGAGCAAGAAAGTCGTCTATATATATGTCCAAGCATCCACCATATCATGCAATAATGGCCTCTAGGGCACACATATTCCTAACAACTTGAACATATATTAATCGCATGCCTTCTCCGGTCCTAGGCAACTAGTCTCTTTCTCTATTTTGTTTCCACAAGGCAACTATTTTCCTATTCCTCCTAAGGTGTTTGGTTGTCTATGCTATCATCATATTCTAGATCCTCATGTAGACAAACTTGATCATCGAGCTACCCGTATGGTGTTTGTTGGTTACTCACGATCCCAGAAAGAATATGTTTGTTTTGACCCTGCCACTTCTAAAGTTTATACTTCATGTGATGTGACCTTAGAAAATCAAGCCACCACCTGTTAAGGACCCCTTCTACTATTCCTCACCTATCTTTCTCGGAGCTTGATTCATATGTTCAACCTGTGTGTTCTAGTTTTAAATCGGTGTCCCCTTATCCACAAGTGTATCACCGTCGTGACCCAAAAGCCCCACCCCTCCCACCATTTCTATACGTAACGATTCTTCTGCAAGTACTCTGGTACAGTCCATTGTTCCTGGTTATCCACCACTGCTGCCTTCAGAAGATCTCTCTTTTCCTATTATTTTAGGCAAGAGTAAGCGTTTCTGTACCACAATACATCTTATTTCTAATTTTGTTTCTTATCATAGACTGATATCTTCTGTTTGTCAGTTTGTTTCTTCCTTGTCTTCCATTACTCTTCCTTCCTCTGTTAAGAAAGCACTTCAACACCCAGGTTGGCATGCAACTATGTTAAAGAAGCTTGCCGCACTGTGCTCTAATCAGACCTGGAAATTAGTACCTCCGCCTTCAGATAAGAAGATTGTCAGCCGTCGATGGGTCTTTACTGTCAAGCAAAATCCAGATGGGACAATTGACCGTCTCAAAGCTCGATTGGTGGCCAAAAACTTTACTCAGCAGTATGGTTTGGATTATGTTGAGACTTTTTTGCAAGTTGCTAAGTTGACCTTGATTTGTGTTCTTTTATCCTTGACTGTTTCTAAGGCATGGCCACTTTATCAGCTTGATATGAAGAATACATTTCTTAATGGCGATCTTCCTGAGACCATTTATATGCAGCAGCCTCCTGGTTTTGAGCGACTGGGGGAGTCTATGGTTTGCCTCTTACATAAATCTTTATATGGATTGAAGCAGTCACCGCAAGCCTGGTTTGAAAAGTTTAGTACGGCTTTACGACAGATTGGCTTCAAATGCAGTCGCGCTGACAGATCTCTCCACATATAGCATCCTTAGGGCATGATGATTGTGCTGCTGTATGTGGATATTATCATTACTGGAAATGATTCTGCAGGCATCTTGTAACACCCTAAAACTATCGTACGGTAGTTTGATGGAATAAAGTTATGATGATTGATTTTATGGTTATTTAAAATTGTTTGATTAATGGATAGAGTTGTGTGCTATGAGATTTTATCGTATTATGTGGTTTATTGATAGATTACATTGGTTTGGATTATCATTGGATTTATTGATTATTGTTATTATTGTTCATGATAATTTATTGTACGGAAAATAATTAATTGAGAAAGATTTATGGCTAGGAGATTGAAAAGATGTGTTATAAAATTATATTTTATATCATCTCTGATCCTTAGTCCTAGTTATTGTAAGACTAATAGAATATCCGCTCCGCATGCAAATTAACATATCCTATTTAAACCCTCAAGTAATCATCTAAATGCTATTTTTCTCCAAACTAATTCTTTTCTCAAAACCCTAGCCTCTCTCTCCCACCTTAGCCGAACCCTAACCCTAGCTGTCACCTTCTCCATCAACATCTTCATCGACCTAAGCACCAAATCATCGATTCAGTAGGAACTCACACGAGACAAATGACGATCTCAAGTCAAAAGACTAATCTGTACTCATGACACTAAAGCACTTCTATCTAACGATAGATATAATACATCTAGAAGTTCTCGGGGAGTCCGTCTGGTGTACTCGCCTCGAGTGAGTACATGTATACTATCTTAGGTGACACAACACCAATGGCTTGTGAGACCGGCCATCGCCCCTCGTCAAGATCTAGAAACGTATACAGTAGCCTACTCCGGAATATCGATCCTCAGTCTCGATATTCTCTCGACTAAGGACATTTAAGGATGTGCTTATGGACTACCCAGCTCTCACGTATATGATCGCCATCATAATATTGGTAGTCAACCAAGAATCCTATGGCTTCATTATTATGTATTAGCGAGACGTAATAACAAGTAAAACATATACACATTAATGATAAAGACAAACCACTAGCATACTATCATTTCGAGTGGGACTGACCTACCTGTATAGATCCTCCCTCAATTATCAAAATTGCATTCCTGTAATTACAATAATTGTCTTGAGGGCACTATATCCAATAATTTTCCACTTACACTTAAGGCTAATTATTGCAGTATCGCATACCCACATCCCGTGTGCTACCGAATACCCAATTTCTCTACTAATCAGTTGCGCAAACCATGTTCGAGAAATAGCCTCAGTGAGTAGATCCTCTACAATGTTCAACTTTCTCTCTCTATGTCTCAACTTCACGGAGATCGACAATCTCCCGAACTGAGCGATATCCGCATCAAGAATTTGTCTGGATACATGATGGGACCAACTTCATAAATGAACAACTTTATCCAACAAACTTCTTGGGTTGTATTCTCTGTTAAGTCATTACCAGTATTTAACATCATGTCTACCTCAGTATCCTTATTGGAACCCTATCCAATATGCTGCTATTCAGAAAAGGGTAAACTCAAAACTCTAACAACATTTCTGTCATCCAGGTCATCTTGGAAGCCTGAACAAATAATCGCCTCCTTGAAGAGGCTGCCGTTACCGTATACCAAGAACATCCTCTTATGTTCTTAACTGCTTCCCTTTATTTCTCCAGGATTGAATTAATATCTGCTTACTGCGGTAAGTGCAGAAGCAACATCTAGTTTAGTACAAGACATTGCATGATTGACTCAATTGCCTAAGCAAATGATATGTCATTCATGCGAGTCTCTCCTCATCAGTCTGAAAGACATCTATTTAGAGAAGGTGACTCCATCACCCGCGTGAAGTCGTCCATTCTAAAATAATTTTAGAATGGTGTCTAAGTACCCGGATTGGGACACTTCCCAAATCTGGATCTAAAACCATAAATCTAGTCACCAGAATTCTTGATATCTTATCCAGACCCTATGTGGAGAAATATCTATGACAACCAAAATTTGACCGATTGTAGTATAGGAATATCACTTCCTATCAGGAATATGTCATCCAAATCTCATAGCATAACTCCCTACATCTTTTTTACTAGGTTCATCTGTTATTTTGATGAAGTCAATCAGCTTGACTGTCACATCAAAACGGATGATCCGTCTACGCTATGCATGCTTTGGTCTACGAATAGACATAAGTAACTTCCACACCTTCCGCCGTTCCCACTGACTACGATAACCCTCTAGCAGAGTCATATACACGTGCACTTCTAAATTCTCATTTAGAAAGACGTTATAATCATCCACTTATCAGATCTCATAATCATGAATAGCAGCAGTGGCAAGTCATATCCGTATGGACTTCAGCATAGTCACTGAAGTAAAAGTTTCATCACAATCCACGCCGGGTATTTGATGAAAAACCATTTACTACAAGTCTAGCCTTATTAGGTTAGTACATTTCCACCTGTGCAGATCTCGAAAGATCTCCTTGCTCCTAATGGGTTTTACCCCTTCAGGAGCATCCAGCAAATTCCATAATTTGCTAAAGTGGGTGGAGTCCAACTTGGATATAAAGCATCCAACCATCATTCATAAGTCATCACTTCCTATGACCTGCTAATAACTAGTAGGGCCATCATCACCGTGATGCTGACCTCTCTGTCACCGTCTACGAAAAAACTGAAGTATCTCTCGGGTTGCTGAGGTCATCTACTAAATCTGCGGAGTGGCTAAGGCTTGTCAAGTCTTATTGAATCTTCAGGTTATACTAAATTTTCAGTAACCGTTTATGGTTCTGAAATCACTTACAGCTCTACCATGCTCTCACTAGTTTCTTTTGCAAAAAAATTCCTTTTTAGAAAAAGATGGCGAGTCAAGAACAATGTAACTATTGATCTTGAAAATGGTAGAAGCAAAACCCTTGCAAATGCTTGGGATAATCCACAAACGGCCATTACCGAAGCGTGCCTTGAGTTTGTCCGGATTCTGCTTTTAAACACACCAGATAACTCCATATCTTAACCTCAAGATACGCAACCATTCTATGTCCATATAAAATCAAAAGCACTAATTTAGATGGAACTAGATTCAAATGTTATGTAGCCGTTTCCAGTGCAAACAACTGAGCCTTTTATCCCAAGCATATAGGGGCATCTGTTTCCGGTGCATGTCACCTGAATGGAAAAAGGCCAATACAACATTACTCATCAAAGTGCACACCCACGGATGAGTGTCCTGTGAGAGAATCAAGTTCTCAACATTACTACAACGGAATACCTAGCATAAGTATCTATATTTTCGATCATTTCGAAGAATCCTGATACTACCAACGCATGGTTCTTTACTTTACTCTTATACCTATAAATTCTCAAAATCTTTGGACCTTGCATTTCAACGAATGCGTATCTAAAACCAGAGAACTCATAGGTAAACCAGAATGAAGGAAAAGTATCAACCCCTTGTCCTTAAGGACACCAGACAACTTACATTACTATGTATAAGTCCCAAAAGTATACTAACTCAAACTCCGTATGTCGTAAGTTGAAAACTGTATTTTGGTCATGAATGTCTGTACGGTTATTCAATGCACCTTACTTTATCCTCAACTGAAAAAGGTAAATGTTCAAAAACACAATTTTCAAAATTTATCACTTTATAAAATAAATATACAGATATATCATTTTAAAAATTGGTGCATAACGGTTATTCAAATTCAAATATTTGTCGTTAGGCAAAACCAGGCGAATTAATCCAATAGCACCAATTGCTACGAATTCCGATATTGAGGATCAAATCACCCATTTCCCAATATTCTACTCCTACTCAGCATTTACAACGTCATACAAATGTGAGATTCTAATCTGGTATATATACTCTGGAGTCAGAATTAATCGGGAAAACAGTTTTCCATTACAAGTACACAGAAAAACTGAAACATAAATGTTTCAAGGAGATGGTCGGGTATTCCTAGTAATGCCCCTTCCACTATCCAGATTCATGACAGTAGTCGCAATTTCCTTTGCCCTCATTTCAACCCCTTCATGTCTCAACATCCCACTTTCTGTGCACCACACTTACGCTAATTGGTTTTCTTCATTCCCTACCTTTCGGCACCAGCCTAAGATTTGGAAGAAGACTATCCAATAAGCGTAATAGATGTACTCTCCTAATAAGGAGCTCTCGCAACCTGAGAGAATGTAAAGGGAAGAGACAATCGAATAATCCTATTTAATTTCTCCAGAACCAGTGGCCATTCTCGACTGAAGCAACTTCTTCGGGTTCGTATGGAACCATACGAGATGACCGTTCCAAGCAATATGGATCATCGTTGTAATACGGAGTGTTCTGGAGAAAGCAAGGGATAATAGGAGTGACAAGGAAATATGCGACTTTGTCGTGAATCATGACAATCCAAAACCAAAGTGTGTTAGAAGGTTCGGTTAACTTGGTTAATGAGTTTTAGTTTAAGGTAAGTCATGGTCGCAAACCACAGAGAGAGAAAATAAACACTCAGCGTGCGTTCTATCAAGATTAGATTGATTAATCACTTTATATAATCAGAATGGCTCCCACTGCATCCTCGAATTCTTCTTCAAAGCCTAAAAGGAGAACTAATCGGGATCATATACACCTTACAAGTTTGCTAACTGTTCAGCCAGGCCGGTGTTGGTACTCTGAGGGAGGTCCCCGTGCTTTCGCACGGACCCAATTAAATAATCTCGTTTCCGCAGAGGCGTAATCTCGTTAACACTTTCTAAACACCTGATAGGTTAGCTAATTGTGAAGTGAAAATCTCTTGAGCAATACCTACTCATCAGTGGGAATCGGGACCCAACTATCATTGTGTGATAACTTTAACATAAGCCAACCAAAATTACCACTTCAGGAGGTATGCGCAAACTTGGTAAGTTTCCCTTATATTTGGAACTCCCGATATGGTTTTTTCCCCTAGCGCTTATGACCTTGACGTAGGCCAACATATCATAAGTCATTAGTCAAGTTCAACCCGTCATTGTCCTGGATTAATCTAGACACACGTAGAAGTCCTTGACGTAGGCTAAAATAATTGTATGACTGTCCTAGATAATCGCATCTCTATACATCAGACAAGCAACACCTAGCTACCATATACTATGCCTTAACGTAGGCCAACATACATAGCATGAATACTAGACACTACTCATCTGAAATGACGGAGGGCTACGACTGGTTTTTGGCAAAAAACCTTTAACGTAAAGAACCTGATATCGTTGAAGGAACTCAAGTGGCTTTGAAAATGAGTGGTTTAAACTCCGCTTTTAAAACTAGTAACATAAACTTTTGCTTAAGAGCGAACTCCCCGTGAAGGGATCAAGGCTCTTTCCTCGTAGAATGAGGTGTAGAATATTCCTAACCGAACAGCTCCATGTATCAGCAAAAGAATATGATTATGGTTTTGAAGAAAACCTAGTTTTAAAAATTGGTTCCGACAACATCATATAAGGTTTGTTTTCCTTGCATTAAACATATAACACAATCCCATCATTACAAGTTTCAAATCCACACCAGGAACCAAAATAGCATGCTTTTATATGCCATCCGCATTCGCTACGGGGTCCCGGGTCTTAACCTAAGGTTACTTAACTTACAGCAAGGCGGAGACAGAGCTAGCACGGATGCAAAACATATAGAAGCATCTAGAATATATAAATATATATATATCTTCACAGGCAGCAAACAATATAGAATAGCGGATAAACTAGAAGCCCCGTGTTTCATTTGAGTCGTAAATGAGACGCGACGTTCTCTGGTCGTATGGATAGCCCGTACAATATCGATCCTAAACCCCTACGAGTGCGACAAGCCACCTACCAATTCTAGAAACGGATAAGCCGCTATCAATAACATGAGTCGGTCCCCCGGCGGTTTCTTAGCATCCGGTAACTTGGGCACTCCTCCGCCGGTCGATACTATAACCCCTTACAAGTGCGGCGAGCAACCCGCCAATTCTAGAGCAAGACGGCCCGGTCTCAACTCCATGAGATGGCCACATGCCGCACTCTAGAACCCGGCTAGTTGAGTAGTACTCCTAAGTTAATCTACAAAAATGAAAAATATACAGTGGTAAAATCGACCGCATCCTGGTCGAGGCCCATAAAAAAAATATACATAAAGCGGAAACGGCGGCCACAAGTTGGAGCTCGTCCCGAACAAATAAATACAACATTATAATTCAATACTGTACATGCAATCGTACGTGGGGCTATCCGTCACGACAATCCAGCTAAACCATCACAAAGATATATATACAACAAGCAACACAAGCAAGTGTGCAACCCCATCTAATTGAACATATAGCAATTAGACGACGTTCAACACATACATGTAGGAATGTTCGGCACGACAGCAAGGTTTCGGGAGGTATCGTCCATGCCATTTTCAAAAATTCGCCGTACAAAACAATCCTAACACTAGAATCTTAACTAAGATTTAGACGAAACATAATGTAAACTACTTTACATCTAAGTGAGTAGAGATTACAACCTTTGTAGTTCGGTCCTTTACTTCTATAGCTCCTTGTAGTGGTCTCTTCGCTGCGATAAAGTTATCTTGCGGACTCTTGAACGGCTCCATAAGAAGAAAGCAACGAGCTTTGCACGAAATCTTCGAGGCCGAAAATGATCTACGTCGAGGAGTCACTAACCCAAGCTATCTCTTCACTAATGTGGGATTGGTGAAGCTAACACCCTATACTAAAGTGTTAATCTAGTAGAGAATGATGAAGTAGGATTTTTGCTCACTTTAGAATTACTTTTCTCACTCTTTTTCTTCTTCTCTCAAAAACCTAGAGAGCTCTATTTCTCTTGATGAAGATGAAGCAAATGAAAGATGAGAGAGTGAATGGCAACCATGGGTGAGAAAACATCTAATATTACTCATGTAGAAACATAACCATAGGTTTAGATAATGGTTGGGTTAACAAATATCTAGTATTAAGACAAAACTAGTGGACTAGTCAATGGTTCTCCAAGCTTCTCAAAGCTTCATGTCATGCGACCATTATCCAACTAATAATTGAATTACACTAAATAAATAAATCCTTCATTATCATTAGTATGGTGTAAGTCTCATACACCCATGTTGCATGTATCATCAACCATGACAAAAAATGTACATCAACATATATCACATATATACTTAATGCACACAAGTGAGAAAAAGAAATGTTTAAGTGAGCTAATATTAGTTAATGTAAATTAATATATCAAATATATATAATTATACATTAAATCATTAAATCAACATTTGATTTAATAATCTGGTTATATCTCATATGACCGACTAATATTATTTGTATCAGCTTATCGAATCAACACTTGATTCGATAACCCGGCTATATCACATATAACCGACCGATACAGTATCGACTTATCGAATCAACACTAGATTCGATAACCCGGCTATATCTCATATAACCGATCGATACCTTATATCGCGAGAATAGAATACGGTATCATATACTCGTATTAATCTCAGTCCCGCACATATCACATATGTGCTCCTACTTCATTTTGCCTGAGCCAGTGAAACCTCTGTGTAGGACTCTAAAGACCCGTCAATACGCCGGCAGTATGTGATGATCACATCAAGCACCCACAAGCCGTCAGCAGTACTAGCTGGACGTAACGGCTAACCGGGTATTGAACGATCAGAAGATCAGCAAGCTAGCCCGCTCTAACTCCTGCAAAAGCCTGTCAGTAACACTACCGTACAGTCCGGTCTTTTCGTCTGATGTGTTGCATATCTAGTATAGGGGTGGTAAACGTCAGACCCCAATAACCGATAAGTCGTGCCGATGTGAGGCTCATAACGGATCGAGAAACTACTGATAACACTTATCAGTAAATCTCCGTAGCAGCCTGGCCAGGGACTTATCGTTATGCCTAATCGAGCACAGTGCAACATCAACCCCAATACCGGGAGAGACGAATCCCCTCCTATCGCTCATTACCACCATGTGATTCGGGACTGTACCCAAAAGCCACCGTTTTGCACGTTCTGTTGAACGTGGTAAGGTGGAAATCAAAGCACAGTGGGAATCACACAAGACTCTATGACGATCTCGGGTCTACAGACTAACATGTACCAGTGTCACCAGAGAACTGCTATCTGACGATAGATATAATACCAACTAGGAGTTCTCGATGAGTCCGTTCAGTGTACCCAGTCTCCACTGAGCACCCGTATACCATCTTTGATGTCAAACACCAATGGATGTAGGATCATCCATCGCCCATCATATGGGTCAAGATGCGTATACGCTAGTCTACTCTGGAGTATCGATACCCTGTCTCGATACACTCTCGACTAGGAACTGTTTTAGGGTGTACTTGTGGACTACGCTTGGCCCCCACTAGTATGATCTCCATCATAGTCCTGATAGTCAAGTACACAACCTAAGGGCTTTATCAACATGTGAGAGCAAAACAGCATCAAATATACAAGTCAACATGTTAAGATAAAGAGCAACCAGATAGCATACTATCATATCGAGCAAGAAAGTCATCTCTATATATATCCAAGCATCCACTATAATATACATCACATGTACAATAATAGCCTCTAGGACATACATATAACTAACAATACAAACTACGGCTCATAAACGATGTTAAAATTTCGACCAAATACAGTCCTGAAATGCCCCCATGTATAAACTACACAAACTGAAATATGGGGTAAAACAAAAAATACCACAAATCAAGTTTCCAACATTCCAAACTACTGACAAAATACATGGACATTTTGACAATTTTAGGCCGACAGAAATAGCATTTGGGTGGCCAAAAATGGGCAAAATTGCCTCGAATTTTGTGCAAAGTTTTATTTTCAAAATACAAGTCCTCTGCATTTTAAAAAAAATATTAGGCAAAGTTTTAATAAAGGACGGTAGCTTGGAATTGGAAACAAGTTAAGCGAAAAAATTCGGTCTCGAAACTAAAATATCGTCTAAACTAATTCTATACCATTGAGTGGTCAATCAACGCAGCGGAAACTGGTCGTGACGTCGATAGATCCCTCAGCAGCTAGTTTTTATTGTTAGTGATATATGACCTAGAGGCCATTATTGTATCATACTAGTTTGTATATTATTTAATGGAAGCTTGGGGTATACACGGATATAGTAATTGTCTTGCTCGAAATGATAGTATACTACATGGTTTGTCTTTACCTCAATATGTGCATGTATTTCTTTTAGCATATCGCTTATACATATTGGTATAGCCATTAGGATCTTTGCTTGATTACCAGCGTTGTGATGGCAGTCACACTAGTGGGGGCTGGGTAATCTATAAGCACATCCTATACAGGTCCCTAGTCGTAGGATTATCGAGACGGGACATCGATACTCAAGAGTAGACTAATGTATACGCTTCTCATCCCAGCAGGGGAGATGGTCTGTCCCACAGCCATCAGTACGTCGTACTGGAGATAGTATGCAGGTGCTCATTAGGTTATGAGTACACTGGAC
Source organism: Agapanthus africanus (assembly GCA_030015575.1). NCBI lineage: Eukaryota > Viridiplantae > Streptophyta > Magnoliopsida > Asparagales > Amaryllidaceae > Agapanthus > Agapanthus africanus. The sequence goes on from CM057348.1 coordinate 303,572,388, forward strand.
ATAACTCGTCGGGAACTGTTGGTGGGGATTATACATATCGTGGGGTAGCAGTTCCCAGGTGACATGAGTACAGTTTAGTCCGTCGACTTGATACTGCTACTTCGCCTCGAGTGTGTTCCCACCGTACTTTGATTACTACCCTACCACGGCTCAAAGAAGTCGTGCAAACAGGTAGTAGTTGGGTGCAATTTCGAATCACTTGGAGACAGTGGCGGTTAGATAGGATTCGTCTCTCCCGGTGTTGGGGGTTGATATCGCGCTGTGTTCGGAAGGCCATTACACAAAATCCTTGGCCAAGACAAGCGAGATTTACTGGTAGGTATTCCAGTAGTTTCTCAAGGTGTTTTGGGCTATACTCCGATACGACTTATTGCGCTGTTAGGGGTCTGACGATTACCGCCCCGTAGGCCCGATATACGATACTCTTAGACGAACAGACCGGACTGTACGGAGATTGTCACAGATAGACTCAGTAGGAGTTCGGATGAGTTAGCTCATCGGCCTTCTTATCGACACATACCTGGATAGCCGTTACGTGCAGCTAGTACCGCCTGCGGCTTGTGGTTAAACTCACTGCCAGCGCAGTGTCGAGTCTTTAGAGTCCCACACAGAGGGTTTTCCTGCACCGGGCAAAAGGTGTAGAGGTCGTATGTGTTGGGTTAGCATAGCACCTTGTGAAGGTTTTGGCAAGCATCAATCATGCTACTTTAAAAAATTTTGGGTGCTAAACAAACCCTAACCAAGATCTTAACTAGAGAATTAGGGTTAACTTGCAAGTAAACAACTTTACATTTAAGAGAGAGGGATTATAACCTTTGTAGTCCGTTCCTTCGCTTCATAAGCTCCGAGTAGTAGTCCCTTCGCCGCGATCCATGAACACCCGGACTCTAGAGAGGCTCCACAAGTCGAATGATCCATGCTTGCTTGAAGTCTTCCTTTTCGAAGATGATCTACCTTGAAGAATCTTAAACCCAAGCTCCCACTTCTCTAATGAAGTATTAATGAAGTGAACACCCTAATCTAAGTGGCTAGAATAGATAAGGATGATGAAGTAGGAATTTTTCTCTCTTTTGTTTTCAATTTCTCACTTTAAATCATCACAACTCAAAAGGCTAGAAAGCTTTTTCAAAGGAGGAAGAAGAAAGCTTTTATGATGAATAATGAATTGTTGTGCTTACAATTGCAACCATGAGTTAAGAATGAAGGGTTTAACTCATGTAGAGAATAAACTATGGTTAAGAGTTTGAGTTGGGTTAAACAATATCTACACAAAATATCAAGGATGAAGACAAAAGTCAAACCTTCATGAAGCCTCATCCAAAAGCTAACCCAAATCTAAATCCTAATTTGGTTTAAACTCAACAACCATGTTGCATTTGTAACCCTAACATGTTACAATATTATATATCACATATATAATATATAATGTAACAAAAGAAAATAATACAATTAACATATATCGCATATATATCAATGTATTATCCGGTGAGAAAATGAATCAATAAAGCGAGCTTATATTAGTTAACGTAATATTATATATCACATATATAATTATACATTAAATTATCGAATCAACACTTGATCCGACAATCCGGCAATATTACATATAACCGACTAATATAACATGTACAATTTCATCGAATCAACACTTGATCCGATGACCCGGCTATATCACATATACTCGGCCGATATCACACATCGCAAGAATAGAATACGATATCTCATATCGTATTAGTCTCGGTCCCGCACATATCGCATATGTGCCCCTACTCCGTTTTGCCTGAGCCAGGAAACCTCTATGTAGGACTCTAAAGAATCGTCAATACACCGGCAGTAGGTGGTGATCATATCAAACACCCACAAGCTGCAAGCGGTCAGCTAAACGTAACAGTCACCCGTGTATTGAACGATCAGAAGATCAACAAACAAGCTTGTACATTCTCCTGTGAATCCAATCAGTAACACTACCATACAGTCCGGTCTCTTCGTCCGATATGTTGCATATCTAGTCTAGGGGTGGTAAACGTCAGACCCCGGTAACTGATAAGTCGTATCGATGTAAGGCTCATAACGGGTCGAGAAACTACTGATAACTCTTACCAGTAAATCTCCAAATCATCCCTGGCCAGGGACTTCCAGTTATAGCCAATCGAACACAGCACAACATCAACTCCCTATACCGGGAAAGACGAAACCCCTCCTATCTCTCATTGCCTCCATGTGATTCGGGACTGTACCCAAAAGCCACCGTTTTGCACGCCTTCTTGGACGTGGTAAAGTAGAAATCAAAGCACAGTGGGAATCACACAAGACTCTATGACGATCTCGGGTCTACAGACTAACCTGTACCAGTGTCATCGGAAAACTGCTATCTGACGATAGGTATAATACCATCCAGGAGTTCTCGGCGTGTCCGTTCAGTATACCCAGTCTCCACTGAGCACCCGTACACCATCTTTGATGTCGAACACCAATAGATGCGGGATCATCCATCGCCCATCTAATGGGTCAAGATGCGTATACGCTAGTCTACTCTAGAGTATCGATGCCCTGTCTCGATACACCCTCGACTAGGAACAATTATAGGATGTACTCTTAGACTACCCTGGCCCCACTAGTATGATCTTTATCATAGTCCCAGTAGACAAGTACATATCCTAAGGGCTTTATCAACATGTGAGAGCAAGACAGTAAACTAATACAAGTCAACATGTTAAGACAAAGCGAAACCAGATAGCATACTATCATGTCGAGCAAGAAAGTCCTCTCTATATATATCCAAGCATCCATTATAATATACATCATATGTACAACAATGGCCTCTAGGGCATATACATAACTAACAGTATGGTTTTACGACAGGGCTTCGATCACTTACGTGTACTTGTACACGTATGATGATCGGGTAGATAATACTAGTGGGTTTTGGTTTAAGCCGGATCCTAGTATTATATTGATAGATTATTTTCGTCTCTTTGTATTCGTATTCTTCGGAATGCGGATGCGGGTATGTATATACGAATGAAGGACATTCTCGTAATTCTTCGGGAAAGCTTCTAGAAGGCAACACCGCATTAGGGTTTTAATTCTTTATCGATTAAACAAAATGTGGTGGAGGAAATAAGATGTAAACTTGACAAAAATCATTCATGCTCTTGGTGACTCACCTCTGTTGGGTTAGCCTAGCACCTCATGAAGGGTTTGAAAGCATCACATGTACCAAATATTGAGTTTTTAGGGTGCTAAGTTGACAAACAAAAGATCGTTCCTAGAAAAATTAGGGTTTCAAGATTCACACATCTCATGAAAGAAATGCTAGGGTTTTGAGAGTACAACCTTTGTAGCTCCCTACGCTAGACTCCTTGGCCACTTGAGGGTTGGAGGAGGGTTCTCTTGAAGTCTTCTAGTGTCCACGACGATCCACCCGAAGCTCCTAGTCCAAGCTTGCAACTTCGCTTTTTCAAGACAAGAAAGGAAGATAACACTCTAAACAAGTGGGCTAAACTTGTGTACAATGATATTGTGGTGGCTTTTCTCACTTCAAAAACCTAACTTGATGAGTGTATTGCTCACTACAAAAATCTAGATAGCAAAATGAGAGAGAAAGAAGAAGATGATGGCTATTCTTTAACAAGAGTGAAAAGAATAACTCTTGTTAAGAAAAATGAAAATATATGTATATATATTTTCTTGTTCTCATCTCAAACCATGGTTAAACAATGAATATCTTATTGAACTTGAGTTAAAACACAAAAGGAAAGTTTACCCAAGGTTAAAAGGTGGGTGAGAATGGTTAGGTCAAAAGAAGAGTGTAGAAACAAATCAATGATAACCATTTTCCATTTTCCTTTTTGTTTTAAATCAAATGCAATAAAATCCATATATAAAGCCATGGTGTGAGTCTTATATTGCCACCATTTTCATATATGTACAACCATGAAGGATGTATGTATGTGTGTATGTACATCCATATGTGCATGAATCTATAAAGAAGGCATACATGCATGCATACATCCATCAAAATCAAGAAAGGATTTCAAGTGAGAAACTAATGGTTAAATGATAAATCAACACTTGATTTATCAATCCGGCCATATCACATATGACCCCACCAAAAGCAAGCCGCCCGATCAATATACGGTATCCCATACACGTATTTTAATCCGGTCCATGCGCATATCGCATACGCGCACCACAACGTTTCGTCTAGACTAAGAAACTCCATTGTGGGACTCTAAGACTCGTCAATACGCCGGCAGTGGGTGATGATCATATCAAGCACCCCCAAGCCGCAAGCGGTCAGCTAAACGTAACGGCCACCCGGGTATTGAGCGATCAGAAGAGAACAAGCGAACCTGCTACAACTCCCGTCGAGCCAATCGGCAACACTTCCCGTACAGTCCGGTCTCCTCGTCTGATATGTCGCATATCAAGTCTAGGGGTGGTAAACGTCAGACCCCAATAACCGATAAGTCGTGCCGATATGAGGCTCATAACGGGTCGAGAAACTACTGGTAACACTTATCAGCAAATCTCTGAATCAGCCCTGGCCAGGGACTTCCCTGTTACGGCCAATCGAGCACAGCGCAACATCAACCCCCAATACCGGGAGAGACGAAACCCCTCCTATCGCTCATTGCCTCCATGTGACTCGGGACTGTACCCAAAAACCACCGTTTTGCACGCCCTCATGGACGTGGTAAGGTGGAAATCAAAGCACAGTGGGAATCACACAAGACTCTATGACGATCTCGGGTCTACAGACTAACCTGCACAAGTGTCACTTGAGAACTGCCATTTGACGTGAAGTATAATACCAACTGGGAGTTCTCGGCGAGTCCGTCCAGTGTACCCAGTCTCCACTGAGCACCCGTATACCATCTCTGATGTCAAACACCAATGGATATGGGATCATCCATCGCCCATCTCATGGGTCGAGAAGCATATACGCTAGTCTACTCTAGTATATTGATGCCCTGTCTCGATACACCCACGACTAGGGATCTTGAAGGATGTACTTATGGACTACCATGTCCCCACTAGTATGATCCGCATCATAGTCCAGGTAGTCAAGTACACATCTTAAGGGCTTAACCAACATATAACCATAAGACAGTATAAAGAGACAAGTATACATGTTAAGATAAAGAGCAACCAGATAGCATACTATCATATCGAGCAAGAAAGTCATTTCTATATATGTCCAAGCATCCAATATAATATACATCATCTGTACAATACTGGCCTCTAGGGCATACATACAACTAACAATCGCCCACTTGCACTAGGGCCAGCTGCTGTAGTATTGCATACCGAGCATCCCGAAGAGTCTCTCAAACTGTATCTGGGGAATGGCCTTCGTGAGTGGATCCATTGTGTTATTCTTCGTGTCAACCCTCCTGACCTCGATCTCCCGGCGATCAACTATCTCCCGGATCAGGTGATACCGCCTCAGAATATGCCTGGATCGCTGATGGGACCTGGGTTCCATGGCCAAATCCACCGCTCCATTGTTATCGCAATACAAAGGTATTGGATGCTCAATGGATGGAACCACTCCAAGTTCAGTAATGAACTTCTTGATCCAGACAGCCTCTTTGGCAGCATCGTTGGCAGCGATGTATTCAGCCTCCATCGTCGAGTCTGCCACGGTTTCCTGCTTGGAACTCTTCCAGCTAACCGCCCCTCCGTAAAGGGTAAAGACAAATCCCGACTGCGACTTAGAGTCGTCCTTATCACTCTGGAAGCTCGAATCGGTAAAGGACTCTACTTGGAGTTCTCCGTTACCATACACCAAGAGCATCTCTTTAGTCCTTCGTAAGTACTTGAGAATGCTCTTCACAGCTGTCCAGTGACTCTCTCCAGGATCAGCTTGATACCTGCTCACTACACTTAGTGAGTATGCTACATCGGGTCTGGTACATAGCATCGCGTACATGATAGAGCCTACAGCCGAAGCATAGGGTATCCCTTGCATGCGAGCTCTCTCCAAATCAGTCTTGGGAGACATCTCTTTGGAGAAAGTGACTCCAGAGATCGTGGGTAAATTCCCACGCTTGGATTCTTCCATACTAAACCTCTTTAGTATGGTGTCAATGTACCTAGATTGGGACAATCCCAATATCCTTTTGGATCTATCTCTATAGATCCTAATTCTCAATATGCAGGAGGCATCACCAGGATCTTTCATTGAGAATCTTTGTGATAAGAAGAGCTTGACCGATTGCAGCATAGGAATGTCATTTCCTATCAAGAGTATGTCGTCCACGTACAATACGAGGAAGACAACCTTACTCTCTGCTACCTTCTTGTAAATACAGTAAAACCTCCGTATAGGAATACTCTATATAGGAATAACCTCCCTATAGTGATAAAAAGTCCCGGTCCCGACTCGGGACCAGTTATAAATAAGAATAACCTCCACAGTGTGATATTCCATACTTTTTCCAAGTCCCGCCTGTACTAATTTACCTCTATATAGTAATAAATTGGCATTAAATTTTAAATAATTTTTTATATATTACATGTTTGAAGCTTCTCGACATGACACCTTGTACACGGGTCCCATCTCGTATTTTAAATAATTTTTTATATATTACCTTCTTGTTGAATCCAAAACATTTCTAACTTATCCAACATGTTTGAAGCTTCTCGACATGACACCTTTTCTATTTCCACACTATCGTCTTCCGGATTATCACCTTGCGCTTCTTGCCTTATTGCCGCCATGATTTCTTTTATATATAAAACTCTACTTAAGAATAACCCCCCTATAGTAATATTTTTCCCCGGTCCCAAGGATATTACTGTATAGAGGTTTTACTGTATAAGGTTCATCTACGTTTTTGACGAAATCAAACTCTTTGATAACGACGTCAAAGCAGATGTTCCAACTCCGCGATGCTTGCTTTAATCCATAAATGGATTTAAGCAGCTTGCACACCTTCCCGCTGCTCCCACTATCTACGAAGCCCTCTGGCTGAGTCATGTACACGCACTCTTCTAAATCACCGTTTAGAAAGGCGGTCTTAACATCCATTTGCCAGATTTTGTAATCATGATATGCAGCGATGGCAAGCATGATCCGGATGGATTTAAGCATAGCCACTGGAGAAAAGGTTTCGTCATAGTCCACACCTGGTCTTTGACGAAAACCCTTTGCAACAAGTCTAGCTTTGAAAGTCTCTACTTTCCCATCTACACCAAGTTTTTTCTTGAAGATCCACTTGCTCCCAATGGGTTTTACCCCTTCAGGAGCATCTTCCAAAGTCCATACTTTGTTGGTGTACATGGATTCCATCTCGGACCGCATTGCATCCAGCCATTTCACTGAGTCCCCACTTGTGATGGCCTGCTCGAAGCTAGTTGGGTCATCATCCTCCATGATGCAATCCTCGCTCCCACCATCCATGAGAAAACCGTAGTATCTCTCAGGTGGGCGAGGAACCCTACTAGATCGGCGGAGTGGCTGGGGTTCATTGGGAACTACGGAATCCTCTGGTTCCACCAGATCTTCTGTTGCAGCTTTTGTAGCTGGAACCTCTTCCAGTTCTACCTCATGACCACTAATCTCTTTTTCAAGAAATTCCTTTTCTAAAAAGGTGGCATGCCGAGAAACAAACACTCTTTGTTCCTCAGGGTGGTAGAAGATATACCCTTGTGAATTCTTGGGATATCTTATAAATTTGCATAGAACAGACCGTGCCTCGAGTTTGTCCGGATTTTGTCGTTTGACATAGGCTGGACAACCCCATATCTTAACATAGTTAAGACATGGTCTCTTCCCTTTCCATATCTCATATGGAGTGGTAGGCACAGATTTGGTGGGGACCATATTCAATAGATGTATGGCTGTTTCAAGCGCATACCCCCAGAAGGAAATAGGTAACTCAGCTGTGCTCATCATAGAGCGCACCATATCTAATAGGGTGCGGTTCCTCCGTTCTGATATACAGTTGTGCTGTGGTGTATATGGAGGAGTCAGCTGAGAAAGAATCCCATTCTCTTTTAGGAAGTCCAGGAATTCACTGCTCAAGTATTCACCTCCTCGATCAGATCGAAGGATTTTAATACTTTTTCCGGTTTGGTTCTCGACTTCTTGTTTATATTCTCTAAATTTCTCAAAAGTTTCAGACTTGTGTCTTATCAAGAACACATGTCCGTATCTTGAGAGATCGTCAGTGAATGTAATGAAGTACGAAGAACCATCCCTGGCATGTGTAGACATGGGACCGCATACATCACTATGTATCAGCCCCAAGAGTTCGGTAACTCTTTCTCCGTGTCTCGTAAACGGAGTTTTGGTCATCTTGCCTTTGAGACATGACTGGCAAGTGTCGTAAGATGAAAATTCGAACGGTTTCAAATATCCATCCTTATGCAACTTAGCCAATCGTGTCGCATTGATGTGACCCAGTCTACAATGCCACAAGAAGGATTCGTTCAGTTCTGAACTCTTCCTCTTGTGTCTGTTTGTTATGCTCAGAACTGTTGATTGATTTAGAACATAAATGCCATTGCACAACGTGCCTGATCCAACCAACTTTTAGTTACGGAAAATGTTCATAACATTATCCTGTAATACAAAATTATAACCTTCTTTACTCAACAAAGAAACCGATATAATGTTGCATATCAGGTTCGGCATGTAATAGCATTCGTTCAGAACCAATGTATTACCAGTTGGTAATGCAAGGTGATATTCCCCGACAGTCTTAGCTGCAACAATTGCACCATTTCCAACTCTAATGTCTTTATCACCTTCTCCAAGTTCTCTACCTTTCCTAAGCCTATGTAACTGATTACATATATGGGATCCTGACCCGGTATCTAATACCCAGGACGTAGGGCAAATGGAGAAACAGTTCTCTGTAACGAACACACCCGAAGAAAATGCATCATCATGTACTTTCTTTATTCGGGTGGCATGAGAATCCTGGTATTCTCCTATGTCCTGTTCATTCCTATAACTCTTATAAGAAAGAACGGAACCAACATTCCCCAGCACAGTATAACTTGCGGGTTCGGTCAATACATCCATATTATTATCTTGATTAAGGCATGACATGGTCGCTACCTGGAGAGAGAGAAGAAAACACTTTAGCGTATGCTCTTGCAAGATCAGATTGGTTATTATCTTATCTAATCAGGATGGCTCCCACTGTTTTTTATCAAATCTTCCTTCAAACCCTAAAAGGAAAGACTAGCCGGGATTAATTACACCCTACAACTTCGTCGATCTTTCAGCCAGGCCAGTGTCGGTACTTTGAGAGAGGTTCCCCGTGCTTTCGCACGGACCTAATTAAAGTAAACCTCGTTTTCCCAGAGGCGTAACCCCGTTGACACCTTTCTAGACACCTACTTGATCGGCTAATTGTCCTGTGTAAAACTCTCCCAGGAGTAACAATTACTCGCAGTGGGTATCGGGATCCAACTATCTCATAGAAGGTATGCAATATCATTGCAAATTTCAACACTTGAAATTCCCGATAATATTTTGCCCCTAACGCGCTATGACCTTGACGAAAGCCAACAAACCACAGCCCGCTAGTCAAGTTCAACCCGTACATTTCTTGACTGAATTAAACCCACCCGCACGACCCTTGACGAAAGCCAACAAAGCCGTACGACTACCCTAATCCAGTCGCATCATATGCAGCAGATAAACAGCATATAGCTACCGCACACTACATCTTGACGAAAGCCAACAAATGTAGTACGAATACTATATACAACTTATCTGAAATGACGGAAGGCTACGACAGGTTTTTCTGAAAACCTATTGCGTAATGAACTTGATATCGTTGTAGAATCAAGTGAAATTTTGAAATGGAGTGATTTTGAGGCTTTTATTAGTTTTGCTAAAGAGGTCACTCCCGGTGAAGGGATCTCGGCTCTTTCCTCATCGAATAAGGTGCGAGATATATCATATATATCACTGTGCAAAGCAAAACTCCAAAAGCAGTCAAAAGTCAAACCGAGTGTTGTAGCATCTGCCAGTTTTGCTAAAGAGGTCACTCCTGGTGAAAGGATCTCGGCTCTTTCCTCATCGAATAAGGTGCAGGGTATATCATATATACCGCTATGCAAAGCAAAACTGTAGCTACCCTTTTATTTGAAAATTTGATTCTGCAATATCTTTTAGGTTTCTTTTCTTTCATTAATCACATTAATGAAGTCCCATCAATTAAGTCACCTAAACATCACAGATAAATACGACGTACACTTATGCCATCCGCATTCGCCTCGATGTCCCCTCGTGCACCGTTAGGTTAGGTAACTAACGACAGAGCAGGGCAGGGCTAGTGCGGGTGCAAAACATAAGTAACGTCTATATAATATTGTTAGTTATATGTATGCCCTAGAGGCCATTACTATACATAGGATGTATATAGTAGTGGATGCTTGGACATATATAGGGAGGACTTTCTTGCTCGACATGATAGTATGCTATCTGGTTGATCTTTACCTTAACGTGTACACTGATTGTCTCTCTGTTACATGTTGGTAAAGCCCTTAGGATATGTACTTGACTACCTGGACTATGATGCGGATCATACTAGTGGGGACATGGTAGTCCATAAGTACATCCTTCAAGGTCCCTAGTCGTGGGTGTATCGAGAGGGGGCATCAATATACCAGAGTAGACTAGCGTATACCTTCTCGTCCCATACAGATGGGCGATGGATGATCCCATATCCATTGGTGTTTGACATCAGAGATGATATACGGGTGCTCAGTGGAGACTGGGTACACTGGACGGACTCGCCGAGAACTCCCAGATGGTATTATACCTTACGTCAGATGGCAGTTCTCTGGTGACACTGGTACAGAGTAGTCTGTTGACCCGAGATCGTCATAGAGTCTTGTGTGGTTCCCACTGTGCTTTGATTTCTACCTTACCACATCCAAGAGGGCGTGCAAAACGGTGGTTTTTGGGTACAGTCCCGAGTCACATGGAGGCAATGAGCGATAGGAGGGGATTCGTCTCTCCCGGTATAGGGAGTTGATGTTGCGCTGTGTTCGATTGGCTATAACTGGAAATCCCTGGCCAGGGTTGCTGAGATTTACTGGTAAGTGTTACCTGTAGTTTCTCGAACTGTTATAGACCTCATATCGACACGACTTATCGAGCTATTGGGGTCTGACGTTTACCACCCCTAGGCAAGATATGCGACATGTCAGACGAACAGACCGGACTGTACGGTAAGTGTTACTGGTTGGATTCACAGGAGTATGAGCGGGCTTGCTCGTCGATCTTCTGATCGCTCAATACCCGGGTGGCCGTTACGTTTAGCAGACCGCTTGCGGCTTGTGGGTGTTTGATATGATCATCACCTGCTGCCGGCGTATTGACGAGTCTTTAGAGTCCTACACAGAGGTTTCCTGGCTCAAGCGAAACGAAATAGGAGCGCATATGAGATATGTGCGGGACCGAGAATAATGCGTGTATGTGATACCGTATTCCATTCTCGCGATGAATGTATCGAATGGTTGTATGTGATATAACCTAGTTATCGAATCAAGGATTGATCCGATAAGTCGATATATTGGATACTAGTCGGTTATATGCGACATGACCGGATCATTGAATCAAGTGTTGATTTAATGATTTAATGTATAATTATATATTTGATATATTACTTTGCATTAACTAGTATTGGTTCACTTTAAAAGGATTTTCTCATTTGATGTGCACATTGTATATGTGATATATTTTTTGTGTGCACTTGATTGTATCATGTTTGATGATACATGCTCACTTGTGTTTGTGTAAAGATTAAACCATGGTTATTTAAATGGTTAGGGTTTTGATTTTCATATCTATTTATTTATTCTTTTATTAAGGAAAAGATAAAGAGAAAAATAGTGGCTTTCTTTGTTTGTTGTTGAAGCTTCATGAAGCTTTGACTAAGTGACCATTTTGTCTCATGCTTAACCCTAACCATTCCACCTAACCATAGTCTATTCTCTACACATAACCATGGTTAGTATATGATAAGTATTCATATTATTTTCCTTTTTAAGAAAAACACTTATCATATTCTTTCTTAATCTTCTTCTTCTTCTTCAAGAAGAAAGCTTGCCACCATTAATGGCATATTGAGGAAAAGAGTGAGAAATCCAATTCTAAAGTGAACCCACCTCCTATTTCTTCATCCTCTACCTCTTGCCAAGTAGTAAAGGGTGTTTTCTTCACAAGTTTCATGACTTGGTGAAGTGGGAGCTTGATCTTGTGTTGCCTCGACGTAGATCATCTTCGGCATCGAAGTCGATGACCTAGCCCGCCCATTTCTCCGATAAAGCCGACGCTAGAGTCCGAGATCCGATATGGACAGCGAGAGGACGTCTACGTGGAGCTAAGGAAGTGGAGAACCGGATCTACAAAGGTTGTAGCCTCTTTCTTTTAGTTAAGTTATTAACTAGTTTCACTTTTCGCCTAAATTCTAGTTAACGATCCGTATTAGGGTTTCTCGGCACTTGTAAAATTTGAAATTGGCATGGTTGATGCCTTGTGAGACCTCATTAGTGTGCCTAGGAACCCTACAAATATATCATATATACTATATAAAGTATCTATCACAGCACATCACATGATCACATCACAGATATCGCAGCAGAAACATAGATATAATGTGGGATATACTAGGACGTCCGTATTTAGTATCTAGCCAACAATAGAAAATACGGATTCCACAGTCGCGATGAATAGCCACGCCCACACCCTGGACCCCTACGAGAGCGGCAAGCGACCCTACCAATTCTGGAGTTTAGAAGACCCGGTCTCGACTCCTCGAGATGGCCTCCCACTGAACCCCAGAACCCGGTCACCTGTGCTCCCCTCCTTGGGTCCATCCTAATGCGGAAAAGTAAATAATATACAACACAGGTGGCATCGACCTCAACCCGGAAGTGCCCCAAATAAAAGAATATTACATTACATTTGAATTTACATGAATGAAAATATAAAACTCTCATCTCACATAAACCCCCCGGCTATTCAATCGCGACAATCCTGCACATCATATCTCACCAACACATAATATATCATATCATCAACGTAAGCAAGTATGCATACACCGATTGTCGTCGACGTATAGCAACGACAATCGGCAATACCACTACATACTACACTTACGGTCACAGAAAAGAAAGTGTAAAACTGCAATATCTGGAATCCACATTCTCTTTAGACATCGTAAATGTGAAATATCACATATTTCGTATTTCATGTCTAGTAATATGAATTCCACACATTGCATCACATTCCAGATAATTAGACAGTATTAAAGTTTTCGAACGAACGAACAAATACCCAAGATTCTCTAAAGCTCAACACTTGAGCGGGGTTCAAAAACCCGGAGTGTGACACAGTAGTAGCGGTCCAGCCGTAAAAGGGTCAAGCCAACGCCTCACATGTGGCACGCCGTACTGCCCCAAACCCTAAGGTTCAAAGGGCAGTTCAAGACGGTCACATAATCGAGTTAAGGTTTGTTGTCTTCCAGAGGGTCCACCACAAAACTTGCACGTATCTCCAAAATATTTAAACCCCGTGAAAAGTGAGCAAATGATACTCGTTCAAACACTTCAATACTTTCTAATTTATCCGGAAAAGCCACGAAATGAAAATTCTGATCGAATCGACGAGTCCAAAACCATCCCCAGAATTTACAGAACTAAATTCAGATTAAAAATACCCAAAACCATCTAAAAGCAGACAAGAATACACTGTAGCAAAAATGAAACCTTAAGGGCTCTGTACGGCCGCGGAGCCGCGGCCTAAGCAAGCTATGGCCGCGGTTCCGCGGTGGAATTGTCGAATTAGGGTTTCATTTTTCACAGTATATCTTAGAATTCCCTGCTCTATTTTTTACATATTTTTTAATTCTGAAAATAACAAGATTCGGAAAAATGTCCAGAGAGGGTTCTATAACGTCGTATTTTGGTTCGATCGGATTTTTTACTTCGTAAAAATGTCGCCTAATGTTCTAGGTTGGCTCTGATACCAATGTTGGGTTAGCCTAGCACCTCATGAAGGGTTTGGAAGTATCACATGTACCAAAGATTGAGTTTTTAGGGTGCTAAGTTAACAAACAAAAGGTCGTTCCTAGAAAAATTAGGGTTTCAAGATTCACACATCATCTCATGAAAGAAATGCTAGGGTTTTGAGAGTACAACCTTTGTAGCTCTCTACGCTAGACTCCTTGGCCACTTGAGGGTTGGAGGAGGGTTCTCTTGAAGTTTCCTAGTGTCCACGACGATCCACCCGAAGCTCCTAGTCCAAGCTTGCAACTTCGCTTTTTCAAGACAAGAAAGGAAGATAACACTCTAAACAAGTGGGCTAAACTTGTGTACAATGATATTGTGGTGGCTTTTCTCACTTCAAAAACCTAACTTGATGAGTGTATTGCTCACTACAAAAATCTAGAGAGCAAAATGAGAGAGGAAGAAGAAGATGATGGCTATTCTTTAACAAGAGTGAAAAGAATAACTCTAGTTAAGAAAAATGAAAATATATGTATATATATTTTCTTGTTCTCATCTCAAACCATGGTTAAACAATGAATATCTTATTGAACTTGAGTTAAAACACAAAAGGAAAGTTTACCCAAGGTTAAAAGGTGGGTGAGAATGGTTAGGTCAAAAGAAGAGTGTAGAAACAAATCAATGATAACCATTTTCCATTTTCCTTTTTGTTTTAAATCAAATGCAATAAAATCCATATATAAAGCCATGGTGTGAGTCTTATATTGCCACCATTTTCATGTATGTACAACCATGAAGGATGTATGTATGTATGTGTGTATCTACATCCATATGTGCATGAATCTATAAAGAAGGCATACATGCATGCATACATCCATCAAACTCAAGAAAGGATTTCAAGTGAGAAACTAATGGTTAAATGATAAATCAACACTTGATTTATCAATCCGGCCATATCACATATGACCCCACCAAAAGCAAGCCGCCCGATCAATATACGGTATCCCATACGCGTATTTTAATCGGGTCCATGCACATATCGCATACGCGCACCACAACGTTTCGCCTAGACTAAGAAACTCCATTGTGGGACTCTAAGACTCGTCAATACGCCGGCAGTGGGTGATGATCATATCAAGCACCCCCAAGCCGCAAGCGGTCAGCTAAACGTAACGGCCACCCGGGTATTGAGCGATCAGAAGAGAACAAGCGAACCTGCTACAACTCTCGTCGAGCCAATCGGCAACACTTCCCGTACAGTCCGGTCTCCTCGTCTGATATATCGTATATCAAGTTTAGGGGTGGTAAATGTCAGACCCCAATAACCGATAAGTCGTGCCGATGTGAGGCTCATAACGGGTCGAGAAACTACTGGTAACACTTACCAGCAAATCTCTGAATCAGCCCTGGCCAGGGACTTCCCTGTTACGGCCAATCGAGCACAGCGCAACATCAACCCCCAATACCGGGAGAGACGAAACCCCTCCTATCGCTCATTGCCTCCATGTGACTCGGGACTGTACCCAAAAACCACCGTTTTGCACACCCTCATGGACGTGGTAAGGTGGAAATCAAAGCACAGTGGGAGATTGTTAGTTATATGTATGCCCTAGAGGCCATTACTGTACATTGGATGTATATTGTAGTGGATGCTGGGACATATATAGGTAGGACTTTCTTGCTCGACATGATAGTACGCTATCTGGTTGCTCTTTATCTTAACATGTATACTCTCTGTCTCTCTGATTACATGTTGATAAGGCCCTTAGGATGTGTACTCGACTTCCAGGACTATGATGCAGATCATACTAGTGGGGCCTGGGTAGTCCATGAGTATATCCTTCAATGTTCCTAGTCGTGGGAATATCAAGACGGGGCATCGATATTCCAGAGTAGACTAGCGTATATCTTCTCGACCCATGCGATGGGCGATGGATGATCCCATATCCATTGGTGTTTGACATCAGAGATGGTATAGGGGTGCTCAGTGGAGACTGGGTACACTGAACGGACTCGCCGAGAACTCCCAGATGGTATTATACCTCACGTCAGATGGCAGTTCTCTGGTGACACTGGTACAGCTTAGTCTGTTGACCCGAGATCGTCATAGAGTCTTGTGTGTCTCCCACTGTGCTTTGATTTCCACCCTACCACGGCTCTACTGAGTCGTGCAAACAGGTGGTTTTTGGGTACAGTCCCGATTCACATGGAGGCAATGAGCGATAGGAGGGGATTCGTCTCTCCCGGTATTGGGGGTTGATGTTGCGCTATGCTCGACTGGCCATAACAGGAAATCCCTGGCCAGGGTTGCAGTGACCTACTGGTAAGTGTTATCAGTAGTTTCACACATGTCATGGACTTCACGTCGGCATGACTTATCGAGCTACTGTGGTCTGACGTTTACCACCTCTAGGCGAGATATGCGACATATCAGACGAACAGACCGGACTGTACGGTAAGTGTTACCGGTTGGATTCACAGGAGTGTGAGCGGGCTTGCTCGTCGATCTTCTGATCGCTCAATACCCGGGTGGCCGTTACGTTTAGCAGACCGCTTGCAGCTTGTGGGTGCTTGATATGATCATCATCTGCTGCCGGCGTATTGACGAGTCTTTAGAGTCCTACACAGAGGTTTCCTGGCTCAAGCGAAACGAAATAGGAGCGCATATGAGATATGTGCAGGACCGAGAATAATGCGTGTATGTGATACCGTATTCCATTCTCGCGATGAATGTATCGATTGGTTGTATGCGATATAACCTAGTTATCGAATCGAAGATTGATTCGATAAGCCGATACATTGGATACTAGTCGGTTATATGCGATATGACCGGATCGTTAAATCAAGTATTGATTTAATGATTTAATGTATAATTATATATTTGATATATTACTTTGCGTTAACTAGTATTAGTTCACTTTAAAAGGATTTTCTCACTTGATGTGCAAGTTGTATATGTGATATACTTTTATGCACATGATTGTATCATGTTTAATGATACATTCTAGCTTGGGTTTGTGTAAAGAATTAAACCATGGTTAGTTAGTGGTTATGGTTTCATTTCATTTATCTATTTATTTATTTTATTTATTTCATTTAGAAAAAGATAAAGAGGATGGTGGCTTATTTTGTAGTTTTGTGGAAACTTCATGAAGTGTTGAAAGCTTGACCATTCTTGTTCTTTTCCTAAACCTAACCATTAACCCTAACCATGGTTTATTCTCTACACCTAACTATAGTTGCTATATGATAAGTTTTCATATGATTTTCTATTTTACAAAATGATATGATAATTCTTTTTCTTCTTCTTCTTCATGATCAACATGAAGAAACCTTGCTCCATCAATGGCAACTTGAGCAAATGAGTGAGAAATCCAATTCTAAAGTGAACCCACCTCCTATTTCTTCATCCTCTACCTCTTGCCAAGTAGTATAGGATGTTTTCTTCACAAGTTTCATGACTTGGTGAAGTGGGAGCTTGATCTTGTGATGCCTCGACGTAGATCATCTTCGGCATCGAAGCCAACGACCAAGCCCGCCTATTTCTTCGATGGAGCCGATGCTAGAGTCCGGGATTCGATTTGGACAGCGGAGGGACATCGTCGCGGAGCTTAGGAAGTGGTGGACCGGATCTACAAAGGTTGTAGCTCCTTTCCTTTAGCATTTAAGTCGTTAACTTGTATCGCATAGCCTATAAATCTAGTTAACGATCCGTATTAGGGTTTGTAGGCACATGTAAAATTTGAATTAGCCATGTTTGATCACTTGTGAGATTTCATTAGTGTGCCTAGGAACCCTACAGACAGGTGGTTCAAGCGGATACTGAGGAAGGCATGGCGCATGTTACTGATTAAATTCAGTGGATGATACAGTCTAAGAAGTTTGCTGGATTTAGAGTTCATTTGTGAACTGGGTCCCATCAGACATCCAGACAAATTCTAAGACAAGTATTACTCATTTCGGGAGATAGTTTTCTCCGCAAAGTTGAGATATAGAGAGATACAGAAAGAAACATTGGAGCGGATCCACTCACTGAGGCTATTTCTCGAACGCAGTCATCTTCGCAAACGGGCTTTGCAAAACTGATTAGTAGAGGAGTTGGGTGTTCGGTATCACACGGGCTGTGAGTATGCAACATCGCAATAATTGGCCTTAAGTGCAAGTGGGAGATTGTTGGCTATAGTGCCCTCAAGGCAATTATCATAGTCGCGGACTTGTGATTATGATGATTGAGTGAGGACATATACCGATAAAGCAGTCTTACTCAAAATGATAGTATGCTATCTGGTTTGTCTTTATCATATACATGTTGATAGAGCCCGTAGGATTCTTGCTTGACTGCCAGCATTGTGATGACGATCCCATATGTGGGAGCTGGGGTCTATAAGCACATCCTTAAATGTCCATAGTCGTAGGAGTATCGAGACCGGGCATCGATACTCCAGTGTAGACTAGTGTATACTGATCGAGACCCCGACGAGGGGCGGTGGCCAGGTCTTACAAGCCATTGGTGTTAGTATATTCACCTAAGATAGTATACAGGTACTCATTGGGTTATGAGTACACTGAACGGACTCGTCGGGAACCTGCTAGTTGGTATTATACCTATTGTCAGATAGCAGTTCCCAGGTGACATGTGTACAGGTTAGTCTGTCGACCTGCGATCGTCATTTGTCTCGTGTGAGTTCCCACTGTGCTTTGATTACTACCCTACCACGGCTCAAAGGAGTCGTGCAAACAGGTTTTAGTTGGGTACAGTCCCGAGCCATATGGAGGCAGTGATCGGATCGTCGGGGATTTGTCTCTCCCGGTATTGGGGGTTGATGTCGCGTTGTGTACGGATGGCCATCACCATAAATCCGTGGCCACGGTGGACGAGAATTATCGATCCAGGATCGATAGTTTCTCAGGTGGTGATGGGTTTCATACCGACACTAAATATCGTGTTGTTGGGGGGTCTGACTTTATCCACCCCCCTTGACTCGATATACGATACTCTTAGACGAACAGACCAGACTGTACGGATATTGTCACCGTCAGGCTCAGTAGGGATTCTGCATGAGTTTGCTCGTCGGCCTCCCTTTCGCTCAATACATGGGTAGCCGTTACGTACAGCTAGTGCCGCTGACTTGCTTGTGGTTAAACCCACTGCCAGCGTATTGACAAGTCTTTAGAGTTCCACACAGAGGGTTTTCACGGTTCAGGCGATATGGTGTACATGAGGTATGTTGATACATACAGATGTCCGATTAAATATGTGCACTTGCTGCGCAGACTTTAATTGGACGGTTGATAATACTAGCGGCTTAGGATTAAGCCAGATTATTAAATCAGGTTTTGATTTAATAATTTACATATGTATTTATATATATGTATTCTAGTATTATTGTTCACTATTTATTTTCTCTCTCGGCTATTCGTATTTTTGTACGAATACACGTATATGTATTTCGGTACATGTACCGGAAGTATTCCGTATTTTATACGGAATAGCTTCTAGAAGGTGCCACCTCATTAATGATTTTTTTTATTGAAAATCATTTGGGAAATGAGGTGGAAAGGAGGTATGGGTCAAGGCATGGAACAAAGTATGGTTGCTATTATTTTATTGCAATTGGAAAAAGAAAATGATAATTTTTCATGATGGGAAGGAGAGGGGGCGGCCATATTTTGAGTGTGGGGGTTCATTTCATTTGGCACATGATGACATACATTAGACCACTCTCTCATTCTCATATACTTAGCCAATTTTGTTCTTCATGCAAAAGTTCATCACCTCCTCATTCATCTTCTATGCTTGCTCAATGAGCAAAAAGGAAAGAGAGAAAATATAGTGACACACTACTACACCTCGACTCTCCATCGTTAGCAACTTTGAAGCGTCGGTTGCCTCGTTCGTCGAGCTGGAGCTTGCGTCGTTTCTCTCGGGTGGATCATCGGAGATGGAGGAAGACCGGCGACCAAACATCATCATGGAGCCGCTAGGAGCTTGGAATGAAAACCGAAGGACTCGGATCATCTCGGTATAACCTTTCTAACTCTTAGTTAGCTCGCTAGAATAGGGTTTAAGGTCGATCCGGAAATCGGGTCGCGGTAGCGCCGGTTTAATAAATTTTTGTTCCGCATTTTGGCCGCGTTTCGATGGCCGGGACGCTGCCGGGACCCTTCACTGGCCACTTCGGGGGTGGGGTACCCCCTCTAGGCCCCCCAACTCGTAGTTAATTTCGTGCTCTAACTCCCCGCGAAGGTTCGAGCGCGTTTCGTTTTAATTCAGACTTCCGAATTGGCTTTAAACGGTCGGTTTTTGGAACTTTAGCTCACTGTTTTTTCTTGGTTTTGGAAATTGGTTTAGTTTGCTAATTGCGTGCGGAATTCTAATGTCGTAGTTTTCAGTACATACATTACAATCTGCGACCGTTAATGTCATTAGAGCGGTACAACTCGTCTAACTGCTATATGCTCGTTTAGACGGGTTTGCGAACGTGGCATTCACGTTAATGTTCTGTGTTGTATTGTGGTTGTGTCGGGATCGTCGTGGTGGATAGCTTGGATACAATGGTAGTACAATTTGGATTTATTTGTACATTTGATATTGCGGGGCGATCGTCGGACATTTGGACTGCCGTCACTGCCAATTTGTATATTATTTGTTTGGGGCACGACCGGCTTAAGGTCGATATCACCGTTGTACATATTCTTTTCTGTACTAGCATTACCCCGCGGTGGAGTGCACGGTTAGTCAGGTTCTAGAGTGCAACGGGCCCGCATTTCATGGCGTTGAGACGGAGTGGGCCTCACTCTAGAATTGGCGGGCTATTCGCCGCACTCGTATAGGGTACAGGTTGACCCAAGAAGGGGTGCTCAAGTTACCGGATTCCGTGCAGTGCTGGGTAGCCTATTCATGTTGTTGATTGGGGTTGCCTCACTTCTGTGATTGGCGGGCAACTTGCCGCGCTCATAGGGGTCTATGTTTTCATTGCACAGGCTATCCACACGACCGTGGAACGTCGGGTTTCACTTGCGGCTCAAAGAAAACCCGGGACTCCCAGATTATCCGTTTGTTCTGTGATGCTTATGCTATTCTGTGATGTTGCATATATCATGCCTAGAACGATTATTATATATTATTATATATATACTAGTAGATGTTTTATATGTTTTGCACCCGCGCTAGTCCAGCCCCCGCTCTGTCATTAGTTGAGTAACCTAACGAGTGATGACAGGGCCCAGTGGTGAATGCGGATGGCATATACGTACATCATATTTTCGTTCTTTTCTGGTGTGATTAATTGATAGGACTGCGTTGATTCAGATCAATGCAAAGATAAAACAAACCTATATATGCTGTTGTTGGAACAATTTTCAAAAGCTGTTATTACAAGCACGTTTTCTTTTATTTTGCACGGCGGTATTCGGTTATGAATATCCAGCACCTCATTCGACGAGGCAAGAGCCGAGATCCCTTCACCGGGAGCGACCTCTTCGGCAGAAGTTTGCGTCAGGGTAATAACTTCACTATAGTCGATTACTTTTTTGCTTTGCATCGAGATATTCAGTTTGGAATATCCTGCACCTCATTCGACGAGGAAAGAGCCGAGATCCCTTCACCGGGAGTGACCTCTTTAGCAAAGGTTTTCGCCACTATATATTTGTAAAACTATCCGGTTCCTTCAACGACATCAAGTTCATTACGTTAAAGGTTTTTCGCCAAAAACCATTCGTAGCCCTCCGTCATTTCAGACGGGTAGCACTTAGTATTCATGCTATGTATGTTGGCCTTCGTCAAGGCATAGTGTATGGTGGCTATTTGTTATTTTTCTGTTACATAGATAGATGCGTTGGTTTGGGACAGTCGTACTACTATGTTGGCCTTCGTCAAGGGTATGTACGGATGGGTTCAAATTAACCTGGACAATGACGGGTAAAACTTGACATGTGACTTATGATATGTTGGCCTTCGTCAAGGTCATAAGAGCATGGGGCAGAAATCACATCGGGAGTTTCAAACATACAGGAAATTTGCCAGGCATACGCATACCTTCTGGAGTGTGATAACTTGAATGGATTCCATCAGGTTATCATGCGATGATAGTTGGATCCCGATTCCCACTGATGAGTTGGTTTACTCCTTGAATGATTTTAGATGATCCCGACTAATTCTTCTTTTTGGTTTGGAGGAGAATTTGAGGATACAGTGGGAGACATCTTTATTAGATAAAATGATTAACCATTCTGATCCAGGTTAGAATGCACGCTAAGTGTTTTTTCTCTCTCTCTCTTTGGCAGTGACCATGGCCCGACGCTAGACTAGAACTCATGAACTAAGTTAACCGAACCTTCTTAAATCACATTTGCTTTTCGATTGTCAGAATCGCATTTATCATTGCCGCTCATACTTTTACCCTTTGAATTTCTCCGGAACATTCCGTATCACAATGAAGATCCACATTTATTAGATATGACCATCGTATAGTTACATACGAACTCGAAGAAACTTGTTTCAGATTCGGGGACGGTTTCCGGTTCTGGAGAAATTGAATAGGACTATTCAGTTGTCTTTTCCCTTTACCTTCTCTAAGGTTGCAAGAGCTTCTGATATTTAGGAGAGTACACCTATTACGCTTATTAGATAGTCTTCTTCCAAACCTTATGCTGGTGCCGAAGGATGGGGAAGGAAGAAAACCAATTAACCTAACTAAGGTGTACAGAAGGTAATAAGTAAAGACAAATAAAGGGATTAGAAAGAAGGCAAAATAAATTGCGACTGCTATCATTCACGACCAAACCGCGTATATCATCGCCACTCCTACTTCTCCTTTGCATTTCTCCAGAACACCCCGTATCACTATGAAGATCCACATTTATTGGATAATCCATCGTATAGTTACATACGAACTCGAAGGAACTTGTTCCAGTTCGAGAACGGATTCTGGTTGAGGAGAAATAGAATAAGGATTATTCAGTTGTTTTTTCCCTTTACCTTCTCTCAGGTTGCGAGGGCTCCTATGATTAGGAGGGTACACTTATTACGCTTATTAGATAGTCTTCTTTCAAACTTTAGGCTGGTGCCAAAAGGTAGGGAAGGAAGAAAACCATTTAGCCTAAGTATGGTGTACAGAAGGTAATAAGTAAAACAAATAAAGGGATTGAAGAGATGGCAAGGAAAT
Source organism: Agapanthus africanus (assembly GCA_030015575.1). Taxonomy (NCBI): domain Eukaryota; kingdom Viridiplantae; phylum Streptophyta; class Magnoliopsida; order Asparagales; family Amaryllidaceae; genus Agapanthus; species Agapanthus africanus. Next base: position 303,595,541 of record CM057348.1, read on the forward strand.
ATACGGTTACAGTCATGAATCTGAATAGTGGAAGAGGCATTACTAAGAATACCCGGATACCCCTTCGAAACATTTTCATGTTTCAGTTTCACTGTGTGTTGTTAATTGAAAACTGATTTCCCAATTAGATTCTTACTCCAGGATATGTATTTACCAGGTTTGAGTCTCACATATATATGGTATTACAGATGATGAGTGGGAGTAAGATATTGGGAATTATGTGATTATATCATCGTTATATTGGAATTCGTTGTAATTGGTGATATTTGAGGAAATCGCCCGTGTTGTTGCCTGACGGCAAATATTTGGTTTTGAATATTCGTTGTTATGCACCAATTTCAAACTGATTTATCTGTACGTTAATTTTATAAAGTGGGATATAACTTTTTGAAATTATATCCATGACATTTACCTATATCAGTTGATGGTTAGGTAAGGAGCATTCAACAGCGGTGTAATTCTTCTTAACCATAGTACAGTTTTCAACCTACGACGTCAGGGTTTGAGTTATTGAACTTAGGGGACTTATACAAAGTATTGTATGTTATCCAGTGTCCATTAGGACAAAAGGGTTGATACTTGTACTATATTCTGTTTACTTGTGACTTCTTTAGTTTTTAGACAAGTATTTCGTAGAAATACAAGGTCCAAGTTTTGAGAAGTTATAGGTAAAAGAATAAGTAGAGAACCATGTGTTGCAAGTATCGGGATTCTTCAAGATGATCGAAAATGTAGATACTTGTGTTTAGTATTCAGTTGATAGTAATGGTTTTGAGAACTTGCTTCTCTTTCAGATTACTCATATCTGGATGCACTCCTACTTGAGTAATGATGATCGGCCTCTCTCCATTTAGTTGACATGCACTGGAGACAGCTGCATGATCTGAATCTGGTTCCATTTAAATTAATGCCTCTGTTTCTATATTGTATATAGAATGATTCATATCTTAACGATATTAAGGTATATGGAGTTGTCCAGCTTATGCTTAAAACCAGACTATGGACATACTCAAGGCATGTTTCAGTAATGGCAGTTTGTGGGTTATCCCGGGTTATGACGAGGAGTAACTTTCTACCATCTGGAAGATCAATGGTGATATTGTTCTTGACTCACCACAGTTTTAGCAAAATGGACTTTTTCAGAAAACAGTAGTGGGAGTATGGTAGAACTGGAAGTGATTACAGAACCACGAACGATTACTAAAGATTTAAAAGAACCTAAAAATTCAATCGGGTTTGACATTCCATCAGCCACTCCACAGATATGGTGGGTAACCTAAGGCACCCGAGAGGTACTTCGGTCTTCTCAGAAACGGTGACAGGGAGGTTCTTGTTTACCCAGACTTGCCATTACTGCTGTTCTAGACAATAAGACCCGACAGGAGGATGAGTATAGCGTCGTTCTAAACTAGCTTTAGAAGTGCACGTGTATATGACTCTGCCAGAGAGTTGTTATAGTCAGTGGGAGCAGCGGAAGCATAGTGGACAAATAGCTTGTGTATATTTATAGACTAAAGCAGGTATAGCGGAGATAGATCATCTATTTTTGATGTGGCAGTTATAGACTTTGACTTCATCAGAATAGGAGATGGATCTGTTAAGAAGGTAGTAGGGTGTGATGTCCTGGTATTTGGATGACATGCACTTTATAGGAAGTGAAATTCCTATACTACGATCGGTTATACTGTGGTTGTCACACAGTGGTTTCTCCACATTGGATATGGATAATATATCAGGCATTCTGGTAACTAGATCTATGGTTTTAGATCTAGATTTGGGTAGTTTCCCAATCTGGGTATTTTGACACTATTCTAAAGGTGTTTTAGAATGGACGACTCCAGGCATGGTGGTGTACCTGCAGGTGATAGAGTCACCCTTTCTAAAGGTGTCTTACAGACTAAAGGGGAAAGGGATGTGCAAGATTGGCATATCACTTGCTTAGGCAATTGAGTCAATCATGAGATGTCAAGTACGACACCAGATGTTTTTGCACTAGTTGCAATAAGATTATATTGATCCAATCCTGGAAAAGCGTTGAGAATCAGTTTATGAACATAAGTGGATGTTCATGGGATATGGTAACAACAGCCTCCTTCGGGAGCCGGCTATCATTCCAGCCTTCCTAGATGACCTAGATAACAGAGCGACTGTCGGAGTTTTGGTTTTCCCTTTTTTGAGGGGCAGTAGTTTGGACATGTGGTCCAAGCGGATACTGAGGAAGGCATACTGATTAAATTCAGTAGACAATACAGTCTAAGAAATTTGCTGGATTTGGAGTTCATTTGTGAACTGGGTCCCATCAGATATCCAGACATAATCTAAGACAGGTATTGCTCATTTCGGAAGATGGTTTTCTCCGCGAACTTGAGATAAAGAGAGACAGAGAAAGAAATATTGGAGTGGATCCACTTACTGAGGCTATTTCTCGAACGCAATAGTTTTACAAACGAGCTTTGTGAAACTGATTAGTAGAGAAGTTGGGTGTTCGGTATCACACGAGCTGTGAGTATGCGACACCGCAATAATTAGCCTTAAGTGCAAGTGGGAGATTGTTGGCTATAGTGCCCTCAAGTCAATTATTGGATCGCAGCTATGTGATTACAATGATTGAGGGAGGACCTATACCGGTAGAACAGTCTTACTCGAGATGATAGTATGCTATCTGGTTTGTCTTTATCATCATATACTTGCTTTAGGTGGCTTTACAGATCACTATTATATGTTGATAAAGCTCATAGGATTCTTGCTTGACTACCAGCAGTATGATGGCGATCATATATGTGGGAGCTGGGGATCTATAAGCACATCCTTAAATGTCCCTAGCCATGGGAGTTTCGAAACTGGGCATCGATACTCCCGAGTAGACTAGTGTATACTGATCGAGACCCCGACAAGGGACGGCGGCTGGTCTCACAAGCCATTGGTGTTGGTTTTTTCACCTGAGATGTAAACAGGTGCTCATTAGGTTATGAGTACACCGGACGGACTCGCCGGGAACATGCTAGTTGGTATTATACCTATTGTCAGATAGCAATTCCTTGGTAACATGTGTGCAGGTTAGTCTATCGACCTGAGATCGTCATTTGTCTCGTGTGAGTTCCCACTGTGCTTTGATTACTACCCTACCACGGCTCAAAAGAGTCGTGCAAACAGGTTTTAGTTAGGTACAGTCCCGAGCCACATGGAGACAGTGAGCGGATCGTCGGGGGATTCGTCTCTCCCTGGTTTTTCTCAGGCTCTCTATTGGCCCCCGTCAGTTCCTTTGAGTTTCGGTCTTGCGAGGGGTTGATGTCGCGGTTGTGCACGGGTGGCCATCACCAAAAATCCTTGGCCAAGGTAGTCAAGAATTACTGATCTAGAATTGATAGTTTCTCAGGTGGTGATGGGCTTCATACCGACACTAAATGTCGCATTATTAGGGGTCTGACTTTATCCATCCCGTAAACTCGATATGTGATACTCATAGACGAACGGACCGGACTGTACGGATATTTTCACTATCAGGCTCAGTATGAGTTTCAGGATGAGTTTGCTCATCGACCTCCCTTTCGCTCAATACATGGGTAACCGTTACGTACAGCTAGTGCCGCTGACTTGCTTGTGGTTAAACCCACTACCAGCGTATTATCGAGTCTTTAGAGTCCCACACAGAGGGTTTCCCTGCTTCGGGCGAAACGATGTAGAGGTCGTATGGTTTTATGGCAGGATTGATCACATACGTGTACTTGTGCACGGATGATGTTCGGACGGATAATACTAGTGGACTTTGGTTTAAGCCGGATCCTAGTATTATATTTGTTGGATTATTTCCGTCTCTTTGTATTCGTATTCTTCGGAATACGGATGCGGGTATAAATATACGGTTGAGGGGTATTCTTGTAATTTATTACAAGATTACTTGTAGAAGATTACACCTCATAATGGTTTAGACCTTTTTGGATTAAAAGGTTATTGAGGTGTAGGATAAGCTGTTTATTGCATTTTTGTGGCATGGCTAATTAGTGACCCATGGTTACTATTCTAGCATGCTTAGGGTTTTTGTTTGTTGTGAGATTATGTTGATTTGAGATATTTTTTGTTGACTAAGATATTTTGGAGACATGGACATTTATGTGATGGCTCCATTATGCCTTATCAAACTCACACAACAAACAAAAAAAACACAAGTCATTATTCATTTCTTTTTCTCTCTCTTGAGTTGCTCTCAACACCTCATTCTCATGGCATCTTCTTCTTCCTCTATCTCCACCCAAACCATCTCATGAGTTGAGAAACCTAGGGTGTTTTGAGACAAATTAATTCTTCATCACTCTCTACTTCATCTACGGTATCTAGAGCAGCGATCTAGGTGCCCTAGTTGCCTCGGATATGAGGTTGGAGCTCGTTGCATACACTTCGATAGAGAGAGACCGGAGATCAAGCTTGATCAAGGAAGCCCCTAGGAGCTTGGGATGATGGTTGAAGACCGAAGGACACGGATCTATTCAGTATAACCATTCTAACTTCTTTGCATGTTTTGTTATCTAGGGCTTATGGGTAGATCCGGGTAATTGGTTGTGGCGGCGCCAAGTTTTATAAATTTTTGTTCCGCATTTGATCACGGATTGATGGCCGGGACGCTGCCGCAACCCAACACTCGGACTATAGGCTCTCGGGTGGATCGTCTTTGACTCGAGGAGGCCGTCGAGGTTGCCCGATCCGTTTTCGATCCTTGGAGCTGACGACGAGATGGAAGACAGCAAAGAAGACCCGAAGGACTTGGTATCGTGAGGTATAACACTTCTTACCGAGTAGTTAACCTCTTACCAGTTAGCTAGTTAGGATTTAGTATCGATCCTGGAGTTCAAGTCGGTGTTGCGAGGTTTGAAAAATCGTTTTGGCATATTTCGCATCCCCGCGAACCCGCGGGGTGCGCGACATCGACTTACATTTACATAGTCCCCTCGCGACAAACTACAACCCGCCAGACCATACAACCGCACGGGACACCCTGGGGTAAAAGCCTGCGCTTCGCCACTGCTGTCACGAGTGAGAACCCCCATGGGTCGGCATCCCTACCCAGTAGCATTGATACCATTGAAAGCTCCTAGTGCCCTTGCCGCTTCAATAGCGGCCAATGCGAAATCGAAAAACAAAAATTTTATGGGGAGCTCTAAAAACTAATCCCTAAAGATCGTTCCAAACACTAAACTAGAATCAAAGCATGCATGGTTTAGGGATTACAATCTTTGATGCATGTCCACCCAATCGTGGAAGACCCCTCCAAGCTCCTTGTAGGCCATCAGGAACAAGCTTGATATGCGACCGCCCTTGCCGAAGATGATCCACCCGAGAGAACCGATCCAAATTTCAGCTTCACCTAGTGAAGCAACCGACACTCCAAACTTGCTAATCATAAAGAGGGGATGTAGGAATTTTCCACTGTTATTTTCTCTCAAACATAAAACTCAAGAGAGCAAATGGAGGAAGGTGAAAAGGTGAGCCATCACAAAATGAGCAAGTGTTGGATGAGTAAGAGAATAGAATAGAATGGCTTCATAACAATTTCCAACCATAAAAATATCACAACCATTTTCTAACATAAACAAATGAAACTCATCCCTCTCTGCATTCCAACAGCTATACTCAAAGCCACCACACTCTCCACGTCATTTCCAATTGAATTTCTAAAAGGAAATTCAAATAATGAGGTGCTCTCTTTCTAGAAGTATTATGTATAAATACGGAATACAACCCGGTATACGTATCAAAATATATATACATGTATCCGTATAAAAATACGAATAGGCAAGCGAGAGAAAAATGAATAGTGAACAATAATACTTATATATATATAATATATTAAATCAATACTTGATTTAATAATCCGGCTTAATCCTAAGACAGTTAGTATTATCAGCCGTCCGATTAAAATCCGTGTAACCAGTACACGTATTTAATCGGACCCCTGTATGTATCAACATACATCATCTACATTATATCGTCTGAACCGGGAAAACTCTCTGTGTGGGAACAACTCGACAATACGCTAACAGTGAGTTACTGGATAAATTCATAACCACAAGCACGTCAGCGGCACTAGCTGTACGTAACGGCTACCCAGGTATATGCCGAAAGGAAGGTCGGCAATCAAGTCCGTCCGTACCCTGCTGAGACTGAATGTGGCAATCCGTAAAGTCCGGTCTCTTCGTCTAAGAGTATCGCATACCGGGTCTAGGGGATGGATAACATCAGACCCCTAATAACCCGATTAGTCGTGTCGGAATGAAACTCATCACCAACCGAAAAACTACTGAACTCCTATTAGTAAATCTTTGTAAGTGCACGGCGGCGCCCCGGCCGTCGATCCGACGCCGGAGACGCGGAAACGAAAAACTTTGCGAAACTTGCAAACCGGCACCACCGCGCACTTTTAACCCGGATCGGGCCATTAACCTAGCTACTAGCAAACAAAAAGATGGGAAGAGAGATATACCGAGCAATGCGTGTCCTTCGGTCTTCGCCTCCACTCCGATCTCCTCGCGGGATCTCCGGTCGTCGCCTCCTCGTCGAAACGGGCACCACATCGCCGGGTTCTTTTACGGGCTCCCACCTCTGGACCGAGGCAACTCGGGCGCGAAGTTGGCTAGCCGACGCGTCCAAAATTTGCTGTAGACTAGTGTAGAAACTTTGTCTCTTGGGGTTGTGAAGTTGCCATGGATGTGGAGGAGAAAAGAACTTTGGGAGAAGGATGGTGTATATATTTTTGCAAGCATGAAAAATGATATGAATCAATGTCCCTCATCTACAATGAAAACTCTCACCCTCTCCCACCAAAATGGCCGGCCTCTCATAAGAATGGTGGAGGGAATCAATTATCTCACAAGAGAGTAAGGTGTGATAAAAGAAAAAGGAAAATGGTTACACCCATTTCTCATCTCATCAACTCAAAGTTCCATCACAATAAATGCTAGGATTGATTCAAAAGGAATCTCATGATGATAGAAGCCACAATCACAATAAACCCCTCCACAAATAAGTTATTTGCAAACTGCAAATAACCCGCTCCATCGATAAAGTCCGGCCGAGAAGGAACAAAAGAAAACCGGCCGGAACGGAATGCAAACTGGCAACCTCAGAAAACTGATCCCGTAATAAATTACAGGAAAACGCCGCTACTGCATATACATGTCCGTATTTGTATTCCCACTGAACACAAATGCAAAGAGACAAAATCTACACTATCTAATACTAGGATCCGGCTTAAGCCAAAGCCGGCTAGTAAAAACCGTCCGATCATGATCCGTGCAATACCGTACGTATCTGATCGAACCCTGCCATATCTTCATACGGCCTCTACAGCGTTTCGCCCGAAACTTGAGTAACTGTATGTGGGGGACTCTAAAGACTCGTCAATACTATAGCTGTGGATTTAACCACTAGCACGTCAGAGGTATCAGCCATACGTAACGAGCTACCAGCTATTGACCAAAAGGGATGTCGATGAGCGAACTCATCCTGACACCCTACTGAGCCTGTCAGTGACAATATCCGTACAGTCCGGTCCGTTCGTCTATGAGCATCGCATGGCGGGTCTAAGGGTTGGTAAAAGTCAGACCCCTAAAAGCGGTACAAGTCGTGTCGGAGTGTAGCCCAGAACACCCTGAGATACTACTGGAATACCTACTAGTAAATCTCCTGCCTTGGCCAAGGACTTTCATGTTCTGGCTCTCCTAGACACAGCGCGACCTCACCCCCAATACCGGGAGAGACGAACCCCTGCATATCCGCTCACTGCCTCTATGTGGCTCGGGACTGTACCCAACTAAAACCTGTTTGCACGTCTCCTTTGAGCGTGGTAGGGTAGTAATCTAAGTACAGTGGGAATTCACACGAGACAAATGACGATCTCAGGTCGATGAACTAACCTGTATACATGTCACCAGGGAACTGCTATCTGACGTCTGGTACAATCCCAACCAGCAGGTTCCCGACGAGTCCTGTCCGGTGTACTCATAACCCAATGAGCACCTGTATACATCTTAGGTGAACCAACTGACACCAGTGGCTTGTGAGACCGGCCACCGCCCTTCGTCGGGGTCTCGACTGTATACACTAGTCTACTCTGGAGAATCGATGCCCTGTCTCGAAACTCCCACGACTAGGGACCTTTTAAGGATGTGCTTATAGACCCCAACTCCCACGTATATGATCGCTCTCATACTGCTGGTAGTCAAGCAAGAATCTTAGGGGCTCTATCAACGTGCAATAGTGGCCTGTAAGGTCACCTAAAGCAGTACACGATGATAAAGATAAACCAGATAGCATACTATCATCTCGAGTAAGACTGTCCTACCGGCATAGGTCCTCCCTCAATCATTGCAATCACGTGCCTGTGATCCAATAATTGACTCTGAGGGTACTATATCCAACAATCTTATCCACCGTGGCAACGGATTTAGGGTGATGGCCAACCGAACGCAGCACAACATCGACTCCTAATACCAGGAGAAACGAATTCCTGACAATCGCTCACTGCCTCCCTATGGCTCGGGACTGTACCCAACTAAAACCTGTTTGCACAGCTCTTTTGAGCCGTGGTAGGATAGTAATCCAAATACAGTGGGAACTCACACGAGACAAATGACGATCTCAGATCAAAAAACTAGCATGTACTCATACCATATCTGACGATAGATATAATATCATCTAGAAGTTTTCGGCGAATCCATCCGATGTACTCACCTCCAATAAGCATCTGTGTACTATCTTAGGTGACAACACCAATGGCTTGTGAGACCGGCCACCGCCTCTCGTCGGGGTCTAGAAACGTATACACTGGCCTACTCTGGAATATCGATGCTCGCTCTCAATATTCTCTCGACTGGAGACATTTAAGGATGTACTTATGGACTACCCAGCTCTCACGTATATGATCAGCATCATAATGCTGGTAGTCAGGCAAGAATCATTATGTATTAGCGACATGTAATAACAAGTAAAACGTATACATCAATGATAAAGACAAACCAGAAGTATACTATCATTTCGAGTAAGATTGTTCTACCTGTATAGGTCTTCCCTCAATTATCATAATCGCATTCCTGCAATTACAATAATTGCCTTGAAGTGACTATATCCAACAAAAACTAAAAATATGCAAATTTAATACTAGTTTTCAGACCAAATTGTGCTCAAGTTTAAAAATATTGCAAGTTTAAAGCATATGAGCATAAGAAACCAAATATAAACAACTGAATGATACCAATTGTAAATACCAATTAAAATATCCTATAAATAGCATCTCATACATGAATCAAAAGCACTAAAAGATAAGCAAGGTAATCATAAGTGCATCATAAGGGGTATATCTAAATAACACATACTCGAATAGAATATCAACATTTAAGCGCAAATGAATATATAATATTCTAGGCAAGAATAGCAAAAAATATGATACCCCACAAATTGATGAGCTATAACAAGTTTTCCATTGGATTGCTCTTTGCTCATCACACTGCCGAATCCTAAGTCGCCAATTGATCCATACCTACAAAATAAGATATGGAGGAGGATTTCGGTATCCAAGTTTTCTTGGATCCATATGGATTAGCCTTGGAAACCCATCTAAACATGGCATGCAAAGATATATTCCGTTTTAAGATGCATGCATATGCTAAGTGTCCATATGCACCACAAGAATTGCAAGTATTAGTGTGTGTATGCATAGAAGTACAAGAAGCGTCAATCCAAGCATGTGATGATGCAAGAGTATGATGCGCATGCTTCTTGAAAGTTCGTTTTGAACTAAATCTATAAAAATATGCATGAGACTTAGTTTGAATGAAAGCATGTTTTACAAATTTAGACGAAGAGGGTTTTTGAAACTTTGAACATTTAAAACCGACGCCTTTTCGATTTAAAACTTTCTTCTCTTTGATATTTGAAGAATCAACACTAAAAAACTTAGCAAGAGAAAACTTAAAATCTCATTTATCTCCTTGAGAGAAGTATTTTCTAAAACAAGCGATTCTTAAGAGACACAAGAAGATTTCAAGGTATCAATTTCATTTTTAAAGCTTGAAATCAAATCATCGTTTTGTTTTCTCAAGACCTCGTGCGATAAAACTAACTTCTCATTTTCTTGCTTGAGAAAAGTAACTTCAAAAACAAGAGAATCTTGAGAAATACATGAAGATTTCAAAACATCAATTTCCTTCTTCTCATCGTTTTCTTTTCTCAAGACTTCACAAGATGAAACCAAATTCTCGTTTTCCTGTTTCAAAGCATCAATAATAATACATTGAAAATCAAGGTTTGAAAGCAACTCATTTTTCTCAAAAACTAGTTTATCAATTAAAGCTAATTGAGAATCATAAGAATAAGATAAAGCATTATATTTGGCAATCATCGTCTTATTTAAAACCTCAAAAAAATCAAGTCATCAATTCCTCTCTTTCAATATTAAAATCATAAGAGCATTTTTCTAGAATTCATTTCTAGATGCAATGATATTAAAATTTTCATAAAGATCATGAAAGGCGTTCTAACAATTAATCATGAGTAATTTTATGAATATCAATGGACGAAATACTTACATCCTCATGATCAATGCACCATTTGCTTTCTCCATGGAATTTGTTAGTTATATGTATGCCCTAGAGGCCATTACTGTACATGAGATGTATATTGTAGTGGATACTTGGACATATATAGGGAGGACTTTCTTGCTCGACATGATAGTATGCTATCTGGTTACTCTTTACCTTAACGTGTACACTAATTGTCTCTCTGTTACATATTGGTAATGCCCTTAGGATGTGTACTTGACTACCAGAACTATGATGCAGATCATACTACTGGGGCCATGGTAGTCCATAAGTACATCCTTTAAGGTCCCTAGTCGTGGGTGTATCGAGATGGGGCATCGATATACCAGAGTAGACTAGCGTATAGCTTCTCGACCCATTCAAATGGGCGATGGATGATCCCATATCCATTGGTGTTTGACATCAGAGATGATATACGGGTACTCAGTGGAGACTGGGTACACTGGACGGACTCGCCGAGAACTCCCAGATGGTATTATACCTCACGTCAGATGGCAGTTCTCTGGTGACACTGGTATAGGTTAGTCTGTAGACCCGAGATCGTCATAGAGTCTTGTGTGATTCCCAATGTGCTTTGATTTCCACCTTACCACGTCCAAGAAGGCGTGCAAAACGGTGGTTTTTGGGTACAGTCCCGAGTCACATAGAGGCAATGAGCGATAAGAGGGGTTTCGTCTCTCCCGGTATTGGGAGTTGATGTTGCGCTATGCTCGATTGGCCATAACAGGGAAGTCCCTGGCCAGGGCTGGTTTAGAGATTTACTGGTAAGTGTTACCGGTAGTTTCTCGACCAGTTATGAGCCTCATATCGGCATGACTTATCGGTTATTGGGGTCTGACGTTTACCACCCCTAGATTTGATATGCGACATATCAGACGAGAAGACCGGACTGTACGGTAGTGTCACTGTCAGGCTTTTGCAAGAGTTGGAGCGGGCTTGCATGCTGATCTTCTGATTGCTCAATACCCGGGTAGCCGTTACGTCCAGCTAGTACCGCTGACGGCTTGTGGGTGTTTGATATGATCATCACCTACTGCCGGCGTATTGACGAGTCTTTAGAGTCCTACATAGAGGTTTTACTGGCTCAGGCAAAACAAAATAAGAGCACATATGTGATATGTGCGGGACCGAAAATAATGCGTGTATGAGATACCGTATTCTGTTCTCGTGACTTTTGTATCGGTCGGTTATATGAGATATAGCCGGGTTATCAAATCAAGGGTTGATTCAATAAGTCAATACATTGGATGTTAGTCGGTTATATGTGATATAACCGGATTATTAAGTCAAGTGTTGATTTAATAATTTAGTGTATAATTGTATATGTGATATACTAATTTACATTAACTAACATTGGTTCACTTAAGCATTTGTTTTTCTCACTTGTGCACAACTTAATATATATGTGATATATATTTATTTGTGTTCATTTTGTATCATGGTTGTTGATACAACTTACATGGGTGTATAAGACTTATACCATACTAATTATAGTGTTAGGTTTTTATATTTAAAGTAATTCTAAAATTAGTGGATGATGAGCTCATATGCATGAAGCTTCATGAAGCTTATGGTTGCATTGACTTAGTCCACTAATTTTGTTTTACTTAAGATATTAATTAACCTAACCATTATAATGTAGCCATGGTTATGTCTCTACATGAGTTAGTATATGATACAAACTCACCCATGGTTCTCTCTCTCTCTTGATTAGTTTTCATTCTCATTTTTCTTGAGCTCATCTTCTTCCTCCTTCAAAAAGCTTGCTAGGGTTTGATAAAGAGAGAGAAATATTGTGAGAAAAATAAAACTAAAGAGAGCTCACTTCCTATTTCTCCATCCTCTACTAGATTAGCACTTTAGTATAGGGTGTTTGCTTCACTTTGGTGAAGTGGTAGCTTGAGTTCGTATTCTCTCGACGTAGATCATCTTCAGCCTCGAAGACTTGAAGCAAAACCGCTGCCCTCTTCTCATGGAGTCGTCCAAGAGTCCGGGAGTTTGATGATCGCAGCGTAGGGACTACTACAATGAGCTTATGAAGTGAAGGACCGATCTACAAAGGTTGTATTTCGATTTCACTTAGATGTAAAATAGTTTATATTAGTTTCCGTATTAATTTCTAGTTAACGATTCTAGTTTAGAGTTCTTTTTAACGGCAAAATTTTTAAAATGGCATGGATGATGCCTCCCGAAACCTCGCTGCCGTCGAGAGGAACCCTACAGAATTGGATGTCGCGTCTTGATTTTGCTTTTGTTTAGACGCATCCAAAGTCGCTAATGGAGTTATAATCTTGACTTTCTCCCATTTCATGCAAACGGCTTGTTCTCCATAGATATTTTCCAATGAATACCACAATTCATAAGCCATCTTGCAAAAGGAGACATTGTAAAGAACATTTAAACCACAATGTAGAATTTTAAGAGGTTTAATGTTCAAAACAAATTAAAAAATTTCATGAATCCTCTACATAGATTTAGCAATAGAAGGAATAGAGTATTCATTATCAACTATTTTCCATATATCCCTACCCCGAGATTCAAGAAAACATTGCATCATAATTTTCCACAAATCGAATTTAGAACCATCAAAATATGGAGGGTTGTGTATAGATAATTCATCATGATTAGAGCAAGAAGGCAAAAATGAATCTATAGGATCAACGCTAGGTTGTAAAGCCTGACAAGAAGAGCACCAAGCTCTGATACCAATTGAAATTATTCCTAGAGAGGGATAGCTAGGAATACCAATATAAATCACAATTGCTAAACTTAACAAGAGATATACCAATATAGATAAGTGGCTAAGATAATCACAATTGTGAACATAAACAACAAGCAAGCAACAATATCAAGTAAGTGACATATAGAGTGGAAGCAATAAACCTAGCATGCAATTTCTAATCTTCAAATATAAAGCAAGAGAGATAGAAATAGCAAATGCAAACACGCAAGATTTAGAGTGGTTCAGAAGATCCCCTGGTCCACTTTCTTTAGGCGTACAAGCCCGTTCCACTTAATCATGTCTCCGATAAGACAAACACGTTGCGCACCCGCAACACGTCACTCGACACACGAGTGGCTCTTCTCGATTACAATCTCTCCTCTCTTAAAAAGGCACCCTTGCACTCAAGGATCCTCATACAGAGAAAGAAAAACTTCTCTCTTCTCTCTTACAAAGGCACTCTTACACTCAAGAATCCTCACAAAAAGAAAAGAAGAGGGTTACAATAAGAACAATACTCTCACGAAGTTTCTCTCAAGCTCAAACTAATACTCTAGTAAGTATGGATAATCAATTGAAGCTCTTGATTGTGTGTGAGTGATTTGGATAGCAAATGCAAAAACTTTTTTGAACTCTCATAAAAAAGGAGATTTTTCTCTCTTGATCGCTTAGAAATAATAACTGAAATATTGAGTGATTAAAGCTCAAAAAACCAACCCAAAACTCTTTTTATAGCCCCAATGAAAACCTAACCGTTATAGCTCAAAACTGTCATTTTTGACCGTTGCCAGACGTCTGTCGAATCCTTGTTCAGACGTTTGTCATGATCCAAACTTCACAAAAATACATTTACTTAAAGATCGAGTGGTCACATGCCTATATACAACAGACATCTGAAATACAAACCAACTGACGTCTGAAGAACAAAAAATAACCCGAGATTGCCAGTGAGACGTTTGTCGAAGAAATAGACGCCATTCTTGTCGACAGACGTCTGAAGTACATTTTGACAAACGTCTGAAGTTCAAAAGGATGCAGAAATATCTTTACTTAGAGAAAATGCGGTTGATCAAAAAGGCACTAAGCGAACAGACGTCTGAAGCACAAATGGACAGATGTCTGAAATTCAAAAACCCTATTTTTCAGATATTTTGAAAAACAAAACAGAACAGACGTTTGAAGGCAAATGGGACTGACGTCTGGATATGCACAAAAACTGAAAATTGGGTTTTTATAAAATAGAAAACTTCGAAATCGAAAAACCCAATATTTGTAAAACGTTTGTGCATGCGTGTGTGAGTGTTCAAGAGCTCTAAATAATATAACCATAATTCGATCGAGTACTTACAAAGATTTCTATGTCGGTATATGCAAATCTTCGAAATTTTGAATCCATGACGTCTCAACTCGAGCTCTTGAAACTTTAGCGCTTCGCTTGAACTTTGCATTGGTCGATTGATGCTCAATTAGATTCGACACTTGACGCTTCAAACTCGAACACGTCATTTCACTCACTTGTGTCTTGAAGTCAATATTTTGATCTTCAAATCTCGAACTTCACTTTGACGCTTGAACTTGGACTTAGCTTCTAGCTTCTTAGCTATTTGTAGCTTGAATTCTTGAACTCTTGTTTCTCGGCTACATAGCTTGTACTCACGAAGCTTGAATTGTCAATTTGAGAAGCTCTTGTCCATATTCCTCCAACCTCCATTAGATATATCATTTAAGCTCGTTTTCTTCCGCCCTCCATTGTACGCTTGTGCCGTGAGATATCCTGAAGTCCAATCTCAAAACAACCATGCATATCATATAGTCGTGAAAAAATGCAAGATATTTAAACACAAGTATATGAAACATTCATTATACTGATATCACAAATATGAAATGAATAGTATATTCAATATCAATATAAGAAACCAATCAAATGCAAGTATGAGATATTGATATACTATATATATATATACACATCATATATGACAAACAAGCTATAGAACACACACACATGTGTGTGTGTGTTCATATTGTGAATTACCAAAACAATGAATGAGAGTAATATATCAATATCAAGAATATAACACAAGTATAGCATGAGATATTGATATATTTCTCAGTATACACAAGATATAGGATATGCAAGCTAAACATTAAATGCATATAAGTTTAGTGTCGATAAGATAAGCAAGATAAGCAAGTGACACTAAACGAACTATTCATGTTTAAGCTATCAACAAAACTAAATAATTAGATCATCGAAATCAATAAGTCATATGAGATGACTCCAGGATATATCTAAAGTCAAAACACATTTAGCCTCATATTTTCACACCAAAGATCTTGATCATCTACGGTACTTTCTTGGTATAGAGGTATCTCGAAATAAGAGATCATTATTTCTCTCATAGCGGAAGTATACTCTCAATCTACTTACAAAATATATTTCTTGGTTGTCGCTCTGCTGATACTCCTATAGATACAAGAGTAAAGCTCTATCGCGTTAACTCACCTGATGACCAGCCTCTTTCTGACCCAGGTCGGTATCGACGGTTTACTCGCCCAAACATATCCTTTGCGGTCAGCACAGTGAGCCAGTTTATGCAGACGCCCTTAGTTTCTATTTTCGGGCTGTTAAGCGCATTCTCCGCTATTTGAAGCGTACACCTGGGTAAAGTCTTCTCTATAAACCTTATTCTAATCTGTCTCTTGTAGCCTATGCTGATGCCAATTTTGCTGGATCTGTGGATGATCGTCGCTCCAGGAGTGGATTTTGTGTTTTCTTTGCAAGGAACTTAGTTACTTGGCACAGTAAGAAGCAACATGTTGCACGCTCATCAGCCGAGGCTGAATATAGGGTTATGGCCCATGCCGTCTCAGAATTGACGTGGCTCTCCATATTACTTCGAGATCTCGGTGTTAGTTCTACCACACCATCATCCTTGTTCTGTAACAATAAAACTGCAATTCATATTTCAGAGAATTCAGTATTTCACGAACGCACAAAACACATTGATATGTATTGCCATTTTATCCGGAAAAAAATTGTTGATAAGAAAGTCAATCTCCATCATGTTTCTACTCATATACAGATTGCAGATATTTTGACGAAACATCTTCCATAACCTGCATTCGTTCATCTATTGTCCAAGATATGTATCACTGATATCCATACTCCAGCTTGAAGGGGAGTGTTGGAATGGTTTAAAATATATTGTTATTAGAGTACATTGTACCGTGATTCTTGGGCATCAAGTAGTTGTATCCCTATATAAAGAGATCATTGGTCACATAATAAAGTAACTAAATCTTTTCTCTTTTATCGTTTAAAGATATGTTTAATCCTCAAGATTGTAGTTCCATTCATATAGTGAAGAGTGAATTTCATGATAATTTTAAAGAAATACAAGGAACTTTTTTTAAAGGTATTGCATTCATTTTGTCATCCAAATGTAGTTATTTTTAAGGATCATATTCAGTTGAATTTGTGAATATGGGCTAACTATATTAAACTCCTCTCTTCACGCACGTGATGACCACATTGTTAGTGTGATATGCCCTGGAAGCCATTATTGTATAGTACTAGTTTGTATATTACATTTTGGAAGCTTGGGATATATACATGGATTTGTAACAGTCTTGCTCAATATGGCAGTATGCTACTTGATTTGTATCTATCTTAATATGTGTATGCGTTTCTTTTAACATATCGCTAATACATATTAATAGAACCCTTAGGATCTTTGCTTGACTACCAGCGTTGTGATGGCAGTCACACTAGTGGAGACTGGATAGTCTACAAGCACATCCTTATACAGGTCCCTGGTCGTAGGATTATCGAGACAGGGCATCGATACTCCAGAGTAGACTGGTGTGTACGCTTCTCATCCCAGCACGGGAGATTGTCTGTCCCACAGCCATCAGGACGTCGTACTGGAGATAGTATGCAGGTGCTCGTTAGGTTATGAGTACACTGGACAAGACTCGCAAGGAACTGTTGATTGGTACTATACCTATCGTCAGTTAACAGTTCCCAGGTGACATGAGTACAGCTTAGTCCGTTGACTTGACACTGCTGCTTCGCCTCAAGTGTGTTCCCATTGTTCTTAAATTACTACCCTACCACGGCTCTATTGAGTCGTGCAAACAGATAGTAGTTGGGTGCAGTCCCGAAGCACTTGGAGACAATGGCGGTTAGATAGGATTCGTCTCTCCCGGTATTGGGGGTTGATATCACGTTGTGTTTGTAGAGCCATTACACAAAGTCCCTGGCCAGGGCAAGCGAGATTTACTGGTAGGTACTCCAGTAGTTTCTCAAGGTGTTTTGGACTACACTCCGACACGACTTATACCGCTTTTAGGAGACTGACGTTTACCGTCCCCTTAGATCCGATATGCGATACTCTTAGACGAACAGACCGGACTGTACGGAGATTGTCACATTCAGGCTCAGTAGGAGTTCGGATGGGTTTCCTCATCAACCTTCTTATCGATATTTACCTGGGGACCGTTACGTACAGCTAGTACCGCTTACGTCCTGTGGTTAAACCCACTGCCAGCGTAGTGTTGAGTCTTTAGAGTCCCACACAGAGGGTTTTCCTCCTTCGGGCAAAACGAGGTAGAGGTCGTATGGTTTTACGATAGGGTCCGTTCACATGCGCGCGCTTGTGCGTGTTTGATGTTCGGGCAGATAATACTAGTGGGCTTTGGTTTAAACCGGATCCTAGTATTTGATTTTGGATTGGCTTAGTCTCATTGTATTCGTGTTTCTCAGAACACGGATAAGGGTATGTATATACGGTTGATAGGGGCAGAGAAGGAAACACCTCATTAGGGTTTTTGACCATTGACTTGATTAAAAACATAATGAGATGGAGGAAATTGTTTATTAATTGTCATTAGTGATAATTGTGTCATGGCTAATTGGTTTGACCATTTGACTTGTTGACCATTGTTGACTTAGATATTTTTGTTTAGCATGAGATATTTTTGTTGAGCATGCTTAGCATTAATTGAGACATGATAATGGTCAAATCAAGGTTGCCATCACAATTATCACAATAACACTTATTATTCTTTTTTCCTTAAGAGAGCTCTTCATAATTGGATACACATTCTCTCTCATAGATCTCTCCTCTCCTTCTTCCTCTCTCTCAAGCCCAAAAGTCTCATGTGTTGAGAAACATGGGTTGTTGAAACAAAGCCACCAAAATCCTTCTCTACTCATTCTAAGGTTCTTAGTTTAGCACACCAAGCACTCTAGTTACTTCATTGTTGAGGTTGGAGCTCTAGGTAGAGGCCTTCGAGTGGATTTTCTTTGACGTGGAGAAGCCGGTGAGGAGGCACCTTCCATCATCACTCCAAGGAGCTCACAACAAGGAGAAGGACTTCAAGCTTGTAGGTATAACCATCTAACATAGTAGTTAGAACTCTTAGTAAGTTTGTTAGTTAATGTTTAGCTAAGATCATCATGGATAGTCTATGTTACCTTGCCAAGAAAAATTCCATTTTTACCTATTCCGCCTCCCCGTTAACTACCGGGGTGGGTAACATGGACTTACACACATATCTCCGATGTCTATATATTTGTCAGCTAGCCCATTACTTTTTATGTTCAAATATAAAATTGATTTATTAGATTGCTTTCGGTATTTGCGACTTTTAATGTTCATTTCTGCCGCATATACGATCTAGTAAAATAATGACTAGGAGGTTGCATATATGTAAAATTGTAAACCTCTATTATCTCCACTTTGAACAATCTCTAAGTTATCCTTACCATTATTTTGGATTGCAAGTGCTAACCTTCAAACTTTTGTCCATAACAACAAGCAGGTTCTACCGTGAACATCATGATAAGCCATATCACACTACAAATTGATGCATTTTAACCCTTTAACGAAATATAGATTGAAGAAGAATGCCCATGCCTCTACAATCTCAATTTTAGCCATGAATTAGCTTAGCCCTTAAATGCTAACAAAATTTTAGTGCAATCTACTAAGGAACAAAATAATTTCCCATGCAATTCATCGCTTAAATCAACTGTAAAATTTCATGCAAAACTAACTTAGAAGCGAGACTTCGACATTACAAGATTTTGCTTCTTTCTATTCCAACCATTTCTAGAACTAAACAGTATGGTGTTTTGTACAATCTAAGGAAGAGTATAGACTCTATAGTACAAAGCTTCCAAAATGTATAAGCATTGAAAGAAACGTACTTCATAAAAACAGATTGCTTAAATTAAAGACATAATGTGGATCCACAAAAATAAAAACTTCAGGTAATGAAGTTCAATCAGCAATCGTAGGCTTTCTATTTACATAATAGAAGCAACTAAAAATAACAGAGTATTTTATAAAAGAAATTTGAGGTTGGTACACATACCATAAATTTGAACCTTCCATAGGTGTGCCAAGAGCTCCATATCTCCCAGGTTCCATCTCTGTATAACACTGGAAAATTTAAATATCATCTCACAAGTTAGTTTAGAATTCTCGATTATGATAATAATAGAAATCCTTTTTGATTATATAACATAAATTGCATTAAAAAAAATAATGATGATAACTTGCATTGATATGGTTTCAAAATAATACATATTGCAAATTCAAACTCACATCAATTGCTTCATGAATATCAGGTGTCCCTTTAGTTATATTTTCACCAATTCTCTGATATCCTCTGAATCAATGAGATCAAGTTAGTGTGAGGAAATGGAAGAATACTACAACGGAAGTTTTAAATATAGGGATTATACCTGAATCCAGTTGCTGATGACAATTTAACCTTCAGTTTTTCCTCATAGGGCAGATGAAAGAATTTGGTAGTAACCTCTTTTGCTTCTTTGATCAGAGAATCAGGAATACCATGGCCTTTCTGTTCATTGTAAAAAGTACGAACTTAGTCAACTTGTCGTAGACTCCTAACTCTGTGGCAAAGGTCCTGACTTCAGTTTCATTTAAGTATGACAATGTAATGGTCGCTTGCTTTAATTTATTTAATCGCTTTGTGAAATGAATGACATTGTAAACTGATTACTAAAAACCGCCGAATTCACTTCAAAAAATCTTCCTAACCTGGACTATAGTGCAACAACAGCCAACATTTTGGTTTTTGAATTGAGTGCACGCTTATCTTGCTATTCTAAGTTAAAAATTATGGTTAGTATAAAAAATATAGTAATATATTTGATATGTTCATGCAAAATGGATGACTTGTGAATCATGATATTATGGAATAACTTACATGTTTAATACAAGTACAATCATTGTTTTGCATATCTCCGACATGTCGCCACTATGCCATTTTTGAGCGTTGGTTGCACCAACATACAATCGAATTTAGGTAACAATTGTAAGGAAATAAGATTAGTTCATAGTTAAGAAATAATTGTTTAGAGATTAATAAAAGATTGTTCGGTAGTTAAGTAATTTAGATATTTTAAATTTAGATGCTTATAAAAAAATTTATAAGATTCCATGTAATCTACAACAAGAAAAGCCTTTATCCTAAATTTGTGGGGTCAGCTATATGAAGCTATTTGCTCGTGTATATGTGTTCTCGTGCTTGAAACTGGTGCTCGTTCGTTGGTAAATACTGTTAGTTTTTTGTTATCGTCATGTTCGCTACATTGCGCTCGTGTCATGGAGCAACCCCGGTATGTTGCTCGGGAGAGTCAGGACTAGTCTACAAAGACAACCGGCATATTATGCTCATGATTCACAGATGTCGCAACCTCTAGAGTGAGTTGCTCATAAGATCTTGACGAGTTGTCAAGACATTTCAAGACAAGACACTCAGAGCGTTGGTAACAACCGAATCAACATGAAGCAACATCTATGGTGAGTTGCCCGGATGAAGATCTTGACATGTTGTCAAGACAATTCAAGACAAGTCATCAAGAGCATGGTTCGTTCGAAAAACAACAATGTTGTGCATGAAGTCCAATTCTAGAGAAAGAGCTGGAGAAAGTCAAAAGTTTAGTTTACAATTCATGAAAATCGAAAATTTGGTTAACGGCAATTTGCAAAATTTGCAAAAAAAAAAACACTTGAAAGTTCTAGTTCTAGAGTGAGTATTTTTTGTAACTAGCTTGGACAACATCATATATACACTCCAGCTTGAGAGGAAATGTTAAGAGATAAGATTACTTCGTAGTTAAAAATAATTGTTTTGGGATCAAGAATATAAGATTACTTGGTAGTTAAGTAATTTAAATAATTCAAATATAAATATTTTAAAAGATATTTTGGAGGATTCCATGTAATGTGTAAACCATAATATTTATATAAAAAGAAAACTCTCGCTCTCATCTCTTGAATTGTTTCCTCGAAAATTGAATTGTTTTCCTCTGGCATCGTGTTTAACAATAACTTTTTTCTACTAATGTCCTAACATGTTTCAGTTTACCCGATCTATCGTTCGATATTTCCCAATATATTTTTTGACTTTCCCCAACATATTTTCCGAATTTTCCTGACATATCTTTCGGCTTGAACAATTAATATATAGATGAATATATTTTTTTATTGTTTATATATTTTTTTTTTGTTATATAGTTGCATATATTCCTTGATAATAAAGCATCAAAGGAATCAAGATTAGAAAATATTAGTCTTTTAATGTTACATTTATCTTTTTAATAAGAAAATTTTGTTTACGGGCTAAATTCTGAAACATAATTTATTTATTTACAAAATTGTCAAAAAAAACCCAAGACCAAAATATATGAAAGGTTTAGGCCCAATCCAACTTATACATACTTAAGTTGAGTTATTTTTATAAATACCAATTTTGCCCATCATTAGCATTTTGCTTGATATATTATCCTCGGTATCATAAATGCAAGGATATCAAACAAATTTTTTCTTTCGATTTTTCTTGCCCTCTTCACTTCATTACTCCTCCCGTATCGCTCCTCTCCTACTCGATATATCGGCCTACTCATAACCAAGTAAAAGCTTCGAACACTTTAGCCAAGACTGAAGCTTTACAAATCCTAGGAATCGAAAAAATATTCCATTATTTTGGATAACATGTTAAAATTCAGAAATATGATATAATTGGAGAAAAAGGATAAGCAATAAAATGTATTTTCTCAATAACTTGCCGAGACTCGTTGATATATGTTTATAGGGTTATAGCCTTGTGAATCATGCAGTTCTTTCATAAAAATACCATTATTTCATTTAAAATGTTATTATTAAGGGTTAAAATATCGGTATCAGGATCGATATCAAAGTCACTTTGGAATCGGAATCGGCCGTATCGACAATATCACTCTATCGAATTTTATTTCATTTGAAAAAATGTTAAAAATTAAAATCTATTTTTGTAAATAACTTATTATCATGGTTTGAAATCTCAATCCATCCTAATCCAATAAGTCCAATTTTGATCCAAAAGATGACTATCCAAGTTCCCATCCCAATATTATCTGTTAGCCAATTCCAATTCAGGATGTTCTATTCTGATCCAAAAAATGACAATCCGAGTTCTAATCCCAACATCGGACAATTTCGATTTATATTGAATTTATCATATAATTCATAGGGTCTATTATTAAGTTTATTAATAGGGTAGTGGTTTGTTAATAGGTTATTGAGTTACAACTATATGGTATGATTACTAAAAATATATCAAAAAGATTGTAATTATTTTAATTGGAGTGTTTTAAAAAACAACCAATTAAGTGCTTAAGATGCAAAGCACTCAACGCCGCTCCGTTTTTTACCGTTTAAGCGGGATGATATTCTCATCTATTAATTGGGTAACTATACTTCATTTTTTTATTAATTGGGGAGCACTTAAAGGTTTATGGGGTATGGTTTTAATACATTTATCACAAAATCTATATTAATGTTTGCACTATAATAAATATGTATTGCATTTGGTGTGATAATAATATCTAAGTTAACCTAAGTTCTTTAATTATCTTCAAACTGTTTTTTTTTCTGGCCGATACTTTGAAGTAGGTTTTTGGAGGCTTCAACTTCGACTTGGATGCTTCAACTTTAACCAGGCAAGACTTTCGACTTAGAGACTATGACTTCGAGCTTGGAGAATATTCAATTTTGGCTTTAAAGCAGGTGATCAAGTAACTAGGGTATCTGAATTTTATTTTTTATCTCAAAGCTAGACAATGTTTTAAAAAGCGGCCGTCTAGACGCGTAAAAGAGCCGCACCATACTGTATTAGATCATTTAGTCAGGAATTACGCTAACGCTTGTATTCATGTGGGTTTACTCTATTTATTTGTTAACTGGATGTAATATATAATAAATTAGAGTTGTTTTAGTACCATTAAACGCCGAGAGCCATCATGAAGGCCTTCCACCGCCGATTTCGAAAGTTGTCACGGATTTCGAGGGCCATGAGGGCTGGCGACTGTCGTCGGCTTCGAAGTTCTCCAAATCTAACTTGAACAAGATCTTCACTTCAAATTTCAATCTAGTCTTCACATTCCATCTTCAAGTTCGAACTTAATTTCGACTTCAAGGTTCAACCATATCAACACCGTCTTTGAGTTTCGAGCCTTTGACGACAACGGTTTTTTACCTTTTTTTGCTTTTCTGAACTTAAAATGAAAAGATTTAGTTTAGACAATTAATTATTTATTTATTAAATTATTTTGGATCTTTAAATAATTGACGGAATTTACTTCATTGCCAGCTTACATTTAATTGTTAACGCCTTTGAGAATACTTATTTAGGCCGCTTCTACAACTAAAAAAGAAACCAAAGAGTTAACAATCAAATTAGAATCAATATTTAACAAATAAATTCAAGAAAATAACAAAATTAACTCAAAATACACCTAAATTGATATTAATGCGGTCTGGACGACTGCCTATGCTCCCTTTGGACGCACTGCTTTTTTGCCGCTTTTTAATCATTGAAACTAGGTTTTTCGAGCAGAATCGGTTTCAAGCTTTCTCTAGCTTCAATTTAAAGTTTTCGGTTTTGACTTTAACCAATACTGATTTTAACGTCAAACTCGATCCGAAAGAAGCTTAGGTATTTAAATATAGTTAAAATTTTATTCGAATCAATGTTTATCAAAAATTTGAAAGAAATAAAAAATTTAAACCAAAATAACACACTGTTGAGTCTTTAACGTCCGCTTGAGCACTTAAACGACGCTTAAGCAAACACGCACTCCGACCGCTAGCTTTTATTTCCGCTTTTAAACTGCCGACTTTTACTAAGTATTTAAGGAATTATTTTAGACATCATTAATTGCTAAATAATTTATTATTATCATTAGTTACTTTTATTATTAACTATAGAATTACAAATTTTCAAAAAAAAATGTTAAACGGTAGAAAGTCTTTCCAATCTCAGATGGTAGAAATGGTCGATTACGATCCAAAAGGCGACCATCCAATATGAATATCGATACAAAAATTTTAAACCTTGTTATAAACAATTTGGTAAATTCTTTATTAATTAATGATATCTTCAGTGGTTATTATTATATTTGACAAAAATAATTATTTTGATCATCTTTATCTAAAACTTTTCCATCCAAATGGAGTCAACTATTGAGAAAAGCTCCAGTAAAGATTTGATAAAGTTTTAAGACAAGCAATGTTCTAAAAAGCGGCCGCTTCAGCAGTTGAGCGGCTGTCGCCGCTTCATTTTTAATGGTTAAACGGTGTGTTATCCTCGCACCTTTAATCGGATAACTATACTCTATATCTTATTGATTTAAAGGGTTATAGACATGTTCTAGTAATTTTAATAGCACACCCTATGCACCCTCTTTATTGATATTTCCATCCTTCTAAAGTCATGTAACAAGTAAATGTATATTGTATTTAGTATGATAAATAACGTCTAATTAACCCTAAAACCCTAATTCTTGTCATATTTTTTCTTTTGGCCAAGACTTCGAACTAGGATTTTACCGAATTCGATTATGACTTAGGAGCAATGTTTTAAATTGCGGCCATGGCGGCCGCAATAGCGCCGCTATAGCGTTTTAGACCCTCATGCGCTATACGGGATGCACCGGTATGGTTTTATAGCGGATTAGGACATAGCAGGTACCATGACGCCCGCTACCCGCAATATTTGTAGTATAGCGGGCACCATGGCACCCGCAAATGATGATTCTATCTTCGGCTCCGATGTTGATGGAGATGATTGAGTTTGTTTTTGTGATACTTAATTGTTTGTTGAAAACTTATTTTATTTTGGTCTTTTGAATTATCTTGCATGAAACTTATGGTTGTTTGCTAGCACTTCTGCATTTTAGTTTTAGATAATGATGATGATTGTTTCTTTTATTTTAAACATTGATGTGTATGGAAACTTATGTGAAATGTTATTTAATTTAATTCTATAATGAATTTCATTCTATAACACTTGTAGAGCCATTTATATATAAAGGCCGCCATAAAGGCCACTATCCGATATCCGCCATGAAACCCCCGACAGCAATGAACCGCCCGCTATATGTGATTTACAACCTTGCTTAGAAGCTTCGACTTCAAGTCCAACACTTTGACTTCGATTTGGAGGCTTTGATTGTGAGCGGCTATGATTTTCGGCTTGGAGGCTTTGATTTCAAGCAGCTAAGGGTTTCGACTTGAAGATTTAGACTACGAAGTTGAGAAGATTCAATTTTTGTTTCAAAAGGAACAAGCCGCTAATATTTTCAAGTTTAGGTCTTGATCTCAAAACTAAGGTTTTTGAGCAACTTTGGTTAAAGCTTCGATCGTCTTTCGATGCCTTCATTTATGACTTTGATTAGCATGGATTTCCAATTTAAAACTCGACTTAAGATGAGTTCATGCATATAAATACTCTATTAAAACAATTATTAACACAACTTATAAGAAAAAACAAAATTAAACCCAAAATAAGACAGTACTGATTTCTGAGCGGCCGCTTAAGCACTTAAGTGGCGCTTAAGCAGCTAAGCACTCTGACCGCTTTGCTTTTCTTTCTGGTTTCAAAATACTGACGACCGACTGTCGGACTGACATGAACCCTCTTCAAATAAGAATCAAATTGGTTTATAAACTACAGCAAGAGTAGCTTGTCATAGTCCTAAATGACTAGTTGACATACCTCAAATTCTTAGACTATGGAAAAGTCTAAAAAAGGAAAGATAATTATATTTGCCTTATGGAATTATGTTCAACTCTAAGTAGCAAATAAAACTAATAGTCAAATGGAACATATTCCGCAAAATTAACTATTTTGATATATTACCGATAATTAATGATGTCTAATAAACCATAATAACCCGATAACCTATTAATATTACAAATTAACCCGTTAATGATCCTAGTAACCAATTAATAAACTTAATACTAAATCTCACAATGGAAATGGTAAAACCCAGTATTACTCAATAATGGACAATAATGATATCGGAACTTGGACGGTCATTTTTGGGATCAAAATCAGCTATCTAGGATCTAGATCGTCTGTGATTTAAAACCATGGTTATTATTTCTTTATCTTACCTCTTTCTTCAAGACCTAGCTCCATCAATCTCGAAATTGGGTTTTTTAAATGATTTTTCTTTTTGCCTCATCGTTTTTTATAATATCTTTATATGCGTGAATTTGATGCATTCTTGAATGACTTTTGATTGTTTTAAATATTGATTGTGGTTTACTCGATTAAGATGAGGATATGATCATATGTAAGGATTGAAGATACTGAGGAGATTACCATGAGTATAAAGAGTAACAATGAGAAATAAAAGCAAAAACAAAACACAAACAAAAAATTATTGATCTAAAATAGGTTCTCATATGCGCTCTCATGTGTCTTAGATGGAAGAAGGGCAATACCGTCTTTAAAAAGAAAATAACGTATAATATACAAAATTCATATCTACATATGGGGTCTCTACAATTTTAGAATAAATGAACACAAATATATTGTGTTTTTCACAATTTTGAAGGTTGATGGTTTTCATTTAAAAATAATCAAATTGGAGCTTTGGGCCCATAAACAAATTTTCCCATTTATTGTTAACTATGTTTAACTTTAGTATGCTAAGCCAAGAATATATCTATACATTTAATTAGATTGGTTGTATTCAGGATATTTAGTGAACAAAACTTGTTAATGTTGCATTTCAAACACAAGACTTTCATCTGTCATGGCACCCGATATTTACTAAATATTTCCAATGCATCCCGACATCCACCATCCAATAGAGATTTTTAACCGGCATGAACCCAACATAGGACATTTAGAAAATTGAGTATAAGGATTTGCTGATTCACATTACACCATGGTGATATACTTAAAACAAGGTTTTAGATATGGAACATTGTGTTAGATATGAAGTTTTCTATATCTAATAGCTTATATTGAGAATATGAGTCAATCAAATCTTATTCAATAGTAGTTAAACGTCTGGATTTCATGTATCATATAAGATTATTATAAACATATTTAAAGGTATTCAAAATAATATATGTTTGTGTCACGCTACAATATAAATTAAGGAGATATTTAAATAGATGACTAATGAAATCATATAGTTTGATACACTTGTACTTGTTTGGTGTTGTTTACTTGGATTTGTATCTAAAGATACCATGAGAAACAAACAGATCATGTAGTTTATTTTCAATCAAGTTAAATATCAGCATTTAGCGAGGTATGCTAATTAGTTATTAGGCTTAATTCCCAAAAACTACCAAAAACTTAGGGGTTGTGATAAGGAACTACGAAATTCTTTGAAAATTACAAAAAAACTACCAAACTGTACGAACATCCTTAAATTTTGTTGAACTAGTTTGGTAGCTTATTGAAAATTTAGTAAACAGGTTTGATAGTTTATTGAATATTTACTAAACAAGTATGATAGTTTATTTAACATTTGCTATACAAGTTTGGCAGTTTATTGTTTATTAATTTTACAGACTTTCATACACTTGGTAATTTCATGTAGTTTTCAAAGAATTTGGTAGTTAACTTGTCACGGCCCCTATGGTTTTGGTAGTTTTTGGGAATTAAGCCTAGTTATTAATAAGAAAATGCCTATTTCTATCTCATTCTTTTTTGGTAAAGGTTCATTATTTTATATTTTATATTAATTTATTGCCATCGTAAATCAATAAAGATTATATGATATGACCTATCTCCATCAATATATAAGGATGAACCAAAGGATAATATCGTTGAATATCGAAAATCATATCATGCATCTTCAGAACACTACAATCGGTATCTTAACCATATTCACCATGATCCAATATGAAACAAACATGACTTTCGGATGGTTTTGTATGTCACAACTTTATGTAAGTAATATGAGCTTATGATTTCTGCAAAAATGTAAAAAATTTGTATGAAAAATATCGTGTGCCAAGTGATAAATTGGACAATAAAAAATTATGTAAGAAAACCCATTCATGTGATATGTTGACAGTAACTAAGTACGCCAGAATCTCTCTTTGGGAAAGGACTGGCATGTAGACAGTGATCTGACATTTGAACATGCGGCATTAATATATGAAAGAATATAATAACATAAAAAATTGTTAGACGGTAACTAACAAAACACTAAGAACGCCATTATAGTGAAACAGGGTTCAAACTGTCGCATCGGTTTCAACTGATTCCATCACCACAATATAAAGTATTTTCTAATTAATGCCTTTTTACTGCAAGTGATACCTGCAATTCCATATATTGAGTTGCAGTCAAAATTATTATATGCAAGAGCTCATAAAATGGAAATACCACATAGAAGAAACCAGCCTCTTTACAAGCATCGTCTAATTGTTTTACAACTTTACTGACTCCTTCATCTTCAGCCATCTTTGGATCATTGAATTTCACAAGAAGAGGACTAACATCTGAATGACAAGAGAACCATTAGTAAAATGTCGAGGAAGAACACTAAGAGCTAAAATGTTATCATGTCATACATATCTAAAAGAATATGCATTATTCAAATTCATGTGCATTACAGTCATATAAAATAACACAAACTCCATGATGTAAATGGAATTAACTTGCAGAAATTAGGAATACTAAGAATTGCACATTTTTTATTTTTTATTTTTTATTTTTTTGGTGGAGGGGAAGTATCAGAAGGTAACAAATTATAAGGATCAAATTCAATTATATCTTAATAATATTATGGTGTGAGTTTTTCAGACTAACTAAATATAATTTGAAAGAGGAAATCATTACAATTAAAAAGAGACTTGAATTAGTCAGATTCGAACTCTTTTCAGGTCTACAATTATGTGCACGCACTAACATATTTCAATGGTTCAAGCACGTCACATAGAGAAATTGTACCCCTTTCTCATATGGCTAGTTGAATACCTAACAAAGTTTATTACATTATGCATTCCTCCTATTATCACATCATATCTTCTAAAGCCATACGTGCTTTGGAGAGAAATAGCAACGAACAAAATGAATCATCACTTCAGACCTGCAGAACGCTAGCGAAATATTTAGTTGGAATGTAGCTGACTAGGATAGCTTGCAATGTCTTCCTTTATGAAGAAATTGCAGTATGTCGCCTGCTTAATTTTTTAATTTTATTTAAAATATTGACAGCTACTATTTGTTGCACATAGTCGGTGTATCAAAAACTTGAAACTTTTAACCGACGTCTATAGGTCTGTTTTTGATGAATTCCGCAAACCTCTAACCATCAATTTCTCCCCCAAGAAAAGAAGAAGTTTAAATCTTCCACCGAATTAGAATTAGATGCCACAGACCGATCAATGCTAAGCAAATTAATATGCCAAATTTAGATAGTATTGGGATTGGTTCCCCTGAATTTGATGTTAATAGAGCTGCAAATTAAAATCCCATCATTGTTCCAATTGGTTAATTGCAAAGCTCTTTTTAACCAAAATAAATTGGGAATTAGTAAACCAACTATTTTCTAGATCTCAGTTTCGAAAACAGAAGGGCAAATCGCAGAATTTACTTGATTATTCAGAATTTGGATAGAAAAGTTGAGATTTTTGTTACCGATTATGGGAATGGATTTGAAATCGGAGCCCATTGAAACCAATTGCAATAGAGATCGCCAAGAGTGATGAGAAGAGGATTGCATAAGGGTTTCAAAACGAGACCAAATTAGGTTTCTTTGTTTGTTTTGTAGAGGGACCTGGCCAAAATTTGGGATAAGACACTTTTTCCAAACTAAGCAGGATTTAAACTCCTTTTAAATTTATTTGGAGAATTGGCATAATTAGGTCACATCAATGCAATATTGGCGCTACAAAGGAATGACAGTTGGAATTTTGTTGAAGTTCTATTCGGCACTTTGCAAGTGCGGAATAGATTTTGGCCTCAGACAAGTATCAAATTTTGGCTCTCTAAAGCTTATTCCGCAATAGGTTTTGGCCAAGTCTTATTCCGCACTTTACAAGTGTTAAATAGGTTTTGGCCTCAACCATAGAACCAAGTATGATGACTTGGCTCTCGGGGAGAGACCAAGTCTTATTCGGCACTTTGCAAGTGCGGAATAAGACTTACCCCCAGCAAGCCAACCCAAAAAGCCAGGTATTAAGAGTTGGTTCTCTGGGTTTATTCCACACTTTGTAAGTGCGAAATAAGACTTGTCACAACCCCAACCACCAGTCTCATGTGGCGTCTATATGGCATTGATGTAACCCAATTGTGCTAATTCTCAAAATAGTTTTAAAATGAGTTTAAATCCTTAATTAGTTTTGAAAAAGTGTCTAATCCTTAATTTTGTCCAGCCGGAGCTAGCTTGCGCATTTCTTTCTTTCTTTCTTTACTGGAAGCTTCTTTAGGCTATCATAAAGAAGCAAACCCTGCAATCACTTCGGACCCGCTACAGTAAGGCAATTACGAATGTCATCTCAACAAACCCAACTACACCATCCAATAGAATTAGGCGATTTAGGTGAAACTAGAATTCATGCATGCACGCGAAAGATGAAAGTGAATATAACAATAATAGTAAATATGTATGAATTAATAAAAGGGAAAAATGGTTTTAACTCCTTAGGTACAAAAACAAATAGGAAAAACTCCTTAGGCAAAAAATCAAGTAAAAAACTTCCTAAATCCAAAAAGTTATATGTTTAAGTCCTTGTAGTATAACCAACTGCTTTTTACTTTTTAACATTCCAATATTAACCTTGTCATGTTCTGACAGATAAATGCTATATTTAACAGGTTGCATTTAGCAGGTTCATTACTACATTTGATAAATGTAGCAGTTATCTGCCAAGTGTAGAGGTTTATGTAAACAGCTACATCTAATAAATGTAGCAGTTATTTGCTAAGTGTGGCACTTAATGTAGCAATTTACCTACTAAACATTGCAGCAATTTACCTACTAAATAGAGCAGTTATCTGCTAGAAATTGACAAGGGTAGTATCGAAATATTAAAAAGTAAAAGGTGGTTGGTTGTAGATTTAAACCTATAACCTTTTGGATCTAAGGAGTTTTTCACTGATTTTATTTTGCTGGAGAGTTTTTCTTATTGTTTTTCAATCTTAGAGAGTTAGACCCATTTTTTCCTTAATAAAAACATGAGGGGTTATGTATAACTTTTTGTTTCAAGTTCAAAGATGCATGAGTATGATGTTAGTTATATGTATGCCCTAGAGGCCATTACTGTACATTGGATGTATATTGTAGCGGATGCTGGGACATATATGGTAGGACTTTCTTGCTCGACATGATAGTACGCTATCTGGTTGCTCTTTATCTTAACATGTATACTTGCTGTCTCTCTATTACATGTTGATAAAGCCCTTAGGATATGTGCTCGACTTCCAGGACTATGATGTAGATCATACTAGTGGGGCCTGGGTAGTCCATGAGTACATCCTTCAATATTCCTAGTCGTGGGAATATCGAGACGGGGCATCGATATTCCAGAGTAGACTAGCGTATATCTTCTCGACCCATGTGATGGGCGATGGATGATCCCATATCCGTTGGTGTTTGACATCAGAGATGGTATGCGGGTGCTCAGTGATGACTGGGTACACTGAACGGACTTGCCGAGAACTCCCAGATGGTATTATACATTACTCAGATGGCAGTTCTCTGGTGACACTGGTACAGCTTAGTCTGTTGACCCGAGATCGTCATAGAGTCTTGTGTGTCTCCCACTGTGCTTTGATTTCCACCCTACCACGGCTCTACTGAGTCGTGCAAACAGGTGGTTTTTGGGTACAGTCCCGATTCACATGGAGGCAATGAGCGATAGGAGGGGATTCGTCTCTCCCGGTATTGGGGGTTGATGTTGCGCTATGTTCGACTGGCCATAACTGGAAATCCCTGGCCAGGGTTGCAGTGATATACTGGTAAGAGTTATCAGTAGTTTCACGCTATGTTATGGACCTTACATCGGCATGACTTATCAAGCTACTGGGGTCTGACGTTTACCACCCCTAGGCGAGATATGCGACATATCAGACGAACAGACCGGACTGTACGGTAAGTTTTACTGGTTGGATTCACAGGAGTGTGAGCGGGCTTGCTCGTTGATCTTCTGATCGCTCAATACCCGGGTGGCCGTTACGTCTAGCAGACCGCTTGCGGCTTGTGGGTGTTTGATATGATCATCACCTGCTGCCGGCGTATTGACGAGTCTTTAGAGTCCTACACAGAGGTTTCCTGGCTCAAGCGAAACGAAATAGGAGCGCATATGAGATATGTGCGGGACCGAGAATAATACCAGTATGTGATACTGAATTCTATTCTCGCGATTTGTATCATTGGACGGTTATATATGATATAGCCGGGTTACCGAATCAAGTGTTGATTCGATACATTGATACACTTGATATTAGTCGGTTATATGCAGTATGACCGGATCATTAAATCAAGTGTTGATTTAATGATTTAATGTATAATTATATATTTGATATATTACTTTACATTAACTAGTATTGGTTCACTTAAGATGAATTTTCTCACTTGATGTGCACATTGTATATATGATATAATTCTGTGCACTAGTTTGTATCATGTTTGATGATACATGCAAACTTGGGTGTGTGTATGCTTTAAACTATGATTAGGTTAATAGTTAGGGTTTGATTTATTCATTCATTCATTTATTTATTTATTCATTTTGGCAAGAAATGAAATGGTGGCTTTCTTTGGATTTATTTTGAAGCTTCATGAAGCTTTGACCATTTTGTTTCTTTCCTAAACCTAACCATTCACCTAAACCCTAGTTTAGTCTCTACACTAGTTAAACTCACCCATGGTTGCATTATGATAACCATCACTTGATTTTCTTTTTGAAAAATAATTCATAATTCTTTTTCTTTCTTCTTCTTCATCTTCTTCATGAAGAGAAGAAACCATGGCTAGATTTTTCCAAGTGATGATTCTAAGTGAGAAATCCAAATCCAAAGTGAACCCACTTCCTATTTCTTCATCCTCTACCACTTGCCATGTAGTAGAGTGTGTTATCTTCACAAGTTTTTGTTAGTTATATGTATGCCCTAGAGGCCATTACTATACATAGGATGTATATTGTAGTGGATGCTGGGACATATATAGGGAGGACTTTCTTGCTCGACATGATAGTATGCTATCTGGTTGATCTTTACCTTAACGTGTACACTGATTGTCTCTCTGTTACATGTTGGTAAAGCCCTTAGGATGTGTACTTGACTACCTAGACTATGATGCGGATCATACTAGTGGGGACATGGTAGTCCATAAGTACATCCTTCAAGGTCCCTAGTCGTGGGTGTATCGAGACGGGGCATCGATATACCAGAGTAGACTAGCGTATACCTTCTCGACCCATACAGATGGGCGATGGATGATCCCATATCCATTGGTGTTTGACATCAGAGATGATATACGGGTGCTCAGTAGAGACTGGGTACACTGGACGGACTCGCCGAGAACTCCCAGATGGTATTATACCTTACGTCAGATGGCAGTTCTCTGGTGACACTGGTACAGAGTAGTCTGTTGACCCGAGATCGTCATAGAGTCTTGTGTGGTTCCCACTGTGCTTTGATTTCCATCTTACCACGTCCAAGAGGGCGTGCAAAACGGTGGTTTTTGGGTACAGTCCCGAATCACATGGAGGCAGTGAGCGATAGGAGGGGATTCGTCTCTTCCGGTATAGGGAGTTGATGTTGCGCTGTGTTCGATTGGCTATAACCGGAAATCCCTGGCCAGGGTTGCTGAGATTTACTGGTAAGTGTTACCAGTAGTTTCTCGAACTATTATAGACCTCATATCGACACGACTTATTAAGCTATTAGGGTCTGACGTTTACCACCCCTAGGCGAGATATGCGACATATCAGACGACGAGACCGGACTGTACGGTAAGTGTTACTGGTTGGATTCACAGGAGTATGAGCGGGCTTGCTCGTCGATCTTCTGATCGCTCAATACCCGGGTGGCCGTTACGTTTAGCAGACCGCTTGCGGCTTGTGGGTGTTTGATATGATCATCACCTGCTGCCGGCGTATTGACGAGTCTTTAGAGTCCTACACAGAGGTTTCCTGGCTCAAGCGAAACGAAATAGGAGCGCATATGAGATATGTGCGGGACCGAGAATAATGCGTGTATGTGATACCGTATTCTATTCTCGCGATGAATGTATCGAATGGTTATATGCGATATGACCTAGTTATCGAATCGAGGGTTGATTCGATAAGCCGATACATTGGATACTAGTCGGTTATATGCGATATGACCGGATCGTTAAATCAAGTGTTGATTTGATGATTTAATGCATAATTATATATTTGATATATTACTTTGCATTAACTAGTATCGGTTCACTTTAAATGGATTTTCTCACTTTATGTGCACATTGTATATGTGATATACTTTTGTACACTAGTTTGTATCATGTTTGATGATACATGCTCATTAGGGTTTGTGTAAAGATTAAACCATGGTTGTGTAATGGTTAGGGTTTTCATTTTCTTATTCATTTATTTATTTATTTATTTCATTTTGAAAATGATAAGCACAAAGAGAAAGAATGGTGGCTTCATTTGTAGTTTAGTTGAAGCTTCATGAATCTTTGATCTAGTCCACCATTCTTGTCTCTTGCTTAACCCTAACCATCATATCTAACCATGGTCTATTCTCTACACTAAACTAAGGTTAGTATTATGATAAGTATTGATTTTCCTTTTCATTTTAAAAGCTTATCATAATATTATCATCTTCTTCTTCTTCTTCTTCAAGAAGAAAACCTAGTCTTCATCAATGGTGACTTGATGAAATGAGTGAGAAATCCAATTCTAAAGTGAACCCACTTCCTATTTCTTCATCCTCTACCTCTTGCCAAGTAGTAGAGTATGTTTCCTTCACAAGTTTTCTTGACTTGGTGAAGTTGGAGCTTGATCTAGCGATGCCTCGACGTAGATCATCTTCGGCATCGTCGTCGATGACCTAGCCCGCTTTTTCTCCGATGAAGCCGACGCTAGAGCCCAAGATCCGATTTGTACAGCGAGGAGACTTCATCGCGGAGCCATGGAGGTGGAGAACCGGATCTACAAAGGTTGTATTTCCGTTTACCATTTAGTTAAGTTGTTAACTAGCTCGTAGTTTCGCCTAAAATCTAGTTAACGATCCGTATTAGGGTTTCTCGGCACCCGTAAAATTTGAAATTGGCATGGTTGATGCCTTGTGAGATCTCTATAGTGTGCCTAGGAACCCTACAGTGGTATCAGAGCCTAGCTAGAGCCTTAGGCGATGTGTAGACGAAGTTTGAAGTCCGTACGAACCCGAAACCCTAATGCAATAGCCTTCTCTGTACTTTTTTCAAAAACTGGGTTTTTTCCAGATTAAAAATATGCAGAAAAATAAGCAGGTGATTTTAAGAGTTACTGTAAAATTCGTGTGCCTAACTCCATCAAACAGCCGCGGTCATGCTCGTGCCGCGGTTCCGCGGCCGTACGGCTTCCTTATTCAATAAATTGTACACAGTAACTCCTAATTGATAGTGCTGGTTTTCCTGGGAATTTTTTAAAAATTTATTCAAGAGTTGAATTTTCTGGGTTGTTTTGGGGATTCGAATGTTCGATCGGATTATCAAATTTTGTCTGTGTGGCTTTCCGGATAATTTTCAGAATATGTTAAAAAGTTCGACCGGATATAAATACCCAATTTTTCCCCTGTCGGGAAATTTCCAAGTGTTGGATTTTTCCGTGGTTTAAAGACGTTCTAAGTAGTGCAAGTAACACGATGGTCCCTCTAGAAGACAACAAACCTTAACTCGATTATGTGACCGTCTTGAACTGCCCTTTGAACCTTCGGGTTTGGGGCAGTACGGCGTGCCACATGTGAGGCGTTGGCTTGACCCTTCTACGGCTGGACCGTTGGTACTGAGGCACGAACTGAATGTTTTTAGACTTGTTTCATGTGTTGATCTGTATCGGGAAAACTTGGGTGTTTGAATGTTCGATCGGAAAGTTTAACATTTTCTAATTATCTGGAACGGGATACAATAATTGGAATTCACAAAGAGTTATGAGATAACTGAATGAATGTTATAAATCTAGCGGTTTAGTCTCACTTGATCGGTTGCCACGGAATTTTGATGTGATCAAAACTCCGTCGCAATCACGTAGCGTACGCGGATACTCGCCGGGTAAACTTAATAGACAGCCTCACTCCATAGCCCCGACCAAGTGACTGTAGGAGAACCCCGTCGCCGAAAGCATCCGTTCGGGTGCCCGCGGTAGCGGTGTTCCGCCTTGGTGCACTTCGTCGACGGCACCGGGGGTGCGACCGTCTACTGAAGTTTGCGACGAGCATTCGATCAGGCTGTCGGGAATCCTGTTGAATTGCCTGACTTGGTATTGAAAAGAGTTTTCGATTTTGAGACTAAAATGCGGGGTTTATAATTGTTAGGCATGCGATGTCTAAAGAATTCATTTGGTCAGGCATGCGATGTCTGAGGTGGTTGCGGATTCCAACTGTTGTAGTTTTACACTTTCTTTTCTGTGACCGTAAGTGTAATATGTGATATCGCCGGTTTCGTTGCTATATGTCAACGACAATTGGGATGTGCATATTCACTTACGTTGATGACATGTGATGTTATGTGTTGCTGGATATGTTATATTGGATCGTCGTGTTTGAATAGCCGGGTTTTTTTTATGTGAGATGAGTGTTTTTCATTTTCATTCATGTAAAAACTTGTATGTAATATTCTTTTATTGGGACACTTCCAGGTTGCGGAAGATGTCACCTTTTGTATATTATTTACTTTTCCGCACTAGGATAGACCCAAGGAGGGGAGCACAAGTAACCGGGTTCTGGGGTCCAGTGGGAGACCAACTCGAGGAGTCGAGTCCGGGTCTCCTAACCCTAGAATTGGTAGGGTTGCTTGCCGCTCTCGTAGGGGTCTAGGGGTGTGGGTTTGGCTATTCATCACGACCGTGGAATCCGTGTTTTATACTGGCTCGTATTGAAAACACGGACGTCCTAGTATATCCAATATTTCATATGATTTTTCTGCTGCGATATCTGTGATGTGATCATGTGATGTTCTGTGATAGATACTTTATATAGTATATATGATATATTATATAGACGTTACTTATATTTTACACCCGTGCTAGCCCTGCCCCGCTCTTCCGTTAGTTACCTAACCTAACGGTGCACGAGGGGACATCGAGGCGAATGCGGATGGCATAAGTGTACGTCGTATTTATCTGTGATGTTTAGATACTTAAATGATGGGACTTCATTAATGTGATTAATGAAATAAAAGAAACCTAAGATGTTGTAGAATCGAATTTCAAAATAAAAAGGGTAGCTACAGTTCTTGCTTTGCACAGCGGTATATGTGATATATCCTGCACCTTATTCGATGAGGAAAGGACCGAGATCCCTTCACCGGGAGTGACTCCTTTAGCAATAATTGGCAGATGCTACACACTCGGTTTGTCTTTTGATAGCTTCTATAGTTTCTGCTTTGCACAGTGATATATATGATATATCCAGTACCTCATTCGACGAGGAAAGGACCGACGATCCCTTCACCGGGAGTGACTCCTTTAGCAAAACTTGAAAAGCCTCAAAGACACTCCATTTCAAAATTCATTCGATCCTACAACGATATCAAGTTCATTACGCAATAGGTTTTCAGAAAAACCTGTCGTAGCCCTCCGTCATTTCAGATAAGTAGTAGTTAGTATTCGTGCTACGTTTGTTGGCCTGCGTCAAGGCGTAGTGTGCGGTAGCTAACTAGTATTTATCTGCTTATGCATATGATGCAGATTGGATTAGGGTAGTCGTGCGACTTTGTTGGCCTACGTCAAGGGTCGTGCGGGTGGGTTTAATTCAATCAAGAAATGACGGGTTGAACTTGACTAGCGGACTATGGTTTGTTGGCCTGCGTCAAGATCATAGGACGCTAGGGGTAAAATATTATCGGGAATTTCAAGTGTTGAAATTTGCAATGAGATTGCATACCTTCTATGAGATAGTTGGATCCCGATACCCGCTGCGAGTAAGAGTTACTCCTGGGAGAGTTTTATATATTACAATTAGCCGATCAAGTAGGTGTCTAGAAAGGTGTTAACGAGATTACGCCTCTGGGAAAACGAGGTTTACATTAATTAGGTTCGTGCGAAAGCACGGGGGACCTCCCTCAAAGTACCGACACTGGCCTGGCTGAAAGATTGGCGAACTTGTAGTGTGTAATTAATCCCGGCTAGTCTTTCCTTTTAGGGTTTGAAGGAAGATTTGATAAAAAGCAGTGGGAGCCATCCTGATTAGATAAAATAATAACCAATCTGATCTTGCAAGAGCGCACGCTGAGTGTTTTCTTCTCTCTCTCTCCAGGTAGCGACCATATCACGCCTTAATCAAGATAATAATACGGAATATTGACCGAACCCGCTTGTTATACTGAGCTGGGGAACGTTGGTCCCGCTCCAACTTATAATTGTTATAAGACAGAGCAGGAAATTGGGGAATACCAGATTTCCCGTGCCGCCCAAACGAAGAGAGTGCATGCTGATGCATTATCTTCGGGTGTGTTCGTTACACAGAACTGTTTCTCTATACCCTCTACGTCCTGGGTATGTGATACCAGATCAGGATCCCAGATATGTAATATGTTACATAGGGCTACAGCAAGATAAAGAACTGAGAACGGGTGATAAGTTTCATGAGGCAGAAAACGGGGCAAGTGTTGCAGCCAAGTCTGTTGGTCACTGTCACCCTGTATTCCAAATACATTGATTCTGAACGAATGTTATTAGATACCGAACCTGATATACAAAATCATATCTATCTCTTTATTAGTAAAGAAATGATAAAATTTTGTATTGTTGGATAATGTTTTGAACATTTCCTATATCAAAAGTTGATCGGTTCAGGCACGTTATCTAAAAGCATTAATGTTCTAAATCAAACTACAGTTCTTAGTATACGGAACACGCACAAGAGGAAGAGTTCGGAAATGAACGGATCCTTCTTGAGGCATTGTAGACTAGGTCATATCAATGCGACCCGACTAGCTGAAGTTACTTGTAGATGCATATTTAAATCAGTTTGAATTTACATCTTGTGAAACTTGCCAGTCATGTCACAGAGATAAGATGACCACAGCTCTGTTTATTGGAAACAGAGAAAGAGTTAGTAAACTCTTGGGATGATACATGTTGATGTATGTAAGGTCCCTTGTCTACATATGCCAGGACTGGTTCTTTGTACTTCGTTACATTCTCTGATAATCTCTCAAGATCCAGACATATGTTCCTGTTGAAACACAAGTCCGAACCTTTTGAGATATTCACGGAATATAAGTTAGAAGTAGAGAACCAAATTGAGGGTATAAGTATTATGTCCTTTGATGTGATCAAGGAGGAGAATACTTGAGCACGGAATTCCTGGACTATTCTAAAGGAGAATGGGATTCTCTCTCAGCATTACTCCTCCGTATACACCATAGCACGATGGTATATCGGGGCGGAGCAATCACACCCTATGTGATAAGGTGTGCTCTATGATGAGTACTACTGAGTTACCTGTTTCCTTTTTGGGAGTTATGCACTTGAGAAGCTGCATACCTATTGAATAAGGTTCAAATCAAATCAGTTGCCTACCACTTCATATGTGATATGGAAAGGGAAGAGCCCATATCTTAAGATGGTTAAGATTTAGGGTTGTCCAGCCTATGTCTGAAAAGCAAAATCCGGATAAGCTCGAGGCAAGATCTGTAATGTAGAACTGGAAAGGTTCCAGCTATGCAAACTACAGCAGATGATTTGATAGAACCAAAGGATTCAATAGTTACCAACGAACCTCAGCCTCTCCGCCGATCTAGTAGGGTTCCTCACCCACCTGAGAGATACTTCGGTTTCTCTATGACAGTGGGAGCGAGGATTGCATCATGAGATGATAACCCAACTAGTTTCGAGCTGGCCATCAGGAGTGAGACTCTATAAGAATGGCTGGATGCTTAGTGATCTGAGATGGAATCCATGTACACGAACAAAGTATGGACTTTGGTTGCTATATCTGAAGGGTTAAATCCCCATCAGGAGCAAGTATATCTTGAGAAGATTACTTGGTGTAGATGGAAAAGTTGAGACTTTCAAAGCTAGACTTGTTAAAGCTTTTCGTCATCGACCAGGCGTGGATTATGATGAAACCTTTTCAAGTGGCTATGCTTAAGTCCGTCCAGATCCTACTTGCCACGGCTACATACCATGACTACGATATCTGGCGGTTGGGTGTCATGACTGCTTTTCTAAATGATGATTTGGAAGAGAGCGTCTATAAGTACACAGCCAGAGGGCTTCGTAGACAGTGGGAGCAGCGAAAACGTGTACAAGATGCTTTATAGGATAAAGCAGGTATCGCGGAGTTGGAACATCTGTTTTGATGTATTAGTCAAAGAGTTTGACATCATCAAAATGGGAGATGAACCTTGTATAAACAAAAGGGTAGTAGGGAGTATAGTAACGATCCTCGTAGAGTACGTGGATGACATACTCTTGATAGGGAAGGAGTTTCCTATGCTACGATCGATCAATCTCCGCTTATCAAAATGATTCTCCATATAGGATCAAAGTGATACATCCTAAATCCTGAGTTTTGATCTATGAGATAGAAGTAAATGGATGTTAGGATTCTCACTAGTTGTAGTGAGATGGTATCAATCGATCCTGAGGAGAATCACTGGAAATGTTCCAGGGTGATAAGGACGACTGAATGTCAGTCGCAGGCATTGTCTTTACCCTCAGTAAAAGGACGGTATGTTGGAAAAGTTCCAAGCTAGATACCATGGCATACTAGACGATAAAGGCAGGATACATCGCTACTTAAGATGCTACCAAGGAGGATGTTTGGGTGTATATTGGTTCATGAGATGAACTACGTTCCAACCATTGTGAGACAATGGAGTTGTGGCTTATGCCAAGGAACGCCGGTCCCATCAGTGATCCAGACATATTCTAAGGCGGTGTCACCTGATCATGGAGATAGTTGATCTCCAGGGTGATCGAGGTTAGGAGAGTAGACTCAGAGGACAACAAGGCGGATCCACTCACAAAGGCCTTATCCCAGAGAGAGACTTTTATGGGATGGTTGAGTATGAGATACTACAACCACTGCTGTCAGATGGCCCTAGTGCAAGTGGGAGATTGTTAGTTATATGTATGCCCTAGAGGCCATTACTATACATAGGATGTATATTGTAGTGGATGCTGGGACATATATAGGGAGGACTTTCTTGCTCGACATGATAGTATGCTATCTGGTTG
Organism: Agapanthus africanus; assembly: GCA_030015575.1. NCBI lineage: Eukaryota > Viridiplantae > Streptophyta > Magnoliopsida > Asparagales > Amaryllidaceae > Agapanthus > Agapanthus africanus. The sequence continues at coordinate 303,637,564 of CM057348.1, forward strand.
ATCTTTACCTTAACGTGTACACTGATTGTCTCTCTGTTACATGTTGGTAAAGCCCTTAGGATGTGTACTTGACTACCTAGACTATGATGCGGATCATACTAGTGGGGACATGGTAGTCCATAAGTACATCCTTCAAGGTCCCTAGTCGTGGGTGTATCGAGACGGGGCATCGATATACCAGAGTAGACTAGCGTATACCTTCTCGACCCATACAGATGGGCGATGGATGATCCCATATCCATTGGTGTTTGACATCAGAGATGATATACGGGTGCTCAGTAGAGACTGGGTACACTGGACGGACTCGCCGAGAACTCCCAGATGGTATTATACCTTACGTCAGATGGCAGTTCTCTGGTGACACCGGTACAGAGTAGTCTGTTGACCCGAGATCGTCATAGAGTCTTGTGTGGTTCCCACTGTGCTTTGATTTTCATCTTACCACGTCCAAGAGGGCGTGCAAAACGGTGGTTTTTGGGTACAGTCCCGAATCACATGGAGGCAGTGAGCGATAGGAGGGGATTCGTCTCCCCCGGTATAGGGAGTTGATGTTGCGCTGTGTTCGATTGGCTATAACCGGAAATCCCTGGCCAGGGTTGCTGAGATTTACTGGTAAGTGTTACCTGTAGTTTCTCGAACTGTTATAGACCTCATATCGACACGACTTATTAAGCTATTGGGGTCTGACGTTTACCACCCCTAGGCGAGATATGCGACATATCAGACGACGGGACCGGACTGTACGGTAAGTGTTACTGGTTGGATTCACAGGAGTATGAGCGGGCTTGCTCGTCGATCTTCTGATCGCTCAATACCCGGGTGGCCGTTACGTTTAGCAGACCGCTTGCGGCTTGTGGGTGTTTGATATGATCATCACCTGCTGCCGGCGTATTGACGAGTCTTTAGAGTCCTACACAGAGGTTTCCTGGCTCAAGCGAAACGAAATAGGAGCGCATATGAGATATGTGCGGGACCGAGAATAATGCGTGTATGTGATACCGTATTATATTCTCGCGATGAATGTATCGAATGGTTATATGCGATATGACCTAGTTATCGAATCGAGGGTTGATTCGATAAGCCGATACATTGGATACTAGTCGGTTATATGCGATATGACCGGATCGTTAAATCAAGTGTTGATTTGATGATTTAATGCATAATTATATATTTGATATATTACTTTGCATTAACTAGTATCGGTTCACTTTAAATGGATTTTCTCACTTTATGTGCACATTGTATATGTGATATACTTTTGTACACTAGTTTGTATCATGTTTGATGATACATGCTCATTAGGGTTTGTGTAAAGATTAAACCATGGTTGTGTAATGGTTAGGGTTTTCATTTTCTTATTCATTTATTTATTTATTTATTTCATTTTGAAAATGATAAGCACAAAGAGAAAGAATGGTGGCTTCATTTGTAGTTTAGTTGAAGCTTCATGAATCTTTGACCTAGTCCACCATTCTTGTCTCTTGCTTAACCCTAACCATCATATCTAACCATGGTCTATTCTCTACACTAAACTAAGGTTAGTATTATGATAAGTATTGATTTTCCTTTTCATTTTAAAAACTTATCATAATATTATCATCTTCTTCTTCTTCTTCTTCAAGAAGAAAACCTAGTCTTCATCAATGGTGACTTGATGAAATGAGTGAGAAATCCAATTCTAAAGTGAACCCACTTCCTATTTCTTCATCCTCTACCTCTTGCCAAGTAGTAGAGTGTGTTTCCTTCACAAGTTTTCTTGACTTGGTGAAGTTGGAGCTTGATCTAGCGATGCCTCGACGTAGATCATCTTCGGCATCGTCGTCGATGACCTAGCCCGCTTTTTCTCCGATGAAGCCGACGCTAGAGCCCAAGATACGATTTGTACAGCGAGGAGACTTCATCGCGGAGCCATGGAGGTGGAGAACCGGATCTACAAAGGTTGTATTTCCGTTTACCATTTAGTTAAGTTGTTAACTAGCTCGCAGTTTCGCCTAAAATCTAGTTAACGATCCGTATTAGGGTTTCTCGGCACCCGTAAAATTTGAAATTGGCATGGTTGATGCCTTGTGAGACCTCTATAGTATGCCTAGGAACCCTACAGTTTTATGACCAAGTGAAGATGGAGCTTGATCTTGAGTTGCCTCGACGTAGATCATCTTCGGCATCGAAGTCGACGACCTAGCCCGATCGTTTCTTCGACGAAACCATCGCTAGAGTCCGGGATCCGATGATCGCAGCGGAGGGACGTCATCACGGAGCAAAGGAAGTGGAGGACTGGATCTACAAAGGTTGTAGCCCCTTTCACTTTTTAGTTAAGTTGTTAACTTGTGGTTTCGCCTTTACCTCTAGTAACGATCTAGTTTAGGGTTCTTTGGCACATAGAAAAATTTGATTTTGGCATGTTTGATCACTTGTAGAACCTCATTGGTGTGCCTAGGAACCCTACAGTGGAATCAGAGCCTAGCTAGAGCCTTAGGCGATGAGTAGACGAAGTTAGAAAGCCGATCGAACCTAGAAACCCTAAGTTATACCCTTCTCTGGACAATTTTCAAAACTGTGGATTTTTGTGAATTAAAAATGCTCAGAAAATAGAGCAGGAAATTCTAAGAGTTACTGCAGAAAACGAACCCCTAACTCCACTAAATCGCCGCGGAACCGCGGCCTTACCCTGCTATTGGCGGCGGTTCCGCGGCTGTATGTACAGATTATGGATTCATTTTTATACAATAATGCCCGTATCTGTTTCCTCTGTTTTCTGGGAATTTTTAATCTGCACTCAAGAGTTGAGTTTTCTGGGCTGTATTGGGAGTTCGAAGATTCGATCGGATTGTCTAATTTTGTCTATGTGTTTTTCCGGATAATTTAGAACATGTTAAAAGGTTCGACCAGATATAAATACCCAATTTTTCCCCTGTCGGGAAATTTCCAACTGTTGGATTTTTCCGTAGTTTGAGAACGTTATGAGTAGTGCAAGTAACGCGATGGACCCTCTAGAAGACAACAAACCTTAACTCGATTATGTGACCGTCTTGAACTGCCCTTTGAACCTTAGGGTTTGGGGCAGTACAGCGTGCCACATCTGAGGCGTTGGCTTAACCCTTCTACGGCTGGACCGTTGGTACTGTGGCATGAAGTGAATGTTCTTAAACCTATTTCATGTGTTGAGCTGTTTTGGGAAAACTTGGGTGTTTGATTGTTTCGATCGGAAAGTTTAACATTTTTTATTTATCTGGAATGTGATACAATATTTAGAATTCACAAGTAGTTATGAGATAACTAATATGAATGTTATAAACATAGCACTTTAGTCTCACTTGATCGGTTGCCACGGAATTTTGATGCGATCAAAAGTCCGTCGCAATCACGTAGCGTACGCGAATACTCGCCGGTAAACTTAATAGACAGCTACACCCCATAACCCCGACCAAGTGACTGTAGGAGAACCCCGTCGCCGAAAGCATCCGTTCGGGTGCTCGCGGCAGTGGTGTTCCGCCTTAGTGCACTTCGTCGATGGCATCCGGGGGTGCGGCCGTCTACTAAAGTTTGCGACGAGCATTCGATCAGGATGTCGGGAATCCTGTTGAATTGCCCGACTTGATATTGAAAAGAGTTTTCCGATAATGAGACTAAAATGCAGGGTTTATAATTGTTAGGCATGCGATGTCTAAGGAATTCATTTGATTAGGCATGCGATGCCTAAGAAGGTTGCGGATTCCAACTGTTGTAGTTTTACACTTTCTTTTCTGTGACCGTAAGTGTAATATGTGATATCGCCGGTTTTGTTGCTATATGTCAACGGCAATTGGGATACGCATGTTTACTTACGTTGATGACTTGTGATATTATGTGTTGCTGGATATGTTATATTGGATCGTCGTGTTTGAATAGCCAGGGTTTTTATGTGAGATGAGTGTTTTTCATTTTCATTCATGTAAAAACTTGTATGTAATATTCTTTTATTGGGGCACTTCTAGGTTGCGGAAGATGTCACCGTTGATGTATATTATTTACTTTTCCGCATTAGGATAGACCCAAGGAGGGGAGCACAAGTAACCGGGTTCTAGGGTCCAGTGGGAGACCATCTCGAGGAGTCGAGTCCGGGTCTCCAAACCCTAGAATTGGTAGGGTTGCTTGCCGCTCTCGTAGGGGTCTATGGGTGTGGGATTGGCTATTCATCACGACCGTGGAATCTGTGTTTTATACTGGCTCGTATTAAAAACACGGACGTCCTAGTATATCCAATATTTCATATGATATTTTCTGCTGCGTTATCTGTGATGTGATCATGTGATATGTTCAGATAGATATAGTATATAGTATATATGATATATTATATAGACGTTGCTTATGTTTTACACCCGTGCTAGCCCTGCCTCGCTCTGGC